>OZ053303.1:28593579-29193579 GCA_964056655.1 Arabis hirsuta
TGAAATTGACATAGATGGGCGATTTGATCCGTAGCCAACGAAAGTTGAAGTTAGGGCATCTCATGAACATATCAACCCTAATCGCCTAATGCTTGATAATCCTTGTAACCTCAACGACAGTTAGGGTGTTAGATTGATTGTTAAAGTTGTAGATGCCACGAAAGTGGATCTCCTTATATTTATGGTTGAGTTCGAGACTTGTTCACAATCGCATGCCTGAATAATTGCTTGGTTCTTGATATTCGAATCCCTGAGAATTATCCCTGACCTAACGTTTTTCCATTATTGTTTACAACCGATTTTACATTTTATTTTGCTTAAATTATCGTGACATTTAAACACATTTTAATCGCTTAGCTGAGATTGTTTTCCATAGAATTAGAGCGTATTGCTGGTCCCTTAACGAACCTGAACTATTCTACATTGATTATGATTAGTGAATCTAGGTTTTAATCTTTGAAACCGGATAAAGGACTGTTTTATTCTTCATCACCTATCTTTAGATTGTCAAGCGAAGGCAAATCAATATTCTTCAACTGGGTTTCCATCGAAGTTAAGTTCCCAGATGGATACGTGTCAAAACTCTCTAAGTCTGTGGAGCAAGGGAAAAAAATTTCTGGTATGAAGAGTCATGATTGTCATGTGTTTATGCAGAGATTATTGCCTTTTGCCTTTGCAGAGCTTTTGCCAACGAACGTGCATGAACCACTTGCAGGTATATTTTCTATGACGATATATAAATATCTAAACAAATGATGTGTGGAAAATTACATTTCTTTTTTTGTTGATATTGGACTTTGGGTTTAGGTGTTGGAGCATTTTTTCGAGATCTGTGTGCGAACTCTGACTGAGGATGGAATTCAACAACTAAACAATAACATCGCAATATTGTTGTGCAACTCAGAGAAGATATTCCCTTCATCTTTCTTTGATGTTATGGAGCATCTTCCTGTCCATCTTCCTCACGAAGCCGATTTAGGAGGGCCCGTTCAATTTTGTTGGATATATCCTTTTGAGAGATTTATGAAACACTTAAAAGGAAAGGCAAAAAACCTGGCTAGGGTTGAGGGATCAATTGTTGCGGGAAGTTTAACCGAAGAAACCTCTCATTTCAGCTCATATTACTTCTCTCCAACTGTCCGGACACGAAAAAGAGCTCCACGTAGGTACGATGATGGTGGCATCGCTCAAACGTATCTAGTTTCTGATGTCCCAGATATATTTTGTGCAGTTGGTAGGCATGCCGGAATCACAAGAGAAGAAGACTGGTTCTCATACGAAGACTACAATTGTGCACACATATATATTCTCTTACAATGCGACGAAGTTAGCCCATTTTTTAGGTACATATTATAATTACCAACTATGGATTGAGGTCAAAAGGGTTATTTTCGTACTTATATATGTTTTGAAAACATTTGTTATAACTATATTTTCTATTAGTGAATTCATTCGCCAAGTTAACGAGGCTTTCCCTAATGCATCCGCCGGTGAGATTGAAAAACGCAAAGATCTACACTTTGCTAAATGGTTGAGGACTCACGTAAGTTAAAAACAAAATTATATATATCTAGTTTCCATAAAAATCTATATATACAATTTATGTATACTATATTTACAATGTGTATATTGTATTTGCCAAGTTGATTATGGAGTCACGTCATACCCTGTATGGTTTAGAGGTTATGTCATACCCAAGTTGATCCAAGGCCCATTGGGGAAAGTTACGTCATCTCCAATGTATTTTACACAAGGTTATATGTTTCATAAGTTCGAACGTGGAAAAAATAGAGTAACTGCGAACTATGGTGTGGTAGTTCGAGCCGAGGACACGGATTTTTATGGCATTATACAAGACATTGTTCAAGTGCAATTCCCTAGTTTGGTTAACTTAAAGTGCACCTTTTTCAAATGCGAGTGGTTTGATCCAGTTATCGGGCGAGGGGTTCGAGTAGAAAAGTTTGGTGTCATCGATGTTAATGGATCGCGTTCTTATGCAAAGTACGATCCATTTGTCCTTGCATCACAAGCGGATCAAGTTTGTTTCATTCCAGATCCACGTGTCAGAAAAACAGAGATTTATGGTTATTTGTGCTTAAAATAGCTCCCAGGGGAATGATAGTTGAATCCGACGACGCTCCTATGCAATATGAAACTGCCGTGGATCTAACAACTCCAGAACAAGATATAAACAACATCATTCTTATAGATCCGCAAAATCGAGAAGCTGAAATACTTCCGGATGCTACCGATGCAGAAAACCCCGAAGACGAGTTCGCAAACGAGAGTGGAGAAAGTACCGATGAGGATGACGAAAACTCAAATGACGATTCAGAGTGAAGCATATATTAATTAGTGTTTTTATTTCATTTGTAGAACAACATTTTTACTTGTATGCCGGATAATTTAAATTTATTTATTTTTGAATTTTTGTAATTTTTAGAATATTTTTAATTTATAAAAAATTTATTTTTAAAAAAAATT
This sequence comes from Arabis hirsuta, assembly GCA_964056655.1. Taxonomy (NCBI): domain Eukaryota; kingdom Viridiplantae; phylum Streptophyta; class Magnoliopsida; order Brassicales; family Brassicaceae; genus Arabis; species Arabis hirsuta. The sequence continues at coordinate 28,596,064 of OZ053303.1, forward strand.
ATAACGGTCGACGCTAATTCGACGCTAATTAGCGTCAAATTTGAAACTAATGATGCAATCAACGCTAATTCGACGCTAATTTAGGGTTTAGCGTCAAATTAGCGTCGATTGCATCATTAGTTTCGAATTCGACGCTAAATCCTGTAATTAGCGTCGAATTTGAAACTAATGATCCAATTCGACGCTAAACCCTAAAACATAAACCCTAAATTAGGGTATAGAATAAAAGTTTTAGCATCAACGATTCAGAGTTAAGCATAAATGTTATCTATATTGAACCTTAATTGCGAATGAATAAGTATTTATTCATAATTAAAAACAATTACATGTAATATATAAAGATTTCAACAAACTATATAGTTTTACATTTAGTTTCATAACCTTATATGAACCTAATATGTAAATACAAAAAAATTTAAAGTTTAAAATTATTCGGTTATAACAAAGATTGAAATGGTTAAGACTGTTTTTGTATCGGTGACGGTTTCGTTACACTATATCAAAAACAAAAAAAATTCATTTAGCGTCGTTATAGGGTCGAATTAGCATCGAAACCTACGAAATCGACGCTAATTCGACGCTAAATGAAATAAATTTTTATGTTTGGGGTTTAGGGTATAGAATGTAAACCGCATCAATTTTTTGGGTTTGACGCAAAATCGACGCTATATTGAATTAATTTGATATAACCAATGTCGGTAAACCGAAATATTTCATACAAATTTTGGTTAAACCGTTGGCGGTAATCTGATTTAGCGTCGATTTTCAATACATTTCGACGCTAATTCGACGCTAAATCAAACATTTTCCCGATCAACACGCGGTAAACATTTATTTTGCGTGGGAAACCAAAAAAAACATTAATTGAAATTTTTAAATGAGATTCGACGCTAATTCAATGCTAATTAGCGTCGGATAATGGATATATTTTGGCAGAACAGACCTCTTCTTCCTCAGTTCCGATTTTTGCAAAATTTGCTTCTCTCTCTCACACCGGTCGCCGCCCTCCTCTCTCTCCCTTCACCGCGCCGCCGCCGCCCCAATCTCTTCTCTCTCTCCGCCCCAATCTCTCTCTCTTTGCCCCAATCTCTTCTCTCTCTCTCACGCGACCCTCTCTCTCTCCCTCCATCGCCGGCCATTCTCTCTCTCCACTGCCGGTCGTCTCTCTCTCTCTCCACCGCCGGCCGTCTCTCTCTCTCCACTCCGGCCCTCTCTCTCTTTCCACCGCCGGCCACCACAAACCAAATTATGGTATTTTTTTTTATGTGCATAAATTTTTATATATATTAGTAATTTGTTATATATATTGGTAATGAAATTTGATATGAAATAGATTTTAGCAAATATGTAGGAAATAGATTTTAGTAAATTTGATATGAACAAATTTGATATGAAATAGATTTTAGGAAATATGTAGAAAATAGATTTTAGGAAATTTGATATGAAATAGATTATAGGAATTTGATATGAAAAAAATTGATATGAAATAGACTTTAGGAAATGGAATTGAATTTAGATTTGACAAGTTATAGATTTGAATTTAGATTTGTTAAGTTATTAATTTATAAATTTGGCAAAAATAAAAACAATTTACAAGTTTTTACAAAAATAAATTTTTTGAATTTAAAATAATTATTTAAAATAAAAAATGAATTTACATGACTGATAACGCATGTGTATATAGTTTCGTGTACATGTGAATTTAGTTAAGTGTACGTGATATTTGTGTATGTATGTGTGTGATGTCCATGACCAAAAAAAACATTTTAGTTGAGTGTACGTGATATTTGTGTATGTACATGTCTGACATACATGATGAAAAGAGTATTTTTGAAATAATTATGTGTAAGTGATATTTTTTAATGAGCAGTTAGGTCATATGATATTTTTGAGATTAAAATTCATTTATGTGACATTCTTCTAAAAAAGACCATGTTAAATCCCCTCTCGCTTCCTCTCTGTCTCATCGTCTCTGTTTTTTTTTTTTTTTCAGAAAGATCTCTCTCCTTACTATTCCTTTATACCTAAAATGAATACACAGTATTCCAATGTCTTTGGTTCCGATTTGGGATCTCAAATGCTTTTGGGAGTTGGGGATTCCCTTATGATAACAAAGTAATTTTCTATCGCTTCAATTTTCTCCTCATTTGTTTTTATTTTTCGATTTTGGTTTTCTTCTTCTGGTTTTGTTTTGTTTTTGCTCATACTTCTTCCTCTCAAGCGAGAGAGCTTTGTGAGTTTGCGCCTATCAAGTTTTGTTCCCTTGTACTTGATTATCTGGGTACTTTCACGTTCTTTGTCAAAGATCTAAACTTCACGTCAACATTTTCTACATCACCGACCAAATTTCAAAGAGATCAATGAAAACTAAACATTATCATTGCTCATACGCTTCCCATGGAATTGAAACAATCTAAGCTGAATTTTAAATTTCGGTTTGGCTGGTCTTGCAATAGAAAAGAAAATGTTACACAGTATCATAGTGATATTACGTTTTGGATGGGAAGTCAGTCTATAAGTTTGTTGACTTAATATGCCCAATTGAAAAGTAAGGCACTGATCTGTTATGGATGGAACCCAAATTTATAACAGCCTCAGGTTTCGGTTCTTAGTATAAAATTGTTAATAAGACATAGCAAGAGTTTGTAGTTACTGCCAAAAGAGTGTGGGAGAAACAACATTTTAGCTTTGTATTAAAGTGAACGTTGAGCTCATCTCAGTCTCTCTTTGTTTGTATTGCAGATCAAATATTGGTGTCGACGAGTGTGGGACCCAAGACTATCACAATTAAATTTGTAAGGGTTTCGAGAGGGAACAGAGATTTGTAGGTTAACCTACGAAAACGATGATAAGCCAAGAGAAAGCGTTTGCTGTTGCTGTGTATGATTTTTGTGAACAAAGTTGCGAATCCGTTTACAAGGGATTTTACATTCATATATATAATCTCCCAAGTCGGCTAAGTTCTTTCCAAAGAGATAACTTCCTTTTCTTAAGTCTTCGCAGATTCCCTTTTTCACTACGTCGGTCGTAATGAAGCAGGCTTCGTTATCGGGCCGGGCTTCTTGCGCGGGAAGCCCTTTGGTCTTCGTTGTTATCTCGGCAAGTCTTCAGTAGTCAATGTCATCGCGGGCAGCGATGACATCGCCGGTAGAGAAGACGTCGCGGGCAGAGAAGACGTCGCGGGCAGTGTGACGTTCCTGACAACTAGACGTCTCTGGCATTGCTGTGAGTAGAGGGGACTCAGAAGGCTCCCTTCGCAGCGCGGAGGAGACTCAGGGAAAGAGGAGCTGCTTCATCCTATTGTTAGGAAATGACTTAGGGAAATCGCCTAACATCTCGTATGTTAACGCGATTTTGTGTTTATGCGTTGGACCTACATAATTTTGGATTCAAGCATTGAACGGGTGAAATCCGACCCCAACAACGAGGCTCTTGAAAATACGAAGTATTTCATAATGTCTACCATCGGAATCCAGGGTAAGAAAATAGGAGATTTGTGTAATTTCGGTATATGTGTTCAATTGTATTTTTGGAGTGCATTCATGCTCTGTACGTACCATCTTCCTCATATTTACATACACACATTTGAGTTCAACGTGTCTGAAAGCGTTCTTAATCAAACTCTTCCATATTTATTTAACTATAATATTGCAAAGAGCAAAGGGGACGAAAAAGATGATTACAAACGAAAACTAGTCACCAGCAACTATTCAAAATGAACTTTTTTTGTTGTTGTCTAAACTATTCAAAAGTATTAATTGGCAATTGTCGTAGCAACTATAGGTGTGCTTTTGGTGGGCTTGAGTAACAATGGTTTTGTTTTACAATAATCCACTTTAGTTTCTTTGATCTTTTCCAGTTTTAAGAATCTCCCAAAATTTTGAGTTTTACTTTTTATCAATTTCAACTTTACTATTATAGTTAAGCCATGTGTTTTTTATATTGCAACTTTGGGGATGGAAACCTACTACCTCATTGTCTTACATAAAGAATGAGGTTCTCATTAATTTTTGGCTCTAGATCCATCCCAATTCCTAATTTTACTCTTTATCTTAAATTTCTTTTGCAATGTTTATATTTCGTGAATCAATTTGATTAAATACTAGAAATTGTGTGAATATTTTCCTTCTGTTATCCGAGAGAATCTATGGATAAACTGGCTAAACAATGGAACGAGAGGATGTTCTTCGGAGCTAAAAGATGGCCATTATCAAATTCCTGATAGAATATTTGACTGATTTGGTCTTCACATCATGGGTAACTTTTTCGTTTTTCTTTTTTAAATGTATCCTCTAGCATTTGACACATTTAATTGATTTTTCTTCTTTAAAGCCTGATTTAAGATAGGTTTCCTTGGGCAGCAATATATTCAGTTTCCTTTGTACTGTTTGCAAAAAAATGGACTTCGTCTTGCTGAATTAAAGCATCTATGAAATCTTGGCATTGCTGAAAGTGTGATTAGTATATGATGCAAAAGATAGCGTCAGTGTCAATGGCTTGGATCAATTATGGTTTTGGTATGAGATTTTAATTTAAACAAATCTTTATTTGTGTAAACTGGTTTTTGCTTGTAGTATTCATGCGTTGTTGTAGCATACTCTGAGTAGATAGCAATTTTTTTTGTACATTCTCTGCCACATTAACCTGTTAGGTTTTAAATTGAAGATTATGTTCTCTAATCTTTTTCCTTAAAATGAATATCAACAATAAACGCCGTTACCTTTTGCCATTTTTCTGTTAACACTGTCCATGTTTCTTTGAGTGATGTGAATTGTGTTATGTGGTTTTATGAAACACTCTCAAAGACAATTGAAGTATTTTGTTTAAGAGGTGTTCAAATAAGCAAAAGTATAAGCCCAAATATATGTTTTCTACCTAAAATAAAAACCGAAGTTGTTTTAACAATGCACTTATGCTATCAATATTATAATGTAATGAAAAACAAATTATGTAAATAAGTCTAGTAATAGTTAATTAATGAATTGCAGCATATTTTGCACCAATTTACGTTATTCGTTTTTTCTTCTTCTTATAGAATTCTCAACGTGAGAATTATTTGCGCGGGATATAAATCTGGTTATAATTATACATATTGCAACATTTTTTCTTTCATTCTTAACATCCTTGATTTGTTAATACTGAAAGTATACAAAGTCAACACTAATTCTGGCTCTGGCAGCATTGATGTCTATCATCTCCCCAATTCCTCAGAAATATTTACTAGTTTTTCAAATTATGTGTACAATTAAGAAATTGGAGATAACATTATTTTTTCATGTTATTGATTCAATAACATTGAAAGGTTTTTGTATGATACAAATGAATTTTCACGTTATTGAATCATCTAATTTGATTCCTTTTCTTTTAATGATGGAACAATTTCCATTGTCTTACTCTTACTTTTTTTTTTTTAATCATAACTTAAAATCAGACAAATAATCAGTTACTATTAAACAAAAAAACAAAAAAAGAAACTGGAACCACATTATTGGACAACCAGAGCAAACAACTTCCAAAATAGTAGAGTTACAAACAAAAAACAAATAAAAAAACTCGATTGCCAATACAAATTCAATCAAACATGCATGCAAATTCAAACCATTTCAACGATAAACAACAAAAACAAAAGTCCCTTACTTAGAATGCAGCGAGCACTAAAACAAAGGAACTCACAACAGTAGATAAATAAGTTAATGGGTTAGAGAGAAGAGTTCGAGTGGCCGATGATTTCTTCTTCTTCTTGCTTTTCCTCACGAAAACTCGAAGATGGTCATGGTGATGTCCGTGAGACCCATCCGCGTTCTCTTCATGTTCAACTAGTTTCCGATCCCCACCCAAAGGTCGAATGGTCGAGGTTTCATGATATCTGCATGAAATTATCAGGGATTGCGAGAGTAACAAGAGAGAGATGATCAAGAACCAACCAAGAAGAGAAGAAGTCCTCATCTTTTTCTTCAACTAGATTTAATTGGAATAAAATATTTATGTTATTTTTAAACTTATGAATGTATGTGGGTGTATTTATAGATTTGTAAGAAAGTAGTAGTGTCTCACTTTCTTCTTCGTGCACACAACCCATAAATGAGATCATCCTTAACATCTAGGCATTGAAGAGGTCAAGACACCTCATGAATGTGTTTTTTTTTTCTGGGAAATGTGTCTAGGTACTTGTCATAAGGGACATTTTGTCACGATCTATATCTTATTGGTCATATAACTCGGTCAATGTATTACAAACTCACGTTTTCTACGATTTTACATCGTGTAAAATAAATAAAAGAAAAATACCCTAAAATGTTTAGATATAAATTAAAGCAGCATTGATCTCATCCTGAATGTTTTGGGTCTAGCTTTTCAACCAAATATATTCGGTTAAAATAAAGTAATTTTGTTTCTAGATTTGATCATTTACTTTTTCGTGATAATGTTAATCATTTTCTAAATGTAACTATACATTTGGTATTATATTTCAGCAACAATGTAAGACATCAGTTAAAGAATTTTTTTTTTTCAAATCTATTTTCAGATACAGTTTCTCATTAACCTAGAACAGTAAATGCTACAAAATACAATTAAAAACAATGTTGACTATTAATTTTTTATCAAAAACAAATACTTGATTAAGAATGCTAGGAACAGTAAATTCTCCAAAATATAATTAAAAACAATGTTGACTGTTTCTTTAATCAAAACAAATACTAATTGATTAAGAATGCTAGGAACAGTACATTCTCCAAAATAGAATTAAAAACAATGCTTTTTTTTTGAGAAAGAATGCTAGGAACATATTCTCTTCGTGTTGTGCATCTTGAACTAATCAAAACCAAGATGTAGGTACCAAAAGAGAACATTACACAGAACAAGAAAAACAAAACCAAATAACAAAAGATTGTAATCTAATCTCGATTACAAGTATGATGATATTAACTGAACATTTTTTCAATAAATGATTTCAAGAAAGATCTCACCTCTTTTTTCCAGCGAGTTTGGGTCTTAAACTGATCAAAAAACACGTATTGAGAGGAAACCACACAAAGCTTACACCAAACTACGGCAAGCCTCCACTTCGCCTGCTTGAGTAGCCAACAGAGACTCACTAACGCTCTTTATCACAGCATCCAAAACTGCTTTCTTGAAATATTCATCCTCCATTTTCATTAGAATCTCTTTCACCATCTCAAAATCCGATGCTTGGGCCATAACTAAACTCCCAAGGATCTCCCCAAAGTTGTTTGGGGCTTTGGGCAGATCGATCCCAATGTCATCGAGCATAGACCCGTAAAGCAGACAACCATTCCCTATATCTTTAGGAGTTAGAACGTTCTTAGAGACCAAATGCTCCAACAGTCTAGCCACTGGTTCAACACACGGTGGGTTTTTTCCCAAGCCAAGGGAGATAGCTTCCTTGACGAGCTCAGGATGGTATGATGGGGATTTCAGTTCCTCTACGCATTGCAATGCCTCGTCCAGTAGACGGACATTGAAATATTCCTCCAAAAGCGAGTTGGTTTTTTTACTGAGCTCTCCTGTGTTCAAGCTAGTAGTCATAGGTGGAGCCGTCTTTTGTGGCTGTGGTTGTGGCTTTTCCACAGTTGGTTTGGTCGGGGCAGGAACAGGTTTAGGCGGTTCAGCACCATTACCTTGCAAAAGGGCACTTGGTCTACCATTCAAGAGACCTCCACTGCCCTGAGGTAGCAGTTTTGAGTTAACCGACAGTGACTTGTTGATGATAACGGGAGACTGAACACGCCCTGCAGACTGAGGATTCTGCCTGTTGCCTCTGGGCATGGAGCGAGAGCGTGCCATCTCCCAGCCGTCATCATCTGTTGCAGGTATCCCCGGCATCTTCCTAGCCCCTGGCATCCCAGGCATCATTCCTCCAGTTCCAGAGCGTCCAAGGAAATTTCCAGAGCCAAGAATTTCAGCTGCACCGGCATCACCACCACCACGACTGTTATTATTTCTCATATTCGCCATTGCACCAGGGCGCAACCCGAGATTCTTTTCTGCCTCAGAATGAATCTCAGTGATTTTCTTGGCTTTCATCTACCAAATTTACACAGCAAAGACAAAACATAAGCACAGATAGATAACTTCCTAAGTAGTTAAAAATAAGAACGGGTACTATAAATTCCTACCTCCTCACGCCTTGGTACCCATTTGTTAGCTCGCAGATCAATAACATTACGGACCATAAACCTCATGCGCGGCGCTAGCATCGGGTGCATTGCTAGTTCCTTCAAACGAAGGAAATAAGTATCGTTTATACCTCGTGATTTTGGGCTCTCATCTAGTTGTTTCCCAATGGTGATGAAAAATTGACAAAGAGCCTCTACATCTTCCTCTGCTGGGCAAGCTTTATTGTCATGTCCTAAAAGCTCCTGTGACCAGACACATAGTTACGATGAGCTCTACGGAGAAGTATTACATCCTATAAACATTTAACTGTACCAAAGCAGAGCGAGATACATACTTGGACGATGTGATGAACTATCTTCTCAGGCACCATCTTCTGCTTCAGAAGTTCACCAATCAAACGGATATTTCCTAATGTTCGAAGCTTCGCCATTCTTTCCTTGTCCCTGCGTTCCATTTCTTGCTCTGGGTCAGTCATCAGTTTGACCTCTTCCTTCAACTTGTCAGCGCCTTCAAATGCTTCTTGGCAATTATTCAAAAGCACTCTTTTGAATGTTATTTCTTTCCCACCGGCTTCCTCTGATGGGAATGAAGGGAGCTTTCCATTGATGTCACAGCACAAAAGAGCATACATCTGACAAAATGTTGGCTCTAGTACTGCCTTCTCAAAAATCAACTGTATCACTCCCTGAAATTAACAATAAGAACAACTCATGTCATGAAGAGAGAACGAAAAACAAGCAAATGCACAAGGTATTGGGAATACCTTTAGGATGTCTGCAGACGTGATCCCAGAGTCGATTAATTGACCTTTTAGGAGATCGTACTTCTCAGGAGTCATCTTGTTCAGAATACTTCAAAGATGCAAAATTATACGATTCAGTCAACTATAATACGCAAATAACCGCAAACACAAATACAAACACTCATTATAGTCGTGAAGAATACAATACCCTTTAACAGTCTTGAGGATTTGGTCCTTTTCGGAAAGAGTTCCTCTTCTAGCTGACCATGGGACCTCTGCTTTCACCAGGGCAGGAGGAGAGCCAGACTGTTTCAGTAAGTTATCATGTTAGCTACGAGCAATAACCATCCATATGCAAAACTAAGAAATTGTCAAAATAAAGTGCTGAAATGGTAAACACTCACCCTTTGGACTGATCCAGTATGCGCATCTCTAGGTTCATGTCGGTCTTCCCTTGAACCTTCTTTACTTGGGGAAGAAACCGGTGCACGACTATGCCAATCACGGTTATCAGGCTCTGAGAAACGATTTTGAGGTTGACTTGCAGGCTGAAAAGAGCAAACAAGGGGAATGTAAAAAAATCTGAAACTACTAACACAATGAACTCGTCAAGCATTTACAAAACTCATTTCTTGGTTTTTCAACAGAAGAAATAAAAACAGAAGGAAAAGGAAAACACTCACCTTACTTTCTGACCGTCCCCAGATCTGCTCTTCGCCAAAAAGATCAGATGCAATTTCCTGGTTGAGCTTCAGAATTTCATCAGAAACTTGGATGGCCTACAAAAGAAAGTAGGAGACATCAGGAATATATACCAATTGACCTACATCAGGAATCATCACCGGAACTCAAGGATGTTAAAAAGTAGGAGACATTTAAATCAGAACATACCACTTAATTATTACCTCTCTGAGCAAAACAAAGAAACCAAAGCAAAGTGACTAATTACCTCTCTAAGCTGAAGCAGCTGTTCTCGGGTGAACCGCAAAAGATCACGACCCTCAAATCTCGAGTCTCCTCTCTACAAAACATAAACAAGTCATTAAACTTCCGAAGCGTGAGACGAAAACAAGGTTTGATTTAACATGCATGAGCTCAAATCAAGGAGATGAATCAATTATATATGTAGGTGTCTTTATGAGCATCAAAAACTGATAGAGTGCCCACCTAAAAGCCTACAAGTATTAATCTTTGTCCATATTTACAGCAAGGTCACATTACTTAAGCGCCCCACCAAGAATTAGGACATTGCATGATATTCAACAAAGAAAAAATCTAAACTCAAACCCATAAAAATTAGCAAAAGATCCAAACTTTATTAATAACCCAATTCGACACCACAAAAACGAATCAGACCCTCAAATTTACAGCTCATCTAACTCGCAAGGAAACAGATAAATCACAGACCAAGAAAGGATAGATAAAAAAAACAGAGGATTTGGTGAATCCAATGATACATACCTTAACGGCAAAAGAAGGAGCGTCTCCACCATTGGTAAGATCAGAGGAAGCATCAGAAGAAGAAGATAAAGAGGAGCGTGGGGCAAAAAATCTGTTTCCTCCACGACCGCCTCCAGGTCTCAAGCTCAACACCGAGTGGTCACCTTGCTGCATCACTCTAAAATCTTTCTGCTAACGATATAAGAAAGGTCGGGTTTTGAGACTGCAAAATACCAACGAAAATTAGGGTTTCTGCGTCACAGAGATCAATCAACTCGACGCAACAAAGTATATAACGATTAAAATCCCGAATAATCTAGAGGTAAAGTGTGTAGAAGAAGGAATACAATTAGGGTTTATGGGAATTAAAGTCGAGAAACGAAATCAAAGGAGCGAAATGCGAAATCTAAGAGGAAAATTTGAAGAAAGCTTACCTGAGAGTTTGATAGAGAAGAAGGAGAGAAAGAGAGAACGCGGCGCAGAGAGTTGAAAGCTGTTTTATTTTCTTTTTAACCTTTGCTCCAACCATTTTAGGGTTGGCCCAAAATATTAACCATTTTGGGAATAAAATCATGGGAAAATTATGAAAATAGGCCAAAAAAACAATTGAATTAAAAAAAGAAGAAATTTGTAAAAATATTACAAAAATTTTATATATTTTGAAAATTAACCCATATTTTCAAAAGTTTGAAAACTAATTTTCTTGCAAATAGAAATTATCAAAAATATTTCAAATAAATTCAATATAACTTTTTTTAAATCAAATGTTTTATCATTGGATAATTACTTCTATTACACAAATTTACAAAATAAAAAAAATATCGTTTAACGTGCTAAAAAAATATAGATTGCATATAAAATAAAAAAATAAAAAATCACATGTGTGAAAATATTAAAAATAAAAAAAATTTAGGGTTTGTGTTCAAATTATATAATTTTTAGTTCATTTGATTTAGTTGATATAGGATACTTAAGTTGACAGATTTTTGCCCTATAGAAATTTTTATATTTTGCACAATAATAATCGATTGAAAAATTTACTTTGATGGTTTAGTATAAAAAATTGGTCTGGTGTTATTTACATGCTGAGAAAGGGAATAGTAGATAATGTCATAAAATGTGAAATATTAAATAACATATAGTAAAAGTGATGGTGGAACTCATGCACAATCATAAGAGACATGAGGTACTGGTGATTTTGACAAATGCATCAGATTTCTTCTACGGCTAACTGATGTAAGGTTTGTTAATGGAAATTTTGTATATTAATATCTCAACTTGAGATATAAACTGTAATAGATTACTCTAAAAAAAATTTAGAGACTCGATTGAAAATTAATTTTTCATTTAGACTATAGTTTGAGTTGTTGCAGCCATTTAAAACAACGATAAAGTTGTGCTAATTTGAGAGTCACTTAAAATAATATTGGTCAAACGTTTATCCAATCTATCTCAATATACTTTTATGTATAAATTCTCAAATTTTATGAAAAAAATTGTTATTTATAAAAATTTAAAAACATAGGTTAGTTTACAAATTGCATAATATTATTGGATTATTAAACCATAATAGGTCATGATTTGTTTTCGTAAATCATAATAAAAGAAAACTTTTATGATCATTGTACTAGTAAGAGAAATTGTTTAAAATATTTACAAGATTAGACAGAAATTATTATTTTATGTTTTTGGTTACTATTTATTTATGCCCTTTATTTATCCTTTTTTATATATTCTAAAAATGAGTATTTACTTTGATCAGAAAGATAAGTAGTTTACATTTTCATAATGAGTATTTAATATTGTTTGCTATTGTATGTATAATTGATGGGTTATTCTTTCTGCATTTTTTAAACTGAAATTATTTTTTTTAAAACTAGTATTTTTAACTTATAATACATATATATATATATGAGTATCAGTTATGCGTTAATTGTTTTTAATCGGATTAATGTTATGACGCATACAAAAAAACTTGAATTTTCAATGTAGATGCTACATAGTTGGTTCTCATCTTTAAGAAACTATGAATGCAATAGGAGAATCCGTCGAGAAAAAAATTACCTGACCATCTCATAGATATTGGATATTGAGAACAGATCAAATCAAACGGTTGTGTTTTTCAATTTTTTGGACATGCACCTACGAGAATAAATCACCACAATCGTTGATTTCATGAAAAATTAAGGATTAGTAAATCCGTTTATTTGATATTAATATCATATAATAATTTTTTATAATTTTCTTAGTTTCAAATTGTACATGTGACAAAATTAATTGAGGTGATATATTTTTACGTGATTGAAAAATATATTTATGTGGTTTTTTTTTTTTTGTGTGACGAATTCTCTTCTTATATTTTAGTTTTTTAAATAGTGAAATATCTTTTGACCAAAAAAAAAATAGTGAAATATCTCAAATCATACTATCAAGTCGAAAGCTGGTATTCAAAGCTGCTTTCTTCTGCGGGTAAGGAAGTTCTAATTAAAGCAGTTGCAATGGCTTTACCAACATACCGCATGTCATGCTTTCTCCTCCTTGTAAGTTTAGCCAATCAAATCACAACAACAATTAGACGGTTCTGGTGGTCAGCCTATCAAGATAAGAGGAAAATTTCTTGGTTAGCTTGGAATAAAATTACAAAATCCAAGGCTATTGGAGGACTTGGATTGAGGGATATTAGGGATTTCAATGTAGCATTGCTTGCCAAGCAAACATGGAGAATTCTGAGGAATCCTGAATCCCTCTTAGCCAGAGTCTTCAAGGCAAAATATTTCAGAAACTCCAGTATATTAGAGGCTACACGTGGTACTAGATCTAGTTATGCATGGAAGAGTATCTACCAAGCGACTAAGGCAATATTTGGAGGAATAAGATGGAAAGTGGGTAACGGAAAGCAAATTAGAGCCTGGCAAGACAATTGGCTTATTAGAGATCAAATTCCAAGTCCAGCAATGTGTAAACTAAATAGCAACTTTGCTGATATGCGAGTTTCTAATCTGATGTATCAGAATGTAGCACATTGGGATGAAGAGAACCTGACAAATCTGGTTGCAGAGGAGGATATTTGTAAAATTAAGCTGATCAAACCAAGTATCTTTGGAGCAAAAGATAGAATGTTATGGCATTACACAAAAGATGGGGAGTATACGGTAAGATCTGGCTATCACTTCATTCATACATCAACTTAAGCTCAGATCTCACAGGAGGAGAGACAGATTTATAAAAGGCTTTGGGAGCTCAAGGTACCACCAAAGATAAGACATTTCTGGTGGAGAGCCATTCATAACATCTTTCCAACTGCAGCGAATCTAAAGCGAAGAAAGTTGAGAATCGAGAGTACCTGTCAAGTCTGTGGTGAGAAGGAAGAGACAGTTAGCCACATGCTCTTTCATTGTCGAGTGGCAAAAGAAATCTGGGAACATTCACCAGCAGTAGCCATCACTGCAAAAGGTACCAACAACCATACTGAACATATTCCAGTTAATATAAGTAAGTTGATGGAACTAAATAGACAGGGAAGGAATCCAAATTCAGGCAGTGAACCTTTATATCCTTTTATTGGTTGGAGAATTTGGAAGATGAGGAATGATTTGATTTTCACTGGAAGGAGGAATTATATTCCTAATATTATAAGTACAGCTGTTAAAGAGCATCAGATATGGTTAGAAGCTTTGAGGAAATATGATGAGCCTGCGGATCAGGAAGTTCAAATTGGACATATAAGGAAGAAGATTAAGCCAAGAACACTAGAAGATCTAATGAGATTGCCGCACTCTTGGTTTTGTGTTGTAGATAGCTCATGGAGCTCAGAAAGAGACAAGGCAGGAATTGGTTGGATGCTACTGAATGGTGCAGGTTCAGCTATCATGACAGGATCATCTTCTATGGAACCTATAGCTAGTGCGTTGGAAGCAGAGGCATACGCACTTCGAGATGCAGTGCAGCAGCTCGGAAGGCTTGGATATGTCAATGTTGCATTTGCAGGGGATTCGGAAGCTCTATTCCTAACCTTAAGAAAATGTATAGCATGAGTCACAAAAGGAACAAATCAAATGGTGCTCACTTATTGCGAAGATATCAGAAAAATGCTTCGTCAAGATAAATGCATTAATTTTGAATTTTACAATGTCACTTGTGATGTAGTAAGTGATGCAGATATATTAGCTAAACAAGCCAGAAGATTAGGATCTGCTTATGAAATTAAATGGTTTTAGTAGAATGAACACTATGTAATATTTCAAGTTTTAATCGAAAACTTAGCCGATAAAAGAAAAAAAAAAAAAATCTCAAATCATACTATAAGATTTTCTTGTGTATTATCTGGATAAGACCTTTTATTTTAATTGTTTTTTCTATTTTCTGATTTCTCCGATTCAGTAGAGAGTCTCTGACTCTGAAGCACCATGGCTGGGATCACCAGCACCGTCGCCATTCTCGCCGGAGCCACCAAAACGATGCCGTATCACCCATATTCTGTCATCGCTGATAAATCTAAGCTCTTTGGTCTTCGACTCTATCTCCCAGAATTATCAATTGTTACTCTCTCGCCTTATCATCGCCGTAGCTCCGCCATCACCTGCCGTTACGGTGGTGGTGGCGGTGGCGGAGGCTCTCGATTCCCCGGCGATAGGCGAGGTAAGCAAAAAGAATCCGAGGATGATGATGCGCTTGATATCTCAGCGATTAGGTATTTGTGTGATACTTGGATTTGATTGAGTTTCTCTATCTGAAGTTTGATTCATTTTGATGTATCGACATTTTTGGTGTTGAGTAGGTCAGCTACTGTTAGGCTTATTGATGGGCAACAAAACATGGTAAATGAAGTGCCTCAGTGTTTGCTTTTGATGTTTTTCAGCAACTATATAATTTTCCAGTCTCTTTGTTCTGTAGATTGGTATAGTTTCTAAAGACGAAGCGGTTCGAAGAGCCGAAGAAGCTGAGCTTGATCTGGTTTGTGTTTCTTTCGAAAATCCAATGCTTATAGATATCAATGCTTGATCTGTTCTTGAAAAGCATGATCTTTTTGTATGTTTCACTAAGTTTTCAGGTTATACTTTCACCGGATGCAGATCCTCCGGTTGTCAGAATGATGGATTACAGGTAAGATATATAAACATTGCTGCTTATTATTATCATATGGACTGTGTATACGAAGATTTCAAGGATTAATGATTCTTTTCCTTTTGTTTCATTGTTATTAGTAAATACAGATACGAACAGCAGAAGAGGAAAAAGGAACAACAGAAGAAAAGTATTGATTGTTCTTCTCTGCATAGGAATAAGCTCACATACTGTGTTGTATTTACATGAATGGATTGTAACTGAAGCTTGTTTCTATGTCAGCTACTCGCATGGACTTGAAGGAGCTTAAAATGGGGTAAAATGAGCCATGTCACTCTCTTGCTCTTGTATGTGCCTTCGCAATCACTTGTTTATAACTGCTACCTCTCAAAAGGTTCCTACTTTTTGTTTTTTCGATAGTTATAACATCGATCAGCATGATTATTCTGTACGCATGAGAGCAGCCCGGAAGTTCTTGCAAGACGGTGACAAGGTTGTTCCTGTTTTCTTTTCTTTTTTTGTCTTGGTACTGGAACATATATGTGCGAGTTCTGTCCATACTGATTAAATTTATGCTGCTGCGTGACTTGTAATACAATCAGGTTAAAGTGATTGTTAACATGAAAGGCCGAGAAAACGAGTTCAGAAATATCGCTATTGAGCTCCTTAGACGTTTTCAGAATGAAATTGGGGAGGTGCGTATTGTTCTCTCGGCTTTCCAGTAGAAGTATGATATTGGATTTGCATGTGAGTTGCGTCTGAATGGATAGTGTTTGTTGAGTCTCTGAAACTTGTCAACATCTGCAGCTTGCAACTGAGGAGAGCAAAAACTTTCGAGACAGGAATTTGTTTATTGTCTTGGTGCCAAACAAGGAAGTTCTTCGGAAAGCGCAAGAACCGCCCCCAAAAAAGAAGAAAAAGGCAGCTGATGACGAAGTTTCAGCAGCAGGTATAACTGCAACGCAAGATATATGATGCGCCATTGTCTGATATCAAATTAATCATCGGGTAACGATTGAGAGCACCGGGCACAATTGTCTGAAGATATACTATCTGGTAATGACAAGGAGTTTGAGAAATTTCTGTATAGTTCCTTTTCTATTATGCTTCTTGCATTCCCATGTATCTGTAACCATAGAAATAGATTATTTGAATGAAGATCTTCCTCAACTTTTTTGTAAGTTTCAACTTTTAAGCTTAGCCATATAGACAGACTGTATCAAGAAATCAAGACTTATTACGTCGGTAAAGAATTATCAATTATGAGTGATATCATATTACAAGATGAGTACAAAATGACTTGTGTTGAGGCCAAAACTAGTCACTACCAATAATCTCCGCAAGAGCAGATACCGTCTTTAAAGTGATGGAAGCGGTTGGCGTCTCGTACAACAATTACTCTCTCTGTGATTTTTGAGATGAGTTTAGTTACAGTGTGACAGTCTAAACAGACCCGGAGATTCTTTATGATCCGGATTTCAGTTCCTGGTTCAGTGGCTATGAGTCCAAAGGCAATGGCTAGCCTCTCGCTGTGAAACTTTACCATCAGCTCCCTTTCTTCTTCCTCCACGTCGTGCAAGGCCAACTCAGTATCGGGTTGATACCCAGCTTCCCTCATTTTCCCTTCGAGCTTCTCCAGCTTCTCATAGATTGCATTTGAGTGTGGATGTGACTGATCACCTGAGGTAAAGACATGAGGGGTCTCACCTATTTCTATTAAGGTATACCCAGGGGCCTTGGCTAGTTTCCGGTTTTTGGCGGTTTGTCTGACCGTAGCAGCCTGTGGATAGTTTCTATCAGCTGAGTGAATATTCGACAGCAAAACATGGTATCCTACATTGTCTGGATCTAGCTCAAACAGCTTCTCAGAGACAGTACAGGCAAGGTTTGTGTCTTTGTGAATCCTACAAGCTCCTAGCAGTGTTTGCCACACAGAAGGATCTGGCTCAACCGGCATTGCCTCTATAAACTGCAATGCTCTCTGTAAATGTCCTGCTCGGCCAAGAATATCGACCATGCAGGCGTAATGCTTGACCGATGGTTCAAAACCATACCGGTGGATCATGGAATTGAATATCTCATCACCTTCTTTGACCAGACCGGCATGACTACAAGCGTAAAGAACGCAGAGGAAAGTGACTGGCGTTGGTGCAATGTCGGAATTCAACATTTCAGTGAAGATCTCCAGAGCTTCATGTCCATGTCCATGGAGGCCATAACCTGAAATCATCGTGTTCCATGTAACTTCATTCTTCTTTGGCATCAAGTCAAACAACCGGCGTGCTTCTGCAATGCTTCCGCACTTTGCATACATACCAATCAAAGCTGTAGACACATATATGCTAGACTCAAAATCTGTACTCCTTACTAAACCATGTACCCATTTCCCCAAACTCAACGTTCCTAACTGCGCACAAGCCGATAGAATACAAGTTATTGTGATCGGGTTTGGACTAAACTCAGACTTCTGCATTTCTCTAAATAGAAATATTGCGTCATCCGTCAACCCGTTTTGGGTGTAACCGGAGATCATTGCATTCCAAGATGCCAAGCTTTTGTCCGGAGATTCATCAAAAATCTTCCTGGCTGATTCTATCTCATTCAATTTACTGTAAACCGTGGTTAACGCAGTCGAGACAGATGCATGAGACAGGAAATTCGATTTCAGGCTATAACCATGAATGCCATATATAAGCATAAGATGACCAGAGTCAGGAATCAGACTCACAAGCGTGCTTGAGTTCAACCTTGCTCCTGATAACATCATCTCTTTAAATAGGCTTAAGGAAAGCTCAGTCTCGCCATTTGATGTGTACCCGTCAATCATTGCGTTGTAAGCTACAACATCTGGTATACAAAACCCTCGAAACAGAGTACTTAACACTTCAATCGTTCCACACTTTGAGTATAATGAGACAAAACCCGTAAGAACAAAATCGTGGGAATAGCACCCTGTCTTCGTCGCAAGACTATGGATTTGCATCCCGAGTCTCAGCTCCTGCAACTCTGCAACAGCAGGAAGAATATTCAACACAGTTGTTGAGTCCAAACGGGTACAGCTCTCGTTGATCAAATCCCTGAAAACCTGAATAGATTCCTCATACATTTCATTCTCTCGGTACCCAGATAACATGGTATTCCACAAAACCGCGTCTTTCTCAGGCATTCCATCGAACACCTTCCTAGCATCATCGACTCGAGAAAACTTGAAGTACATCTTAACGATATTCGACCCAACATGTAATTCCGAGTCAAACCCATCAACGACGGCTTGACCATGAATCACACGGCCAGCTCTTTCGTCACGAAAACCCGAAGCAGCGGAGATGGCGTAAGTGTAGGTGGCGCTATTGGGTTTGAGATCATTAGATTTCCTTAGATGGGCAAACACAGAAAGCGAAGAGTGAGGTGATTCATTCTTGGAGAAACCCCGCATGAGAACGTTGAAGAGGAAAACGTCAGGTCTCTGAACGGAGAGGAAGATGTCTCGTGCGTAGTAAATGGCACCGAAGTCGGAGAGTCGCTGGGTAAGCTTGGTGAGCAATGCGATGTCGTATCGGAAGCCATGAAGAATGATCTGAGCATGGGTTTGAGTAAGGTGAGAGAGAGAAGTTGATCTTTTGAAGAGATCGAAGAAGTTGTTCATGTTAATCACTCCGACGGTTGTTTCGGCGGTGGCGGCGGCGGCGGCCGATACGGCCCGTAGTAGCATTTAGCTTCTTCTTTTTTTGTTGACTTAATGGTGAAAACGAAACGATTATTAACATACTTTAGTTTCACCTTTCAAAATAGTACTAACATTTTTTATAATACTTTTTGTGAAATCTCACGAATGTGGCAAAGAAATTTAAGCTTATATAAAAGGCGAAAAGCAATACTATAATTAATTTTTTGTTATGATTACTGAACTAATTGAGACTAAAAATAATAAAACCCCCCAAAAAATCCCCACATCAGAGCTTACATGGATTGGACAAATAAATTTCCCTTTTTTTTTTTTATCCTAAGAGCTTCGAACTTTCGATCTTTCACTTCTTTTTCTTTTCCTATGCTAAAGTTTCATATTAGAAAAACAAAAAAAAACTTCAACAAGCAAAGATCAAAAAGGATCTCGACAAGAGAAATATGGGGGAATCAAAGAGCAATTTACAGGTGATCAGTGTTGAGCGTGTGGAACTGTAAGCGTGTTATTTATGGCCATGGAAACTTGCTTAGTGGCAACAATCGAGGAGTCTCCTCTGCATCTTCTTCTCCTTCTTCTCTCCTAGTTTGTATCAGATGAGTCCTGAGACTACACTCTTTTATCTGTTTCGCATGAATCAAAACTGTTTCAATCCATTTTACAAACATCAGTATTCATTCAATTACGGGGCTGTTTTCTGTTACCTGCATGATCGCGGTCGAGGCCAGAAGATCTTCGCATTTTCCTTGCATAGAACTCTCTTTTGTAACGACAACAGCGAGTTCCGAGACCATTTTATTCATCTCCTCCACCTGCAAATACAATCATATAAAAGCAGTGCACGCGCGCTTGAGAGTTATGTCAAGAGGATAAAATTTGGAAATTTTGATTTCATTTAAAAAGGTCTCACCTTTGAGAGTAAAGACCAAATGGAGGATCCCATAGCCTGCATTACATCGAGGGCCGAGGACATAGCTGCTTTCAAAGATTCAATATCCGCCTGTAGGAAGAGTCGTTCTAAATGATAACTATATTCTTAACCTTCTGAATTTGATTTCCATTAATATTTGCAAAACTAACAATATATTACCTTTGTTCCTCCAGTCGCTGGAAGGCGGAGAGTATTTGCTTCTAAATCTGCTATGGCTCCAACTAAAGAACTAACATGATCTCTTTCAAGTGCGGCCCAATCTTCAAGGCTTACCATCTGTGCACAAATGTATGCATCAGAATGGCATAATCTGATGCATGCAAAGTCAGTGGTCAACAGAGAGAGAACCTACCTGATCATTTAATAGGGAGTTGAGTTTGATCTCTAGCTTTAGCTGTTGCAGGCCAACCCTTTGGCTGGTCACATCATCCTGTAGGTCTGATATCGCATGCCACACATTGAATAGAGTTTCCTGAAATATCAAAACTTGAATTTTGAGACTTCTTTGATCAATAAGTTGAGCCAAAGATCATGTTATGGAGGACAGAAATATTATATACCTCGGAAGTTAACCGTTGAATATACATTACAGCTTCAGCTCGCGCAATTGCAAACCGCCACTGTAAGTATCTATTGTGGAGCAGGCGCAGTTGATGAACATCTTCGACGTAGTTTGCTTTTTTCCCTTTCTTGACATCTGTGATGAAGCTGAGAACCGAAGTTGTGGTACTGGATTGTGTACATGTGCTGGTTTGTCTTATTCGTGAAGGACTTACCCCTCTTGAAGGTGGAGTTGATGGTCTTGCAAAACAGGAGGAATTTGTGACACGCGAAGGACTTAACCCTCTTGAAGGACTTACCCCTCCTGAAGAACTTAAACCTCTTGTAGGACTCAATCCTCTTGAAGGGCTTAGTCCTCTTGATGGACTTACTCCTCTCGAAGTACTCATGCCTCGGGATATAGACGATGAAGACGAAAATGATGGTCTACTTGGTGAAGCAGGGCGGGAACCAGGACCAGGCAATGGATGCAACCTAGCTACAGTTGTTGCTAAGGTTGCTCTATCTAATGAACTTGCAGACAAAAGTCTTTGAGCCCCAGAAGTTCTTGCTATGTTATTATCTTCCGACTTTGTTGGAGACACTAATTCACCATTACTAGATGTGTTACTAGAAGTTTTATGCAAATGCTTCGAACTGCTGGGCAAAGGTAGTGACATTCTTCTAAGAGACAGCCCCATTCCAGGCCCTGAAGTTGATAAACCCCTTGAAGCCTTGTCACCAAGATCCAAGCTTCGGTTTAAAGAATTCGAAGTAATCCTTCCACCAATTCTACTCGGCCACCGATGTTGTTCTATTAACCGACTATGAGGACCATCTACAGGTTTCGAATTCTCCGAAAGATTAGACGCATTATTCTTCCCTTTCAATGGACTTCTCTTCCTCTCTGGCATAGGTTTCCTTGATATAGAGGTCGTTTCAGCCTTCTGCTTTTGAGCTATATTCGAAGAAGGTCTCAATGTACGATCAACAGAAGAACTACTAACTGGTCTCTCCTTCTTACTAACAGGGACTGAGCCTGAATCCGACTGAAACGAAACGCTGAGGCTTCTCATAGTGGAAGGCCATAAGCTTTCAGGCAAACGGCCTGTAGATAGCCTCCTAGACGAAGCTGGTAAGTCTATAGACGCCTCACGTATCGGTGTGGAAGGACTAGTTGGAGAAGGCGGAGTTGAAGGACGCTTCCTCTCTGCTGAAACCGCTCTTTTTGCAGCCACGGATTGCGAGCTAGAAGACACGGTCGGCCTTGTGACGCTTGGGGAAGGGCATCGTCCGGTTCTGGTTGGTGTCGGTGATCTGTATCTTGAACTGATTTCTGTTGTTCGAGGACGGCGAGTGAGAGCGACTGCATTGTTCTTTTCTAATGGAACAAGACGTCGTCTAGTAGTATCTGTTGCTACATCCATTCAAGCTAACGAAACAAACTTGCATTGATTGGATTTTTCAGCAGTTCAAGCCTCTCGTTTCAATCTGCATTTGACCAGAACAATAAGTACAGCTCCAGTTTCTGTAAAGTAAGTCCCTTTACTCTGCAAGAAACACAAAGCCCAGAAGAGAAAAGTAAGATACTACCTCAAAGATAAACAATGGAAAGAAAAAAAGAGAGCAAAGGATATTGAACAGTCCAGAATAAAGAAAAATTTAAAAAGAGACGAAAAGAGAGAAAGGTGGGTCTGAGTTCTAACTAGTTAGTTGCAGTTTCACAATGTCAAGGATATTTTATTTTTAAGAGGAAGAATCTTTTACAGTGTCCTTATCACGGAAGTGCCATGGTCGGATGTGCTGGAAAATTAAATGGACCAATCTTCTTCTTCTTCTTCTTCTTCTTCTTCTTTCCATCAAAATCAAAATCAAGAACCACTCAAAGATAACAAAAGAAACTTCCTTTATAACCTCACCGAAAGTAAACTTAATAATTCGTGTGACAATGTAGTAGTATTAGGAAATGATTTAACAATTAGCAAAGTACAGACATTTGACAGATTTTGGTGTTTCTGCAAATATGGGACCACGTGTATAGAAGAATCCAGAATCGGTGCCCAATCTCCCGAGAGGGTGATTGAGAAATCTAGAGATAGAGAGAGTAACAGTGATCAATCTTAGTGTTTTAAGCTTTTGACCATTTTAGAGAGAAAAACACTTAAAATTTTCTCGAGAAAGTGAAGGATGAGAGACGAAAATCAATGGAAAGAAACAAAAATTCTGATTAGAAAAACAAATGAGATGGTTCTGACGAAGAATCCAAAAAGGCAAAATCGTCGGTTACTGACCGACTTGTATCTCTCTCTGTGACACACACAGTCGTTTTTAATCGATCAAATTTAGTAGTAATTTTTTCCTCGAAATTACCAGAAATCCCAAAATAGGAATCGGAAGTCGTAACGAAATCATCAACGATCGAACCCATAACAGAACCGTTATTTCGCTTCTTTTTTTCTTTCTTTCTAACTCATGAATCTCAGATCGGAGTGATAAATAAAATTTCAATACCCAGATTAAATACTCTAGGGTTCTTCAGATTTCGATTAGAAATCCAAAATTGGAGTTGATAACACAAAATGCGAAGCTTAATCTTAGAGATCTGATGAATTTGAATGTTGCTAATTTAGGAAATTTTACCAGGAACGATGACTTCCACCACAAAATTGCAATCTTGTGATTCGTCTCTTCGCGAAATCTTTCTATGCTCTTTGAGATCGAAAATGAGGAATACGAACGCGATCTGGGTTATTAAATTAATCTTTCGTCGGCGATGAAGAAATGCCGGAGATAGAATTGATCGGGCGATTTAAGGAGGGGCTCGAGATCAGAGAGAGAGAGAGAGGGCGTTATTTTCGCGCCACCTAATTTGATATTAAAGAGTCTTTTCTCTTCTCACAAATCAGGAAAAAAAACAAAGCTTTTGCTCGTAGAGGTCACTAACAAGGAATCAAAGAGACCAAACATATTATACTACGAGATATTACTAAATCAGTGTATATTGTAAATTGTTTTTTTCCTTAGAAACCAATGTTTGAATTAATATAGTTTTGTGTGAAAGTCTTAATGGTGTAACCAAAAATTTATCAGTGTTTTTATACTAAATTTAAGGCTGTAAATTAATGGAAACAAGTTTATAGTAAACGTGATTTATATAGATTTTTGTGGTGTGAATAAATATTATCGGTTGTGGATAGAAGCGGATGTAGATTTTGAGAAACAAGGTCATGCATCCGTCTAAATTTTTTCTTTGAATTAATTAAAGTTAATCTACTTAAATGCCTCCAAGTCCAAATATATATATATATATTTATTTGGTTTTTTTATAAATCGTAAGAGTTTCGAACATTTGGCTTATAATTTCTTCGGTATTCGGAGACAGTTTTTAAAAATTTTGATTTAAAAAATAATCTCCCGTACCAAAAAAAATTTGAATCCGGGACACAAAGAAACCAACATCTTTGTATTACTATTAGGTAATCACATCTTTGGTAGTTCTGATATTTTGTTGATCCCATTAAACCAAAACTTAAATGATAGTTTGACATTTCTACCTTAATTTGATCTGACCACTCACATTATTCATATTTTTTCTTTAAATTTTGTAACTATAATTTTTTTTTACTTAAAAATTCATATGCCCACAACTTAAAAAGTTTATAGATCTGCTCTTGGTTGTGATCTTTTATAGAATTCTTCATCGTGATTCTAATTGTTACATGTAATTAGATTTATTCGTCATGTTATGATTGATAAGATCATATCATTTATTAAAGGATTATTCAAATTGAATATATCTTCATAATAATGTAACACATGACAAATGAAAAAATAATTTAATTTACAGTGATCATTCCGGCTTAATATATACTCCGGAATTTGTTAGACAAACTAAACCATTCAATTGAGTAAACTGTAATCGAAATTTAAATGAACTAAAGAAACATTTTAAACCACGAGAAAGTATCTTTGTTATTTAATAATTTCAACATAATATTGGTAACCATCACTAAAAAGAAAAAAAAAAGGATTATAAATCAAAGCTCACAATGGTACAGAAGACGGAGTTACATTTAGGTGATAGCCAACATCTGATAGGTTGTCATCACCATCTTAATGTCACGCATACGTTCGCAAGAGAAGACTCTCTAAAACATATAACTATGATCATGAAATGTAACTTTTTTGGGTACTTGATCCAGGGTCGGCCATGAGTTCTATTGAATCGCAAGCGGAAAAAAAAATTGGGCCGTTTCATTATTAGAAAAACGTTTTAAAAACAAAATAAAATTAAAATTAATATTGAGTTTTGAACTAATAACTTGTTTTAAGAAAAATATTGGATTTTAGCCACTAGACTAAAGAATTTTTTTTTTAAAATAAGGGCTAGTTTTTTTATGATAAATATAAGGACTGTAAACATGTGTTTGGCCGCCCTGACTTGAGATCTTAAATACCATTCGAAACTGTTTATAAGGAGATCAGATATAAAACTGTAATGGATCGAGAGCAAAGGCGATTAAATACTTTTGTATACAAATTGGCATTTTTACGCCGAAAGCTTAATTTACATTCGCTTACTTTTCTCACCTAGCCTTAACTATATATAATGATAAGAGTTATGAAAAAAAGCTCGTAGTCAAGCAATAAAAGATTTGAAAACAAACAATAAAGTTTTGGAGAAATGGAACTATGATGGTTACCCATGATAAGTGTTTGGTCATTCTCTTCTATATTTTATTTGTCTTTTCTTAGTACTTATGAAACAAATAATTACCAAACACTTACAAAGGTCGATGGCTATTCCCCATCTTAGTTTTTTCTTTAATATATTAATTATTTTATAAATAATTTTATTAACTTTTTTTTTTCGGCTAACAAAGTTTATTAAGTAAACCCAATGGGCTATTACAAAACAGAAAAGAAGCCCAAAGCCCAAACCTAATCGATCATCTTCCAGCTTCCAACCACCTCCATCACCGCTGAAACACAGAGCTGGCCGCCGCTAAGCAAGTAGCATCCACAAACCTTTTCGAACAATCTAGGCAATGGGAAACCCTTCCTTTCTGTTGATCCTAAGCCTAATCTTCCCCAAAAGAAATGAACTAACCGGATTTAACTATAAAAAGCACTTCTGAATTTCTCTGAAATAACCACCGCCGGGGAAGCTCCACCACCGCCACACCCAATAATGATGTAGATTGTTGTCATCCACCTTGCGCCGCCACTGGGAACAAGAGAACTCCCGGTGAAGATATTACTCCTCAAGAAAATGGAAACATCAGAAAAAATCATGAAGATTTCTCTGTGGCTCGATGATAGAAGATCAGACTAAGATCGAAACAAAACAAAACAAAAGCACCCGGATCTAACCGGAAAACCACCGGATCTAACAACCGGATAAACCATCCGATAAACCGGAACATACATAAAACTACAACAACAAAAATAGAACAAAAGTATTAACAACAGAAAACGACGTCGGCAAACTGCCGGACGCCGCTTACCGGAACACACTCTCTGTTTTGTTCTACAAGTTTCGAGAGGATTTGAGAAGAGGTATATTATAGGTTAATTTTATTAACTTAAGTCTCTCTCTCACTCTTTCTCTCTAGACAATATATATAGATATGAAATCACATGGATTTTATGTTATATGTTTCACTTGAGATATTAAGATTATACTGCTAATTGCATGATTTATCTCATTCTCTATAAGGGGTATGTACATTTCTCTCAAACTTGTCTACACGGTTTTTTTCTAAATCTTCATCCATAAATTCGCATCTATAAAAACAAAAAATGAGACAATAACATTTTTTTGTCACAAAATGAAACAATAACTTAATGTCTTTGTTTTCTGATCAATCGATTTCCCTATTTTGGTCGAGTCTAGTAATCAGGTTCACTTCATTAAACCCAATAAAAATAAGGGAGATTTACTATAATGACATTAATAGATGGATTTTTGACAATTTTGGTCTTAAACTTTCATAATTACTAGAACGACCTTGAAAAAATTTTAAAACCTGTTTTGCCCTTGTTTCTTTTGATAACAAAAAACGTATTTACGAAACTGCTATTAATGATTTCCCTGCGAAAAGCGAATAAGTCTACCGCTCACGTGGTAGACTTAATTTACTGTTGTGGTAGACTTAATTATTTGTTGTGGTAGACTTATTAATCTGTGGTGGTAGACTTAATTATCTGTTGTGGTAGACTTACTAATCTGGTGGTGGTAGACTTAATTATCTGTTGTGGTGGTAGACTTAATTATCTGTGGTGGTAAACTTAATTTACTGTTGTGGTAGACTTAATTATCTGTTGTGGTAGACTTATTACTCTGTGGTGGTAGACTTAATTATCTGTTGTGGTAGACTTACTAATCTGGTGGTGGTAGACTTAATTATCTGTTGTGGTGGTAGACTTAATTATCTGTGGTGGTAGACTTAATTTACTGTTGTGGTAGACTTAATTATCTGTTGTGGTAGACTTATTATTTTTTGGTGGTAGACTTAATAATCTGTAGTTGTGGTAGACTTAATTATCTGTTGTGGTAGACTTATTTATAGTAGTGGTAGACTTATTCAAAAAAGGTAAAATCGTAATTTACCCTTCATCTTCTTCAACCCAAAAGTTGTCAAACCCTAACAATGGCAGTCAACCTGTATTTAGCTCGTTTTTACCCTATTTTAACTTGTTTTCAACTGGATTTAACCTAAAACTAGTAGATATAGCATCATATATTCCTTATCTAACCAAAAATCAAAAGATTTCAAGTTTTTTTTTCTAACCAAAAATCAAAAATCGGATTTTTAATCCGATTTTATCTAAATCGGCGGCACACCTCCGCTGAGCGCGTCTCCGGTGCTTGTACAGCCTCCGCGGTCGCGTTTGTGTTTTTGAGTTTTTGAATTTTTTTTTTTGTCAAAAATGGCAATGACATTTTCGTAATAACAAAATATAACCTTAATTTTTATGTCGTATAAACCCTTTCTTAGTGTTTTGAGACTTGTGAAGGTCATTCTAATAATTAGGCTATTTATCAAGATCGTTCTAGTAATTATTCCTTAAAAATAATTTATTTTTAAATTAGGAAAAGAAAAAAGTAAACCAATTTTTTTATTTAAAGAAAAAATTTGCTCCCACATGAGATGATTCGGACATATCATATGAGCTTAAGCTTTCTATAGTAGACCTTTGTCTCTCTTTCATTTGTGTGTCCCTTATCTTGTGGAGTCTTCCTCCAACTTTACTTCCACTTGGAGTTCTATTAATATACTTATATATTGTTAGAGATCTTTTGGTTTATTTTCTTTATTCTTGCTACACATGTACGTACCGCCAAATTATCAGAATCATTGAACCAAGCACACATACATATACATGATGACATATCTACTTGTCTAGTCGTCCGTGGTCCGTGGTCGGTTCGTGGCTTCAATTTCTCCAGAAATCTTAAAATTGACATTTTATATAAACAAAAGTACGTTATTGAATCTTAACCAAGTTTTTAAGTATTTTGCTTACTGAAATATTGTTATGTTTCGCAAATATATAAGCATCTGTACAAATGAACTATATATGGTAGTTAAAAGATAAAATGATAATTTATGGTATTTGTTTTTTCAACACTTGCTATCAAATTATCTAAATCTGCCTAAAACACACCTAATTAAGTGCATATGTAGACTACTTGAGATAGAAAGGAAGTCAATAATACTTTTTTGGTGAGAAGAGTACTAGATAACAATGATTTGATAAAGATTAATATATTATTATCATTATTAACTACTGTTATATATAGAGCTACTATTATAATCCTCATATACTAAGTATGTGCAGAAATGAAATGTAAATCTTTGTTTCTTGGTGTGATTAAGTATAATATGCAAGAGCCAAATGATGAATATTCACGTGCTTAGCGCAATTATATTGGCCACACTAAAAACTAGAGTTATTATTGTAAATGTCATGTTTTCGCAATGTTTCTTCACCTGTCTAAAGCTTGTCGCTTAGTTGTTTTCTCAACCAAAAGAAAAAAACTAATATATTTTTCTTTCCTTCTCCTCTTATATATGGAAAAAAGAAGAAAAGAACAATAGTCTGAAAAAAGTAGTGATGATCTAAAAATGCAACCAGAAAATGAAACTTGACTCAGAAGCCATTCACAGTTCTACTAATCAATGATGAAGTAAAATACCATAATACTGTGAAAACAAAAGATTACAAAATAGTCACTGGAAATTACACTAGTTTACTTTCTTCACTACTAATCAGAACAGAGAAAGGAGCCATTAGGGTGTAGTTTCCTGGCTCACTCATAGCTTCAGATGCAATTAGAGCATGGAGCCAGTGAGGTTCTTCCCTTGCGATGTAAGCCTGATGATAACGGTGGTCTTTCGTCACGCTAAAGGCGATTTCAGAGGCTGCTCTGTTTGCAGAAATAGGCACACAATCAAACTTCCATTCTTCAAAATCAGAGAGACAACTCTACGGTTGGAAGATCGCTTCAACAGCTAAAGCAGAGAAAGATTCAATTGCGATAAACGTAAGTTACTTAAACTTTCCACTGCCCAGAGGAAAGCTTTGAAAACTTTTTTTTCTTTTGCCGTCTAAAAGTTTTATCATAATCAACTAACACGGTCGGTGTTTAAAAAGGGAATAAGAAAGGCAGGACAACAATTATACAAACTCCACTGGGAGGTACAAATCTGCACAAGAATTAGCCGTCTAAACGAAAACTTTTTTAGATAACCTTTCAAGTTTTAACAGGAAAAAACTATTCTTCTGGTTTGGTCTAATACTATCTGATAGAGGATACATATTATTCGCCGAAGCCAATTGATACAACGACCAAGAAGTAATAAACGAAAGTACAATCGAACCCTTACGCAGGACTCTTCCCGGTTCTGTTCAACCATGCACCCTCCAGTGTCCATCCAACATAACATTAATCAGCAGATACATTCAAAGGCGAGAGAGACATTATTGTACTCAGCGGTGAGAATAAGGTAAAGACCCTGAGTAAGCATACCGGGATATTACTGATGAAGGCGGAAGCTCAGGTTCAGCAATGCTTGGGTATCTACGTGATGATCGGTAGTAATCAGCCAATGAATCTGCTGTAACATATCGGGAATACAGGTCATTATCTTCTCTTCTTGGAGAAACCATGTATGTCCTTGGTGCCCTCTCAGGAACACGGTACTCGTAACTGTAATACGGGTCTCTCCTGTAGGAGTCCAGTGCAAACGCTGAAGCTGGTGGTTCAGGTGACTTTCGAGCCAGGATTTCCCGTCTCGAACTTAGATGGTCATACGGATGGTAATCTCTCTCAGGCAAATGAAGAACACGAACTTCTCTACGGTCATGCATCTCCATCTCTGCATGTCTTAAAAGACGATCACGGTCCACAGATGGATGGTAGGAATCCAAAGGAACACGGTCTCGGTTGACATTATGATAAGAAGAATCAGGAGGCCGAATTGGGTAATGCTGGCTTGTTTCTCCTCTTCGCAAACCATATGTTCGGTACTCCCTTTCACTGAGATATAAATCATGCGGTGGTTCTTCTCTGCGTGGAGTAGGTGAAGACGGAGCGGCATTGCGAGTCCTTTCATGTCTGTGGTTCAGGTGTGCCCTGCTGCTACTAGGGGCATAACGATCATTTTCAGATCTTGTCCTGTCAGCATCACGGGGAACAGGAATTGGCAGGGTGTGTGTGAGTTGTGCAGGGAGAGTAGCTGGCCGGAATAGCTTCTTAAGCTTGAATACCTTTAAGAACACCATAATAGAAGAGATGAACAGAGAGATGAAAATGCGTTGGCAGTATGATATGAATTTGAGAAAACCACGAAAAAATGTGATTTACCTGCTTATGAGTCAATTCTGTTTTGAACTTGTTTTTATTATTGTAGTTCTCCTTGATTGCTTTCTTGAACTGGCTCTCAGGCAATGGTATGCAATCACTAACGACCTTAAAGCGCACCTGAAATATACAGTATATCATCAAATTTATCCATAAGGGAAGAATGAACGAAAATCTCATATCATCTGGGAAGACAAGTTGTATAAATGAAGTTCCATTTTCGAAAAGACGTGTCACCGAAGTGGATAACAAACATGGGTTAAACACAACGTCACCTGAGCAGGAAAGGAACCACCAAAAGCATTGCGCTCAAGTTTCATCCCACCCGCAGAGGATGCTTGAAAAATTCCATAGAGGAGTTTGAGATCATAGTCATAGAGAAAAAGCTTAAGCCCGGGCTTGATACCCATGACATAGTCCTTCCTTTTCTCTTGTACACCCATTACACTAAACCGAAAACAATCGGGTCTAGTTTTTGCATTGCACATGAAGATCAATCCACCAATCTTTACTTTTCCATGCCCATCCATTTCTTTTTTATCAGTGTCAACAAGCTCCTCCTTCCTCTCTTCCATTCTTTGCTGTGTTACATCAGCAGCAGTTACTTCATCTTTCTGATGTTTCTTGTTTGAACCAAAAACCTGTTCTCCCCGTCTCTTCTTTCTGCGTCGCTTGCCCGCACCCAGGGCAGTTTTTTCCTCAGTTAAATGGTTCTGCTTATTTTCTCCAGCAAAGGTCATTTGTTGGCCTCCTTCACTAGCCCCTCTATCAACTTCGGTTGTAATTAACAGTCCTGCTTGAGTCTTTCTTAATTTGGCTTTCCCCCTCAGTCTTCTTGGTTGTTTCTTCTCCACTGACAAGGCGTTTTCAGGGGCTTCTATAGAACCCTCAATAGCTTTCTCAGCTTCCATCACGTTACCTCCAAGTGGAGTTTCTGAATCTTTGTCTTTTCCAGAAGAATCTACAACAGACTCCATAACCTTCTTTTTCTTCTCGCTTTCACCAAGAGAAGGCTCTGCACTCTGTTCATCCTTCTTAATACCTTGTTTTACAGTGACATTCTCCTCACCAGCCACCTGAGCAGCAGTGCCTTTTAAACTTTGCTTTTTTACCAGCTTCTTTACTTTCTTAGCAATTTTCTTCTTAGCCAGTAATCCTTGTGCCTTTTTCATTCCAGAAGAACTTGCTTCAACAGATGTAAGAACAGAGGGTTCTTCAACAGTCCCATTTTCTGTTTTCTTTACCTCCAGGTCCACCAGTTCTTTTAAGGCTGCCTCGTCCGGTTTCGCATCCATTAAATTTTCTACAAACTCCTCATCTTCCTTACTTTTTCCTCCAGTAGAGGTTTCCACAGCATCATTCTCATCCTTTTCAGGTTCAGCTACAACCACCGCTTCCACATCCTTCCCAGCATCTTTATCATTCTCAATTACCGAGGCCTCAAGAGTTTTCTCATTCTCATGTTCCTCAGCATTTTGTACTTCCATTTTCAATAAACAAACAGATTTCAATGCGTAGTCGCTGCAAATAAAGTTTAAACCAAGGAGCGTCAAATGAAAGAGCGATCATGAATCATGGTGATAGAAGAAAATCAAAAAGGGTTTTAAGCTTCAACGCCAAAACGAAAGTAATCGAAACTCCAATACAAGTATAAATCATTGACAAAAGACTAGCTTTGCCGACTGTAGATACTTCACCTAACCATTGCCATATGCACTGTTCTAGCTCTTCAATTTCTATACTGTCTTTAACTAAGGAAGGCAAAGACTTTACCACTTTAAAAAGATTATAGAGAAAGAAATCATACCAATTCTAATCCAAAACGTGTAGGAAAAATCTTCCCAGATGTAAAGCTTGACCAAACGTGGAAAGTGACCACAGCCTGCTCAAATTACAGAAGACGCATGTATAGCACATCAGTGACTCATCTCACAAAGAATCTACCTCACAAAAGTCAAAAAATTTCATCCCCAGATCATATTATTTCTTTCACTAAACTTCCCACAAGGAAAAGAGGAATATTTCAGATTAAGAAACCCGATCCTTAAAAGGCACTCAAAATCCCCAATCCTTAGGGAAACTTTCTCCATAACCCCGTCAGAGAAGAAAGGATCAGTCGATTCAACAACTACTCAGGAAGATCAGAGGAGGAAAAAAAGGTGAAATTGAAAAAAGAAGAGTGAACGATTAAGAACAGAGTCAAAAAGCTGCTTACTAAGGGAAAATCACCGGCGGTCACCGTCTGAGAGTTAGCTCCGTCGTAATCCTCCGTCACCGGCGTTGAAAAGTATCGGATTCGAGACGAAGGAGAGAGATGAATTGGGATCGAGGGATTGGGAAACAGAGAAACGAGCTTAAAGGAAACCTCTGATAAGATCAGAATCATGGGCTGGTTCGAGTAGCTATTTGGGCTTGGACTGAGCCTAAAGCCCATTACACTTTAAGTATCTTTATGCCTTATATTGACCACACTAAAAACTAGAGTTATTATTATTGTGTAAACTTGATGTAGTAAAATACCATAGTCAATGTTGATGAAAATGTATCAAAAGAATACAAAAAAAAAGTCACTGAAAATTACACTAGTTTACTTTTCTTCACTACTAATGTTTGAGTTACTTACATAAACACCCAAGGCAAAACTGTCTTCCTGCTGATGAATGTATTAGTTCTTAAAACTTTGGTGCAGCAAAAACCGGATTCGGAGAAAGAAGCTGTCCCCATTGATGTTCTTCTACCTCTCAACAAGTACAAATAAAAACAGGGAGATGAAGGAGATTTCTTCTTCTTCTTCTTCTTCATCACTCATCAGTACTTGACAAGTCCAGCACCTTGAGACTTTCCAATAACTGACTTTATCGTTCCATCAAAGAGATCAAAGCTTTTCGCAACAGCAAAACCCGAAAACATACCATCCACTGCAGCACTTACGATCCCACCAGCATAACCAGCACCTTCACCAACTGGGTATAAACCTTTTAAGCTAGTGCTCTCGTAGGTCTCGTTGCCTCGAGGTATCCGTACAGGAGAACTTGTTCTTGTCTGGTTAAAATAAAGTTGAACATCGTTATCTCTTGTCCGAAGAGTAGACTGATTCAGGACAAGGAAGATGTATATAATGTTATACCTCTACGCCGTGGAGGAGTGCTTCCTCTGAGATGAATCCCGGTAACTGACAGTTCAAGTGTTAATAGAAAAACAGAAGCTACGGTTTTTTTGTTTATAGCAATGAGAAAAAATCTAACCAACCTCTTTTTCAAACATAGAGATGGACTGTCGCAGAGAATCTGTGATATGAGCAGGAAACAGTTCATGCAGATTTGCAGACTTCACTCCTAATCTATAGCTTGATGGAGGTAAAGGTGTTTCTGTTTTAACAGCACAAGAATATCCAAAATCACCAAAAACAAACCAAAATTCGTACAATCAAATAAAAATTGAGTATTAAGGAAAATGCTATTACCAGATAACTTGTTTTGCAGAAAGTCAGTAACCCTTTGTACAGGAACTGTAAAATTACCACCTCCCATTATAGCCGCTCTTCTTTCAAACTCTCTCTAGAGAAAAACAAAAATCAAAGGAGAACTATCGAATACGACTCAAGACTGGTAATAGTAATCCACTTTCAGATTGATACCTGAAACTCAATTCCAGCTAAGGGTCCACTAAGATTGAGAAGATCAAAGTCTTTTGCTGAGACTGTGACCACGAGTGCAGCATTAGCCCACTTGGATGAACGGCGAGAAAATGACATGCCATTGATACAGAGTTCGGTTGGATTTGTGCTTGTGAGAACAACCTGTAATTATATGGAAACAGGCCTATTCATGATAAATCGAAGAAAAACAGCAATACACACTATAAGGAAACTGTACCTGACCACCAGGACACATGCAAAAGGAGTAGCAACTACGTCTTGATGAAGACTGCGAGAGATCATCGGCCTCTTCATTTACATATTGAACAACCTTATAATCCGCCACTGGTACTTTACCTCGCCCTTTACGAACTTCACTAGCTAAATCTGAGTACTACATACAAACCAGTAGAAAAGGAAGAGCATCACAATCTCAGCAAATCATGGATTTGATTGATATAATAAAGATATCTGGTGTTAGTGTAACCGAATCAACCTGTATACTGTTAATTAGCTCCTGAGGATGCTCAACGCGCAAACCAACCTGGTCCAAACAAACATATAGAAATCAAATGATAAAACCAAGCCAAAGATTAAACTCACAGCATATATATTCAAAAGAAACTTACGGCAAAATCTTTTGGTGTCAGTTCCACATTACGAGAAAGAAGCATCTCATATGTGTCACGTGCTGAGTGACCAACTGCAAGAACAACTGCATCAAATTTTAAATTCTGGGAGGTACTCTGCATTTGGTCTGTTGAATCCGATATTCTGACTCCAACAACGCGAGAATCCTCTACCAGAAGATCGTCTACCCGCGTACCAAACTTGATACTCACCTAAATAAGCATATGTAATTAAAATGGAGCTCACAGGAGATAAAGGCCTAAAAGCATCTAAAAGTAAAGGAGACTTAAAATCAATCTCTCGTTTTAAACTTACCCCCGCACTTTGAAGATAATGTCTGAAATTACGGAGTAAGGGAACTAGCTTATCCGTTCCTAAATGAGGCTTTCCATTGACCAATATATTATCAGGGGCCCCAAAACGAACCAACGTTTTCAACACCTGTAAAAATTAAAGCAATGGTCACATTAATTCATATCTACTCAAACATGGAGTGAACTTATTTAACAATTTGAAGTCTCAAAATCCTAACCGCTAAAACAGTGGCACTGTTCTTCCCTATTCGAGTAACAAGCTTTCCATCACTCCAAGTACCTGCACCACCCTGCAATCCATAAGTGCTAAAATATAACTTTGACGAGAAAACTAGCAACAAGATTGAGGTACTTAATGATAAGTTGAGTTAAAGAGAAGGTTTTTAAGACCTCGCCAAAGCAGAAATTGCTCTCCATATCCAAAATCTTACGAACCACCAACGCGCCTATATCACGTCCCCTTTCTTCTACTGCTTGCCCTCTTTCAATTAATGTCACATCAGCACCAAACTCTGCAAGAACAAGAGCTGCAAACAAACCAGATGGACCACCACCAACAACTGCGATCTTCGGTTTGCTTCTTACTCTTCCATGCTGGTGTGGATCTCCAGTGCCATTGATAACCCGAGATTCAGACTCTCTGGATGATGTATCATTGTTGATTCTCTTACAGTCATTTACTACACTGATTAAGTCACCCGAAACGATCTTCCCAGGAGATACATGTTCAATAAGCCCAATCTTAGGCTCTAACCGGAAAATGAAATCATGAGCACGAGGCTCTAACTCAAGAAGTGTCTTCACATCCAAATCCACAGTATACACAAACTTGGCTTCTTTCAGAATCTGAACAACAAAAAATGAAAACAATTCACTCACTTGGAACTTTAACAACAAGAAATACGTGGAATCAAATTGAAACCTACCTTCCTAGCGTCAAAAGATTTCCTAACCACTGAAAATGCTTCTTCTGGCAACATTGAAGCAACCTAAAACACCCACCAGTCAAATTCATAAATTTCAATCACAGATAACATAACCTAGCTCCAAAAATTCCGTAAAGTTTCGATTTTTCCACCGACCCATTTCATAATAAGCCAAAACTCACCGGAAACTCGATAACTTTAGCGATGGCTTGAAGCAAACCATCTGAAATACCGAGAAAATCTTTTCCAGGGTCATCTCCGACAGGAACACCGAGCTTAGAGAGACGCCAAACACCTTGGAGCTTGTTCTTAACCTTTGCCACAGCTTCCTTCTGCTCTGTTCTCAGCTTCTTCCTCTCTGAAGGGTATCTTCGCTTACCGGTTCGCTTGGCAGCACAGAGAATTCGGTGTGTTTGGAGACGAGGATAAGAGAGAACCGCTCTAGAATAAGGAAATCGCAGGTCATTGCTAGATGACAGAAATGAACAAGTGAGGAAATTCGTTTGCAAGAGAGACATAGTGAAACTAAAAGGCTCGTCGTCTGTGTCCCAAAAGAGTTTATCCTATCATTTGAAATTGAATCGACTGAGAGTCCGGTTTATTCCATTGATGTCCAATCCGGTTCGATTTTTGGCGTATAAATTAGTTGTCCATTATAAGCTTCGAATGTTGAAATCTTTATGGAGGTATTTCCATTGTTACTCTTGCATAGCATTTTAATACAACTAGTTTATGATGGATCCAATGTTTAATTTTCATGTAATTAGATAACTATTAGTATGATTCATTCATTGATGTAATCAGAGTTTTTATATACACAAGCTCCCGCTCTGCTGCGCACTCTAGTTGCTCATCTTTACCATCATCATTGATCGAGAAATCCGGAGCATCATAGGCGAAACTTTGCTAATTTGATGGTGATAGTTCCACATTTTTATTTTTTAAATCTTTCATTGTAGTTATATTCTCCTTGTCTTTTATTTTTGTTTTGCCAAGAGAATAACGTAATAGGTTGGCAATCTTGTAACACCTAAATTTCATTAAATGATATTAATATTTTTAGCAAAAGAAGAAAGAATTGTTTCCGATTTTTTTTTATTTTTTTTAATAAATCAAACAGGGTATCTTATGTTTTGTTTCTATGCTATTTTCACCTCAGAACTATTATGCTAAAAACTCTCTATTTGTGGATGGCACCTACAATGCTTGTGTGTATCTATATATACTCATAGATCGCACTACTTCATCCTAACAACTACCCAATTTAGAGATGTCTTCTGTTAGTTATCCAATCCTTGATTTGTGATGCAAAGTTGCCTACAAACTGATTCTCCACGCCTATAGCTTTCTTTTTGTTGACCAAGCTCAGCTTTCTAGTGTCATCCATTGGCCAAGCTCAGCTCTCGACGTGAGTTACAAACTCGTTTCCTGAGGTACTTCGTGACTGACACAGAATGTGCTACACATCGTAGTACCTTCAGTCTTCATATTTAAATCTCAAGCAAAACACACTTTCAAGTTTTTTATCTCCAAAGAAATAGAGATAGTAAAACATTTTTCGTTTATTACGTAATCAAATAAATCATTGTCTTTACAAAGCACAAGATATTTGTTTATAACTTCGTAAACAGAAGCTCGATATGCATGGATGGAGAAATCAAATCAAACTATATATCTTTCACTAAAGATTAACATTACAGTAAGAGTGGGTAAATAAAACTGGTCCCATGCTTTGACAAAACACGCATACGACCACCAGCCGCAATTTCAGCCTTAAACTCAAAAGCAAACCAATAATTCACGGAACCTTGAGAAGATTCGGTGAAGTAATAGTGGCACAAGAATCTGCATGTGATGGTCCGATGATTGAGGACTCACGGGGCCTCGGAACGTAAATTCACAGAGGTTTTGGAGTTGATTCTGCTTCAAAATAAAACTGATGCTAGTCGGATTTAATCTCTGTGACAATCAAAAAGATAGTCGAGCACAAGAAAATGGCATATTTATCTGTTAACAGGTCCTCATCGAATTAGTTAACTAACACACTCGGAGAGCTATCACCAAAGAAATAGAGAGGAAAATAGCACTGTCATCTATCACTTAATCAAATATGATTCACTACAAAAGCACAAGTCCGAAAACAGAAGCTCGCATAAGGGATATTATATAAACCACACTAATTATATAAATATACAAATTTACATAATTTTCATGAATCTTAGATGTTGATCTACCCTATATATAAAGCGCAGGGGCCTCGCCAAAAACATCTCAAAAAGATAGTTGAGCACAAGAAAATAGCATATTGATTTGTTAACATGCCTCAGTGAATGGTTAGTTTGTCATCAACAAAGATGTCACATCGAGAGCTATATATCTCCAAAGAAATAAAGGGGGGAAAAAACTTGTCATTTATCACATAATCAAATATGCGGAGGAAACTCGCAACCATCTGTTTTTCACATGTAGGTATTCTTCGAGAGTGTGGAGGAGTTTAACTGGGCATATGCTAGGGGAT
The DNA here is from genome assembly GCA_964056655.1 of Arabis hirsuta. NCBI lineage: Eukaryota > Viridiplantae > Streptophyta > Magnoliopsida > Brassicales > Brassicaceae > Arabis > Arabis hirsuta. Next base: position 28,634,498 of record OZ053303.1, read on the forward strand.
CGGTACACAACAAGATGGAACGAGTTGCTTGATCTTCTTCAGAATAGAGAAGGCGACCGTCTTCAACAATACATCACCCGATACACTTTTCAGACAACGGTTTACCACTTGTGGCGACAAAGGAATGGAAGAAGACATGGCGATCAAATGCTAAATGTGGAGCAATTGGCGAAAATGATTGACAAACAAATTCGAAATCAGCTCAGCATCTTTAGAAGAACGGAAAGGCATCCATTCAATGATGGCCTAACCAAATGGTTCGAGACGAGAAACTCAACGTTTTAAAATTTCAGATAATGTAATATTATGAAAAAGATTCGAAACGTTTTAGATTTCATTGTAAAAACGCGGTTTTGGTTTGAATAAATTTAACATTCATCAAAAAAAAAAAAAAAAAATATGCCTCTCTACAAAAGCACAAGAAACTTATTCATAAGTCCAGAAACAGAAGCTAGCACAAGGTATTCTGTCTGAATCAAGAGAATCATGGAGAAATTAAATCAAACTATATATCTTCCACTAGCTAGGTCAACATGTGGAAGATATATAGTTACTACTCAGGATTCCTCAGTCATGAAGATCGAAAAGGCTTTGCCAACCACAAATCGAAGAGGCTCTCTAAGAAGATCGAGAGCTACTACTTTCATTTCACCATCATCACATGACCAATAAAGTGACCCATTCCAGAAATATGGGATTCCAACAATCATATAACTTGTAGTGCACGCCACGTATCTCCAAGTGTGATCAGCCGTAAAATCGAAAACTTCGCATATACTAGCCACATCAGAATTAGATGAACACACTACTAATTTGTAACCTTGTGTATTCGGTTCTTGGTGGGATCTGGGATGCAATTATATATGAGTGTTTTCTTGTGGAATTGAAGTTTGAAACTCGTACGTGCACTTCTTTACAAGCTCCTAAAGTTTAATTTTTTTTTATTTATCGCCATTTTCCTTTTCATGATCGTTGTTTTTTTTATTGGGCTAAGAATGTAAATATTATTAAGAAATGAACAATTTAGGGTGTACAATTTGTTGGAAACAAAAAGCTAGCTTTAAGAGATTCTCCCAAGGCAAAAAAGTTTTAAAAACATAGAAACATAAATCAATCTGTAGTTTCTCAAAGAGCATAGTTAGTTGCGAAGCAACCGAGCCAAGAAACTAGCGATACACAACCTGAAAACATGAAAGGGACAAAGGACCGCGAGGATGGAAAAAATGAAGACTAAGAGAGTCCGAGCAACACCAAGAATACAATCAGAAACACGTTCATCTGACAACCGTACAAAAGGACCCTCAACTAAGGAACCAAGAAGTCGATTGAGGCAATGGTTGACCTCTACGCAATGGCCCGAGACATGTCATGCCCACCATAGTAACAAGCTAAGCGGGACTACACTAGCCCATAGATCCTTGAAACGCTATGCTTCGCACAAACTCTACTAAGACCATGCTCCCAAGTCTGGTAGAGTGAAAATAGCATCGACAAAGATCCTAGCCTTACTGTCCTCCAAGATCAAAATCACGAAAGACAAAGATCGATCGTTGTTAGCTAACAGTTAAAACAAGAATTCTGGAAAATTAAAACAATTGTGCTTGGGTCATTAAGAGAGTAAGGCTTGATTGGTTTACTCAATCTCCTCCCCATAACTCTGTCCCTTTTTAGTCAAAAACTTAGGAAGCTTAAAGAGAGTCGATTTTCTAGCAAACTTACAGGAACTTTCTTGTCGCTGTAAGCATCAAAATGATTAGATGCCAAAAGCTCGATGCACCCTTCTTCTCAAAAGCTTGCTGAAACAGAGAAGAAACATCTTCAACTGTGACTTGCAGATTAACAAGTTTAGAAATTGGGGACCCAGAAGAGTAGAATAATACCTCGAGTGATGTGAGAAAGTAGAGAATCGAGCCCGTAGTTGCAGAGAGTATAATAAACATGAGAGACACGAGCTCTTGCTCGACTGAACCGTAGTGGAAGCTTTCTGTAATCTGCTGAATCGCATCGTCCGATTCCAAAATCCCTACTTTATCCATTCGCAAATCCTGATCGAGCTTTTGAATCAGACCAACATGGCCGTTGATATTCATATTCGCAAACTATCTATCTCTGGGAAGGAAGCAAAAACAGACAAGGAGAGAAAGAGAGAGAGATTTTGAGTAACTTTATCCCAAACCGAAACCAAACTATTCTAGTACAAACCCTAAATTGGTATCTTACATGCCTGTAATTACTTCATTATACTTTACATGTCTGTAATCGATATCTCTATTACCTTTGGGTGGAATACCGACTTCTGTTTACCAGCTTTTGTGGTACTCGAAGAACAAAACCCACCAAGTAAGGAGTTGCAATCGAGAAATCACTATGTTCTCAAAATAGAGCCGACCGCACAACTACAAGAGTGTCTTTTTGACACTGTAGACTCAGTACTTGATTGTACTCTGTTTTTAGATGGACGAAAGACTAGAGGAAAGACTAGGCCACGAACATCTGCTATCGGTAAGACCTCTCGAAATTGTAGAATAATACTTAATGGATTATGAACAACCTATATTGTATCCTTATTATATTTTTTTGTGAAACCGCGCAGAGCCTATCACAGAGCCTAAGGTAGGCGTTTTCTGGGACGCGGAAGATTGCCCATTCCCTGTTGGTCACAGTACTGATATGATCTGTAAAAAAATCAATTCAGCTTTATATAAAAGGGGTGTTATTGGGTGATATGTCAATCTCGGCTTATCTTGATGAGAAGAAAGAGACTTACGGTGACAAGAAGATGTGGGATTCCAGAATCGACTTCTATCGCCAAGGTGAATTCTTTTATCTCCAAACACGCTCTTTCTTTCTCTTTTCTTATATATGTAATCTGTCTATGTCTCACATATTTTCCAGGGGATAAGCCCGCCAGATTTGAGAGAATGTTTAATGACATTCTTTCATGGGTAAGACACCATCCATTGGGCCGTCCTCAGCTTACAGACGTGATTGTAGTCGCAGATAACGTCACAGATGACAAGAGGTTCTTCTTTATGCTTGAACTTATCGAGTCGAAAGGTCTCTGAACCGAGAGCTCACAACCTAAAAAGCATAAAGCCGGATAAGGGGTCAGAAGATCAGGGCTGATGGCTAGCTAGCTAGCCTCTCTTTGGCCGAAAAAAACCCAAATGTTGGTGTTTATGTTGTTGAATAGATTTTAACAAAAGAAGAGCTACCACCCTCGGATTTTCAGCCATTTGCTAGTTTTGATCAGTGTAGTCGATTCAAATGGGATTTCAACTTGATCGGTTTCACAGGAATATTTCTTTATGTAATTGATGTCATTAATAGGAAATGTTTATAAAGCTCCAAATTTTAGAGTTTTTTTCTCCCGACTTCAGATTAGTACTCTTTTTTAAAGGGTATGTAGTTTTAGTTACTTTTTAATGGGTATAAGTTTATAATCATTTGTAATTTCTATCAAGAAATTAAGTTGGGGACAAAAGGGAATTAATATATATATATATATATATATATATATATATATATATATATATATATATATATATATATTTTTATCGGTTTCTTGAAAAAACTGCACAACAGTTTTAAGAAAAATATTTACCATTTTATATGTTCCTTCAACTGTTTCTTAGTTAATTAGACACCTTTTACGTATAAACTTGATTTGTCTCTCAAGTACCAATTTTGGAAACACCATTGATACCATTCCTTATACTTTCCTCCAACCACAATCTTCTGTTAATACTTGAAAACGTAGAAAAATGGATGTATCCAATACGATGCTGCTTGTAGCGGTTGCTGTAGCTTACTGGCTATATGGTTCAAGAGGATCTCAAGGTGGCTAAACGGTCCACGTGTCTGTCCTATATTGGGCAGTCTTCCTGCTCTTATCGAGAACCGTGACCGTATGCACGACTGGATCACTGAGAACCTCCGTGCGTGGAGCGGAACGTATCAGACGGTCACGTGCGACCCGAAGAACATTGAACACATGCTCAAGACCCGGTTCGATAACTACCCTAAAGGTCCTACGTGGCAAGCCGTTTTCCATGACTTCCTCGGCCAAGGCATCTTTAACACCGACGGTAAAACCTGGCTCTTCCAGCGCAAAACCGCCGCTCTTGAATTCACCACCAGGTATTTTCACAACAACCTTAACCGGACCGGTTTAATTAATACTCTGATTTTTCCATTCATGCATGTGCAAACAAAAATAAACGTGTAACTATGGATTTAATGTCACGCCAATTTAGGGATGGGTATTCGGATATCCGATCGGGTTCGGTTCGGATATTTTGAATTTTTGGGTATTTGGGTATAGGGGTATAGAACCCGATCGGGTATTTTTATGTTTCGGGTCGGGTTCGGATCGGATGGCATCGGGTTCGGGTTTTATCCGATTACAACCGAAATTAGAAATTAAGATCAAATACCTTGTACTTTCGGGTATTTTTATCAACTTCAGATAAACATACCCGCAATAACCCGATCACAATTGATGGTTACGATTAGTTTATTATCCAAAATATTTAAAATTAAACCAAATCAATATATCAAAATTTCACAATTGTAGAAATTATTAGTTCTTCCGTATAGTTTTTTTTTAATTAATAAACTTTTGTTAAAAATTAAAACAAACGTAAAATTAATTGGACCCATTAACAAAAGTATTTAAAAGCCCATTAGCGACTTACTCACATGTATAGACACGTGATCATCTTCTTCAGTGAACTGGTGATTGCGAACAGTTGATGATCTGGGCAATAGAGTCGGTGTTAAGGTTAAAGCATAATAGATCTATATGTGGTTTATATATGATCGGGTTCCTTTGGATATTATTTCGGATATCGGATATATCCAAACCGATCGGATATCCGAAGGTTTTGGAAACTAAAACCGATCGAGTATTATGTACCACCCGTATCCGAATCGAACTCTCTGTTTCGGGTCGGGTTCGGGTTTGGGTTTTGGGTGCGGGTAATATGCCCAGGCCTACGCCAATTGACGCTAAAAGAATTTTTTTTTTCATATAGCACAATCAAACCCATAAATGACTTTTTGTTTTGTTCGTTATTCTATGATTGTTGGCTAATAGAATTGGCTTTAATTTTGTGACGCAGGACGGTAAGGCAAGCTATGGGTAGGTGGGTGAACCGGGGAATTAAGCTCCGGTTCTGTCCGATTCTTGAAACGGCTCAGATCAAATGTGAGCCGGTCGATCTGCAAGACTTAGTACTATGGCTCAAATTCGAAAACATTTGCGGTTTAGCGTTCGGAAAGGACACTCAAACTAGAGCCGTGCTTCAATGGTAGAAAAGAAAACATCCGCTTAGGGCAACATTTTTTTTTTAACTCAACTTCAACTATTGCATTCATCAAAGTTTTTACAACGCTTGCACTTCTTGTTCTACTCAATCTTTAGCCCATCTTAGCACTACCGTGTATAGCTTAGGTTCATAATTCTGAAAAGAAAGAGAAGCCTTAGCTAAACAGTCTGCCACTCTGTTGCTCCCTCTCGGATGGAAGAGCAGTTCATACTCTATGTATAGTTGCAGCATCCTCTGGATGTCTTCAGCAATACCTTGAATCACTGGCTTCAGTTTATCTCCTATGATGTTGTCAACTATCTCCTTCAAGTCTATCTCATAAATCACCTTCTCATAACCCAGTCTGTGCATAGACAATATAGCCCATCTCAGGGCTTCCAGTTATATCTCCTTCACAGTCCTAGTCCGGTATAAAGCTCTTGCTGCCATCCATTTCACCATACCTCTACTGTCCCTCATCACCCATCCAATTCCACAATGCTCTTCTAATGTCTTCTAAGCACCATCAGAATTACACTTTAGCCAGCCATACGGTGGAGGGATCTAGTTCTCTGCTTCTTGTCTCAACAAGGGGCGATGTTTCTCCCTTTCTTTTGCCTCATATTCAGCCCTTTTCCCCCACCACTCTGCATCCTCCATTGCCTTGTGGATTGTTTGCTCAACATCATAGTCTATGCCTTTGATCAAGTACTCATTTCTATTCTTCCATAGTCTCCATAACAACTATGGTACCAATTTATCTGAGGCTTCCTTATTCGGATGCTCCTTGGGAATATTTATAACCCTATGGAGGTTATTCCAGAAAGATTCTCTCCCCGCTAGGAGGTGCTGGAACAGGGGAGATAGCCCATACTAACCTAGCGTATGGACACTGGAAAAATAGGTGGTTCGGTGTCTCTTGACCTGAATTACATCTAACACAGCTAGAGTCTTTAGTTATATGCTTCCGTTTCAGGTTTGCTGCAACTGGTAGGCAGTTACTCAGACTTTTCCACACCAAATGCAGGACTTTGGGGCTAGCCTCAAGCTTCCAGATATGCTTATACAAGGGATCAAAACTTGGTAGTAGTATCTCAGGGTCAGAACCTTTATAAGGGAAGATCTGCGTCTGCACCCAGTATCCAGACTTCACAGAGTAGTACCTTGATCTAGTGAAATCCCACACATATTTATCTCCACTGCTCCTCCCCCTAGTCTTAATTCTTCTATTAACTTTCTTTCATCCTCCTTGAACAGATCTCTTAGTACCACGCTATTCCATTCCCTTTTATCCAGAGTTAGTAATTCCTTGACTCTCATGTCTGGCAAAGCTTTGAGTGGGATGGAGTACGTACCATTGACAGTGCTTGGACTAGCTTTACAGGTTTACTGCCAATCCATTCGTCCTTCCATACTCTAATGTCCTCTCCATTACCCACTTGCATCCTTATACCTTTTTTCAGCAGGCTCTGGCTCCATGGATGCTCTTCCATGCAAAGGAGGGTCTTGAGCCTAGTGGTGCATTGAGAGGGTCTCTCTTTAAGAAGTACTGGCTCTTATACACTCTTGCCAGCAATGACTGTGGTTGAGTAAGCATTCTCAACAACTGCTTTCCTAAGAGAGCATTATTGAAAGCTTCCACGTCCTTGGATCCTTGCCCTCCTTTGTCCTTGGGTTTGCTCAGGTGGGACCAAGTCTTCCAATAAATACACCTTGAATCTTTATTATTCTTCCACCAAAATTGTGCCATAATTGACGTACTAGCCTCACACACTATTTTTGGCAGTATAAAGCAGGCTATAGTGTACGTTGGAAGGGCCATTGCCACAGCTTTCAGAAGTGTCTCTTTTCTCCCTGGAGATAGGAATTTTGTCTACCAACCTTCCACTTTTTAGCTCAATCTCTCCTTCAGGTAACTTAGGATATCTACTTTATACCCAAAGAAAGCTTTAGGTAGACTGATATAATGCATTTTTGGCGCAATCTAACCTTTGTTTTGTAGGTTTTTATCGAGACTTTCACTCTACTTTGAGTCATTTTAGATCTAAAATACGGCTGGAATGCAAGATTGGAACTTGCAATTAGATTTGGTGAAAAAGGATGGAATCTGGATCTTTTTGGGATATTTTGAAGAAAAGGAGCACCCGCTCCGGAAAAGGGAGCACCTGCTCCCCAGAAGATTCACTTATGGATATTTAATTAAACCTAATTTGGAAACCCTATTTTTCCCCAGCCGCCAAGGGCTTTTAAAGGGAGAGTTTTCAATCTGAAGGGAGGAACGAACATGCAGACACGACACAGTAGAGAGACGAGAACACAAGTGAGAGAGAGAGATTTGATACTTGTTTTGAGAGTTTGTAAGCTTGAGCATTGCCTTCCACGTTATTGTTGAAGTTTTCTTAAACCCTATTCTCTTCTATTTTAATTCAATGAAGTTTCTTATGTCTCTTGCTGCTGTTGTTTGCTTGAATATGTGCAAGTAATCCCCTTTGTTAGGTTGAGGGTTCGATGGGGTTAGAGGATCATAACTAAGCATAGATAGATTGTGAAACATCACTTGATATCTCCATATATAGTCGATCGTAATGCCTAGACTAGATTGATCACCTAGCCTTTAATTTTAGGTTGAATTTACTCATCAAAAATGTTATAAATTGCTGGAATTGACTTAGATGGGTGAGTTGTCCTTAGCCAACGAAAGTTGAAGTTAAGGCAACTCGTGAACAAATCGATCCTATACGTTTAATGCTCATCATTCCTTGTAACCTCAAACGACAGTTTAGAGTGTTAGATTGATTATTGAAGTTGTTGATGCCACGACAGTGGATCATCTTAAATTTATGATTGAGTTCTAGATTGGTTCATAACTTGATAACCTGAATAATTGCTTGGATCTTGACGATCTAATCCCTGAGATATATCTCCTGACCTAACGCTTTTCCATCAATTGTTTACAATCGAAATTTACATATGTTTGCTTGTTAATTCGTGACACTTAAACCACATTTAACCGCTTAGCTGAATTGGTATTTCATAGAATTAGAGTGTATTGCTGGTCTTTTAACGAACCTATACTATTTCTACATCGACTAGTGATTCTAGGTTTTATATCTTTGAAACTGACAAAAGATCTTTCATCAAATTGGCACCGCTGCCGGGGACCAACTCGATAACTCTAATTTTCATTTACGATTTCAGACTAAGTACTAAACTCGTCCTTTTGCTTCTCTTGTGTGTGTTTCAGGTGTATGAACTCAAGGACAACAAGGAGAAATCTTCAAACTCCCCTCGTCACTTTGAGTAACCCGGAACTTGCGAGACTAGAACGAGAAAAAATGCGACAAAGGCTTAGATGACAACAACATGGCGGCTGAGCTGCAAGAGCAGATGGCTCAGATGCAGCAGCAGCACGCGTGCGAACAGCAGCAACAACGCGTGCGTGAGCAGCATCGAGCCATAGGGGATATGGACAATCCCCATGCTTTATACCGGAACCGAGCTGCTATAGTTCCCCCTGCTATTGAACGGAATGATTATGAGATCAAACCGCAGATGATATCGCTGGTTAAGCAGCATTTGTTCCATGGATTGCCTGCAGAAATTCCGATGGACCATATAGAAAAATTCGAGGATATCTGCTCCACGACGAGTCTAATGGGATGAACCCGGATTTCCTAAAGTGCAAGCTATTCCCCTTCTCACTCGCGGATAAGGCTTTGCATTGGCTTAAGTCTCTACCTATTCGATCCATTACTTCTATACAAAAACTAAGACAACGAGCCTAAGGAACAAAATCTCTTCTTTTCAACAGCATTCAGGAGAGTCTTTCTGTGAGGCGTGGGAACGGTTTAAGGAGTACCAAAGGGAATTCTCACACTATGGTTTCATCGATGAGAATCTGCTTAGTATCTTCTACGATGGTGTTGAGTGGGACTATAGGAATGCGCTTAATGCTGCTAACGATGGAGACTTTATGACTAAAACCAGAGAGGATGCACATAAGCTCATTGAGAACTTGGCTGCGAGTTCTAGCAACAAGTCCCAAAAGTATAATAGGACTACAAAATCCATTGGAATGGATTCCAAGAAGATAGATGACCTTACGGCTAAGGTCAAATTGTTGCTCAAAGCGAACCAAAGGATGGTTCACTTTGCAGATGAGGATGGTGAACCACTCGCTGAGGAGATGGTTGAGGAAGGAGATAGTGATCAGCAGGAGGTCAGCTACGTGAATGGCCAAGGGTTTGTGCGAAACCGCAGGTTCAACCAAAATTATAGGAGTCACCCAAATTTCTCCAATCGAAGTACAAATGTTGAGAACCCACAGGATCAGGTTTATCCGTAGCAAACCGGCCTCCAGAACCAGAAGCCTCAGGATCAGACTTTCCAAAAGACATACCCTCAAAATTTCTAAGGAAAAACGTTCCTCCCTTTTCAAGGTCAGAAAACACAATTCTCTAACTTTCAGGCTCCTGCGAGCTCTGGTAGTACTTCTCAGGATGAGTTAAAAGGTATGATGCAGCAGCTGATGGCTAATCAACAGAAATCCGCTACTGAGATCAACACGAAGGTAGATGCTATGTATTCGGACCTTAATGGTCGGCTTGAGGCAGTTTGCAACTACGTGAAGAAGCTCGACATTCAGGTTGCTCAAACAGCTGATGCAATCAAAAGACCACAAGGAGTGTTGCCTGGTGAAATGGATGCAAACCCCAGGGAGTTTGTCAATGCCATAGAACTGAGAAGTGGAAGAGTTCTGCCAGCAGTCGTAAGGGTAGAGGCTGAAAACTGCCCAGAAGGAGCACCTGCTACAGCTGACGGAGCACCTGCTCCAATAGAGGGAGCACTTGCTCCGGAAACAGAAAAGGATGAAGAAGTTGATGGACCAACTTCTAAGGTATTACGACCAAATGAAATTGTTGATAAGGTTCGATCTCGTGTCTACAGACCCCCTGTCCCTTACCCAGTACCTCCAACGAAATCACAGAAGGATTTAGAGGATGCGAAGTGTTAGAAAATGTTATAAGATTTGATGGTTAAGCTAACATTGGCAGATGCGATTCAGATGATGCCATCCATAAAAAAGTACGTCAAGGGTTTGGTAACTGGTAAGATTTCTTCAGAGCAGAGCGCAATGATGATATCAAGGAATTGTAGTGTTGTGCTACAAAATAAGGTGATTAAAAAGCAAGAGGACCCAGGGAAGTTTGTGTTATCTGTGGAGATTAGTCAAGTGCGATTTGCTTGCTCTCTGTGCAACTTAGGTTCAAGCGTGAACCTCATGCCTTATTCGGTTGCGAGGAAGCTAGTGTACACGAAATTCAAACCAACTCGGATCTCGTTGGTGTTTGCTGATAGATTGATAAAGCTACCTGTGAGAATTTTGGAAGATTTGCATGTCAGGATTAGCAACATCTTGATTCCAGCGGATTTTGCATTGCTGGAACTTGATGATGAGCCGAATGATCCCTTGATTTTGGGACGTCTTTTCTTGCGCACAGCTGGTGCGATCATTGACGTAAGGAACGAAACGATCGGTCTCCACCTGGGAGACATTATTATGGAGTTTGAGATGGATCGGATGTTGAAGTAACCGACCATTGATGGATAAACCTTTGCCATTGGGGATAATCTTGAAATCTCAGATGGAGAGATTGAAGAGATTCTTGCTGATGATCCCTTGGATGTTGCGTTGCGTTGACGAAAGCTGAGGGTGAACAAGGTATTTGAGTGAAGAAACTGTTGGGTTCGCAAGGATGTTGGATTCTGGGAAAATGGAGAAATCAACAGAATTTTTGAGACTTGAAACAGAAGGAGCGGACAGAGCACCTGCTCCTGGGAATTCTGTTGACAGTCCACAGAGCAAGCTGAAAGCTCCAAAGTTAGAGCTCAAAACTCTACCAGCCGGGCTAAGGTACGCGTTTCTAGTCCCTAACTCCACATACTTTGTTATAATTAATGCTGATTTGAATAATGTGAAAACCGTCTTACTTTTATGCGAACTTAGGAAGTATTGGAAAGCCTTAGGTTATTCGCTAGATGACATCCCTGGAATTTCACCTGATTTATGCATGCATATGATACATTTAGAGAATGAATCTAGAACTTCTGTAGAGCACCAAAGGAGGCTGAACCCGAATTTGAAAGATGTTGTTAAGAAAGAAATAATGAAACTCTTAGAAGCTGGTGTTATTTATGCGATATCTGATAGTAACTGGGTCAGTCATGTTCATGTAGTACCTAAGAAAGGCGGAATCACTGTGATCACCAACGATAGGAACGAATTGATACCGACTAGGACTGTCACAGGACATAGGATGTGCATCGATTATAGAAAGTTAAATGCATCGACTAGGAAGGACCTTACCATTCATTGATCAAATGCTCGAAAGATTAGCTAACCACCCTTACTACTGCTTTTTAGATGGTTATTCAGGTTTCTTTCAGATTCACATTCACCCGGATGATCAGGAAAAGACGACTTTCACGTGTCCTTATGGCACTTTTGCTTATCGCAGAATGTCATTCGGACTACGCAATGTCCCTGCGACTTTTTAAAGGTGCATGATGTCTATCTTTACTAATTTCATTAAAGACATAATGGAAGTTTTCATGGACGACTTCTCCGTCTATGGAAGCTATTTTTCCGTGTGTTTGTCTAATCTGTGTTAGGGTATTGCAACGTTGTGAGGAGAAACAACTTGTGTTAAACTGGGAGAAGTGTCATTTCATGGTGAGGAATGGTATAGTTTTGGGTCATCGGATATCAGAAAAGGGTATTGAGGTTGACCAAGCAAAGGTTGAGGTGATGATGAGTTTGCAACCACCGGATTCAGTTAGAGGAATACGGAGTTTCCTTGGTCATGCTGGGTTTTACAGACGTTTCATCAAGGATTTTTCAGGATAGCGAGACCGCTCACTCAACTCTTGTGTAAGAAGACCATTGTTCAACCACCGGATTGGGATCTACCATTTGAAGTAATGACGGATGCTAGTGATTACGCTGTGGGAGCAGTTCTGGGGCAAAAGAAAGATAAAAGGCTCCACGTGATCTACTACGCTAGCTGCACTTTGGATGAGGCTCAATGTAAGTACGCCACAACTGAGAAGGAGCTGTTGGTAGTAGTCTTTGCCTTTGAGAAATTTAGGTCGTATCTTGTCGGATCGAAGGTCTTTGTGCATACCGACCACGCGGCTTTGAAATATTTGCTTACCAAGAAGGATGTGAAACCGAGGCTCTTCAGATGGATTCTGTTGCTCCAAGAGTTTGATCTACAAATTGTTGATAAGAAGGGTACCGAGAACGGAGTTGCTGACCATTTGTCCAACCTTAAAGTGGATGAAACTGTACCGCTTAACGATACACTGCCGGATGAACATGTCTATGCAATCGATTTCTGTGTTCTATAACACCCAGTCCAGGCAGGAGCACCTGCTCCAGAGGAGGTTTGTACTGTTGTTTCCAAGTCTAGTAGCCCGAGTTTTCCTTGGTTTGGGGAGATAGCGAACTTCCTTGCTGCTGATTTAGAACCGTCCGATTTTGTGGGAGACAGAAAGAGAAAGTTTTTGCGAGACATCAGGAGATACTTTTGGGACGAGCCGTACCTTTACAAGTAGTGCTCGGATGGTTTTTTTAGGAGATGTGTCTCTGATGAGGAGATTCAAGGAATCCTTTTTCACTGCCATAGTTCGAGTTATGCTGGACACTTTGTGACCTTCAAAACAGTCTCCAAGGCACTACAAGTTGGGTATTGGTGGCCAACAATGTTCTGGGACGCACATGCTTTTATCTCAAGGTGCGATACATGTCAGAGGTAAGGAAACATCTCGCGATGGAACGAGATGCCTCAGCACTTCATCCTGGAAGTTGAAGTGTTTGACGTGTGGGGAATAAACTTTATGGGATTGTTTCCATCCTCCTATGGAAACAAGTACATCTTAGTGGCAGTTGATTACGCGTCCCAATGGGTTGACGCCATTGCTTCCCCAACAAATGATGCCGCTGTGGTTTTAAAGATGTTCAAAACCATAATATTCCCCAGGTTTAGAGTACCGTGAGTGGTGATTAGCGATAGAGGGACACATTTCATCAATAAGGTTTTTGAGAACCTTTTAAGGAAAAATGGTGTAAAGCATAAGGTTACGATGCCATATCACTCGCAGACTAGTGGCCATGTTGAGGTTAGCAAGAGGCAAATCAAGGATATCCTACAAAAGACCGTAGGCACCACCAGGAAAGACTGGGCCGTTAAGTTGGACAACGCGGTGTGGGCTTACCGAACCGCTTACAAAACACCATTGGGGACAACGCCCTTTCACTTGGTTTATGGGAAGTCCTGCCATCTTCCTGTAGAGCTTGAGTAAGGCTGTATGGGCTGTTAAGCTAATGAACTACGACATCAAACCTGCCTTGGAAAGGAGATCGATGCAACTTAATGAATTGGAAGAAATTAGGCACCTGGCCTACGAAAGTTCAAAAATATACAAGGAGCGAACCAAGATGTATCTCGACAAGAGGATTCTCACCCGAGACTTCAAACCAAACGACCTGATACTTCTATTTAACTCTCGACTTAAACTTTTTCCTGGAAAGTTGCGATCTAGGTGGTCCGGTCCCTTTCTCATAAAGGAGGTCCGATCATATGGAGCCGTGGTGTTGCTGGATGCCAAGGGCAAGGAATTCGTGGTCAATGGTGTAAACCGTACCTCGCCGAAACAAACCAAGCTGAAGGTGGAGTCATCCCCTTAGGCGATGCACCAAAAGCCTTAATAGCTAATCAAGTCAAGCTAAAAATTTTAACCAAGCGCTTGGTGGGAGGCAACCCACCGGTACATTTTCTAACCTTTTTCAATTTGATTTCTTTTAGTACTAACTTTGAATTTCAGTTTTGAGTTTTCAGGTTTTTGGAAAAAAAAAAAATTTGTGGAGTACATAAGGAAGATCGATCGATCACTTCAGCTAGATCGATCGATCCAGAATAAAGAGATCAACATGCAGACCATCGGTCAATCTCAGAATTGATCTGCACAACGATCCGCTACCAAGTTCAAAACCCAGGAAATGAGCACCTGCTCCCCATGAGAGCACCCAAGGCAGATCGATCGATCCTTTCAGCTAGATCGATCGATCCATGACGATGAGATCACAAACCATTTCATCGGTCAACCTCAGGATCGATCAGCATGTCGATCCGATTCCCAGAAGGAGCACCTGCTCCCAAAACAGAACACCTGCTCTCTAGGGTAAAAATTCGAATTTCGGATCTAGGCCCACCAAGAGGATGATAGGACCGAAGACAAGCTACGAAAAGCCACCGCGATCCGCAAAAGGAAAGGGAGAGTCTTCTTCTTCTCAAATCACGACCAACCCTTGGCCACGTAAGGAAGGCAGCCGATTTACTTTGCCCGATCCTCACCTTCCGCGGGACTCAGATCACTCATGGGACCAAACCGACGTGTATTACTACAACAACTGGTTGGGTATCGCGATTGAGCTAACCCGCTTCTTGTGCAGAAACACTTTGAGGGGCTTGGGATTATTTTATGACGTTGGGGGCATTCTTGCAACAACATAGCTGCTTGATTTAGCCACTCAACCAGAAGCGTTATACCCAGATTTGGTCCGCCAATGCCTTGCTTCTGCAAAAGTCACCTACGCGGACCCACGCAAGCCGATTGCCTCAGAGGGAATTCTCTCTTTCTTCGCTGGCGAACAAAGATATGAGATCACCATCCCTGAGCTTTGTCAACTCTACGACTTCGACTCTAGGGAAGAGAAGGTCGACTTTCCTACCCGCATACCGGTTGCGCATCGGTTTTGGAACTTCATAGCGAGTGGCGACTACTTCTCTCGGTCCGCTGCCTAATCCACCATTCGGAACCTGCCCTTCGGATTGGAGCCAAAGCGATCAGCACCATCTTCTTTTCCAAGGATGATGCGAGTAAAGTACGGGCTGACGAGTTGATCGTGCTCTATAATACGGTAAGAGACACAATTGGACGCGAAGACGGTTTGAGCTGTGAGTTTGACGGGAGTGTCAACATGGGGGCAGTGTTCACAGGGGTTCTAGCGGACAAGAGGATTAAGGTTGCAAAGGGCAAAGCTGCTGCACACACCGAATGGATTGGAAGCCTACTTAACCGGTTGTTCCTATATTTGGGAGTTGATGTTAGCACATCTATGTGCAACGAGGAGAAAGAGTTTATGGACACCGCTTATCTCCTTGCCTGTGAGATCTTGACTGATGCGACTACTTATCGTTTTACATCACGAGACCGAAGTGTTCTATTTTGTAGTTTGCCACAGCCGTCCCTGACAGATTTGGAGGTTGCAGCGAATATCGGCTTCACGCCTAGGACAGAGTATTTATGCTCTGCCACAGGAGCACCTGCCAGGAGCACCCCTAAACCCAGGAGGAGCAACTCCACTTCCAGACCTGCTCCTACTCCCGCTCCTGACGTTCACTTGAGCCTAGAAGAGATTGAGGACTGGGAGGCAGAGACTACACAGACGCAGCAGTACAGGGGCCACTACCGTAGGCCTTATCGGATTGAGTTGACACTTGGAGACAACTCTAACAACCCAGGCGAAGCCGAATACCGCCGTTGGATGGTGGAGTCCACAAAGAAGAATAACGGGTTGCTTCGCCGGCTTTTGCACATATTGCAAAAGGGTTGCAGCGGGTCACAGGATATCGAGACTATGCCTTCTACGACACCTTCTCCGCCACCTCTAGCTTGCCCTTCAACATCTGCCCGACCGTCTTCCTCAGCTGGACCAGCCACGCGCTCTTCCAAACGCAAAAAGCCAACCCCTGCTGCTACAGAGGATTCCGATGATACCACCAGCGATTAGACATCGCTGTTCTATCCTATCTGCGTATTTCCATGAACTCTTTTTAATTTTTTGCTTTTCCTTATGATTTTTACTTCTTTCTCACTCTTTTTTTTTTATTCTCACACCGAGACGGTATGAAGTAAGTCTAGGGGGAGTTGCTACTAATATCGTTTATTTTGGTTGTCTTCTATTTTCTTATGTCCTGTTTGAGTCAGTTTTTCTTTTGATTTATTGAGTCAAGACTTTGTAGGGAATTATGACTTTATCTTATGATGATCTTTGAACTATCTATGTTTAACTTTCTCTCTAGTGACCATTTCTACAGAGCATGGGTACAAGGAACAGCTGGAACACTTCAATACACTATCTTTCAGGTTTCATATTGACCGAAAATTCCTCTCGCTATTGGCACTAGATTAGGGAAACGAATCATATTCAGGACTCCTTATTCTTTTTACCACTCTTGTTGTTCCTGAATAGCTAGCTCATTTTTAATTAGTACCCTCCTTAATCCTAACCTCTTTTCAAGCCCCTTGCATTTTGTTACTTCATTGTCATATGTGCAGCATATGCGCAAAATGGCCGGAGAGAATTGGCTCGACACTGCCTTTAAATCACTCTTTCTGTAGAATAAGAGAACCTGTTCCCGCAATAGAGCACCTGCTCCTATTTCCAGAAGATGGTTTTACAACGAGGTGGAACAAAAATCCACGAAGGAGGAATGATATTGATGAGCTCCACTTGGGTATGTATAACAACTCTGACATTTTCGTGTTTGAGAGACATACACTTGTAATCAAAACCCTCTTCATCATCATCTAAAAAAATAATAATCCAAAAACAGATGATGAAGAGTGGTGAATCTGTAAAATAGGAAGTGTCTCTCTGCACAGCAAGTATACCCAATGTGGATGATGGTTAGATGAGACGTTTGAGAGGTTTGTCGAAAGAAAGAGTGGTTTAGAGAATGTGGAATATCAACGGACCTATTCTCTCTTGCAATTTTGTGCGATATCCTGCATCCTCTACGAAACATCGGGTAACTCTTAAACACTTTAAACACTTTTAACTCCACCTCTAAATGGCCTTAACCCTTTAGCGTCGTCTACCCTAAATGGTGCCTTTAGCGAGACCCTCACACAACTTTGAATGCGTTGAGTTTGTGTTTGTGAAAATGAGACTTGGTTGAGAAATGTGTTGAAGAGTTTTGGTAAAGCCTTGTTATTCGTAATCTGGATTATGTGGTCTGCAGATTGAGAGTTTTAAACCCGGTTCACTGAGGATAAAAGAGTTCCCGCGTTTTCAAACATTTCTCTTTCACTTGGTCTTGAATTTGTTTGAGTACAAACAAAGATCTAAGTTTGGGGAAATTGATATAATGCGTTTTTAGCGCATTATAACCTTTGTTTTGTAGGTTTTTATTGAGTTTTTCACTCTATTTTGAGTCATTTTAGGTCTAAAATACGACTGGAATGAAGGATTAGAACTTGCAATTGGATTTGGTGAAAAAGATGGAATTTGGATCTTTTTGGGATATTCTGAAGAAAAGGAGCATCCGCTCCAGAAAAGGGAGCACCTGCTCCCCCAAAGATTCACTTATGGATATTTTCATTAAACCTAATTTGGAAATCCTATTTTTCCCCAGCCGCCAAGGGCTTTTAAAGGGGGAGTTTTTCGATCTGAAGGGAGGAACGAACAGGCAGACACGACACAGTAGAGAGACAAGAACACAAGTGAGAGAGAGATTTGATACTTGTTTTGAGAGTTTGTAACCTTGAGGATTGCCTTCCACGTTATTGTTGAAGTTTTCTTAAACCCTATTCTCTTCTATTTCAATTCAATGAAGTTTCTTATGTCTCTTGCTGCTGTTGTTTGCTTGAATATGTGAGAGTAATCCCCTTTGTTAGGTTGAGGGTTCGATGGGGTTAGAGGATCATAACTAAGCATAGATAGGTTTTGAAACATTACTTGATATCTCCATCTATAGTCGATCGTAATGCCTAGACTAGATTGATCACCTAGCCTTTGATTTTGGTTGAATTTACTTATCAAAAGTGTTGTAAATTGCTGGAATTGACTTAGGTGGGCGAGTTGTCCTTAGCCAACGAAAGTTGAAGTTAAAGAAACTCGTGAACAAATCGATCCTATATGTTTAATGCTCATCATTCCTTGTAACCTCAAACGACAGTTTAGGATGTTAGATTGATTGTTGAAGTTGTTGATGCCACGACAGTGGATCATCTTTTATGATTGAGTTCTAGATTGGTTCATAACTTGATAACCTGAATAATTGTTTGGTTCTTGATGATCTAATCCCTGAGATATATCCCTTGACCTAACGCTTTTCCATCAGTTGTTTACAACCGAAATTTACATTTCTTTGCTTGTTAATTCGTGACACTTAAGCCACATTTAATCTCTTAGCTGAATTGGTATATTCCATAGAATTAGAATGTATGGCTGGTCCCTTAATGAACCTATATTATTTCTACATCGAATAGTGATTCTAGGTTTTCAATCTTTGAAACCGACAAAAGATCTTTCATCAAAGACCAAGGTATACACCTTCACCTCCCTCATTCTCAATCCTTAGTCTCTTTTTAATCTCCTTTCTGCGTGGATCCTGTATTTTCTTCCCAAAATAAATGCTAGACTTCTAGTAGTTCACTCTTTGGAGGCAAGACTATACTCATCAATATCATCATTTGTTTCTCTGCAGTAGAATATGCTATCATCTGCAAATAACAAATGAGAAACGGGTGGGGAAGCTCTTGCAACTTTCAGTCCTGTTAGCCTTTTGTTTTGCTCTGCTTGACATAGCATCTAGACTATCATCTCAGTACAGATAACAAAGAGAAAAGGTGAAATGGGGTTACCTTGTCTTAACCCTCTGGTTGGAGTAATGTCACCATGTGGTTGGCCATTGATGAGTACTTGGTAAGACACCGTTCTGACACATTCCATGGTGAGCATTCTCCACCTCTCTGAAAACCCTAGAGCCTCCATTGCGTCATCTAGGAATTGCCATTCCACTCTATCATCGGCCTTAGAGATATCAGTCTTGATGACAATGAATTCCTCTGAGCATTTGTTGTTAGACTTTAGGGCATGGAGTAACTCGTGTGCCACCAGGATATTATTTGATATCAGTCGGCCCTCAATGAAAGATGCTTGGGTACTAGATATGATTGATGGGAGCACCTTCTTCAGTCTCTTAGCCAATATCTTAGAGATTATCTTATACACTACATTATAGAGACTGATTGGCCTATACTCTGTCAAACACTTCGCTTGGTGCTTTTTGGGTATGAGACATACATTGGTTCTATTCATACCTTCTCCAACTTCCCTGTTGAGAAGAACTTTTTTATCATCTAAAAAATATGGTCACCCATTGAATCCCAGAACTGTTGGAATAGAAATCTATTCATCCCATCTGGTCCTGGACACTTATGAGGGTCAATGCTGAAAGTGGCCTGTCTCACTTCCTCCATGGTTACTTCTTTCATCAGCTCTACTTTCTAGGAGGCCGAAACTTTACTCTGAATTCCACTCATCTTCTGCAGTTGATACCCCACATCTTCATACGCATAGATTTTCTTGAAATATGCCTATGCCACTCTCCTTAGGTCTGTATCCTTGAACCACTCTTTCCCTTGGTCATCCACTAGACTTTTAATCTTGTTCTGAGTTTTTCTGTTCTTGGTTGCTGCATGGAAAAACTTTGTATTTCTATTCCCAACTTTCAGCCAAGTTAGTCTGCTCTTCCCAACTCCAGAAGATCTCCTCATAATGATACTCCAAATTTAGTTCCTTCCTCAGCTTCCAGAGATTTGCCTGATCAAAAGGTCTTTGTCTTGTGGTCGAATCTACTTTATGTTCCAGCTCCTGGATTCGCACAGCTGAGTTAGGTTTTAATGTCCTTTTCAACCTGATATAACCTTTCTACATCTAGTATCTTATCTACCATTGTTGTCTGGACTGTAGTCTTCTCCCTTTACTAGAAGGATCCGACTGTTTGGAAGCCATTCCTATGCCACCATCTCTTGTCATATCTAAATGTTTCCCATCTTCTTTCTTGGTTGCCCATCAGACTGGTGAGTAAAGGACTATGATCTGATTCTATCCTTTGGAGATAGACCACCTTTGCTTGGGGGAACATATCACTCCATTCTTGGTTTGCCACTGTTCGATCCAACCTACACTCCACCAGCTCCTGATTCCTTACTCCATACCACGAGAATTGGTTGCCTACATGTCTGATATCCCATACCACACAACTATCAAGCATGTTCCTAAAATCTAGGAATGATGCCTCTGATCTTATTATCCCTCCTCTCTTCTAAGAGACATCCACCATTTCGTTGAAGTCACAAAACAAAATCCAAGCCCCTAATCTCGTCACTCCAATTCTTCTCAATCTTTCGCACACTTTTTCTTTATTTTCTTTCACATGGGCTCCATACACCCCCGTAAATAAAAAATCATTCTCATGCCATCTAATCTGAGCATCTATCATTCTCTTGTCCGAGTAGAGAATTTTAACTTCTACAGAATCCTTCCACATCAGAGCTAGTCCTCCACTTTTACCAATTGGTTCCACAATATGAAGATCATGGTAACCTAAGTGGCCAACAACGCCCTCCAAATACTTCCTGCCATTTTTAGTCTCATAGAGGAAACTTACCTCTGGGAATACTGACCACGTATTTCCCTTAGGTTTTGAACTGTCTGGGGATTTCCACTCCCTGACAGTTCCAACTTAGTATTCTTATTGGGGCCTCGAAGGGTTGGTATTTCCATAAACCATTCTTCTAAGTTTTCTCTGTGAGCCAGAGCTATCATTGAGATACAATGATCTAGAATTAATGCTTCCTTTAGAGCAAAATGATCCTGATGCTTGGGAGATTTGGACTTCTCCCCAGAATGTATGTGACCTCGTTGAGCTTGGCCTGGTGATGAATTAGATGAACCCTCTCCATAACCAACATTTAATTTCTTTTTCTTCCTCTGGTCACTTCTGCTTAGTCTTCTCCTCTTTGCAGGTGAGAACACCAACTCCCCTGAGCTTCTAGAGCTTCATGTCCCAACTCGATCCTCTCCCTGCACTTCCTTCTCTTTCAAGGTTTAATGAGTGTTCCCTCTTCCTCCCCGAGGATCGGACTTAGCCCATTGCAACCTCTCCTTTACATTGGCTCTTCCTTTATTTGGTTCTGATTTGGAAGGGAAAACCACTCTCTCCGTCGTGGGAATGTTCCTTTGTCCTCCTAGTTCTCGGCTCTTCTCTGTCTCCACTCTAGACTTCCTGTTACTTCTCTGGGACATACTCTGCCTACCTCTTCCTGTTCTTGGAGCCTCCTCTTGAACGTGGAATGGGTAGATTGCCTGTCATGGGTTAGGTGTTTGCAGGTAAAGCATACCTTCAGCAACTTTTCATACTCGAACTCAATGGAAGCTATCTCTCCTATTCGGAAATTGACCACCTTTCGAAACTCCAGAGGCTCCTCTGCCTTAACCCAGACCTTTGCCCTCACATACTCCAGCAAGTCAGACTGCTTTGCATGGAGCTCCACCTTCTCGACTCTTCCCAGAGGTCCGACAATACTCTCGACTGCTTGCTTCTTTAGAAGATATATTGGGATGCCTCTTATTCATATCCAGAAGCTTATCCTGTTCAAGAAGTTGGGTCCAGGATGCGGTGACCACTGGTCCAGGACCACAATCCATCCATTGACAAACCATGGTCCTCGCATGAAGACATGGTTGAGATTCGTCTCATTATCAAAGATAAATTGGACCCTATTTGCATCCACCCCATGACCTCGAACCCTTTCTTCCAAGCCCCAAATAGGAGGAAGGGCATTGACCAGACCACCTACTTTATGACTGTAGGGTTGAGGCACTTTACTATGATGCTCATCCTGCTTTCTTTAACTAGGTCCTCATTCTCCAGATCCGGTACATCTACCGGCTTCCCTTCCTCGATTAGATCGAGCTCCTTCAGTTCTTCTAGAAGACTTCTCTCTTTCTTCTTCCTTGGTCAGAACATCGTGAATCTCCTCAGTTACGGATTTATGATCTCCTCAACACTCTTTTCGTTCACCACCTACGATTTCAAAGCCACCTCGGCCTAATGAACGACTTTGGAGACTGATTTTGTTCTCCTCCGTCGATTGAGTTTCTAGGGTTTCACTATTCAAAAGAAGAAAAATCGCCACATTTGAGAGAAAACCCTAACAAAACGCTTTTCGGTTCCCTTTTCCTTAGGGCAGCATTTTTGAAGACAAAAACTTAGTAACATAGTTTTATTTTTTGCTAAAAATAAATAGTTTTTTAGTTATTAATTAATAAGTATAAAGTAGTAGAATATGATTACATATACAGGCCTACGTTTGAAGCTAATTCAAATATGGGCTATCCATAATTAGATAAGACATTCAGTAGTCCATAATTAATAGTCAAGTGATAATTCAAAAGATTCCTAATATTTTTCAGAAAATTGTTAATCTTAAATTCAAATTCATTTATCGCTTATCGGATATTATTGACGATTTCAGTTTCGGTTATAGTTGATGAAATGAGTTTTTCAAAATTGAAACTGATAAAATATTATCTTCGCTCGACTATGTCACGAAAAATGCGATTTAACTATTTTATCCATCGAAAAAGAACTACGGGACATTTATTTTGAAAGTCTAGTCAATAATTTTGTAGAAATGAAAGAAACAAAAAAAATTTGTTTTAGAATAATTATTCCCTTTGTTGATTTTTTTGCTAAGTAATAATGATATTTATTATTGTAAAACATATTTTTTATGAATGAGAGCATTTTATTTTTATTCGCTTATGTATGATATTAGCACGACTCTAACTCGAACCTGCGCACTGGGACTACCCGAGTACGGATTCGCCACGACTTTCAACTAATCCATTGAAGCTTCACTCCAACGGTTTATTCTACCGGAGTTTCTATAGAGGCTCAAGAAATGGCTTGGACTCGGTTTAGAAGTCATCTTGAGTCGGAGTCTAGGAGAGATCGATGGGTATTTGGATGGGTACTTATAATATTTTAAGGTTTTTTCAAAACCAAAGTCATGAGAAACTGTCATGTGTCATCTAATTTTTGGGCACATGGTATTTCTTAAAATTTCTCCTTTATCAATTAGTTCTAACAATTTAATAGGTAATTCTGATGTAAATTAATTCCAACGAATTACATTTAAGTTTCTTGTGCACATTTATGAAATTCTTATGTAAATTTATGTATACAAAATATATATTTTATTCATCAAATTAAACATTATACTATACAAAAAACGTTTAAAACTTAAAATTTCGGCTTTTATATAGGTAACTGTGATTTTAACAAAAAAATCACAGAAGATAAGTTTTAATAAAAAAACATATTTTAAGGTTTCCGCAAAACTAAAGTCATGAGAGGCAGCCATGTGTCATCTAATTTTTGGATATTTGGCTTTTTAATTTATTTATTAAAAAATGAAAACTAAATGTCATCTAATAATTTTTATGTAAATTAATTCCAACAAATTACATTTAAGTGTCTTGTGCACATTTATGTAAATTTATGTATATAAAATATATATCTTATTTACCAAATCAAACAGTATACTATACAACAAACGTTTAAAACTTAAAACTTTGGCTTTTATATAGGTAACTGTGATTTAAAAAAAAAATCACAGAAGATAAATTTTAATAAAAAAGCATAACATGAAAAAAAAACAAAAAAAGATGATGTGAGACATTTAAAGAATGAGTTTAGGACTAAAGTCTGATTGGAAAAATTTAGACTTTTAACGTTTTATTAAATCCTCATAGCTTTCAAAGCCAATTTACCAATCACTATCTAATGCAATTAAAAAAAGTTGTGTTGGAAAAAAAAATACTCCTAACCAAGATTCTCGAAAGAAAACGTTACTCCACCACAAATTGTAAATTCAAAAAAAAAAATCATTTTACCAATGAATCGATGTGAAAGATAAAAATCACAGCAAACCGACAAATAAAATGAGATACAAATACAATCAAACATTAATTATTCTCTCTTTATGATTCAAGATTCTAATGAAATAAACAGAAATATGCATTCCAACATTTCTGTTGAGGATATGTCGATGTCTCTATAGAAGCAAAATATACTATAACTTGTATGATCAATAGATTTTCACAATCGTTTTTTTAGGAAACCGTAGTAAATATAGATAAAGACATACAAGTTAAGAATTTGAGTCAACAAAGATGTTTTTCTTATGTTGTAACGGTCTTTTTTCTTTTTTGCCTATAACATTGTATATGTACAACAATTTGGTGCAAATGTTTAGTTTTCTAACTTAGATAATTATTTACTATAAACATCAAATTTATATGATATTAAATACTCAAATAATCAATACATTATAAATTATTGCATATTTTAACACGTTAATTTTAGGGCAATCACTAATATATATATATTTCCTAAATGTATGCATCTTCTCTACTATAGCTTGTCTAATATTCGATCAATCACTGCATGAATCATATAGCTTGTAATACATTTTTAAATTTACATACCTTTTAACAAAAAGAAAATCACACATATTACTCTCCATATACAAATAAAAAAGGAATTTTGTGGTATCAAACAGCTTTCAGATTTATTTTTTAAACTGTTGCTCAAGATCATCACATCGTTGCGTAAACAGTAAAGTAACCCATCTGTTGATACCAGCATTTGATACTCAACAATCCGATAGCTTGGCTCGTACGTCAAGCTGAGGAACCTTGAAGTGCTAGCCCTAAAATCAAAGACTCGAGAAGAGAAATATATAACCACACTAGTTATAGATATATACAAATTTACATAATTTTCATGAATCTTAGATGTTGATCTACCCTATATATAAATTCCTTTACGCCAAAAACATCTCAAACTAAATAACAAAAATCCTCTTCTGATGTTAAAACAAATACTAAGAAACCATAGCGAACCTTTTGGGGTTTGAGTTTGAGGAAAAACTATGGTAGTGGCAAAAGGTGTAAACTTCCTTTTTGTTGAATCTACAAAATCTATCTGTATAAAATACAAAATAAAAAAAAATAAAAAAGCAAAACTCCCCATGTTTACAAGAGGCTAAAAATCTGGTTAGCATCATCGTCCTTGACGCTATGTATGGCAAGATCCCTTTTTGTATCATATATGACCATCATGATCCCATAGAAATGGCTAGTGGCATCTCGCTTTCATGCGAACCGATAGTAGAATTGCTGGAGGTTGACATTCGTTTCTTCGATTGGTTCCCTTCCATAGACACTAGAACTTGGCCTTGTGGATGAGCTACCGCCTCTGGATCATCAGGAGGCTCTAAAGATTGCTCGGGAGGGTCAAGGTCTCGCGGCATGGACTCTCCATTGGCGTTGTTATTATTACCACCGGATCCAATAACCATCCTAAATCCAAAAGTGCGTGAAACAATGCGGTATGAAAAGGTTAGGAGCCAGAAGAACCAAGGGAGACAAACAAAGAAAATGCCGAGGTAAGAGAGCCAAATTGGAGGGTAAGGAAGGATTGTGTATGCAATTAGACAACCGCCTCCTACGGCGATTGATAGGAAAAGAAATAAGGTAATGAGACAGATGAATGCCTGCCCCGCCCGTGGATCTGGCACAGGCATTATATTCTTCTACGGAAAGATCGATCTTAAAAGATGAAGAAGGATCAAGGAACGTTTAAGGGTACTACTATATCATCCTCCATTTACAAATTGCTCTATCTTCTTCCTTCTTCTTTCATCAAAATTTTTGTTTCTTTTTTAATGAGGTTGATTACGTTGAGGATCAGGTTGAAACAAAAATAAACAGAATAAATCCCACACACACAAAAAGAACGATGAGGAAAAAGAAATCGCAAGATGGTATTTCTGTTTTATTTGGTTTTGTTTTGTTTTGTTTGTGTGTGACTTATAATTTGACAAGAATAGCCAATAGTCATTTTTTTCTCTTCCTTTTCTCCATTTGTGTCATTCCATAGGAGAGGGACGTCCGTAGATACAGGACCTTGAACATTGAATGTCGTTGGATCATAATCATTTTCAAGCTTTTTGTAATCTTAATCAATTAGAGAGAGATATATGCGATCATGTGTATGAGACTATGCGTAAAGTTATCTTATATGCAAATAAAATGCGAGGAAAGTTATACCAATTATCTATGGTTTCTAGAGATTGCTATCTCTTTTTGTCAAAAAAAAAAAAAATGTTCCAATTTTACGGATTTGTTTTATTATGATATTACATTTATTAATCACTTGATGATATGTTTTACTAGAGTCTAAAACAGAAATTCAAGAAATTTCAATCCATTTTTGTTTTTTTTACAGGAGTTTTGAAGCATTTTTCTATTCTCAACCACAATTAGAATGGGAATTCAAGGTTGGAACTAAGATTTTTGTTTATTCCAGTAGCTTTTATAAAATAAATAACATTTAAAGCATATATACTTCCACTTTTTATCTTGTTCAACTTTTGGCAAATTTAGTTTACAAAAAGTTGGTTTCGTTTGTGTAAGATTAAGATAAGATTGTATTTAATTTATATTAATTATCATAAGTGAACATTGTTGACTAGTGACTAAAAGAAAAATATAATCTATCTATCTATTATACTATTAAAAGGGTGAATATGCACCAGAATGAAAGTTGAATGTTTAATCTCTATTTTATCCTTAATGAAAAAATTAATTTAATGCTACGGATTTTGTAGTTATTTATTCCAAGCAAGGTATGATATTTTTATCGATTATTGATTTAATAAGTTACTTAGCTAATGGATATATTCTTTAGTGTTTTTGTAATTTTATTTATTGGATATCTATCAACCGAATATTGTTCTTGATAAAACACTACTTGATGGTCTCATCTCATTGAAGCTTATTAATACCTTCTTCATTTTTTGTCAAAATTAAATATTTTCGTTTATAAATGTATTAAATTATACTAAATAACAATCTTTTATTGATTTAATCTTCTAAATCCAGCTTATTACAATAATAGTTTTTATTTCAATTAGCAATATTTATAAATATCTTTTTTTGACTATTACCTACTAAAATGAGTAAAAAATTTATCAATTTATTCATTTATAATATTAGTAATTTTTTAACAAAGAAAACAAAAACTAAACATTTAAACTCAAAACATTACAAATTTAATTACATTGTTCTTAAATATATATTAAAAAACTAATGACAATCATCCCATAATTGTCGTTTGATTCCCTCTCGTATTGTATGCATATAGGCTCCATCAGTTGTTCCTTCTTGTTCTTGCAAAATATTTGCTTCTGCATATCCTCCATCTTCTCCGTAAGTACAAAATGATTCTGCTGGGTTTGTGTTACCATGCCAAGCATTGTCAAAATCAAAATCAGGAATTTGAGAAAGTCGAATGAAGTTATGCAATCCAGCTGTGCTAATGATTATTTTGTTTTGTGTCTCGACGTCGTATCTTGGAAATTCTGATAAAATCCTCCACTTTTTTTTCCAAACTCCGAATGTCCGTTCGATCACTGCGCGAAGTAAAGAATGTCACCGGTTAAAAAACTCTTCTTCACTTCTAGGGGGAGAGCCAACTTGAAACTGTGTCAAATGATACCTTTGCCATCTAAATGG
The DNA here is from genome assembly GCA_964056655.1 of Arabis hirsuta. NCBI lineage: Eukaryota > Viridiplantae > Streptophyta > Magnoliopsida > Brassicales > Brassicaceae > Arabis > Arabis hirsuta. Next base: position 28,662,311 of record OZ053303.1, read on the forward strand.
AGCTAAGAATCCTCGCTTGTTGGCATAACCAGAATCTACAAGATAATACTTCAATGGCGGAGGAGTTGGATCACGCTCCATTGCGTAAGACAAAACTCTTGCATCATGTACTGATCCGGGACATCTTACAAATATGTAAGTGAATAACATATCATAATTGCATATTGCTAAAACATTAACGCTTGTCTCTGAATGCCTATTATAAAAACGTCTCGCCTCTGTATGACCGTGCAATGAGTCTCATCCATTGCACCAATGAAACCATTAAAATAAGGCCAATAACGATCATCATCTCGCAAACCTCAGGGTACTTGACAAAGTTGCTCGGGAGACTGTCTCCTCAACAATCTACCAGATAGTTTTATGCAAGCTTTTAGACACTCTTTTAATTTACGTCCAACCGTCTCTTGTGCACGCCCGAATAACAGTCCAGCTGACTGTTGTGTCATATTGTGACCACATATCACAAGAAACAGTGCCACAGTTTCTTCCACATAAATGTTTTTTGTGCATTTAATTCCAAATTTTGTGCTTAATGTCTCACATAGACGTGTAAAAACCTCTATGCGCATCCTTAAGAGATGTAAACAATCTCTTGGATAATTATAAATCTTTGTCTGAATGTTGCACCATCCTAAACCCCCTTCAGTCCCCATTGGTTTTCGATGATAATACTTTTTGTAGTAGTCTATCACAGGCTTGAATAGGGCTTCCATGATATCCATGTGCTCCAAAAAAATTAGTTCAAGTAGCTCATCTTTTGTGAGATTATGTAATCCACGTGAATGTAACTCGATAATGCGAGGAACCTGAAGAAAAATATAATTTCATTAAACGAGAAACAAAAAATTATAAACTAGTAACACTTAAATAAAACATTATTTGATAATATAACATTATTTGTCATTTAGTTTTCTCCATCATTATTGTTGTTTCCGATTCTTCGATTAAAATCAGACAAATTGAAACGTTCGAGTAACTCAGCTGCAGACGCTGGTCTAAACTACAAACCCTCACCAGAGACAACTCTAGCATTTTGAGATGCATTAAATTGTTGGTTAGAGTTTGAAACATGAAATCTTTGTCTTCTTGTGAATTGGTTCGGAGAGCCGGAACCACCAAAATGCATAATACCATCACCACCAAAATTTGAGCTACCCCCAATATTTGAAGTACTTCACCACCACCATTGTTAAACTGTGCAAATCCTCCTACGCTTGGAGACCCTGATCCACTACCAAATGATCCTCTACTGCTTGGTCCACTAGAACAACTAAGTTGGCATTTCTAAGGACTACCACGGAAAGTACCACTTCGATCATAACCTGTTACCCCTTCCAGAAAACGAACTCTCTCTTCGTTACTCTTGAGTAACACAAACCTCTTTTGCTCAAACGAATCTCTCAAAATCTCTGATGATGTCCACCAAAAATATGTAAATTTCTCTACATCTTCTAACTCATTTAGCTGTAACCAAGATTCACGCTCATAATCATCATTCGCTTGTCTACGTGCATTGAGCATTTGGATTGGTGTTTGCATATTTGCAAGATATGACTCGATATTGTTTAGGTGTGTGTCCATAACAGCTTTTCTTCGGGAGGTTTGAGTTGTTTGTCGACTAGATGAACCTCGTCCTCTGTTGTTGCTTCTACCACCTCTATTACCACCTTGTCTAGATTGTCGTTGCTGCGTAGATATCTCAATTGGAATTGAGGGCGCGGTAGGAGGGTTTCTCATTGGTTGTGGTGGTTGATATTCAGCCTCAAAATTGAAATTATTCTGAGTTTCAGGTACACTATTAGGGAAGTTTTCTTCGTCGTCTTCTTCTTCTAGCTCGTGTTCTTCTTCATCATTGTCTTCCACTATGTTATCTATTTTACTAGCTGAAATCATGTTGTCATTTACAGGACAATGGGGGGCCAAAAATCCTGTGCATAACCTCTATGTGTGGCAGAGGAATTTTTTAGCCTAGACGCTGCTCCTTGAGTCTCATGCATCATATAATATTTTATTTTAAAATATTTTAAAGTCAATATAGTAATGTGTGTATATATATTTATGATTAAAAATACATATATATATATATATATATATATATATATATATATACACACACACAAAATTAAAAACATTACCTTGTTTCGATCTTTCCACCAGCTTGGTTCCATGATTATTTTTCCTGTATCAAGATCGATCGAAACACCCGTACGACGAACAAGTCTCATATAGATCGTATACAAAGCTTTAAAGTCATCATGTTTGTACTTACATTTCTTCCAGTCAATCTTATATCCTGTCTGCTCGTGAAACTTCTTGAGTATTCTGATTTTACCCTCTAAATGGCATACTCGAAATATAATTTATCTTTTGCAATTCTTCGTCTAATAATTGAATGAATATGGACGTGGACTATAATTTAAATTGCACAATTCAGCAAATTAACAAAATTAGATATAAAATTTAGTGTATAATAATTTTTTTGAAATAGAAATATACTGAATTATTTTCATTTCATGGTCCATCACCCGTATATCCCGCTCTACTCATCGTTGTATTTCTGATAATTAAACAATAGTAACAAAATTATTAGTGTTTATCAAATTTATAAACTATAATCGATCACATGTACATATTTAATCATATAAATTAAAATATAAATGTGCATGTTCCATTTATAAATAGAAAAATGATATAACATATCATATCAAATTTAAAAAATTTATGTAAACTAATAACTATATTTTAAATAATAGAAAGTGAAATTTAACTAAAAGAGAATTTAAAAAATATTATAGCATAATAATTAGTTAACGTTAATTATCAAAGAATGAAAGTTTGTTATAAAGAAACTAAAATAACTTACTATAGTTTTAATATGATTTAAACAATCTTTATAAGATACGCTATAACTTTTACTTACCAAACAATTGGTTTTCACAATGTTATCTATAAATATCTGATTTTTTCTTATGCTGGCACACAACTAAAAAAAAACTGTACATAAAAAATCTACAAACTTTTTAGATCAAAAAAGAAATTTTTTTTTTTGCAACTTTCCACATCTCTTACTACACCATTTAGGCCAGTTTCCATACGTTTGTTTTACATGGCTAAACATATAAATTTAAAAATTGATGTTTAAGAATTATAAATATATATGATTAAATATAATATAATTTTAAATATTTATCTACAAAAATCAATAAATAACCAAATTTTTATTATAAATGAATCCAATTTATCTTAATTATAATATAAGAAAAATTAGTTTTATAAAAACAAAATGCAAACCCGTATATACTTACTTGATATTTTATGATTGTTTTGAAGATTTTGCAACTCTAACCTCTTTTTTTTAGAGAACATTTTATGTTTGAAAGAAATGTATGAATGAAGATATGCACACGGAATGAAGTTATATAGACAATTTTATTATTGATCCGTGAATTTGATTTGTAATTTTCTGTTTTATATTTTCTTACTATTTATTTTTGTTTTGTTATCCACCTCAAAATTCATCCACTTGTGTTTAAACAAAAATCAGCAACTTTTATTTTTTACATAAATTTAATTGTAGATTTTGTTTTTTTTTTTTTTTGTATGATTTTAAAAAGAAAATTTTATTTATTGGACTGCTCATTTTACAGCACAATTTCTTATCAATTGCTAACTCAAGTTTTTGTCTTTTAAAAAAAAAACTAAAACAGAAACAAAAAGTTCAGCTCAATTAAAATTTTTTGTACCTGAACTCTAAGTGTATAACAAAAAACATTCATCTGAAGTACGCTTAATAAAGTTTCAAAAAAAGGTAAGCTTAATTCGTCACTTCTTCATACATTTGTTAAGTTTAAACTAAAAATAAATCATTAAATATCTTATTTTACCAATTAAAAAGAGAAAAAAAACGATTCCACAACTTTTGTCTTTTTGTACCTTTTTCATTTTTTCAGCTCAATTGTTCAAATGCAACTGGTATAATATTTATAAAAATCTGCTAGATTCCTCTAAATTCCACAAATCTGTGAGTACCAGTTAGACCCATTGTGTATAATGTTGTACAAACTTTATTTTTTGGGTATATTCCATTTAACATTTGGAGTTTTTTTTTAATTTGTCAAATCCTATGTTATTAAATAATACATTTTTAAAAAAATTATTAAAATCTAGTGTTATTCGACTAGTGATCTGGAAAAAAGTTTTCAAATCTACTATTATTGAAAATATTTTAAGAGTTTGAATTTTAAAATTTTAAGGAATGTTAAATGATCTCTTAGTTAAACGTACAAAAAGTTTAATCTCACGATTTCAAATGGGATTGCAGAAAAAAACGTACAAAATCATTAAAATCACCTAAAACTCAAATCTCTCCAAATATCATATCATTAACATGTTTAAATAAGTTTTCTTTCAAACTTTTCTCGATAGACTCTTGTTCGTAATAGTTCAATAAGTACACTTTATTCATGTAAGGTAGCAATATTTACCATATAACACAATAATAGAAATAAAATCTAGAGTAGAAGCTCCGCAACATAGTTGCTTGATTACCATATTGAGCAAATTTCAAATTTGATTTTGTTTATTCAACCAATTAACTCATTACCATAAAGTGGGCTTAAGAATTCATACTTCAACTAGTGACTTATTACAAAAATAAAATAAAGGTAAGTATAAAGAGGAAAGACGAGTAACACGTGGCCAATCTTCTATCTATAGCCGTCAAAAGAACAAGCAAATATGGGACCCACCCAATATAATCAAAGAACTACTGGCTGTTCGCCAGCGAATCAACTAAATATTTTAATAGAAAATTCGAAATGACTATATTATCCTCCTTCAATAGACATAACTCTGTGGCCAATTTGGGAATTTCAAATCACCCCAATCTTCTTTTTTAGTCAAATAAAGAAAGCGCGTGGATTCAAATCGCGGGACACTCGCGTCGCTCAGCCGCCAGGAGAATCCTTTTTTTGTTGTCGATCAAATAGAGAGAGAGACCCCTTAAATGTTTTAGCTCTAATGTCTAGGGTTTGTTGATTGATTCTCTTTCGCGTTTCCAGATAATCCTCGGTGAAAAAAATTCGTACTTTTTTGTTGTTTTCGTGATTTCGTTATCCGAATTGTTTTGGGATTTGATTCCGTTGAGAAAAGGTTTCGTTTTTTTTTCCTTTGGATGGTGGAAATGAGGAAATCTGGGGGTATTATGAGACCGGAGTCTGAATTGGCGGCGAACTGTCGGGATGAGTTACCGGTGAAGTTAGAGATCGTGGAGGATGAATTAGAAGAAGCGCATGGTCCTCTCAACAAACGATCTAGGGTTTGATTCTTTTTTCTTATTTCAGATTTAGCTGATCTGTTTTTGTTTCTTCCATAATTTGATATGAAATTGTTAGTTTCCTATCGAATTGATACATTTTTGTATGGTTTTGCCGATTCGTACGGTGAATACTTTCGCACTGATGGTTGTAAGATCTCAGTTTTAAAAAATCTATGAAGATTGCATGTTTTTGCTTCTTGAACGATGCTTTTGTTTCTGGAATTTATGTGTTGAAGGGATAATAATTTTTCCTGATGTATCAATTTTGTTTTAATCCTTGCAACGAATTAGTTATGGAGCTCTGGGACAAGCTCATCGACAATGGCACCGGCTAAGTATAACCCACTTGATGAGCCGAGTCCTCTTGGATTGAATCTTAGGAAGAGTCCATCTTTGTTGGATTTAATTCAGATGAGGCTAACGCAAAGTGGTGACCCGAAAGTTGAAACGCTGCAAGCTGGTTCAGTTGACTCTGCTGTTAAGAAAGAAAGTAAAGGTATGACTGCTGCATCAGTTGGAGCGACGTTGGTGCCAGGAAGTATCGAGAAGCTGAAAGCTTCCAACTTTCCTGCCTCCGTTTTGAAGATTGGGCAGTGGGAGGTGAGCCCTGGGAAATTTTTCTTTTCGTTGTGATATATGTTTCATGGTGTTTTCAAAATCTGACCTGTTTTTGATTTCTTTTGTAGTATAAATCGAGGTATGAAGGTGATTTGGTGGCAAAATGTTACTTTGCGAAACACAAACTTGTTTGGGAAGTGTTGGAACAAGGTCTTAAGAGTAAAATTGAGATCCAATGGTCAGACATTATGGCTTTGAAGGCAAATTGTCCTGAAGATGGACCTGGAACATTGACTCTCGTGGTACAGATTCACTCATGCTCTTTTCATTTGCTTATCCAATGCTCTTGTTCAACTTTAATCTCTAGTTTCTTTATGTTTCAGCTTGCTAGGCAGCCCTTATTTTTCCGTGAAACAAACCCACAGCCTAGAAAACATACTTTGTGGCAGGCGACATCAGATTTTACTGATGGCCAAGCCAGCATGAACAGGTACAGACATTTCTTGTGTTCTCTGCCCTACGAGGAAAGGATTTCGTGTAATTGAAATTTGGCAGTTTGTGACTGAATAATTTTATATGTCCTAACTTCTGCTAATGATTGTATCTCCCTGTGATCTGTTAGGCAGCATTTTCTGCAATGTGCTCAAGGGATAATGAACAAGCATTTCGAAAAGCTTGTTCAATGTGATCATCGCCTGTTCCATCTAAGCCGACAACCAGAGATAGTTGTGGACTCTCCCTACTTTGATGCACGGCAATCTATTTTTGAGGATCCAAGTGAATCTAAAGGCCATCCTTTTGGGAATATGAATCTTAGCACAGGTCCGTCAATCTCTGGGACTCAGAATTTAGCATCTCCTGTTGGGGCTCAGTCATCATCTGAACATATGTATCTGTCTCACGAAGCACCATCGCCCAGCTCAGGTATTGGGATAACTGCCTGTTCTAGTTGCTTTCATAGCTCCTTATTTGGAGGTCTCTTTTCCTTTTGACTTCTATTGAGCCAGGTTAAGATTGTGTCTTTCTCTTTTTCTAGTGATTGATGCTCGCGCAAATGAAGGAATTGGGGGTTCTGAAGCAGTCAATTCAAGAAACACAACGGATTGTGGTCGGAATGGAGTACCTGGGCTACACCAATCTATGTCACTGAGCGATTTCCTTGCACTTCTTTGTGATCCAAAAACGACAACGGATTCGAGTCAGGTTGATGAAGTAGCTGGACTACACCAATCTATGTCAGTGAGTGATTTCGTTGCACTATTATCCGATTCAAGAAACATACCTGATTCGAGCCAGATAAAAGTACCTGGACTACAACAATCCATGTCAGTGAGCGATTTCGTTGGGTTTCTCTCTGATTCTGCTGGTGGAAATCATCCGGAACATATGGAGAAATTTGAGCTAATGAAACAGCAGTTGCTAAGTGATAATATCCAGTTCGATACACCAGATGAGAAGTCTCTCATGCCAAGGGTTAATTCTTTGTTCAACCTTCTGTACAAGGATCCCAATGTCGCTGCAAACTCACAGGTCAATACCGAAATCTCGGTTGGATTGAAGTCTGAACCCAATGATCCGAAAGGGATTGTGTATGACAACCACAACAACAACACCAACAACAACAACAGAGTTCTTGATCCAGCTTCCAGCAGCAAATCACAGGGTATGTTGAGGAAAGACTCATTCAGCGATTTGCTATTACACCTTCCCCGGATCACATCCTTGCCAAAGTTCTTGTCCAACATTTCAGAAGAAGATGGGTGATGCATATAAATAAATAGATAATTTATAGATTTCCTCCTTTCTTTCCCGGATTTGGCAAGTATATAGGAAACTGAACTTAGTAGCTTTTTCTGTTATTTCATGTGAATCAAAATTCTCTTGGTGACTAAAACCCCAACAAGGGATTTTAAAAAACATGTTTTGATAATGAATTTCTGTATATCATGACCATTATAAAACAAAGTCTACAGAGATGTAGAGGGTATTCCATTATTTATCCATCCTAACATTTTATCATTCATTTTTTTATATATTTATCATGTTCATTTATTACAGCATTCAAAGCAAAGCAAAGTATATATAAGGATAAAAGATTAAACTAAGATCAGAGATCATCAGCTGTACAGAAAGAAGAAAGATATGAAAGAAAATATATAAAATGAAAGAAAATAAAAAGAGAGATAAATGAGAAACCCAACACCCACAAATCATACAAAGGGCTGTCCGGTTATTTGAATTAAAAGTATTTACATTTTTTTTTTTCTTTTCATTTTCTTGGAGAAGGGTTTCTTCCATCACATCTATCTGCCTTAAGAACAAGCAAAAGGATCAGGAAGCTTGTTGATGAATAGCAGTGTCAGGAAGCATTGCTATTGTCACTATGAAGTATTCACATCCTGAAGAGAGACCATAAGGGTTTGCTGTTGTTGCCAAAGATGATGTTGAGATTGCTGAACTCGATGCATGAGTTCTCGACCCCTGGTCTGAGCCGAGATGATCTGTCTTACCCGCCTCGAGAGATGCAGGAGCTGAAAGCAGTGATGGCAGTTTCACTGTTTGGCGCTCGATGTGGACAATCTGTCCAACAATGTATGTAGGTCGGTTTGGGAGGTGATCTGTGAACAATGCCTCTGATTCAGAGGACAAGTAGTAGTTTGGGCAGTTCCTGTTGATTGCCTCGTAATGTCCTGCTTGGTTTAGCACAAATGCCGCTATCTCATGGACTTCAAGACGACCAAACGATATCTTTTCCTTATTTGCCTGTGTCCACAAAGTTCATCAACTTTGTTATTCAAATTCGAGCAATAATATATGCGCGGAAAAAAAGAGAAAAAAAATAGTTTGAGATGCAACACAACAACGAAACAACAAAAGCATATACTACGAGAACAGGAGACTACCTGCTTCCCAAGTTGGTGCTTAGTGTACAAAGTTTTCACCAACTCTTTATTTTCCTCCAAGTCCTTCCTGGTCCGTTCACTTGTAACTTCAAGATTCCGGCACTTCTCAAGTAATTCCTCTCGGTGTTTGGAGAGGAAGCTAACTTTGTCTGCCAGGACTCGGATGCATTTCCGGAACTCAGCAATACCATCATCTTCATTGTCGTTAACGGAGCTGTGAAAGTCCCAAGTAGGAGAAATCCAAACCAAGAAAATATTTTCAGAAACAAGGGAAAGTGGATAACTACCGCTATAAGAAAATGAGAGGAAGGACTAAGGCTATGTTTTCAGTAAGCAATGGTACAGACGGGAACTTACTTGGCTAAAGCTTGAGCCAAAGTACGCAGAGAGTCAACAAAAGCAGCAACCCCACCACCTGCACAAACAGAGCTCCGGAATCTTTCAAACAGACCTCGCATCTTCACAGCTGATGCACGAAGTGCATTATACTCTGAAGCTCTACGCTCAGCAGCACAAAGATGGGTTTGCGCTTCTTCTCTTGCTTCATGTAAGCAGTTCTCCAAATGTGCACAATTCATCTACAGCCGAGAGAGCAATATTTACCACGTCAATTGGATAAACTTCAAGGGAAAAAAGCTCCTATTATGTGCAAGGTAAATTGGTGACACCAAAATGGCAGAACCATCTCTCGGTACATCTACCAATATCACAAACATAATTGTTCACAGCCCTCTAGTCAGATTCTATTAGTAACTAACTGAGATAAACAAACACAATTTAAATAATTGGTCATCCAGATGAAAAAAAGACTCATGAAAGCCTAGAGGCTAGAATAGTGGCTCTTGGATCTGGTTGGCTTCACCTTGTTTAGGCATTACGCGTATCAAACCTTCCTAGTCCAGATGATTTACATGAAGTAGCATTACCCATTAAAGATCACAGAATATAGTCCTGCGACCAGCACCTTGGATACTAAAAACTAGACATCTACAACACTAATACCAGCAACCAGAAGAGTGACAGACAATGGTGAAAAGATAAGATACCAAAAAGTAAAGAGTAGTTCCTAAACTAGCAATCCAATGGATAAAAAATCAGAGTTGGAGAGAATAGAGAAACAAAAAAAAATGAAATAGCTACCAAACCTGGGATTCTTCGAGAAGCTTCTGATTCATTTCCAACTCTTTGCTCAGACCAGCTACCTCTTCCATAGCACCATTAAGCTTGGACTCTGTTTCACTCAACTTGTTGGACTTTTCCATCAACTCATTTCTTAGTTCCAAGATGATACCATCACTTTCTTTAGCATCTAAACCTCTGCCAGTTGCTACATTATCATCCAAAGATCTTGGTGGGCTTTCTGCTGTCGAACTGTTACCCATTTCCCCCACCACGTTATCCTTTCCACCTTTCTCGTTGTTTTGCTGGCTTTCCAACATTGATGAGTCAAGCAGATGACTGAGCACCTGAGAGGAATCTACCATATTCTCATCCATACCTTCCCGAGCTTTACATGGCTGCTTGCTAGAAAGATTTGAAACACATGAGATCTCATCCATGGGCTCTGAGCCAGATACATGAGTTTTGTTGCCTTCTATGTCACCTGAAGCTTCTGCTTTGAATTCGCTAACTTTTCCGTGCATAAAGTCTATGTCAGATTCATCCTTATTATTAACATGACTCTGGCCTCGTAGATACTCAGCAGAGAGACGTTGTTCCAGTTCACGGATGCGCTTCTCATAAGAATCACAGTGCCTTTGTTTTTCCTTGAGCATAGTGAGGAGATGTTTCCCATACTCGTCTTTGGCCTGCAATGCCTCTGCTGTCTTCTCTGCGGCATTTTTCAGCAAATTTTCTACTCCACTTTCATCCAGAACCTCATATTCAACTTGTGGCCCTAATGAACAAATCCGAGAGATTGCAGAAGCAAGGTCAGCTTTTAGTTTTGCATTCTCAACTTCCATCTTGCTGGTTCCAGCTATCTCTATTAATTCAGAGGCTGCTAGGATATCATCAAAATTGTCTTTGTCCAAACTGTCTATACCTATCTCCTCAGTCTCAGCGGAAAGCGAGCTATCACTAGACATGGCCAGTGAACTCCTTAAGGATGCAACCTTCGAATGTAACCCAACTAGATACTCGGGAGCATATCGATCAACGTCTGTCATTTCAATATTGAGCAAACTAGTATCATAAGGAGCGACATTGACATCACACTGAGTGGGAGTATCATATAAACCCATTGAAGCCAACACGTCACGAGGTACGAAGGGACCATGTGTTTTAAGAAACTCCTCACGTCTCCTGACCTCTGTTTCTCTCTTCATAGCAAGCTTCTCTGCCAATTGTCCAGCCATGCCCATGTAAAGCTTCATAGAGGCTTTTCTTCTCACCACCTCTGCAAGGCAGGCCCTATAAGCAGGGCCAACACCACGGACTAACTTTAGGTCTGCAAACAAGTCATCCTGACGCACCATTGCCTCCCTAAAAACAGGAAACTGTAACTTAGCATCTTTGATGATATATGTGACATATGTTATCTTTTGCATGTAACCGTGCACAAAGTTGTTCATTTCATTCTTCTTGTTCTTGCAGAAATCCAGCAATTCTGAAATGGAGTTATAGCAAGCCTGCATTTTGGGAAGGTGATTCTTGTCATGCACTTCGTACATAGGACCCAGGGCTGAAACAGCATCATGAGGTCGGAGAGATGACGACAATTGGCTAGACATACAATCATCCACAAGCTTCTTAACCGTATTGACATCTTTGCTGTTTCAAGATTCATACAACACAGTAAGATAGCAGAAATTTCTATTGTGTAAAAAGGGAAAAAGTTTCATCATTTGAATTGACCAATAAACAACATAATATGTTCAACAGAGACAAGTGAAAGGTGTTCCCAGTTTACAATATGAACAAACCTGAGAGATTGCATTATGCTCTTTTGCTCATTGATGTACTGCTCATGATCTTTAACAGCCACTTCTAAGTTCTTCATTGATAAGGAAGCCCTGCAAGCAAACAACTCCTCTACCTTTCGCTTGACATCAACAAACATCTGCTGGAACTGTGCAATCTTATTCTCAAATTGCCTATGAGAGCTTGCACAATTCTCCACGGCCTTCTTGAGGTTATCTTCCTTGACAAAGTCCAATAAGCATTTCCTCGAATCAGTTTGCAGATAAGGGTGAATCTTTGCTGACCTCAATTTTTCAATATCCCTTCCAAAATTCATCAGCAAATCTGAGTGGAAGCGGTGTTGATGCTTATAACGCTTCATAAATTCACGAAAGTTCTGGTAGATCACCGTGTAATACTGTTCCAGGTTACGTGTAGCAACTTCAACAGCCCGCTGTTGCACCTTTTGCTCTCTTGTTAATCTCTCGCAATTCTCATGCTTCACAACAGTACAATTATAGATGGCGCGGCCTTTATGAAAATGGTAACGAAACTGCCTTTCATACAAAGGTAAAGCCTTTAAAGCTGGATCTGATGCATCATCCAAGGGATGATGTTCATGCAATGAAGCAGGTGGTAAAGCATCATCAACTTCTTGCAAATCTACATTTTCCGGTGATGGCGGATGAGAGTTGCTCTGCAGCATAGCCTTGTTGAAAATAACCACTTCTCGGTCACTTGCAGGAAGTCCAAATGCAGAAAGCAGCTTCTGTGGCTCAAGTTTCATGTCAAGCGAGAGAAGAAGCTGATCAGAGAAGACAATACCAGAAACAGATTCAACGAAACGCATCACAGATTCAACTGAAGTTGTCTCGCTGCATTCAAATTCAAATGAGTGGCCATTCTCTGCCACACAGAGAAGAAGCTTGCCATCATCGGCAAAACTCTCAGTGAAGCTTCCGCTCATTGTCGCCACCAAAAACCCAAAATCCTCAACCACAGAATCCCTTTGCCCAACCAATACAAAGGAAGGTGACTCACCTAATCAATTAGGAACTAAGAAGCCAAATCAAATCCCAAACAGCGAATCTGTAAAAGAACAAAGCTTTTCTATATCTCCGATCCTTGACCAAACTCCAGATTCATCAAAACCCTGTCCAAATCTCCGAGCTTTTTGATATATTTCACAAAATACCTTCAAAAACCCCAGGACCAAGACCTGATTACGACCACAAAATCAGAATCCAGTATCAGCTCAAAATGGATAATGTTTTTCCCAAGTACCCACCACGAAATATCCTCAAAGTCTCCAAATTTAAGCCAAATCCAGCACTTTTTACCCTTCCCAGAGAAAAACCAAATCAATCTCCGCCTTCGAACCCAGAATAATTTCTTTTTTAGTTTTTTAAAAGGAAACAAAATCAAGCAAACCCTAGAAGACGCAAAAGCAGACGTGATACGACGAACGAACGCGATTGCGTGAAGAGACGAGTGTCAAAGTCGAAGAATTTATCCGAAACAAAATGATCAAACTTTCTTCTTCACGGAAAAAAAAAAAAAAAAAAACTCTTCACCACTAAAATTATAAAATTAATATTCTCAATTTATCTTCTACGAAACCACGAAGGCTTCTTCTTCTTCTTCCTCCTCTTCGCTTCTACAACGAATTTTTCTTGATTTTTTTCAATAAAGTTTTCACCTTTAAATTAATGGAAAGTTACGAAGAAGCTTCTGATGTAAGTTACTCCTTCACGCAACACCAGAGTCGAAGAACCCTTTTCCTCTTCTCCCTCTGTGTAGAAGAGAGAACAGATAAAACCTAATTTTTTGTTATTTTTTATAAAGGATAATTATTTTAATTTTATTATTTTCTCGGGGTCGCAGTAACTTTATAAGTATTTTGGTTTCACCCCAATAGTTTTGTAAATTGGATTATCAACCTACTTCATCATTAAGTCGAATATTGAGCCCAAGAATCTAATAAAACCATATATGATTACAATATAACTAATTAAATCGATTTCCTTTCTTTTGATACCAAAACTTATACCAACGTACAAATCAACATATTTGGATTGGATCATAACCATAGTGACCATAACCAGAATCTAAATTCATTGTCTACGTATGATATATATGATAATATATTAATATGCATGTATAAATTGGTGTAAATGTATGTTATATGTATAAAGTAAATTTAGTGTTTCATGATAAGCTTGATTGGCATCAATGGACATGTGATGCGTATTGGACCACACATACACACACACAATATGCCTATAGGCGATCCATTGTTATTTGAGAGAAACAATGATTAAATTAAGCATGCAAACAACTTGACATTGAAAATGATCTTTTGAAAGTGATGTTTCTAACATTGGCCGTAACTGGTTGCATTTTTAAAGAACATGTATTTTATATTAAAAAAAATGAGCTGCATTTAATTTACCAGTCTAACTAAAGTTACAAATAAATTTTAGTATTCACTTGTTCTCGCATCTATAAATCTATAATGGATTGAGTTAGAGGGAAATAAACTAAAAAGGAAAATATGTGAAAAATATTCATTTTGTGTTCTCTCTAGTTATGTTTTCTCATTTTACTCAATTACATTCGTATCTATTCCATCATTTCATCTTAATACTACCGATTGAACAATTGTTTCAGTTGATGTAAATAACTGCATTTTTCTTAATGTAATACTTTCGAGATATGAGATTTTTTCTGTTGCATTCTAAGTATAGATAGATGTGTTAGAGCTATCCACCACAATAAGATGTAAATGGACCACCTTTTGGTTGTAATTTATATATATGTGTGACTACTGAGTAGCTTATAGCAGTGGAGAAAAAAGGAAACACCTCACATAATTTCAAAGGCTACTACTTATCATCAGAATGGTTGAGCTTCCACATGGGAATTTTTTGTTGGTCTTTTAAATTTGTTTTTTTCTGTATATGCCATATGTAACTGCAAGAAGAAAACAAATGAACGAAGCGTTTATAAGCCTCCACTTGGATTTGTAAAATATGTTTTCATGTTTGTTATAAGAAAACTTATTCGTAGAAGCAAAAACAAATTAGCAACTAGTAAAAGCTTATACTTAAAAGTATAAAAGCTTTTGTATTTTTAAAATCTTGAACATAATCACTGACCCAATATGCTTTCACGCACCAAATGGTCCAAAACACTATTTCAAACTCAATTATCAGTCTAAATACAAAACAAGTGTTTATCTTTGCTTTTTGGAAGCTGAAAATAAAATATTTGCGAATTGTGCATTGAAACAGCAATGACTAATTAAAAAATGTGATTGAGAATGGATGTAAAATGTTGATAAAAAAAAAAGAGAGGATAGATGTAAAACATCTTTTAACATTTTCTACTCTCTGCCACCTGAAACAAACATAATATATGATTAATTAAGTTGACAGCAAAAGAGAATCTTGTGAGATTCGTATTTGACAACTTAGGTGTGGATTCGGAATCAATCAAACAGAGCCCCTCGCCACCCCCACACAAGTGATAATAGGATAACATGGATTCCACAAACTCTTCACATTTTTTTAAAAATATGTGTTTGTGCTTTACTTATATTCATATAAATATACACTAGTCTATTTTGAATATACACTAGTCTATTTTGTTAATCTAGTAATTATTATTGCCTTTTATGGACTTTTGATATAAGCCAACATATATCAATGATACTTTGATATTTGGTTTGTATTTTACGTGGATACAATTTAAAAGTCAATTAGAAAAAAAGGATTGTTCATTTATGCTCCGAATTCAAAAAAAATTTAAAACACAAAGATATTCTTTAAATTGGAATATCCATAAACTGTCTTCGGATACCAAAGAAATTATGAACCAAAGGTTCGGAATTCTCAAAGTTTATAAAAAAAAAGGATTGTGTTGGAGCTGGATTCGATACCGAATCCAGCCCACTAAAAATCAGAGTAAAACAGTTCGTTAAAGGCAAAACGAATGGGCCTACGGCCCAATCCCAGAGAAAAGATGATATTCGAGAGAAAGCCCACGTCAGCCATGCGAGCGCTGAGTCAAAAGAAGTTTAGGTGACGAGCTAGGAACAAGTCAACATGACGGTTAGCAGAGCCGTGGGAGCGAGATTCACGGAGAATATGCCAAGAACGTGCCCGAGATACGCGAAACCACCCTAGATACGTGGAGTTGAATTAAGCTATAAATACATGAAGTCAGAGCAGATTTCGCCAATTTTTCACTTACGCAAGAGCTTAACACTATATTTCAACTTGTAATACGTCTAGTTCAAGACCTCATTGTATATTTGATTCACATCAATATAAATCCAGCTCCGCTTTACTCTTCTTTTTCCTATCAGATTTATAGACATTTTTAGGACTAAAGTTTCTTCTCCGAATTCACATATAAATTCTTAGTGCGGAATTCAGCTATAACATTTAGCGCCGGCTAAGGGAAAGAAATATATACGTCTAGCACAAAAATCCAATCTAAGATCTGCTAGGATGGAGATGGATAAATCAAAATCCAGCGTGTCCAAAGCCACCGACACACCAGTCGTAATGTCCCAGAGCCAAGAGCCGTCGAGATCAGATAGAACCCCCAATGTTATGACCTCAGCCAATACCCAGGTAACGGTAGTGAGCCAAACTGACCAACGCCTCACCCCGGCGGTCACCAAATCTGCTTCTACCATAACCACCCCGACGCTACGATGTAACATTTTTTTAAGAACACCATATATCTCCATAGATCCACCTTAAAGACCGGAGGGTATCTCGGCTGGGTTTGCCATGCCACCTCCTGCCGAGAGAAGGGAGCAACCGCAAGACGACTTAACAGAAATATGATGGATGCTATCCAACTTGGTCGAGAAGGCCCACAACCATGATGCATCAGTTCGAACCGTCGAAGCCCGGCTCGAGTAACAAGAAAGATCTTTCCTCACCCATATGCATGACATCTCATAATCGGTAGCCCGAGGGATTTCCCCACCGAGGGCTACTGGTGAGGACATCACCTCTCCCAGGACGATGACCCCTCGAACACAACTAGATTTTTCAGGGATCTTTGCTACTACCACCGGTACGAGCACGTACCCTGTCTTTAACCCGCCGGTGAGCTCGATGACCATGACCGCAAATATTTCTGGTCCGAGCTTGCAGAATGAATCCACTCAAGTTAACGAGCAGTATCTGCCATCCCATCGCGTATGGAGTCTGGTCTAACCGCTCTAACCAGATGGGTAGGAGCTGCCTCGTTAGTAGGTAACCCTACGAATGCCCCTCCCCAGCCTACAAGGGTTGCATGAACAAATATCGATAACCTGATCATCGCGGGTGACGGGGACATTGTCAACAATGACATGTTCCGAAGGTACGCCGATCAGACTCAGGCCGAGTTGCGATTCATAAGGTCTTACGTTCATCAGCTCAGCTCGAACATAGAGCGAGCTATCGAAGAGACTCGAAATACTCCCTTTACAGATCGAATCACAAACACACAGATCAGAGACATTGGGATGATCAGATTTCTAGAGTTTTCGAGAAATAGCGACCTGAAAGCCCATGTTAGAGCTTTCAGGCTGGCAGTACCGCGAGCTCACCTCTCCGAGGAAGAAAAATAAGCTGGACATTGCCGCCTATTTGCAGAAAGCCTAGTTTCACCAGCTGTATAATGGTTCACAGGGTTAGACAGCTGCTCAATCAGTAATTTTGACCAGCTAATTGCTAATTTTCTTAATTAGTACTCCATTTTCATAGAAATGAGGGCCTCAAAAGCTAGTCTTTGGTCAATAATTCAAGGACCAATCGAATTTCTACGGAGCTACATTGCGAGATTTAAAGAGATCAAAGCCAGAATAGCTAACCTCAATGAAGAGGTCACTTTAAGGGCCTTAAAGAATAGCTTGTGGCACATATCAAGATTCCGAGAGGAACTAACAATCCAGCCGTCCATGCCGCTAGATGACGCGCTGCACCACACAACTCTTTACGCGATCCTCGAAGAGGAAAAATCCTCTTTGGCTGAAAGATACAAGGAGACAACTGCTTCCTCAGGACAACAACCTCCACAGAGATTTGCTAAGAAAGAAGAGTACAAAAAATCCCAGCAATCCTTTGCTATAGATGGAGCTAAAGCCACCAAAAAAGATGAGTATGATGGAACTAAGTTCTGCACCCACCACAGGAAAAAACGACACTTGACTGAAGAAAGCCGCTACCTGTTAAGCCTAAAGGCAATTCCCAAACTGGGAGTCGAATCAGAGAAACCAAAAGAGGACGGCGAGAGAGAGACAGCTTCCCCCCAGCCAAAACTCCGAAAGAAAAAACGATCCACGAAAAAGAGAGAAAGGCCCACAGAAGAGGAGACACCTAAATCAGCCCCCTTGCTCCTAAAAAGAGAATTTACCTCATATTTGGAGAGCTGAGCATCTGTGGAGGATCGATGAGGAGAATAGTGTCAGCACCCCCTACACCAAAGAAAACATCGAACCTTCGGATGCCAATCCCTCGGATCTGCAGGAGCGCAGCTCCCTTGGTCCCAACCAAGAAAATAGGCTTTATACTAAGAGGATTTAAGTTATGCCGAGACTCCATAAATTCTATAAGAACGCATCAGACTAGAGCAAGCACCTCTCATGCACCTCCGATAACTATCAAAGAACCCGAATATGAAATCGCGTTCAACAAAAGCAAGACAACCGACCTCGACAAGCCACATGACGATGCTCTCGTCATACAGCTCCAAGTATGCGGTTGCCTCATGTCAAGAGTTTTAGTAGATAACAGAAGCTCAATGGACATACTCTTCGATGATGTTTACAAGAAAAAGGGTCTAAGCGATTCTGAGTTGAAGGGACAAGCTACCCCTCTAACCACCTTTGTCGGAGAAACCACGTTTCAATGGGAACCATCCTGCTGCCGATTGTAGCAGGAGGAGTTCAAAAGTTCATCGAATTCATAGTAGTAGACCGACAAATTCCATTTAACGTAATACGTGGGCGGCCATGGATATACGCCATAAAAGTCGTACCCTCAACTTATAACCAATGCGTTAAATTTTTGACTCCAAACGGAATTAAAACAATCTGAGATAGCCTAAAGACTTCTATAATATACTACTTCAACGGATACAAGCAGATTTAGAAATCTCCCTAATAACAATTACAGAAACGGGTTGAGCTAACCGTCAACTAGCTCTCTAACTATAGCAACCCGCTGATATCCAAACCTCGAGGAGACATACTCACTCAGGTATGCATCAACGAGACCTGCCCCGACAAGTGCGTAGGAATAGGAACTGATGCATCCCTCAAAACCCTCACCGCACCAACCGCCTCACCGCAGACCATTCCTACCATGCGATCACCGCCCATGACCCGATCAGGCATGAAGACCTTACAAAACCACCTCAACAACGCGGTCATTCCACCAGTAGCTAATTTGGAGCTCCCTCAATCTTACCACTCGAGCCGCACAGGAGTTAAGAAGGACACATGTGCACTTCAAGGAGCCTACCGAACCAACCCGAAGGAGTTAAGAAACAAGTCAATGTTTTACCAACTGGATTTAGGTCTATAGGAGTTCAGACCAAGCTGGGATTAATTTTACAATCATGGTGATTCCAGACCACCTTGCCAGTGAAGCTTATGCAGACCTACATCCACTGTCCGACGTCTTTCGAATCAATCACGAAGAATCAGAGCATGGAGACAATTTTAAAACATTCTCAGCTCCTCTAGAGCCTGCCTCAAAGTTGAATCAGCTCAATCGGAGTTCAGACAAAGGAGTTATGGATTTTCCAAAACAAATGATACCGAACATAACCGGATTGGACATCTGCCCATTGATTAGAGGATTCCGACCAAATCAGAAGGAGCCAAGCTGCGAGTCCACTTGCTATGTAATCTTGGCCCAACGTAGAAGCCCCGAGAGTTGGATTCAGCCCAAGACCACATTCGGTTTGGAAGATATAAATTTCCTAAACCGGAAGATCCCCGACTTGCCTTATTTGGACATCTACGCATTGATTAGAGGATTCCGACCAAACCAGGAGGAGCCAAGCTGCGAGTCCACTTGCTATGGAATATTAGGCTAACGTAGAAGCCCCGAGAGTTGGATTCAGCCCAAGACCACATTCGGTTTGGAAGAGATCAATTTCCTAAACCGGAAGATCCCCGACTTGCCTTATTTGGACATCTGCGCATTGATTAGAGGATTCCGACCAAACAAGGAGGACCCAAGCTACGGGTATACTTGCTATGGAATCTTGGGCCAACGTAGAAGCCTGAGATTTGGATTCAGCCCAAGACCACATTCGTTTTAGAAGATGTCAATTCCCTAAACCGGAAGATCCCCGACTTGCCTTATTTTGAATCTTGGAGCATTAAACCCCAACGGTCACCTTGCCATCAACTTGTACGTGTTCTTAAGTCTCTCTACAGCCTCCAGAATGTTCCAACGGCTCACTACTTCCTCCCCAAGCTGTCAAGATACAAGGAGCATTCCACTTGCCTTACTTGGACGATTTTATCATCAATTCTCCAACGGCTAGTTTTGTATTTAAATTTTACGATTTGTTTCTTGTTTTAGGCATTAGAGATGCTGTTGTACGAGCCTATATAAGCTCAGTTCATTTCTCATTGTAAATCAACCTTTAACCTTTAATTAATCAATATAAACGTTTGTTTTCTTATTACAAAAGCTTGTCTTTTGTGTTCTTGTCATCTCAAGCTTAAGTGTGATTCCATTGTCTTGTATGGCTGCGTTCTAGGTTGTTTTTGAGATTCAAACAGTCTAGTTCGTGTTGTGTCAGTACCGAGTTGCTTCCATCTAACTCGCGGTGACCATCGATCCACCCTTCGATCCACTCGATCATCTCTTTGTCCGTAGTGAAAGCGCCGTATGACCAGCACTCGGATCCGTCTATCACTTCGCTTCCATCACCACGTAACCTCCATTCATGAGGCTACATTAGGATCCCAGCTACCACCTCCAATCAAGGAGGAACTGGTCAAGATCCTGAAAAAAAAGGTTAACACCTTTGCGTGGACCACCTTCGATATGAAAGGGATTGACATTGACCTCACCTCCCATGACTTAAACGTCGACTAAACTTATAAACTAGTTAAGCAAAAAGACGAAAAATAGGTCCGGAATGCGTGAAAGCGGTAAAAAATAAAGTTGACCGCCTCCTCAAGATAGGCTCAATTCGGGAAGTAAAATTCTCGAACTGGCTAGCTAACTCGGTGGAGGTAAAAAATAAGAACGGGAAGTGGAGATTCTGCATTGACTTCACCAACCTTAATAAAGTGTGCCCTAAAAACAGCTTCCCCATACCACACATCGACCGACTGGTCGAAGTAACTACGGGCCAGCAGCTGCTTTTTTCATGGACGCCTTTTCCGGTTACCACCAGATCCTCATGAATCCAGATGACCATGAGAAAATAGCGTTCATAATAGATCGAAGCACCTATTGCTATCGAGTAATGCACTTTGGACTAAAAAATGGCAGGGCAACCTACCAGAGACTAGTCAATAGAATGTTTGCCGAGCAGCTCGGAAAGAGCATGGAAGTGTATATCGACAACATGCTAGTCAAGTCGGCTACCCGAGAAGACCATGTAGCACACCTTCACGACTGCTTTACAGTCCTTAACTAGTATGGAATGAAGCTGAACCCGGCCAAGTGCTCATTTGGAGTACCATCTCGCAAGTTCCTGGGGTACCTTGTAAATGAAAGAGGAATAAAAGCAAGCCATGTAGATAACCGTATTCCTAAAAATGGCCTCCCCTAATTCTATGCGAAAGGTGCAAAGATTGACAGGGAAGATAGCAGCGCTAAACCGATTTATTTCCAGGTCTACGGATAAGTGCTTGCCTTTTTAGAACCTGATGAAAGGAAACAAAAGATTCAGTTGGAAAGCAAGCTACGAAGAAGCATTCGAACAGTTGAAAGCCTACCTTAGCCAGCCCCCCCATATTAGCAAAACCACTGGAAGGGGAACCCCTTTATTTTTACATCGCAGTTTCACCTACAGCCATAAGTGGAGTGCTGGTCCGAGGTGAACAAAACGAGTAGAAACCAATCTTCTATGTGAGTAAGTCTTTGATAGACGTTGAAACAAGGTACCCGGGCATGAAAAAACCAGCCATAGCCGTGGTAATCTCAACTTGAAAGCTGAGACCTTACTTCCGATTCCATGCGATAGTAGTCATCCAAACAATATTACATAGCCCTAGCCAGTCTGGGAGGTTGGCCAAATGGGTCATTAAGCTGAGCAAATACAACATAGAATATAGAACCGAAACCAACGCTAAAGTGCAAATCCTGGTCGAATTCATAATCGAGCTGGCTCCCCAAGTAGTTAACAAGACTGAATCTGGAAAGATTTGGAGCCTCTAGGTAGATGGGGCCTCTTCAAAACAAAGATTCAGAGTTGGAGTAAAGCTTACCTCCCCATCTGGAGAAATGCTTGAATAATCATTTCGATTCAGCTTCCCCGCTTCAAACTATGAAACAAAATATGAAGCCTTCCTAGCCGATCTAAGGTTGGCCTAGGAATAGGGGCTAGAGAACTCAATGCGTTCAGTGATTCCCAGCTCATCACAAGCTATTTCCATGGCGAGTACGAAGCTAAAGATGATCGCATGGAAGCATACCTAAATAAAACTCGAGATCTAGCCAAACAGTTCGAAAAATTGGAGCTAACCAGAATCCCTCGAGAAGAGAATACCTCGGCAGACGCATTAGTTGCCTTAGCCTTGACCTCCGACCTTCTTGTAAGACGAATAGTTCAGGTAGGGGGAATAGTAAAGCAAAACATTAGCATAGCTACCAAGGCCAGAGTGAACGCAGTAACTACAAGACTAAGAGCTAGAGAATCGCAATAGAGCTCCAGCTCCCAGGCAAGAACGAGCCAGCCAAAGATATACCGGGCGAGGATAGCCCAACCAACTCGCAAGAGGCTGAGCTAGCTGACGTAACCAACAAGGCCAAACCATCCCCTGATTGGAGAATTCCCATTTTCGAATACGTCATATATGGGATAGTTCCCCAAGACAAAAGAAAGCTCCGAGCAAAGAGTGTACGCTTCTGTATAGTAGAAGGAAAATTATACAACGCAGCACAGTCGGACTTTGCTTAACATGTATACATGGAGACAAGGTCCATGACATAATGTCCAAGGTGTATAGCGGGTTCCGCGGAAGTCATTCCGGGAGACGAGCCTTAGCTCTACGAGTAAAAAAGCAAGGGTACTTCTAGCAAGCAATGTTGGCCGAGTGCGCTACATTTCGAGCTAAATGCGTAAAGTGCCAGAAATATGCCCTAATTTTACAGCAACCAACTGAGATGTTATCATCAATCTCAACACTCTACCCATTCATTAGATGGTCGATGGATATAATCGGACCCTGGGTCAAGTGAGGACCAAAACAAGTCAAACATTTACTCTTCCTAACTGATTACTACACTAAATGGATGGAAGCAGCAGTTTACCAGCAAATCCAATCTAAACAGATGAAGAAATTCATATGGAAAAACATCATAGACCGACACGGGCAGCCGTATGAGATCGTAACCGATAACGGAACCTAGTTCACCTTGGCCATATTCAAAAATTTTTGCTAAAAATGGTAAATAAGGTTAACGTATTCAACGTTGAGATACTCGCAAAAAAACGGACAAGCCGAAGTAGCTAACAAAACATTATTAGATAACCTTAAGAAACGACTCAACGCTAAAAAGGAAAGATGGAGTGATGAGCTGCAAGGAATACTATGGGCTTGCCGCACAACTCCTAAAAAATCCACTAAAAAAACCCCCTTCTCCTTAGCATACGGGATTGAAGCAATGATACCAGCTAAAACAGCGGTACCAAGTCTTCAGAGGGCGATGTACCCCCTAACAAGGAGCTTAACGAAAGAATGTTCCAAGATGCAATAGACGTAATCGACGAGCACCGCGATCTCTCCCTTATCAGGATTCAGAACTACCAATAAGTACCAGCTCGCTACTATAGATCCACAGTAAAGATCAGGTGATTCAAAGTAGGCGATCTCGTCTTACGAAAAGTACAAGAAAATACAAAGAAGCCAGATGCCGAAAAACTAGGGATCAATTGGGAAGGTCCATACCAAGTCACCATTATAGTACGCCCTGGCGTCTACAAGTTCACCAAACTCCAGAACAAAAAGACAGTGAAGAGGGCATGGAACGCCATGAATCTCAAGAAGTTTTATCACTAGAATTCCTATAATCAACAATCGAACTACGTTATGGCTTGATCCGTTTACCGTATACATAGGCAGCTCGTCCCTCGAATCCAGCCACCCAACATACTTTCCCACGTATCCACCTCGGCGTAGGAACTGAGCTTTGTTTAACTGGAGAAAAAATAGGTTATTAATAAAACCTTTTGTAAGAAGCGAAAGTCAGCAAAGAATTATGATACATCCAAGTTCAGTAACTCAAAATCTGAATGTACAAAGACCTAGCTGTTTCCTAACTAAGTCATCCTAAGGCATAAATCCATCGTTACAAGCGAAGTCGATCTCAACACGATCACACAAAAACACGGACTTGAGCACCAAGTCCTACTTCATTACGATAAAGCATCGGCCGACCAATACAACTAACATCGCGATAAGAAACACCACATAAATGCTGAAAAAGTCTCATGCGATCATACATGCCAACGAAGGATCAAACTCAGAACTGTCACTTAGTTCAATAACTTTGGAGCAGCTCAGCGCGGATCTGAGTTGAGGAAAAGCAAAGTAAATGAGCACGCAAAGCCAAGATGAGTCAAAGTCATAGTAAAAATGCCACTTTGACTCTGACCTCAAAGAACAAGTTGAACTGATGAAATCAGCTAGGCTGAGCAAACCCGAACAGTTTGTTCAGCATTAAGAGATGAAAAAAGAGGTGAAACGAGATCGGATCTGAAAAACTATGTTAAAACCAGTTTAATCCTTAGAAGAGGAACGATTATAGTGGTAGGATCCACGGTGAAGGTAGGGCTAGGTGCGTATGACGTAATAATTGAGAATTATCATATATTGCCGCCCCGATCTTTTGCCTTACCATGACTACAGCCGTTGGATCAAGATCGTTCGGCACAAAGATCGTGTATAACCGCGCCTCAACAATAAAAGGTAATAATGAGTAACAGCCCATCAAGTATTATTACTTAAGACTTAATGGGCTGGGGGCAATTGTTGGAGCTGGATTCGGCACGGAAGTCGGCCTACTAAAAGCCCGAGTAAAAACAGTTTGTTAAAGGCAAAAGGAATGGGCATGTGGCCTAACCCAGAGAAAAGATGATAATCGAGAGAAAGTCCACGTCAGCTCTGCGAGTGCTGAGTCAACGAAAGCCGAGCTGACGAGGTAGAAACGAGTCAACAGGGCGGTTAGGAGAGCCGTTTGAGCAAGATTTGCGGAGAATATGCCAAAAAGTGCCCGAGATACTCAAAACCTCCCTAGATACGTAGAGCTAGATCGAAGAGCTGAATTGAGCTATAAATACATGAAGTTAGAGCAGATTTTGCCAATTTTTCACTTACGCAAGAGCTTAACACTATACTTCAGTTTGTAATACGTCTCGTTCGAGACCTTATTGTATATTTGATTCACATCAATATAAATTCAGCTCCGTTTTACTCTTCTTTTTCCCATCAAATTTGTAAATATTTCTTAAGATAAAGTGTTTTTTCTGAATTCACATATAATTTTTTAGTGCGGAATTTAGCTTTTAGATATTGTTACAATACAAACAAAATAGTGTTGACCAGTGGCATTGTTCGGCTTGGTGAAGAAGATTATATGTAGACCACCGCTTAAAAAATGAATCCCACCACCTACAGTTGTAATTTTAAACTAGGATTTAACCCATGGTACACCACGTGTCTATGTTTTTTTCAAAATTTTTATATCTATTTTATTTTAACGTTTGTATTGTTAGAATATCACAGTGGTTATTTTATTTTAACGTTTGTATTGTTTGTATTTTATCTTTGTTTTAATTGGTTTGAATCTCTGACTTTAGTATAAACTACGATTCATTTTTGTATACATCAATTTCTTATATGAGAATATAAATGTTATGACGTAGTTCTACAGAATAGCGGATTATTCAGAATATCAAATATATAAAAGACAATGGGATAATTCTTGTTTGATAAGTTAAACGCACATCATAGTAATACAAATATACCACGCCCAAACAAAATACCAACAACTGTTAACTTAACAAACTTAAAAAAAAAGACATTAAACCACATAACAAACTTCATAAACATCAAATTCCTTTCCCATTTTCGATCATCTAATAGGTAATAAGCTTTTAAGACCCGTGATTTAGGAGTTTATTGTCGATTTAATTTGTTTCCATAGAGAGACTTTTCGATTTAATAAAAAGAGAGAAGAAGCTTTTAAGATCTATGATTTAGGAGTTTATTGTCGATTTAATTTGTTTCCATAGAGGGATTTTTCGATTTAGGAAGAGAGAAGAAGCTTTTAAGACCCATGATTTAGGAAGAATGATGACTATTTTCGATCATCTAATAGGTAATAAGCTTTTAAGACTCATGTATCATAAATTATTGTCGATTTAATTTGTTTCCATAGAGTGACTTTTCGATTTTTGATTGGAAAATATCCTAGATTAAAAGTGTTTGAAATTTGATTGGCAATATTCTAGATTAGGAGTGTTTGGAAACAAACTTAAAAGACTGCAAAAATAATAATATAGACCCGTGATTTAGGAGTTTATTGTCGATTTAATTTGTTTCCATAGAAGGACTTTTCGATTTAGGAAGAGAGAAGAAACTTTTAAGACCCGTGATTTAGGAGTTTATTGTCGATTTAATTTGTTTCCATAGAGTGACTTTTCGATTTAGGAAGAGAGAAAAAGCTTTTAAATCCATGATTTAGGAAGAAAGATGAACATTTTCGATCATCTAATAGGTAGTAAGCTTTTAAGACCCGTGATTTAGGAGGAACGAATAATATTTTAGATTTAGAATATGGAAGAAGTTTGTTTCCACATAACAAACTTCATAAACATCAAAATCCTTTCTCATTTCGATCATCTAATAGGTAATAAGCTTTTAAGACCCGTAATTTAGGAATTTATTGTCGATTTAATTTGTTTCCATAAAGGGACTTTTCGATTTAGGAAGAGAGAAGAAGCTTTTAAATCCATGATTTAGGAAGAAAGATGAACATTTTTTATCATCTAATAGGTAATAAGCTTTTAAGACCCGTGATTTAGGAGGAAGGAAGAATATTTTAGATTTAAAATATGGAGGAAGTTTGTTTCCACATAACAAACTTCATAAACATCAAAACCCTTTCCCATTTTCGACCATCTAATAGGTAATAAGCTTTTAAGACCCGTGATTTAGGAGTTTATTGTCGATTTAATTTATTTCCATAGAGGGACTTTTCGATTTAGGAAGAGAGAAGAAGCTTATAAGACCCATGATTTAGGAGGAATGAAGAATATTTTAGATTTAGAATATGGAAGAAGTTTGTTTCCACATAACAAACTTCATAAACATCAAAATTCTTTCCCATTTCGATCATCTAATAGGTAATAAGCTTTTAAGACCCGTGATTTAGGAGTTTATTGTCGATTTAATTTGTTTCCATAGAGGGACTTTTCGATTTAGGAAGAGAGAAGAAGCTTTTAAGACCCATGATTTAGGAAGTAGGATGAATATTTTCGATCATCTAATAGGTAATAAGCTTTTAAGACCCGTGATTTAGGAGGAAGGAAGAATATTTTAGATTTAGGATATGGAAGAAGTTTGTTTCCACATAACAAACTTCATAAACATCAAAATCCTTTCCCATTTTCGATCATCTGATAGGTAATAAGCTTTTAAGACCCGTGATTTAGGAGTTTATTGTCGATTTAATTTGTTTCCATAAATGGACTTTTCGATTTAGGAAGAGAGAAGAAGCTTTTAAGACCCATGATTTAGGAAGTAGGATGAATATTTTCGATCATCTAATAAGTAATCAGCTTTTAAGACCCGTGATTTAGGAGGAAGGAAGAATATTTTAGATTTAGGATATGGAAGAAGCTTCTAAGACTCGTGTATCATACATTATTGTCGATTTAATTTGTTTCCATAAAGTGATTTTTCGATTTTTGATTGGCAAATATCCTAGATTAGGAGTATTTGGAAACAAATTTAAAAAACTAGATTACGAGTGTTTGGAAACAAATTTAAAAAACTGTAAAAATAATATATAAATATCTTTTCGGCCATTATAATGGGCTTGCGTAATTAAAATATTTGGCTTCTCTATAATAAGTCTCGTGATTAGTGATTAGTATAGGTTTTGATCTAAGATATATCCTAATTATATAAGTAAAAGAGTTGAATACATAATATTGAGAGTGCAAACGGTTGTAAATCTAGAAAAACTAAATTTAGTGGAATTAAACATTCATCTAAAATGAATCTACTTATTATACGAACAAATTGAAAAGACATTTCTCTAATATTTTGCAGTAGAAATGGATGAGTTTCATTTTTCATTCGATTCAATTATGTTCCACTATATTTATTCCGCTAATTCTAGTATAAACAATTGTTTGGATTCTGATTCCTATTTCGTTTGCGGAAACTGATATGTTAATCTCATTTTTACAAAAATAATGTTTACAATTGCCAGATTAAACTGTGAATCACCTTTTTCAAGTCAGTTAAAAATTAAACTTATGTGTTTTTTCTGTATTTCAATTATTTATGGTTTTTGAAATTATGTATTTTCTCGTGTTATTTAATTTTGAGAGAGTCCTTATTATTATGCGAATAAAGTGGTTGAATTTTAAGGATATGGTTAAAGTATAAAAGCTCTCATCATGTTGGATCCTACTAGCTATCTAATATGTCATGTCATCCATCATTAATCATACAAATGTATTATTTTTTTCGTTTTATATTAATTGTCATTCTAAACTTAATTTTTGTTTTATATTACTTGTTATTTTGCAATTTCAATGCATATTTATGATCAATTTTTCTATTTTTATCTCTACTTTTAAACTTTTTAATTATTTATATTAAATAAAACATTGTATTAATTATGAATAAAATAGATTTTTAATATATTTTTTAAATTTGTGTGACACAATTTAAAATGATAACTATTTTGAAATAGAGGGAAGTGAATATCTTTAAATTTGGTTTTACGTGCCCATCAATGATTTGGGTTCATTAAAAAGATTACGATTAAGTTTAGTAGTACCATTAATTGTGTGGACAAAATGCCAAATGATCATTATGATCGGTTAGGGATAACTTATTTGAAAAATTTCCATTTTTTCCCTTTTTTTCGTAGATCAATATTCTAGATAAATTCTTATTATTCCTAAACCGAAAATTACCGAACTAAAATCCAAATTATTACTTTGATTTTTAATTTATATTCTTATACATCTGCCAAGTGAATATAATTAGACCTGGTTACAAAAAATGATCCTAAAATTGATTTAAAATACAAATGTAACCCATATATCCTATGTTTGAAAAAAATAACCCAAAGGGGTAGTGAAATTACAACTACGTTCTTTATGACCAAACAATAAAACGGAGGCATAATGACTGTTTTAACCTAGGAAAGTCTACTAAGTAATGTAGAAGTCTACCAGTACACTTCTGTTAGGAAATCAACTCGTAGACTCCATGAGAAGTCTACTGGAAGGGGTTTAGTAGACTTCTCATGGAGTCTACTATATAATTATATATTGAAATTAAATTTATAAATTAACAAAAAATATTTTGATAAAAAATTTTGATTGATGACCTTACTATAAATAATTGTGAAGTATGAAAAATAAAATTTCACAAAATTAAACATATTTAAACCTACTTAGACAAATTAGGTTATGAAGACTACTTTTGTGGTTTAGTAGACTGCTATAATTATATTTTAAATTTAAATTTATAAATTAACAAAAAAAATTTTGATAAAAAATTTTGATTGATGACCCTACTATAAACAATTGTGATGTGTGAAAAATAAAATTTCACAAAATTAAACATATTTAGACAAATTATGTTATGAATGAAATACATACTATACTAAACAAAGGGTTACCAAATAAGGTACATCATAGGTTGCAAACATGTTTTTACACTTAGGGTTAAAGTTAGGGTTTATCATTTTTATATTTAAAATGTCAAATTTGCATAAAAGTGTTAACTTTTGAGTGAATATATTATACGTTTTGAAAGTTTTGGTATAGGGTTTCGAATAATCATTGAAAATAATCGATTTATGTGAAGTAGACTTAATTTAGAGGATGTGTATTTGTTTGCATCATCAAAGCCCAGTAGGTTTGTGAGAGGATGTGTTTTTGTTTGCATCTCTCAGTATGTTTAGTAATCAAAGGTTTCCAAATCGAAGGTCTTCACTATGTTTCTGTGCTTTTATTTTCTTATACGATGTTTGGTTTTGGATACAGCAGACTTCTCTAGTAGACTTCTGCAGTAGACTCTCCAGTAGACTTCTTCAGTAGACTTTCCCGTAGA
The DNA here is from genome assembly GCA_964056655.1 of Arabis hirsuta. Taxonomy (NCBI): domain Eukaryota; kingdom Viridiplantae; phylum Streptophyta; class Magnoliopsida; order Brassicales; family Brassicaceae; genus Arabis; species Arabis hirsuta. Next base: position 28,692,558 of record OZ053303.1, read on the forward strand.
CTCCTCCAGTGGATTTCTCCAGTAGACTTCTCTAGTAGACTTCTGCAGTAGACTTCTCCAGTAGACTTCTCCAGTAGATTTAAATCGCATTTAGAAGTCTACTAAACATGAGGAGGCACATTTAAATTTTTTTAAAAACATTTTAAAAATTTGAATTTCTTAAACATTCATCAAATCGTGTAGTTAAGCTGAACCAAATTGAACCAATTTTTTTACCCATCCAAATTAACCGAACTAACCAATGTATTTACCCTACCTATAAAACCACAAAAATGCGGTTTAGTTGGAAAAAAATTTACAACCTAAAGTTACAACCTTTCGTCTCCAAACAAAAGATCTACCACCTTCCGTCTCCCTCATCACCGTCGGACACTTCATGCCTTCTTTTCATTCTCTCAACTCTTTTTGATTTTACTATCTCTTACTCGCTATTTTTCTATCTGATTCGAGCTTTTGACTTTCTTTTTTCAGTCTTCTTTGCCGATCTGCCGCCGCCGGAAAGTACGAATTCGGTTTAACTTCATCGAAATACAGTGGATATGGATGCGATGATGGATATGGATGCAAGAATTTTTCCGTCAAGGCTTTATTCCAAAGGAGATGAGCCTGAAGTGGGTAAAAGCATACACTACTATGCTGGAAATACAAAATTGTTTGAATCTCTACGCAACGTCTTAAGGAAAGATGAGTAGGAAGAGCTTTTATTCTCTCCATCAGGTGTGGTGCTACGGTTCCATGCTCTCGAGTTTGGCTGGGCATCGAGAATGGTTCATTATATACTAACTGCTCAGCTAGAGTGCAAGAAACCCCATGAGATATGGAGTCGGATTGGTAACAAGTCGTTGAGGTTTTCATTGCTTGAGTTTGAGGAAATTACCGGTCTGAATTGCCGCGACGTTCCGAACTTGGATAACCCAGATGTAGAGGTCACTGAAGAAACGCGACAATTTTGGATCCTTGTGGGAGTTGATCTGGACAGGGGTCCAACTGTGAACGAGTTAATAGAAGCTTGTGGTTTATGTGCATAGTGGACACGGTTGGACCGCATCAGGTTGGGATATCTATGCATATACGCCGGTTACATTGAAGCTAAAAAGGAGACAACACCCATCAATGTTAACATTGCTAGTCTTGTTATGGATATCACTGCCTTCCAGAACTACCCATGGGGTAGGGTTGCATTGAAGTTACTCATCAAGTCAGTGAAGGAGAAAGACTTGGCAAAGTTATCGTATACACTGGAAGGCTTCGTACATGTTCTCCAAATATGGGTGTACTATTCTCTACCGGATTATGCAGCCCAATATGGTGGTCCCTTTCCACATAAACCTACTCCACCTCTACTGGCTTTCAAGGGATCCAGAGGTAAGAGATACATGAAAGAGAACATGTACAAACAGGTCTTTGTAGACTTCTCCTTCTCTTCGTAGACTTCTCTTTCTCTAGTAGACTTCTCTACTATACTTCTCTTCTCCAGTAGACTTCTATTGTAGACTTCTCCAGTAGACTTCTCCAGTAGACTTCTCTACTAGACTTCTCTTATCCAGTAGACTTCTCTGGTTAATCGGTTTACGTCTTATATGCCTATTTTGTAGGTGAATGTCCTAAGCTGTGTGATGAAGGATGAGTACGAAGATATGTTCCCAAGGTGGGATGATGATGTTTACGACCAGAAGATAGTTAACATAATCTCAGCTATTTCTGAACCAGGCTGGAGATGGACCCATGATCACTGGCAAGTGACGGGTGTGATTGATTCCGCTAATGATACAAGAAAGCAGGGTGTGAAGTCAAGGGTGAAGCCTGGTGTGAAAAATGAAAGCAGCATGAGCCTTAGCCTTGTTAGCTTACCGGAGAAGAGGAGTCGAGAAGAATTTGAGTCTGGTTACACGGCGGAACTACCTTTATTGGTGCAGAGCATACAAGCACACTTTGATATGCATTTTAAGGACTTGTCAGAGAAGGTTGATGCTGGTTTTAAACGCTGTGAAAACAATATCAAACTCCTTGGTGATAAGGTCAACAATATTGAGGAACGCTTGGAACGCATTGAGGCGGTGAAAGAGGGAAAAGAAGAGGCTGTGAAGACTGGAAAAGAAGAGCAAACCAAATCCAACCAAATTGCCCCAGCTCTTCATGTGGGGGTCTCCAATGAACCGGCTGCTGATGAGAACAAGACTGTTCCTGATATTGGGGTCAGTGCGTAATCTTGTTTAGATTCTGTAATCTCTTTTGACATTTTAACATTTCTTTCCTTTCTTGTTTGGATGATATATTCTATTTGGTATATGATTCGACTTTGATCCTCTACTTGCAGAGTAAAATGTTTAACAAGGAAGTCCTTCAAGATGGCCAGAGTGCGAGTGTCACTGGTGCGGATCCGAGAGTTATGATACCACCTCCTCAAAAACCACAACCGAATTTACCGCTTCAAAAAGCTAAACAAGAGGAGAAGAAGGCAGCCAAGGAAACACTTAAGGATGATGGTCAGAGTGCGAGTGTCACTTGTGCGGATAAGAGCCTTATCATTCTGTCTCCTCAGAATCTACCTGCGAATTATGCTGAGATTACGAAATCTAAACAAGAGGAGAAAAAGCAGGCGGTTTTGAGACGAGCAAGGAGTGATAGGCTGAAGAAGCCGGCCATGGCAAATAAGTCACCTTACGAAATGGGACTTGTTAATTCAAAGGTAGGAAAAGATATGATCCTTTTACTACCATTGATGAAAAAATGACGAAGAGACTTGATGTGTGGCTGAAGCAACAGCCGTAAGTATAAAAAAGACCTTAACTCATTGTTTAAGTTTATCAATTGCTGAAATTTCCTTGCTAAACAGGGATTATGGCGAAGAGATCATTCCGTTCACTAATGTAGAGTGGTTTTGAACTCTTCGAACGCCGCAACAATGGCTAAGAGACACGGTAAGCCTTCTCTTCTCTTCTCTCCAGTAGACTTCTCTTGTAGACAGACTTCTCCAGTAGACTTCTCCAGTAGACTTCTCTTCTCAAGTAGACTTCTCTTGTAGACAGACATCTCCGGTAGACTTCTCTATGAAGTCTTCTTCAGTAGACTTCTCTTGTAGACTTCTATTCTCAAGTAGACTTCTCTTGTAGACAGACTTCTCCAGCAGACTTCTCTTGTAGACTTCTCCAGTAGACTTCTCTATGAAGTTTTTGATGTTTAACCTTGATTCTTTTGGTTGTTTTGTCGCAGCACCTGGATGCTGCGTTGAATATGCTGAGGAAATGGTACAAGGAACATCCAGAGTGGTTTAGGAGTGGAAAAATTTGCATCCTCGACTCTACTCTAGGCAACATATGGCCTACTCGGTACAATGACTTTAAAAAATCAGAACCCAATCCTGACGGGAGTGGAAAAATGCTACCAGGTGGGGCGTGGGAATACTATGCAGGTCAACTCCCCCAGTATGCAAAAGTACAGAAGACGTGGGGGACTGAAGTGGAGGACATTTATTTACCTTTAAATGTCAAAGAAGACCATTGGGTGGCTTTGTGGATATCACTCCCACAGAGACACATTGTGCTGTGGGACTCTATAGTAACCCATACAAAACTCGCGCAAATCAAAGACTTGGTCGAGCCCATTGCCATTATGGTACCTTATCTAATGCATACAGCATGTTCAGTAGAAGATAAACCCAAGTGGCCAATCACCAAATTCACGCATGAAAGGTGGCCAGCATCCAAAGTACCACAAAACAAGAAAGTTGGGGATTGTGGAGTGTATTGTCTGAAGTACATTGAATGCCATGCTCTCGGCATTCCATTTAGTTCGACTGTATTGTCTGATGCGAAGATAAAGCGTATTAGGGAGAAACTTGCGGCTGAGATATTCGCCGAGACTGAATTTCGTGGGTCAGACGAAAATACATATACTGGATTGGATGTTTATGACTAATATAGGACCTCACAATTTCAATATTGTAGATATCTTGCCTATATATTGTAGTTGTGAGAAAAACTCATCCTTATTTTTTGGCTACTATGGCGGGATGTGATATGTACAAACTAATGTACATTAACGTAATTTGATATGTTATTAACTTCTCTCTAACAACTTCTTTTGTATACTTAAATAGTAGACATTTGTTTCTGTAGATGAATCTTCTCTCGTAAACTTCTCCGGTAGACTTCTCTAGTAGACAGACTTCTCTAGTAGACTTCTCTTGTAGACATCTGCTTCTGTACATAAATCTTCTCGTGTACGCTTCTCTTGTAGACTTCTCTCGTAGACTTCTCATGTAGACAGACCTCTCTTGTAGACAGACTTCTTCGGTAGACTTCTCTTGTAGACATCTGCTTCTCTAAACATAAAGTTCTCCAGTAGACTTCTCTTGTAGACAGACTTCTCCGGTAGACTTCTCCAGTAGACTTCTCTTGTAGACATCTACTTCTGTACATAAATCTTCTCGTGTACGCTTCTCTTGTAGACTTCTCTCGTAGACTTCTCCGGTAGACTTCTCTTGTAGACAGACTTCTCCGGTAGACTTCTCTTGTAGACAGACTTCTCCGGTAGACTTCTCTTGTAGACATCTGCTTCTCTAAACATTAATGTTCTCCAGTAGACTTCTCTTGTAGACAGACTTCTCCGGTAGACTTCTCCGGTAGACTTCTCTTGTAGACATCTGCTTCTGTACATAAATCTTCTCGTGTACGCTTCTCTTGTAGATTTCTCTCGTAGACTTCTCCGGTAGACTTCTCTTGTAGACAGACCTCTCCGGTAGACTTCTCTTGTAGACATCTACTTCTCTAAACATTAATATTCTCTTGTAGACTTCTCTTGTAGACAGACTTCTCTGGTAGACTTCTATAGTAGATAAAACCAAATATCACGGTTCCTCTCTCCTTTATCTGAACCAAAAAAACCGTCTACAATTCTTTTATCTGAAACCCTAGGTTCCTCACTTTCTCCTCTCTTGCGGAATAAAAACTTAAAATCTCAATTAATCACCTATAATGGCCTCTCCGTCACAATCCCCAAATCTGCAACCGGATTCTTCTTCTGCTACCTCTGAAACTCGGTTCCCTAGACGCGAGAGGGTTGGATATACCATTAACTGCGAGGTAGATCCATGTAAGTCTCTTCGACTTCCCATGTTCAAGATCTTCATGGTTCTGACTTACTTCTTAGTGTCTGACCCCTTTTCTCTTTCCCTTTCTGTACGAACCAACAACAACCACTAAAGCCCCTTAGGAGATCGCTGACTACACGATAATGGGAGGAAATCTCTTGTAAGTTCCATGAACCAACCCTGTTTCTCGCCATTACAAACCTACATACTTCTAACTGCATACATGTCGATTCAAACACCAATCTCGACAGGGCCATCGATAACTATGCCCGAAAGATGACAGGAAACGGATCGAGCTTTGTGTTGTATGAGGCAATTCTCGAATGAGTTTTCAGGTAAACTCTTAGTCAACATGTGTATTATATTGAATGTCGAATTCTGTCATTATGTGTATCTAGCATCTATGAAGTGTCGAACTCTTTACAAGTCAAATTTTCGTTGTTTTCAACTTGGCAAGAGGGTTGGATATAGCATTGACTTCTCCTCAGATCCATGTAAGTATCTTCGACTTCCTCTGTCCAAGATGTTCCCTTTCTGACTTCTAACTCACTGTCTGACTCCTTTTCTCTTTCCCTTTCTGTATGAACCAACTACAACCACTGAAACCCCTCAGGAGATCGCTGACTACACGATAATGGGAGGAAATCTCTTGTAAGTTCCATTAACCAACCCTGTTTCTCTTGAGGAGCGTATAGATCATTGTTACAAACCCACATACTTCTAACTGCATACATGTCGATTCAAACACCAATCTAAAATTTTGCAGCACTAATCTGAAATCTGTTTCTCTGTTGCGAGATGACCAATCAACAGGGCCATCGACAACTATGCCCGAAAAAATTCACAAAACGGAGAAAACTTTTTGTTGTATGAGGCAGTTGTCGAGAGAATTTTCAGGTAAACTCTTAGTCAACATCTCTGCTGTATTGTCGTATGTCGAATTCTAAGTAACTCTTAGTCAACATGTTTGTTTCTCGTTGTGCAGGTACTACCAGAACTTTCTCACTCAAAGGAACAGAGCTCGGTTCGAAGAGGAGACGTCGAAAACTGGAGATAAAGACGAATCATCTCGCCGGAGTCCAAATCAACCACCAAATCCGAGAATACCCAGAGCCGATGCCTCGCCGTAGCAAACTGGAACACCAATTCGACTTCTTACTCAAGCTTTCTCTCTCTACTTTTTTTCCCTCTCTGTAAAAGATTGAAGTTTTTAAGTTTTGTATAAGAAGTCTGCTACAATATCTCATGTTTGAAGATTGAAGTTTTTATTTCCCACAGAAGTCTGCTAGTATATTTGACAGAGAAGTCTCCTGTATTCTCTAGTAGACTTCTCTTGTAACAAACTTATTTGACAGAGAAGTCTGCTAGAATAAACAGGAGAAGTCTACTACAGAGAAGTCCGCTAGTAGACTTCTCTGTAGTAGACTTCTCCTCTATTACCTAGTAGACTTCTCTTGTAACAAACTTATATGACAGAGAAGTCTGCTAGAATAAACAGGAGAAGTCTACTACAAAGAAGTCCGCTAGTAGACTTCTCTGTAGTAGGCTTCTCCTGTATTATCTAGTAGACTTCTCTTGTAACAAACTTATTTGACAGAGAAGTCTGCTAGAATAAACAGGAGAAGTCTACTACAAAGAAGTCCGCTAGTAGACTTCTCTGTAGTAGACTTCTCCTGTATTCTCTAGTAGACTTCTCTTGTAACAAACTTATTTGACAGAGAAGTCCGCTAGTGACTTCTCTGTAGTAGACTTCTCCTGTATTATCTAGTAGACTTCTCTTGTAACAAACTTATTTCATTGGCTAATTAATAAAGGTGAGGATTACCTAATTCTTTACATAGGCCGTTGATTAGAAACAATCTAACGGTCATAAACAATATACGGATACAATCTTCCTTTTTTACCTCTTCATATCCCTCCGCGTCTGCTGTATATATCTCTTTCGTCTCCTCGCTATCTCTCTCGTGTCTCTAAAAACCTCTTACTCTTTAGTCTGCTAGAATAAACAGGTTTGAAACTTAATTTGTAGATTTGTTATTTGTTGTTTCTTATTTGTTATTTGACTTGCACTTTATCAATGGCAGCAAGGCAATGGCAGCAAGGAAAATCGTACTCGCCCTCCCCGCATTGAGAGCCAACCCAACAGTCCGACAGCCGCCACAACAACCATTTGGGAGACAAGAACAAGCAAATGACAATCAAGGAAGTGTTACGGATGTTGATGTGGAGGAGATCACTGAACTAGAGTACTGACGATCTCTCGCTCACCTTGGCTACTTAATACGCATCGAGGAAGACGAAGAAGACATTGATCTAGTGATCAGGAATGCTATTCGTCTCATGCAAAACAATTCACGCAACTCCACACCAAAGTCTACTAAATAGGATTTCATTGTATTTATTTGTTAAAAAATATCATTATGGAGTTTGTTTTCACTTGTATTAACGTTATTTGGTACTTCTCATAATGGAATATTTTTATAAATAAGTTTGAAATGCTACCATAAGAAAATTAAATCAGTAGACTTCTCTATGAAGTCTACTGGTAGACTTGTTTAGAGAAGTCTACCAGTCGACTTCATGGAGAAGTCTACTAACAACATGTAAGTACTACTGAAAACAGGAAATTTGATTTATACAATAAATATTGAACCTAAATATGTCAAAATCATACAGAAGACAAACAATTATATAACACACATTTGGGAAAAAGGAAAACTAAAAAATTCATTATAAATAAGTTTGAAATGCTACCATAAGAAAATTAAATCAGTAGACTTCTCTATGACGTCTACTGGTAGACTTGTTTAGAGAAGTCTACCAGTCGACTTCATGGAGAAGTCTACTAACAACATGTAAGTACTACTAAAAACAAGAAATTTGATTTATACAATAAATATTGAACCTAAATATGTCAAAATCATACAGGAGGCAAACAATTATATAACACACATTTGGGAGAAAGGAAAACTAAAAAATTCATTATAAATAAGTTTGAAATGCTATCATAAGAAAATTAAATCAGTAGACTTCTCTATGAAGTCTACTGGTAGACTTGTTTAGAGAAGTCTACCAGTCGACTTCATGGAGAAGTGAACGAACAACATGTAAGTACTACTGAAAACAGCTAAGTACCACAATTCGGCTTCGTATGCCCCGGTTGGTTGCACTTTGAACAATTGTATTGAGCATGAATCTTCCGTTGTTTAGTACTTTTCATCCTTGCGATTTCTAACCAAGTTTGCCACCTTGATTTCTTCTTCCGACCCGGACGCGTCTTCACGTCAGGAGGCAGACATGGGGTTGATGTTATACATTCACCGACTGGGTTTGTCGGGAAAATGCTTTCCGCATAGGCCCAGTACAAAGAATCCCTTCCATAAGTTGGGCAAACACCGGTACCGACATCTTGTTTACTCTCTACCAAAGCGGCAATAGCATGCGAGCAAGGTATCTTTTCGATGTTGAAGACACCACATGTACATTTGTTTTGGCCCAAATCAACAATACAGTCACATGCTCCTCCCTTCACATGAAACTGAAGATTATTAATGCGTCCCACTTTCATCCGAGACGCGTAATCATCACGAACCGCCAACAAGTATTCAACTGCCCGAGTATGGCGTGTTGTTAGACGTAGAACATCTTCTCGCCTTATACGAAACCATCTTCCTAGCTTCTCACGGATAAATTCCAAAAGAAATGTTATGGGAAATCCTCGAGCTACCTTAAGTGCGGCATTGATAGATTCAGCAATGTTGCTTGTCTTTATGTTATATCTATCTCCCTCGAAGTGAACTCGTGACCATAGCATTGGATCCGCTTCCTCCAAGTATGTTGCAATTTCTGGTTTCACACTTTGTATCAAATCCTTGTATCGGTCATACTCATCAAGCGTATACGCATACACAACGCCTTTGACCAAGTACATGAGCTGTTCTCCCCTAAATTTTGTGACAATGTTACACTGAAGATGGTAGTAACATAAACCTCGGGTTGCCCAAGGGAAAACCATCTCGCATGCCTTCTTAATGGACGCGTGCCTGTCTGAAACTATGCTCAACAAGTATTGATCAGAAATACAACCTCTCAATTTGGTAAAAAACCATTGCCATGAAGCATCATTCTCAGCATCTACAATTCCAAACGCCAAAGGGAAAATCTGAAAATTACCATCTTGGGCGGTCGCCACTAGCAAAACACCTTCATACTTTCCACTTAAATGAGTCCCATCGACCACGATTACTCGTCTAAGATACTGAAAACCAGCTATGGAGGCTCCGAACGATATAAATAGATATTTAAATCTATTGTGAGCATCAAACTCAAGAGCGGTCAATGTTCCCGGATTTGCTTTCTTGATCATATGTAAATAAGATGGGAGATTTTCATATCCATGTTCAGCAGTTCCCCTCACCATTTCTTGGGCGTATAACAATGATCTGTATGAAGTGGAATAATCCAGATTCATACCAAACATCACCTTCATTGAATCTTGTATATGCTTTGGCGTAACTCCATCAATTATTCTGACGCGCTTGATAAATAACCTACCAATATACTTTGGAATAGAGCGTTTCCTGTGAGCGACTCTGTCCGGTAGTGAACATGTATGCTTTTTAATATACTTTGTCACCCAAAAACGGTTTGGTTCATTCGTCACGGCAGCTCTGACTTTCCACTTGCATCCTTTAACACGACACATAGCGACTAACAAAGTTTTAGTAGACTTGTATGTTTTGAATGCAAATCTTGACATCACGGCCGTCAATCGCAACTCTCTAAGCAGCTCATCCTTGCTACCAAAACTCTTTCCGACAAGTATACCATCAAACCATGTCGTTTTTTATCCTAATCCTTCGCCAAAACAACGCTCACTCCCTCCAACACCATCAAATGAGATATCATCTTCATCTTCATCTTTGACTTTTTCGTATGCACTGTAATCTTCATTGATACCAACACCATCAATTTTTATATCCTCGTCTTGCCCATCACCATCTTCAACGTCTTGCCCATCACCATATTCACTACCATGATCTTCTTCATTGACATCATTTCCCGTATCATCCCCATTGTGGTCACCATCTCCTTCCTCGCATTCCTCAGCATCTACGTCTGTATATTCTTTACCACCACTGGCCAAAATTCCATCACAATCATTGTTGACATCATCATCCTTCTCCAACCGACTCGAGACACAAAGACGTATAACATGCGTTTTACTTAGCTCAATCAAATTCTTAACTTGTCTATCATTTGTGACATGCATTGGAGGAGTATCCGGTGCCATATGTTGCAACATTGATTCCGGTAGTGAATAAGTGATCTCCACCAAGTCTGATTCCAGCTTATATTCATCTTTGGCCATCTCAAGAAGATTACAATGGGTGCAATCATCACTTAAAAAGAACAGTCTTCCTCCTTTTGGATTATCAACCACAAATTGTCACGCCTTATCTTGAATAGCCCATTCTTCATAGACAACAACTAAATGAACCATTCTCTGTAAAAAAAAAACAATAGAAAATACACTAGGTCTCGAACATCTGCTATAGACTTCGTACTGAAGTCTACTAAGTGACTACTAGTAGACTTCACAGAGAAGTCTACGAACAACATGTAGGTACTACTCAAACAAGAAATTTAATTTATACAATAAATATTGAACCTAAATATGTCAAATTAACACAGATTAAAACACATTATATAACACACATGTGGGAGAAAGAAAATCTAAAAAATTCATTATAAATAAGTTTTAAATGCAATTATAAGAAAATTAAATCAGTAGACTTCTCTCTGAAGTCTACTGGTAGACTTCTCTATAAAGTTAGAGAAGTCTACCAGTAGACTTCATCGAGAAGTCTACGTAATGGGTTATTTTTGCAATTACGACAAACGCTAGTAGACTTCAGCAGCAGTTACTTTTGCATTTGACCAGAATTTGACTAGAATTTGACTTTTTCAAATAGACTTCTTAGAGAAGTCTACTGAATAAAAAGGTTATTTCTGCAATTGACTAAAGTTTGACTTTATTTAGTAGACTTCATTCTGAAGTCTACTCAAAAGGCCGGGTTACATTTGCAGTTGACCATATTGTTGATTTATTGAGTAGACTTCTCCAGAAGTCTACTCTAAAAAAGGTTAGTTTTGTGTTTGACCAAACATTTATCGGCAGACTTCTCATGCAGTCTACTACTAATTTAAGAAGTCTACTGATTTATTTAATAAGTAGTAGACTGCATAAGAAGTCTACTGATAAATGTTTTTCTTGGTCAATGTCTGAGATTTTGATCAAACGCAAAACTAACCCGTCCGTACATAACAGACTTCTGATGCAGTCTACACAAAAAGTCAACAATGTGGTCAATGCCAGAAATAACCTTACAGTAGACTCTATTTGCAGTCTACTGGAGAAGTCTACGAAGAAGTCTACTCTTTAAAGCCAAAGTTTTCGTCAAATACAAAACTAACTCATTTTCAAGTAGACTGCACATGAAATCTACGAGTGTTTTTTTTTTATCAAAGGAAAACAGGTAGACTTCACGAGCAGTCTACTTTGAATATTTTTAAAAAAAGTCAATTGCAAATCTAACATTTCGTTGACTAGTAGACTTCTGGTGCAGTCTACAAAATCGGAAAACACGGTTTTTTGTTCTTTTTCACACGTAGAGCTCGGTTTTCAGCTCTTTCAATCACCTGAAACTTCTAATATGACCGTTAACAAAGAAGTCCAACTGTCATTTATGAAAGAACCATTAAAAATCGATATATTATGAGAGAAAGAATTTTGAAAACCAAATTTAGTTAGTTTTTTAGATGAAATTGGAGAGTAAATGGGTAAGGAAGAAGTTATGAGCTCACAAATGAAATTGTTATCTTTTCCTAATTAGTTGGAGAAACATTTAGAGCTTCATTTTAGTTATTCATGGTGGTTGGAAATATTAATGATAATGGTATTTTCGTAAATAAGTTAATATATCTGGTTGTTTATTTTATAGTTTAGAATGTCTGATTTTAAATAAAAAAAATTAATTTAAATATAATGGTATTTTTGTGAATAAATTGAATTTTATGGTTGGTTATTTTAAATTTTGAGGAAAGAGAAAGAGGCTTGCGCCCAAAATTGGTTACAGTTAACGAAGCAACGTCGTGTGATTAGGGTTTTTGGTTCTTCGTCAGGAGATTTACGGTTTCTGGGTTCGGTAGTACTTCCAATCATGGCGGAACAGGTTTCGATCTACATTTCCCTTTTAGTATTTGCTTAATTCATCTTCTTAGATTCTCGTTTCTTCAGAGAACTCGTAAAAGTTTGAAACTTTTGTTGTAAATCCCTTTTTGAGTTCCGCATTAATGTCGAATTCGTGTGTTGCAGACGGAGAAGGCGTTTCTGAAGCAACCAAAAGTTTTCTTATGGTAAAAATTGACAAGCTGTGTCTTTTTCGCTTACACGGATTATTAGTATGGTCTCTTGTGTTTACGATGAAATCATTTTGTCAGTTCGAAGAAATCTGGTAAGGGAAAGAGACCTGGGAAAGGAGGTAATCGTTTCTGGAAGAACATTGGACTTGGTTTCAAGACCCCAAGGGATGCAATTGAAGGTACAATTTTGATGTCTCAGCTTTTGAATTCAGAAATCTTGATCTTACGATGATGTTATATAGAAGCTGGAATCTTTTTGAATTTTGCTTTGTTGATCTATCTACCTTAAGCATAGTTAGCTTAGATAAGAGAGTTATTGTTTAGTGTTCCTAACTTGGTTCTTGAAACATTTCTGCAATTTCGTGTAGAGTGAGTAATCTGATTACAGAGTAATGCCCCTTCGTTAGTATTCTTATCGATCTAAGAATTGGACATATCTATGTCTTTCTTGATTTTATTTGCAGGAGCATACATTGACAAGAAATGTCCCTTTACTGGTACGGTTTCAATCAGAGGTCGTATCCTGGCCGGTACTTGTCACAGTGCAAAGATGCAGAGGACAATCATTGTTCGTAGGAACTATCTTCACTTTGTGAAGAAGTATCAAAGGTGAAATGATTCACTTGTTACTGTGTTGAAATTCCCTCAACTAACCCAGTTTTGAGATCCTTGAAGATCGAAATGCTTAATCTTACCACTGTGTCTTCAGATACGAGAAAAGGCACTCAAACATTCCTGCTCATGTTTCACCGTGCTTCCGTGTCAAAGAAGGAGATCATGTTATCATTGGGCAGTGCAGGTTAGTAACAGCGATATATGTACCTTGGTTTCATGTATATACTTCCAGATGGAATGCATGATTGTGAATAATGTATCTTGGTTTTATAATTGATTCAGGCCATTGTCAAAGACAGTGAGGTTCAATGTCCTGAAGGTCATTCCAGCTGGAAGTTCTTCTATTGGGAAGAAAGCATTCACAGGAATGTAAAGAGCTCAGATCTTTTGAAAAGGTGCAATCGATTCAAAGAGCTTTGTATTTTTCTAGGCAGAGTTTTGACTTTGTTGATTGGATTAGTTTCCTCTGCTATATCTTCAAGGGAAATCAAATTTTCGATATGTTTCTTTTGTATTAGCTACAAGAGTACTGTGTATGTCTGGGTTAGAAGTCTGCCTTTAATGGATTTTCGGTGTGAGTTTCAAAAGCCAGAGATGGTTTGTTTCAAGATGATAACTCTTTGAATAGTTTTAGTTTACTTTTTCTTAGTTTATAAAAAGGTGTGAATGAAATAAAAATTTAAACGGATTAAGTTTTTAAATTACTGTGAAATCTAGTTATTTGAATCACAATCACTAGTTATTAGTTCGAGCTACTCAAATTTACGGTAAAATGGTCGATTTATTTTTCAAGTATTTGCAATTAGGCTGCTCAGTCTATTCTGAATCAAACTACAAGGACGATTCAACCAGGGACGAAGCGGTCCAGCTTGCCTTGAAGGTTCTGAGCAAGACGACGGACTGTACAAGCTTGACAATGGTGATGAAACTAGAATTAACAATGTTTATGAATTTTATCTGAAGTTACTGGAGTTGTAATGTTTTCAGTGACGACTGAATATCAACAAGAACCTGAACATCTACATGATTTTTGATATGCTCTAAGTTTTACTCTAGACAAATCCCTGCAAGTGCACAGAACTGCCTTTATAGTATAAAGGGTTATCGTATTCCTAGAGACTTAATGTTGCTCAACAAATTTCAGTTTTGAATCAAGCTAATCAAGTGAATAATATGACTAACGAAAATACTAAAGAAAATCAGATGGAAGGCTATTGAAAACGAGTTTTAATCAATGAAACAAACGATAGGTTTTTGGGAAATTCGCAGGAAACTCATAATTGATGACAAGAGAGATTGTAAGGGAAATTATAAGATCCGTTCTAGAACATGAAAACATTGGTAAAGTTAACCAACTTCCGTTGTGAAAACTATCTATGTCTAACTTCTTAAATCTCAAATTCCTTAGCAAATTCAATAAGTTAAGTAAACATTAAAGCACAGATTCAATTGTTCACAAATTGTCTAAATCAAATTCTTTTGTAGATAGATAATTTGCTCATCTAAGATAGTTCAGGTAATTATCAATACTTCCGCATCTAATAATTAACCTAAGATCTTAATTCTAGGTGATCAAACTAGAATTAACATTAATAACAATCTACATAAAGAACCAAGTGATGTTCCCTAACAAATCTAACAATTTCTCATATTCCTTTAAATAACCTTAAGCCTAACAAGCAAACTACTCAAACATGGTGATTGAAACAAACATCATAACTGAATAATATTGCATTAAAAAGATAGAGAAAGAGAAATAGAGGGTTCGAAGAATTCTCAAAGTTATGAAGTAAAACTTGTCTCCCTCAAAGCTTTAAATCTCTCTAGGTCTCCAAAAGCAATAGATATGAAAGTATAACTCATCATAGCCTAAACAATGGTTGTAAAATCCTTTTATAGGTTAAAACATAAGCTAGGTAAAAAAAGAAAACTTCTGGGCAATTTCTGCAATTTGGAAATTCTTGGCCGCCGAGCTAGGTAAATTAAACTGTGTCGTTGCTGAATTTATGCAACTACGTCTCCTTCAAGAAATCTTCATTCCTTTTTGTTCGCTTTGACTCCAAAATCTTCCATAAAGCTCTAAAAACTTTCAACTCGTACAATAACCTGTAAAGACTCAAAAACACTCTAAAAACACTAAAAAAACTCGATAAATCCGTAGATATCATGGTTGGAAACCGGTAAAAATCATGATATGTCAATCCTATCTTTACCTTTTTTTCCACATGACTTTGCGACACTAAAAAGAAAAAGAAAAATACTTTGAGAAATAAGAAACAAATTGTTACTACAATCGATTTCTTATGCTTTTCTCTATTACTCTTATTTACAAATGTTATCATTACAACTTCAGTTTTCCAGCTACTCTAATCAAGAGCATAGCTTAGGAAAATATTTGTTGCTTCCTCTGCTCGATTTCTTGTTTCTTTTTGATAACTTCCATTTGATTCTGCATTTTTAACACACGATCTCCAAAAGTTACATTGATATTGTCTAATCCATGTTTGCTACTCTAATATTTTATTATTTTAATTTTAAGAGATCGCTTTTGTAAAGGAAAAAAGATATAGCAAATCCATAATTATAAAACTGAAAGAGAAATGCCACGAACGTGCAACCACAATTTATGCGATATTTTACAATAAAGCTCGGATCATGTTGGTCCCCTCAAGCTTTATCAACTCGTCGTCGAATAAAGTTCCAATTTGAGAGACACTTCAAAAAAATAGATTATGAATCAAAGATCCGGGACCTCAACGGTCTATTAAAAAAATTCTTCATTTTTGTACTACAAAAAAATTATAAACGTATACATATTTACATGGCATAATGGCACAGTTTAATATACGTTTTCTTTATTACATTACCAAACGTAAAGTTACCTTATACACATCATTTGTTTGTTAGGAAAAAAAATATATTTGGCATCCCAAGACATGTGAAACCATTTGGCACTTGCTTCTGTTGCACACTTGCATTCAGTTTCTGCCACTCACACGCAATCACATCCAAACGCAGACCGTGTTTACTTGCGTTTGCGTTCTTCTTTTTGCCGTTGACATATATCGAAACAACGACTGATAAACAAACAAAAGTTCTAAGAAGGTCTTTTTACGACTGGTATTTAGATTTTTTCAATATAAATTCACACTTTTCGAATGGAGCGTGAGCAGAACAGAATGAATGTAAGACGGACGGAGTAATATCAATATTATGTATATCCGTCCGTAGATTTAGTCTGAAATACTAATAAATGAAACCATTACTACAAGGAACACATTTTATTCGATATTACTAAACACACATGAAAAATGATACATTTTTTTTCTCTATATACTAACGCATGTATTCGGAAACATTGGACCGGCTCAGTAGGTCACCCAATACTTAAAACAGGTTAACCAAAATTACCAAACACGACCTTAAGTCCTTTAAAAGAAGAAGTGGTTAGGAAGACCACGCACGATGAGTGAAATAAAAAAGTCCGAGTCTTTGGGGTTCGTTGGGTTTAGCTTCTGACGTCATCACCCACATGCTTCTTTGGTCTCTCTTTAAATGCAAAAAGGATCTTCATTATGCTTGTAGAGTTTAGTTCTTTAGAGTCAACCAACAATGGCTAAAACCAGAGAGTCTTGTCTCGTCAACGCTCTATTCGCTATTGCTATTTTGGCGACTGCCCATTTCTGTAACTGTGAAGCTGTCTTGTCTCAGAAAGAACAGGACAAGGTCTCGAAGTTACCTGGTCAGGATTTCAATGTTAGCTTTGCTCACTACTCTGGATTCGTTACTACTAATGAGAAATTAGGAAGAGCACTATTTTACTGGTTCTTTGAAGCCGTGGAAGATCCTACCTCTAAGCCTCTTGTTCTCTGGCTCAATGGAGGTTTGTTACTCACCAAGAATCCCTAAGATTTGTACCCTTTTTTCTTCTTCTTAATTGCATTCGAAATCCCTCTCCTTTTCGACTTAATCAATTGTGCTTCAATGGATTTTCAATTCATTAACTCTGTTTCGATCACTACGCGTTACTGTTATAATGGATCTTGATTTTGACTTTTTGGGATTTGTCTTATTGCTTCTTTCCGATTTTGTTGTTGCTTTAGCATGATACACACGTGATTTCTCCTTTTGGGATCAGTTAGATTGTTATGGTACAATGTTGTTTGATTCTTAAAATGGAATCTAAATTGGGATTTCGAAAAGCTTATACTTTTATCATTATTTAAAGAATGAATAGAGCTTCAAAGCAATCTGGTATCGATTAATCCGCGTCTGAGATGGAGTTTGTTTACTTGTCTCTCTATAGGACCAGGATGTTCATCGGTTGCATTTGGTGAAGCAGAAGAGATAGGACCGTTTCACATTAAGTCAGATGGGAAGACTCTTTACCTTAATCAATATTCTTGGAACCAAGGTAATGAATGAAGTGAGATGTTGCAGAGTATTTTGGAAATGAGAGCTATGATTCGAAAAAAGGTTTAAACTTTTGTTCCACTTTTTTTGGCAGTTGCGAATATTTTGTTCCTTGATGCACCTGTTGGAGTTGGTTATTCATACTCAAACACTTCTTCTGATTTGCTTAGCAATGGAGATAAGAGAACTGGTAATTTTTTAGCTGCTTTAGCTCATTGTATTTTTAGAACCTCTTGTTGGTTCGTTGATTTATAGTTGCGGCATTATGATTTGTACAGCCCAAGACTCGCTGAATTTTCTGCTGAAATGGGTTGAGCGGTTTCCGGAGTACAAAGGAAGGGAGTTTTACATAGTTGGGGAGAGCTATGCAGGTAAAAAAGATTGAAGCTCATCTTACTCTTAAATCTATTCTTTTGACCTTAAAAGCTCATGTGTTATTTTGTGGCTTGTGTTAGGGCATTACATTCCTCAGCTGAGCGAAGCCATTGTACAACATAACCGAGCTTCTGATGAAAACACTATTAACCTGAAGGGTTACATGGTGAGTCTTTCCTCTTATCGATACGGGTGGAGTTCATTATCTAAAAGGTTTCCAAGCTTTAAAAAGATTTTGATGAATGTGTGTTTGTAGGTAGGAAATGGGCTGATGGATGATTTCCATGACAGGCTCGGTCTTTTCCAGTACATTTGGTCGTTGGGTTTTATTTCCGACCAAACATACACCTTCCTGAAACTTCAGTGTGGTTTTGAATCGTTTATCCACCCCTCTGAAGCGTGTAATAAGGTTCTGGAGATAGCGGACAAGGAAATAGGTAACATAGATCAATACAGTGTCTTCACCCCGGCCTGTGTTGCCAATGCTTCCCAGTCAAAAATGTTGCTAAAGAAAAGACCAGTAAGTGGTATAAAAAATTTCCTTTCAGATTAACACTCTTGAGTGGACTCAAACTCTCTGTTTGTTTTGGTAGATGATTAGCCGTGTAAGCGAAAAGTATGATCCTTGCACTGAGAAACACTCTAAAGTGTATTTCAATCTTCCAGAGGTTAAAGAATCCCTTCATGTTCCACCAGGACTTGCATCAGCCAAATGGGATACTTGCAGGTACAAATTCATCTTTCGATATCTTAGAACTTAGTTTTGGACGAAGTGAGCATCTAAAAATGTTTAAGGCTTTGTAACAATTCTGATCAGGACAGCTTTGGTTTTGCAGTGATGTTGTGGGTGCACACTGGAAAGACTCTCCTTCCTCGGTTCTAAACATTTACCACGAACTTATAGCTGCCGGGCTACGTATTTGGGTTTTCAGGTCTCTTTCTCTATATATTTTGCGATATAGTTTCTTCCAATTTTTCTGCGTTTTGGTGGTTAAGATGTTTGGTTCTTTGGTAACAGTGGAGACGCAGATGCTGTTGTACCAGTCACATCAACCCGGTACAGCATAGATGCGCTAAACCTTCGTCCATTGAGTACCTATGGTCCTTGGTACATAGATGGACAGGTAAAAACAAACACAACCGAGAAAGTGAGAATCTTGTCGTCTATGTTTTGAAGCCTTTTTTAACTGTTTTCATGATTGAAACAGGTGGGAGGCTGGACTCAGCAGTATGCTGGTCTAAACTTTGTGACAGTGAGAGGTGCAGGCCATGAAGTTCCATTGCACAGACCGAAGGAGGCTCTTGCGCTTTTCAAGGCTTTTATATCCGGAACTCCATTGTCCACACCTGAAAACAGCATCAGCCGCGACATGTCTGAACTCATAATGAGTTCTGATGCTGATGAAATGGGATTCTCAAATCATAAAAACTTTCCACAGAGGTCATTGTAAGAAGAAGAAGAAGAGAAGGAGATAATAAATCAGAGTTTTAAAGTGTTACGTTCGTCAGTTCTTCTTCTTCTGCTTGTTTGTTTATTTGAAACATTTGAATGTTTGGATTCTAATAAGTTTGTACCATACGAAATTAAAATTTTAGGTATGAAACTGATAAAGAGTATAATATTGAGTAAGAAATATAACTTGGCCTAGTACTAGGGGATCTAATTGAAAATATATATAAAATCATTGGGCTTGTTGGCCCATGAGACCTAAACCCATTTAAAAAAGAATTTGGGGTCCTAAAAAAAAAAAGTAAATTTCCAGTTCCTCTTCTTCGTCGTCTTCTTCTTCTTCTTCTTCCTCTTCCTCTTTGGAAGTTAGAATCGAAAAAAACCCAGTCTCTGTATAACTTAATTATACGGGTGGAGTTACATACACAACTTCATGTAATCATATGTTCTGTTTGCTATTTCTGTAACATTGTGTGAATTGGTCGGATGTCGTAATTTTTTTTTATTGGATTTTTGTTTTCTTCCAAATCAACGACCTTTTAATTGAAGGTTTCTCTAACTTATGGGTCTCTTTGATTTTGGTCCAAATTGAGATTTTTCGTTTGAAAAAATCGAAACCTTCCCTTGTCGCTTCCTTCATCTTCGTTTCGTAGCCATTCCTGTTGGTGAGTCGTACCTCTCTCTGATCTGTAGTTCTTAGTTGAATTGATGTCTAAGATTTGATTATATTAATCGATAGAATTCAGTTTCCTCAGATTGTAATTTAGGCTGGTAGTTGCAGTTTTAGGTTCTCGTTTTGCAGATCAATCTGGAAATACATTGTGTTTCTGTATCGACTTTGTTCAGGAATTTCAATATCATACACATCAATTTGAAAACTTTTTCGAATATAAATCAACACTTGGTGATCTAATGCTTACTTGTGGAGTTATTTTCTCCTTTGGTTGCTTCTCCATTTTAATGGTTTCTTGGTGATTAACAAGAAAAGATTATCTGTTTTTAGCCACTGAATTTGTGAAGTTTTTTCCAGAGTATTGCGTCTCTTTGTTGTTGTGTGTTTCCGATTCGGAATTTTGGATTTCAGCTCTAAGGATTTATTCCTAAAAGAAAAGGAAAAAGAACTTAATCATGTAATATATGTTGCAGGTTTTTATTTATCAAAGATAGGTGTTAACAAGCTTGTGCGACGAAAGGTAATTTGAAACTTTTGTTTCCGTTAAAACTTGAGAGTTCTACATTCCTTTCAGTTAAGCAACAGTTTTTCTGAACGCATGTTTCAACTTCTTTAGCTAGAGGACAAGGGCAAGAAGCCTCAACTGCAGCAATAATGGTGATGGTGTCTAATTCTAGCCATCAAAACAAGGAAATAAATGTCAGAAGGAGAATTTCTGAGATGTATTCTTCGTCTCAGTCTTTTTCTCTTGTTGCATATCAAACTTTCCTGTTCATATATGGTGATTTAGAACACCCAGATGCATCTGTTTCGCGCTGATCAGTATGGATTTGATAAAGCAATTATTCGTTATTGGCGCGAGTGATAGGCTCCATGGATATGTATATGGATTGCGTTCCAGTATTTGTTAGCTTAAAAGTTGGAATATCTTTAGAGTCACATGAAAGATATATGTGTATAAATTTATCATAAGATATATCACATAAAGGATGGATGAGAAATAGGTTATCATAAGCTATTCATCTATGTGTATCTGTAGAATCAGTCTTTTGAGTATCAATTTTTTTTTTCCCGATATGCAGATACAATAAACGGGAAAAGGATTTCCCGTCACTTAAGGACTACAATGACTACTTGGAAGAAGTGGAGTGCATGGGTTAGTTTTACTCGGTGTCCTTACATTCTGTATTTTATGTGCGACAATACCAATGTATATATCTTCCGTTCCACAGTATTCGATTTGGTAGATGGAATAAATGTTGAGGCGATTGAGGAGAAAATAAAGAGATACTCTCACGAGAATGCTGAACAGATAATGGTTAATCGAGCCCGCAAGGTAATTTGCCTTCAATAACCTTACTTTTCTTATCTTGTTTGGATGATCTGTTGAGACCGTGTGTTAAAGGTTTCTAGGTATATTTGACAGTCTCGACTTAATTTCTGATTTAAGCTTTTTGTCAAACCTTAGACCTCAAGAAAATCTGTACCAAATGGAAATAGTGTTGTTGTTACACAGTCTATTCCAGTAATTCTAATATCTCAGCCTAATTCTCAAATTTGCGGTTTGGTATATTCTGACAGGCTGAAGAATTAACTGCAGCCTTGGCAGCTTGCAAGGCTCAACCCGCACAAACCGATGCTGATATGGTAAATAAAGTTTTGATTTTCATGTCGACGAGAAGCTTTAGATTTCTGATTAAACTGAATTCCTTTTGCTTGTTTATGTATTTTTAGTCGTCAAACCATGGTATCACGACTGGAACTGCATATGGTCAGGCTCCACGACCGACGGGAATGGGCCCACAACCTGTACCTATAGGAGGAGGAGCAGATCATCAACGTGACTCTACGGAAGACGAAGCGATGTTGAGGCTCAAAGCAGAGAGAGCTCCAAGGGCTGGAGGATTTTCTTTAGAAATAAGCAAGAAGAGGGCTATCGAAGAAGCATTTGCAAGCATTTGGGTTTGATTATTTTAGTTTTTATATTTAAGACAGTGACTAGGTGGTCTTGATTGGTTGTTTAGCTTTGAATATGGAAGTAATTAGAATTTCCATTGTTGTCTCAATTAAATATCTGTTTACTCTTGTGTTGGCCTTTTTTCTTGTATAGAAAAACAAAATGTTCACTTAATTTAATTTATTGTACCTGTTGGTCCGACCGAATTTGAACCATGGCTCAATAATGAAGCCGGTATGATTTCCGGTTTACTGAAAATACATTAGTAAAGCAATCACAGAAACCAGAAAAGAAGAATCAAACAAGTTATCTTACTGTAGCGGCTTAAACTCTTCTTCTATCCTCTCATTATCGCTCATGAAACAAATCGTTACAAAAAGATTGAATCTTCACCAGTGTCCTTAGAAACTGGAAACTGAAATCTTCACCAGATGTTTGGTAGCGCAAGCATCTGATGGGTTCGTTGAGATTGTCTTTTCCATTGGACCCATTCGACTCGAAAAGGTTTCATTTTTCTGCGAACCCACTTCAGTTTCCTGATCAATTTCCAGTTTTTTCAATTACCAGCAGTGTTCACGCCACTAGAGCATGCACAATCGGTTCTCCGATTAGGGCTGATCATAAAATTCGAGTCTCTCGTCTCACTACTGAAGCAAACGATAATGCTATTGATTCTTCTAAGGGAAATGACTCTGGAAGTGAAGCTAAAGTGGAGAGAAGCTGGAGTTCTAAATTGAAAGGTGGAAACAATGTCACGGATGGTAATAAGAGAAAGAAATATGTAGCTCGAAAGCTCAGTCTCAGAAGAGAAAGCAATGAGCTTGAGCTTGAGGGTTTGTTTGTGAACAATGGGGAAATATATGTTAATTACTCCGCTATTAAACCCGGTTTGAGTTTGGAGCACTGCAATGCTATATTGAAACGGCTTGAGAGTTGCAGTGACACTAATGCTGTCAAATTCTTTGATTGGATGAGGTGTGAAGGGAAATTGGAAGGTAACTTTGGTGCTTACAGTTTGATTCTTAGAGTTTTTGGGAGAAGAGAAGAATGGGACCGAGCCGAGGATCTAATCAGGGAGTTGTGTGGATTTCAGGGCTTCCAGAAGAGTTTTCAGGTCTTCAACACGGTTATATACGCGTGTTCTAAAAAGGGGAATGTGAAGTTAAGTTCGAAATGGTTTCAGATGATGTTGGAGCTCGGTGTTCGACCAAACGTTGCTACAATAGGTATGCTAATGGGTCTTTACCAGAAGAATTGGAACGTTGATGAGGCGGAGTTCGCATTTTCTCATATGAGAAAGTTCGGGATTGTGTGTGAATCTGCTTACTCTGCGATGATAACGATTTACACGCGTTTGAGATTATATGGTAAAGCAGAGGAAGTTATACATTTGATGAAAGAAGATAGAGTGAGGTTGAATCTTGAGAATTGGTTAGTGATGCTTAATGCTTATAGTCAGCAAGGCAAGATGGAGGAAGCTGAATCCGCATTGATCTCTATGGAAGCAGCGGGTTTTGCTCCGAATATTATTGCATACAATACTCTAATCACTGGTTATGGTAAGGTTTCTAAAATGGAGGCTGCGCAGAGTTTATTCCACCGCCTCTGTGATATTGGGCTGAAACCAGATGAAACGTCTTACAGGTCAATGATCGAGGGTTGGGGCCGTGCTGACAATTACGAGGAAGCAAAACATTACTATCAAGAGCTGAAGCGGTTGGGGTATAAACCCAATTCGTCCAATCTCTTTACTTTAATCAATTTGCAGGGCAAATATGGTGACAATGATGGTGCTATTAAGACGATCGAAGATATGGTAAATGTCGGATGCCAATATTCTTCGATCCTTGGCATCATTCTGCAGGCTTATGAGAAGGTGGGGAAGATTGATGTAGTGCCTTATGTTCTTAAAGGTTCTTTTCATAATCATATCGGTTTGAACCAGACGTCTTTCTCAATACTAGTGATGGCTTATATCAAACATGGTATGGTTGATGATTGCTTGGTGTTATTGCGAGAAAAAAAGTGGAGAGACTCGGCATTTGAGTCCCACTTGTATCATCTCTTGATTTGCTCTTGCAAAGAATCTGGTCGACTTAACGATGCTGTGAAAATCTACAACCATACAATGGAATCTGATGAGGAGATAAATCTGCACATTACATCCACAATGATTGATATTTACACTGTCATGGGTGAATTTGGTGAAGCAGAGAAGCTGTATTCAAAATTGAAATCTTCTGGAGTTGTGTTGGATAGGATTGGATTCAGCATCGTGGTTCGGATGTATATGAAAGCTGGATCCTTGGAAAAAGCTTGTTCTGTTCTAGAAATCATGGATGAGCGGAAAGACATTGTTCCGGATGTGTACTTGTTTCGTGATATGCTTCGGATATATCAGAAGTGTGGTCTTCAGGATAAGCTCGAGCAGTTGTACTACAGGATTCAAAAGAGTGGGATCCATTGGGATCAAGAGATGTACAATTGTATCATAAACTGTTGTGCACGTGCTCTTCCGCTTGATGAACTCTCAAGAACTTTCGAAGAGATGATTCGATGTGGTTTCACTCCTAATACAGTCACATTCAATGTCCTCCTTGATGTTTATGGTAAAGCCAAGCTCTTCAAAAAGGTCAACGAGCTTTTCTTGTTAGCGAGAAGACACGGAGTTGTGGATGTAATATCTTACAACACCATTATAGCCGCATATGGACAGAACAGGGACTTCACAAATATGTCATCAGCGATTAGGAATATGCAATTCGACGGGTTTTCTGTGTCTCTTGAAGCTTATAACTCAATGCTGGATGCATATGGGAAAGATAAACAGATGGAGATATTCAGAAGTATCTTGAAGAAAATGAAGAAGTCTACTTGTGAGACGGATCATTATACATATAACATCATGATCAATATCTATGGAGAGCAAGGATGGATCGATGAAGTCACGGATGTGCTGAGAGAACTGAAAGAATCTGGACTTGGTCCCGACTTGTGTAGCTACAACACGCTGATAAAAGCGTATGGTATAGGCGGAATGGTTGAAGAAGCTGTTGGGTTGGTGAAAGAGATGAGAGTAGCAGGGATAACACCTGATAAAGTAACCTACACCAATTTGGTCACAGCTTTGCGCAGGAACGATGAATATCTTGAAGCTGTTAAGTGGTCTTTGTGGATGAAGCAAATGGGTATATAAAAAACACATAGCTGATTCTTTTTTTATATGTTTTTGTTGTCTATAGTTGCTGCTTCTTTTGATTTGTACAATCTGATCAGTGATCAATGAATAAGTCTCAATCTTTTCAGAGACTATAAATTACGAGTTACTTGTTACTTGAGAGAATCACGAGTGTAAGACTATAAATATTTACAAGACACTAAAATTGTGTTTTGTATATAATAAATCAACATTCTAGTTAACTTGGGGACGAAGAAAACAGTGCACATTGTCTATCACTCAACTCAATGAGTCTTCAGACCGAAGAAAATCATGGTTTAAAATGAAATGCACAAAAATGTTAAATTACAATGGTTCATCCACCGGTACAATACAAAGTAAAGAAAGTGACAAAAAATTAGTTCTGATTAAACAGAGAATAAACTTTGGAAGTAATAAACGCATCTGGTAGGTTTGAAGAGTAGTCTATACAAGCATCGGTGCCAAAATCGAAAACCTCACAAGTGGTAGCGTTGTCTTGACCAAACTCGGATGAATTATATAAGAAAACCGTCTTGTACGTGGTTTGTCTTTACCGAATCCAAGTTTAGGATTTGGGAAGTCTACTACCTCTTCTCTGTTTTAGCCTCAATGAGGAGGTGTTGAGAGCTTGAAAGAGGAAAACTCCGTTGCCATTTAGTGACGGGATTCATCACGACACTCGGTGTGTTGATACAGTAGATGCGCATACTAGACCATGCATAATAGGAAAAAATGGAAAACTTCAAAAAAGGAAAAGAAAGGAACTTTCTCTTATGAATAAGAGAATGAGAGAAAGAATTGTGTTGTCTTATTCCATCAATAATAGAGAGTATATATAGGATTACAAATACTTGGGGAGGAAGTACAACTTGGAGAACAAGTAATTATAGAATGTTCTAGAACATGGACCTATAATGGACATCCACCTAATGGGTTTATAACACTCCCCTTTGGATGTCATTATAGTAAAAATAATCATAATGCGCATAAGATGTTGCCTCATTAAAAACCTTACCAGGAAAAGCCAATTGAGACAAAACCATGGCTAAGGAAAAAAGAGTGCAACGCGCTATTTCTCCCCCTGATGAGTGCATTACTTGATATCTTTGTGATGACGTACCCAAATGTTGAACTTGCATCTTGAAAGTACTATCTGGAAGTGTCTTGGAAAATAAGTCTGTCAAAGCTTCACTTGAACGAAGCTGTAGAACATGTACATCGCCTTTCTTCTGCAACTCATGGGTCTTTCAGATGATTTATCTTAATCATTATCTTTATTTCTCTCAATATCATCAATGTATGATATACATTTGGGAGATTGATAGACTTTCATATATCATTGTAATGATAATATTTCTCTTTAATTGTCTATCATTTGCGTGTTATTTGATGTCTCGTTAAAAACCTTTTCTGAGAAAAACCCTATGGGATAAAAACTATGATAAGGGAAAAAGAGTACAACCACGCTCATCACTATATATCTTCCCCTCGGAAAAATCTTCTTCGGGAGATGAATTCCAATCTTTCAAAATTACTATAAACATAGCCTTAAAACTCATATAATTGTCATATGATATTTCAGATGATTGGACTTCTGGTTCATACCATCTTTTCCTTTATCATACAAAATCTCATTTCATTTTATGTATGGTACTTCATGACCAAACATATATGAGCATTTTCTGTAAAATCTTCTCAGGATTTATTGAGATAACATCTTTTGCGCTAGATGTTCAACTTGAGATTTCTGAAGATAAATTTATCTTTCCAAGGTATATTCTCAAATCCTTTCTTCAAATATTAATCTCTTAAGGAGTTATAGTAGTGTTCAATCATCACATACATTGCTATTATAGCAAATCATTTACTAAATCTCTTTACATTGAAATTTTCTGGGACTTTCATAAATATCATTATCCAGTGATCTGTTATCATCGTACTACTTGTGATAACTCTGCTGGAGTTTTGATGATCTTCAATTAAGAATCACTTTATCAAAATCTTTTGATAAATACATGATTATACCCCATGTTACATATTTTCTATTCATTCGATTGAGTAGAGTTCCCGGGAACATAATTCTGATACCATTAATCCTTCGGGGATCATATCTTTCACATCCTTCAAGGATTGCAATCATATGTAATTATCCATTGTTCAATAACATATTGCCAAACTTATAAGTATTGCATCCACCACAAGAGAATATATCCCTTCATAAAATATTCATTGTCTTTGTGACAATTTCACTATTGTTTTCCACTTTCATTTATCTTCCACTGGTTTTACACTTTACGTGCATAGACTACTAGTCTAATTCTCTGCAAGAGAGTATACATCTATTTTCTTCGTTTCCATTTGACCAATCATTACTTTGTGTACACTTTTCAATAGACTTTTCTTATGATCCTCTTTTTCATAATATCAACTGCTTACTATATGCAAAATATTACGACGTCGATTTGCTTTTCGATTCCATCTTATTTCAAACATGACATAGATAGCTAGCTCTCTTCATAGTCAAGTACTTGAATATTTTTATTCGTCATATTTATGTCTCTTCTAGAGCTCATTCGATCTCTTCTGGAGATTATTCGAAATCTTTATTTCCTCGATCTGGTCATTCTAATTATATGCTCTTTTTCTTTTACGAGGATTCTTATATTTGGAACCAAATAGGTCTATCACGTTTCATGCGATCTTTAGACTCACTAGCAGTCTCATATTGTCCTTCTAGGATATTATTTTTAATTAGAGCATATACAGCTGGTATAGGTGATTACATCACTCTATTTGGGTCAGTATGTGCGTCTGGCAATCAATATGCTAAACTTGGAATTATCTTTTGGACTTCTAATTCTCATCATTTAGTCCGAGGATCATTAATATATCATATATACTTATATCTTTTTCCAGCTATTTTACTTTCTCCCCCTAATGTTGGAAAAACTGACTCATTAAAATGCAGTCTACGAGTCGAGCCTTAGATAAATCCTTTTGGGATGGCTTTAGACACTTACTTATCATTCTTATCCAACATATATTTATATCCTCCTTTGAGGTCCCATCTTAAAGCATTGTGGTGGAACACTTTTCATACTTAAAGATTCTTATATGGGAACTATTTTGGTTTCTGACCCTAAACCAATAATTATGGGGGATCTATAAGTTATTCATTGGCTTGATGCGAGTCATTGGCACTAAACCATTTTTGAGCATGAACATGAACTTCGGGATGTTCAACACTCCAGTGGACATAGAATAATCATCAAAGACTTGAGATGTGAATTCACCAACATTATTAAATAACCTTGCAAACTTTATGTTGCAGTTTGATGACAAGGATAAATGTGAATATCTAGTCGATGCATCCATCCTTTTATCACAATTAATAGTGTTTCTTCTATTCACATCATCTAGGCTTTAACAAAATAGTTTTAGACTTTCTTAGAAAATAGCCTCTTATACTAACTTGTTGAATACAAAATTTATACTTCATGAAATTAAGCATTTATATCATTATGACCATGCTTACATTACATAGACAAGTTCAGAATGATCACCAAACCAAACGATTCAATGTACATGTGTCGGTCTATTATAAAGTATGAGTCGATTTATAAATAATCAATTTATAATTGATGAAAAAGTTATGACGAAACGTGAGTATGGTTCAATAAACATGAGTCTGGAACTAAGCGATTCTAGGTTCAATACGCTATTCAAATTATACCAAACAAAATAGTTATACCAAAACAAATCTGCTAATTATAAACACGATTTGCTAACATGCTAAGTAAATTCATATAAAGCCGATCATGAAACATAATTTTAAACTAAAATGTTTCTCGATTAAACAATTGAAATTAAAGCATGTAATAATATCAGACCTAGGGTTCTAAACCATAAAGTATGAGATGATATCGATAATATAACCAAACAATTAAAAGCATGTAAAACTCAGATTTACAATCAAGACATGTGTTGTTTTTGGTAGATCAATAAAACACTAGATCAATCAGCCTATCAAAGCATGTGTCTATCTCAATCAATTATAATAAACAATAAGGTATACTTTTTCCAACACAAGCATATATATAATCGATAAAGCAGATCAACGAAGTCATATTGTTAATTTAATAGTGAATTCATACTAACAATATAATAATGAACAAATTTATCATTCTCCATTAAATTAAAGCGGAGAAGACATAAACGACTTGAGAGCTTTCATCGAATTTAAATAGAGTTTGATTAGAAAACTTATCTTGTCAAAAGCACCATGAAAAGAGACTGGTTGCGATAGAATTGGAACGATGAAGGTTTGTTTCCTCAGCGACTAGGGATTCGTCTTCAGACGGCTAGGGTTTCATGCTCAGATAACTAGGGATTTTTTTTTCAGTAGTTAGGGTTTCGTGCTGAGACAACTAAGGATTTTCTTCAGTGGTTAGGATTTCGTGCTGATAACGTGTTATGAATAAGAGAAAGAGAGAAGAAATTGTGTTGTCTTGTTCCATCAATAATAGAGAGTATATATAGGATTACAAATACTTGGGGAGGAAGTACAACTTGGAGAACAAGTAATTCTATAATGTTCTAGAACATGGGCCTATAATAGACATCCACCTAATGGCTTTATAACACTTTCTACACTTTCTTGTTTTGATTTCTTTTGAGAATAATTTTCATAATTTTATCCAAAAACTCAAATTTCATCAAATAAAAATCACAATAATAGAAAATAAAAATAATAATTCAAAAACTTAAAAAGATAACTGATATGCTCAAATTAGCCCTGAACTACTCTCTCAAATTAATTAAGAGATCGAAGTAATACTTAGAGATCAAATCCACAGGGAATCTAATCACACAAACAACTGATGAATTCAAATTATGCTAAGTAAGTAGGTTGAAATGTAAAGTAAAAAGCAAAAGTAAACAAGTGAATGATGATAAAGTTTCTTGTAATCAATTAGACAAAAGAGTTAGGCTATTGGTAATTCTCAGGAATGAATCAAAATCAAGGATAAAAGACTGTTAGGATTTGATTAAGCACAGTTCTAGAACTCAAACACAAGTGTAAAACCAATCAACTTTCGTTGAAGAGATTATCTATGACTAAATCCCTAAATTCCAAATTTCTTTGCAAATTCAGTGAAAAAGACAAGCATTAATGTTCAGGTTCGATTGTTCACAAAATTACTAAGCCAAATTTCTTTGCGAATAGATAATTTTGCTCATCTAAGATTATGTCAGGTTGTTAATAATACTTTTGCATCTATTAAAGCAACCTAGGGTTTCCAATTTCAGTTGATCAATCCTAAAATCAAAGTTAAAGAAATCTAGACATGGATGAAGAAAACATCATGAGATAAATAATTTGCATAAAAAGATAGAGAAGGTGATACAAAGGGTTCGAAATATGATGAAGAACAAATGCGGATTTATCTCCCTAAAGCTCTCCAAATCAATCTCCCTTAAGTCTCGATAAAAACAAGATAAAAACATGAAAGCCTAAAGAAAAACTATATATAATGTCTAAAAATCGGATTGGGCTTTTATGTAAACTTCTGGGCTTCTTGGGCAAAAGAGGAAACTCTTCAATCTTCACGTCAGGCATGATCGTGTCAATCGACACAAGCAGGTGTGTCGATCGACACAGACTTTGAAAACTCAACTTCTTCTCGTATCAGACACGCATGTTGATCGACACACATAACTTGTGTCGATCGACACAAGCTCCAAAGTTTGTCTCCGACTTGGTCACTTTGGCTCTTCTTTTCACAATGCTCCAAAAGCTCCCTATTACGCTCCAATCGCCCATTAACCTACAAAGATTCTAAAAGACCCGAAAATACCAAAAAGACTCTATAAAAAAGACTCTATAAAAAAGACTTGTATCATGGTCAAAAACGGATAAAAACCATGATATATCAACTCCCCCAGACTTAGACTTTGCTTGCCCTCAAGCAAAACATAAACTAAGAATGCGAAAGAGGTTTGAAAACGCAGAAACTTACCTTCTCTTGGAGCACCGGACCGACCTTTTTAACTAGTAAGCCACATAATGCATAACCAACTCAAAATCAGACCACCATGTACTTCTCCACACACATTCGCAGCCTCCCAAATTCACCCACCACTTCTTAACGTAATTCGCAAGTCATCATTGCTGGGCTCAATGCCAAGAACCTTCTAGACTCATTCCCATACTATACCATGACAAGTGAACCATACAACCTTTTATACTCTTTTTCTCCCCGAGACTTATTCGGTTCAGAAACTCAAAAACAGTGTTTTCACTACTATTATTTCTTGTGAAAGACAGGGTCGTGAGATCGCTCGTCCTCTACATCCGTTCTAAGGGACTCAAACTGCTGCTTTGGAGCCTCCGGGTGATCATCTTTTGAGTAATAACTCAATGGCTTTCTACTCAAAGAAAATCATATCACCTTTTTTTTTTTTAGAACAAGGGAGAGGAGTACCATCACTTTCAACAGAGATTGCACTTGTCAGGTATGAACGAGGAGTCAAGCCCTATGAACACCAATCACAAAGAAGACCATTGAGTAGCTCGAACTCGACAGATTATGCTGGAGGTAACAGATGTCTCCAGTTAACTGGTCAGCCTTAGGATTTTCCATTAATCTGATTCTGAAATCGATCTTGGAAGAATGGTCACACAACTGAAAGAGACAGTCCACTAAACCAAAAGAAGGGTCATCGTTTCCAACTGACTATTTTGACTCAATAAAACGTTTTGGACTGACTGTCAAAAACAAACACAAAGTTAGCAACTACCTCCCCCAGACTTGAACAACACTATCCCCAGTGTTATCAAGCCTAAAATTGGTGAAAGAATCAAAAGGAAAATAAACTTGTGAAGGAAAAACAAAATTTTACCAATGTTGCCCCCATGTCGATCAACACAGAGAGACCGTGTCGATCGACACAGGGTCTCTAAACCGGATCATGAGTTGTGCAGAGTTATAGACCATACGTGAACTGTGTCGATCGACACATAGAACTGTGTCAATCGACATGGGGTCTCTGCACAGATTCAACAGTTTTCTCATCAGTTTCCGCTGTTGAAATTAAGTTTCAAAGCTAATCATCTACAAACACAACTCAATAAACATGATCAAGAGGAAAACACATGGTAAATCTCATTAGTTATAAAGTTCAGAAATCCTAAGGAAGCAAAGAACAAACTGACTCAAAAGAAAACATAGAAATAGACTCAAAGTTATAAAATAAAAGATTAAAGGGAAACATAAAAAGGATAAGCGGAGAGGATCTAATCCTCCTCCTCAGATGATGACGAAGGACGCGGTAGAGAAGGTTGGCGAGGGCGAACACATCCACAGCTAGACAAGGTGGCAATGGCGTTCCAGAGGCTCTGGAAACTCTAAGCAACCCAACTCTGAAACTCGTGTTGCTCCATAGGTATCGTTTGAGTAGGAGGAAGCTGAGCAAGCTGCGGTAGAGCTCTGGAATTGCCTGCACCTGAAGTACCAGTGATGCGATCATGGACGAGCATGCTTTGGACGAGGAAGCTTTTATCGTACCCGAAGGTCCCGTTACGCGATCTAAGACAAAGATGCTTGCCGGAGCTGTTCAGGAGTTACTTAGAGATGTTCGGATCAAGGAAGAAGATCAACTTATGCACAACGACGTTACCTCAATTTTGGCTACGATATTTTCTTGAGGTTGGACGTTAAGTATAAGTTGTTGTACTCTTTTTCCTGTACTCGGTTTTGTCCCTATGGGTTTTCCGAGTAGAGGTTTTAACGAGGCAACACTTATGCTTACCCTTTACGAACCAACATCAAGAAACATATCAAGAATAATTTGCATGCCAAGAGATGATTCATGAACGTGGAAGGCCAAGAGGGTGTTCACACCATGCATTATTATTAGTCAAGATTCAATGGTCTTAGTCTTATGAATTAATTAGACTTGTTATTTTCCATGCATCGATTTATGGCTTTTTACCTTCATTCTCTCACTATATAAACCATGTAAACTCTTTGAGAATAATCATTCACTTTTTATCAATCTTTTCTAAAGAAGTTTCTCTCTTGTTCTTTTGTGAACTTGTCGATCTCTTGGTGGTTAGCCAACGAAATCAAACTGATCATTGGGTGGTTAGCTCTTTGATAACAACCGATCACTAGGTGATTAGCCTTGCGATCTCGTCGACTTCAAGGTGGTTAGCCGAAGAGTCCTTCGATCCCTAGGTGGCTAGCCTTCGGATTAGGTTTACCGAGAGCCGATCATCACTCTCGACGTAACCCGTGTAACCCATGTAACCCGTGTAACCCATGTAACCCGTGTAACCCACGTAACCCGCGTAACCTGCGTAACCCGTGTAACCCACGTAACCCGTGTAACCCATGTAACCCGCATAACCCGTGTAACCCACGTAACCCACGTAACCCGTGTAACCCGCGTAACCCGTGTAACCTGCGTAACCCGCCTTGTTCATTAAAGCATCTATCCGTTCTAATACCTACAAGAGTGTGCGTTCCTTTGGGAGATCGTATCAAGTGGTATCAGAGCCACGCTTTGAAATAGCGGTATTTTCTAACCATTTTCTATCTCTTCATATTCAATCTTCCTTCTTTTCTTTCTATCTTTTGTATCAAAACCAATTATTAAAAAAAAAAGACAAGTATAAAAAAAAAGAAAAGAAAAAAAAATATATACATATTGGTTCGTTTTTCTTCACTATCTATCTTTAGTTTGACGATTTGGTTGTTGAAGCTACCATCGATTTGTTTCGATTTAGTTCCTTAAGAACCGAGGAGAACTTCGTGTGTGTGTGAGGATATTGAGAGTTGTGCTAAACACTTTAGTAAACACTTGTGAGGATTATTTTACTAACGTGTTTGTTTCTTTTGCGAGGAAAAAATGTCTGATGGAAGTAATGACGGTACTTCACGATCAAAGAGAAGAAGAGATTCCGAAATGAATCGCAAAATGGATACTATGTCCGCGATGCTAAATGAAATGAGAGGGCAAATAGCTGCTCTTAGTGTTAGAGCGCCGAATAGACGAGAAAGAAACGAAAAAACCAACCAAGGAATAGCTCGAGAAGGCAACTTGGCCGAAAGTCACGGATCTGACCATAGTGTTGCTCAAAGAAGTTCGCGAGTCCCGCCTAGACATAAGCAAAACCGGCAGAATCAACAAAATCAACAAAACGAGCAGTTCAACAATCCGTTTCATGACTTATCCGAAGATAACCAGGCTAGGCAAC
Source organism: Arabis hirsuta (assembly GCA_964056655.1). Lineage (NCBI taxonomy): Eukaryota > Viridiplantae > Streptophyta > Magnoliopsida > Brassicales > Brassicaceae > Arabis > Arabis hirsuta. The sequence continues at coordinate 28,727,019 of OZ053303.1, forward strand.
CCCCGAAACGAAGGAGAAATGACAATGATCTTGGCGGCGTGAAAATTTGCATTCCACCCTTCTACGGAACAAACGATCCCGATGCTTTCCTAAAGTGGGAAAAGAAGATCGACTTGGTCTTTGATTGCCAAAACTCTCCTGAAACAAAAAGGTCAGGTTAGCCGCTACTGAGTTTCATAATTATGCTATTGATTGGTGGGATCAAGTGGTGACAAACAGAAGACGCAATGGAGAAAACCCCGCTGAAACGTGGAGAGAAATGTCATCAATCATGAGGAGGCGATTCGTACCAGTCCACTACCACCGCGAGCTACACAAAAAGTTGCGTAGGCTGTCACAGGGGAGTAGGGGAGTTGAGGACTACTTTCAGGAGATGGAAAAACTCATGCTCAAAGCCGATATCGATGAGCCCGGTGATGCAACTATGACCCAATTCCTAAGCGGAATGAATCGAGATTTACATGATCGGATGGAGATGCAGTCTTATGACACCGTAGAAGAGATGCTGCACAAGGCCATTCTCGTGGAGCAGCAACTTAAGAGAAAGGTGTCACACGAACACCTTTCGTGTCTAAACCAAGCTACCTCAAAATCGAGAAGCCGAGTTACCCGGCCCGTATTGATACTAAGCCAAAAACGGACTACAAAGGTAAGGCCAAAGCTTCTACCTCTATTCGTAATCGTGACATCAAATGTTTTAAGTGCAGGGGCAAATGACACTATGCGAATAAGTGCCCAAACCAACGTGCGGTGTTGATATTGGATAGTGGAGAGATCGTGACAGAGGATGACAAGGAGGAATCCGATTCTAGACCAATCTTTGATGATGAGGAGGAACACGCGGTAGAGGAAGAGCTACTTGTAGCTAGACGTGTTCTTCTGTCTCAAGAGCAATCCGTAGTAGATGAGCAACGGGAAAACTTGTTCCACACTCGGTGCAAGGTTAAGAACAAGGTGTGCAGCTTAATTATCAATGGCGGAAGTTGCACTAATGTTGCTAGTACAACTTTGGTGGAGAAACTAAACTTGGAGATAAGGAAGCATCCACGGCCGTACGGTCTAAGGTGGCTGAGTAACTAAAAACAACTCACGATTATACATCAAGTTACGGTACCTTTGTCAATTGGCCGATATGAAGATAAGATCCTTTGCGATGTGATACCCATGGAAGCTGGCCACATCCTACTTGAAAGACCATGGCAATACGACTGAAGGACGGTTCATGATGGGTACACTAACAAGCATTCTTTTGAGTACCAAAGACCGAAGATCACTCTTGCGCCATTGACTCCACACGAGGTGTACCTAGACCAGCTCAAGCTTGAGGAACAATGAGGTAAAAGTATTGTGAGTGACCCCCTAAACACTTCTTACACTAAAAATGAGAATGAGAGTTCGAGAAAAACCAAGCTAAAGGCCGTTGAGAGTAAACCCGTGAGGCAAGAAAGTCTTTTTGTGAGGCCTAGTGAGATTAAGCATGCTCTCATCACTAAGCAACACTTCGTTTTGCTCATTTTTAAGGATGCTTTCACTAGCATGACTAACCCCGAGCCGGATCTCCCAAGCAATGTGTTGTCTCTTTTGCAGGAATATAGTGATGTATTTCCGAACGATAGCCCAGGAGGTTTACCTCCCATTCGTGGGATAGAACATCAAATAGACTTCATTCCTAGTACAACACTTCCTAACCGACCCGCTTATAGAACTAATCCGGTCGAAACCAAGGAGCTCCAACGACAAGTCGGTGAACTTATGGAAAAGGGTCATATCCAGGAGAGTATGAGCCCGTGCGCTATTCCGATACTACTTGTTCCTAAGAAAGATGGATCTTGGTGAATGTGCGTTGATTGCCGAGCCATCAACAATATTACGGGCATACAGGTTGATGAGAACAAGATCAAGGCAATTCAAGATTGGCCGAGTCCTAAGACGGTTGGTGAGGTCCGAAGCTTTCACGGCTTAGCCGAATTCTATTGATGGTTCGTTCGGGATTTCAGCACCATTACTGCACCTTTCACCGAAGTGATCAATAAGGATGTGGGCTTTAAATGGGAACAAACTCAGGAGGACGCTTTTCAGCTCCTAAAACAAAAGCTTACTCACGCCCCTCTTCTCGTTTTACCTGATTTTATGAAAACGTTTGAAATTGAATGCGATGCTTCTGGTGTAGGTATAGGAGCCGTGCTAATGCAAGAAAAGAAGCCAATCGCCTTCTTTAGCGAGAAACTTGGTGGAGCTACGCTCAATTACTCGACGTACGATAAGGAGCTCTATGCATTAGTCCGTGCACTCCAATCGTGGCAACACTATCTTTGGCCGAAGGATTTCGTGATTCACACCGATCACCAGTCACTTAGGCACTTGAAGAGCCAACAGAAGTTGAACAAGAGGCATTCCCGTTGGATGGAGTTCGTGGAAACTTTTTCGTATGTGATCCAATAGAAGCAAGGCAAAGAGAATGTGGTAGCCGATGCTTTATCTCGAAGATACACATTGATCTCGACTCTAGATGCCAAGATTCTCGGATTTGAGATGATCAAGGGAGCATACGCAGCCAATCCCGATTTCCAGGAAGTATTTCTTACTTGTGAAAAGTTTGCTTCGGGACAATACTTTAGAAGTGATGGGTTTTTGTTTTATAAAAACTGTCTTTGCATTCCTAACTCTTCTTTGCGAGATCTTCTTGTTAGGGAAGCACACGGTGGAGGCTTGATGGGACACTTTGGCGTGGCCAAGACCCTTTCAATAGTACAAGACCATTTCTTTTGGCCGCACATGAAGCTTGACGTGGAACGAGTTTGTAGCCGATGCACTACATGTAAGTTCGCTAAATCCAAAAGCCAAGGCCAAGGTATGTACACTCTTTTGCTGATTTCTAGTGCACCATGGACCGACATCTTGATGGATTTCGTCTTAGGATTACCCCGGACTAGAAAAGGTAGCGACTCGGTCTTTGTTGTAGTTGATAGATTTTCTAAGATGGCCCATTTCATACCTTGCCATAAAACCGATGATGCCTCTAACGTTGCCGACTTATTCTTTAGGGAGATTGTCCATTTGCATGGAGTGCCTAGGACCATAGTCTCGGATAGGGATACAAAGTTTCTCAGTTATTGATGAAATGGTTTTTCCCGGTTTCAAAAGATTAAACCTAGGTTCACTAATCCGATGTAGAATAGTGAGGTTCGTTAAGGGACCAACAATACACTCTATTTCTATGGGATACAACTTCAGCTAAGCGATCAAAAGAAGGTTTAAATGTCACAATTCAAATAAGCAAACAGTGTAAATTTCGGTTGTAAACAAATGATGGAAAGCGTTAAGTCAGGGATAATTCTCAGGGATTCGAATATCAGGAACCAAGCAATTATTCAGGTATGCGATTACGACCAAGTCTCGAACTCAACCATAAATATAAGGAGATCCACTTTCGTGGCATCTACAACTTTAACAATCAATCTAACACCCTAACTGTCGTTGAGGTTACAAGGATTATCAAGCATTAGGCGATTAGGGTTGATATGTTCACGAGATGTCCTAACTTCAACTTTCGTTGGCTAAGGATCAAATCGCCCACCTAAGTCAATTCCAGCAATTTACAAACTTTTGATAAGTAAATTTAACCTAAAATCAAAGGCTAGGTGATCAATCTAACATAGGCAATATGATCGACAATAGGTGGAGACTATCGAATGATTATTTAAAACCTATCTATGCTTAGTTCAAGAGATCTAATCTCATCGAAAACCCTTAACCTAACAAGTGGATTACTCGCTCATGATCAAACAAACAACAGCAGCAAGAGACATGATAAACTGCATGAAATCGATATATAAAAGAGTAGGGATTAAGAAAACTTCGATAAGTATTTGAAGACAAATCTCCAAGCTTACAAACTCTCTCAAAACAAGTGTATATATCTCTCTCTCTCTCTCTCTCTCTCTCTCTCTCTCTCTCTCTCGTCGTGATGTCTCTCTGCTGCCTGTTCTTCGTGATGTGTGTGGCGTGATTCCCCCAAAAGAATCAGAGAAAAAATCTATTTAAAGGCCCACGACGGCTGGTCCAAAGTTAGGGTGCAAAATTAGGGTTATAGCAAAAAGCCCATAAGTGGAATCTGCTGCGAGCGGGTGCTCCCTCTTCTGTACTAGGTGCTCCTTTTCTCCAGAATGTTCAAAAAGGGTCCAACTTCATTCTTTTCTAGCCAAATCCAATTGCAAGCCTCAGTCATTGCTTCCAGCCACTTTTGTACCTAGAATGACTCGATAAAAGCCTACAAAACAAGGGTTAAAACACGTAAAAACGCATTCTATCAATTCCCCCAGACTTAGATTTTTGTTTGTCCTCAAACAAATTCAAGACCAACTAAAGGAAAAAGGTTTGAAAACGCGGGAACTCTTTTATCCTCAGTAAACCGAGTTTAAAACCCTTCAATCTGCAGACCACATAATCCAAATTACGAATAGCAAAGCTTTACCAAAATATCCTCAACACATTTTTCGACCAAGTTCCATTTCCCAAAACAAACTCAACGCATTAAAGTTGCGTGAGGGTTTCGCTAAAGGCACATTAGGGTAGACGACACTAAGGGTGTTTGGCCATTTAGAGGTGGAGTTCAAAGTGTTTAAAGTGTTTAAGGGTTACCCGATGTTTCGTAGTGGATGCAGGATATTGCACAAAATTGCAGGAGAGAACGGGTACGTTGATATCCACATTCTCTAAACCACTCTTTCTTCTCCAAATCTTCCAACCAACTCATGTTGCAATCGTCCACCCTGGGTATACTCGCTATGCAGAGAGACACATTCTAACTTACAATTTTACCACTCTTCATCATCGGTTTACTGTTTTTTTTTTTTTGTTTTAGACATGAGTTTTTTATGATGATGAAGAGGGTTTTATCACAACTATATGTGTCTCAAGCACGAAAAAGAATTAGAGTTACTGTACATACCCAAGTGGAGCTCATCATTGTCACTCCTCCTAGTGGATTTTTGTTCCACTCATATAAACCATCTTCTGAGAATAGGAGCAGCTGCTCCTTCTGGAAATCAGTGCTCTCGTTTTTCAGAAAGAGTGATTTAAAGGCAGTGTCGACCCAATTCTCTCCGGCCTTTTTGCGCATATGCTGCACATATGACAATGAAGTAACAAGAATGCAAGGGGCTTGAAAAGAGGTAAGGGTTAAGGAGGGTACTAACTAAAAATGAGCTAGCTATTCAGGAACAACAAGAGTGATAAAATGAATAAGGAGTCCTGAATATGATTCGTTTCCCTAATCTAGTGCCAATAGCGAGAGAAATTTTGGTCAATATGAAACCTGGAAGATGATGTGTCGAAGTGTTCCAGCCAATCCTTGTACTCATGTTCTGAAGAAATGGTCACTAGAAAGAATGTTAAACATAGATAGTTCAAAAATCATCATAAGATAAAGTCCTAATTCCCTACAAAGTCTTGACTCAGTAAAAACAAATGAAAAAGAAAGACTAAAAATAGGACATAAGAAAATAGAAAAACATCCAAAATAAACAGATTAATAGCAACTCCCCCCAAACTTACTTCACACCGTCTCGGTGTGAGAATAAGAAAAGAGAGAGTGAGAAGTGAAATAAAAGAAAATGAAAATGCATAAAATAAAAGTGTTCATGGAATACGTAGAGATAGGATAGGAGGGGCGATGTCTAATCGCTGGTGGTATCATCAAAATCCTCACTGGTGATCGGCTTCTTGCGTTTGGAGGAACGAGTGGACGGACGAGCGGATGTGGAAGGTCGAGAAACAGGTGGCGGAGCAGGGGCCGTGGAGGGAATGGTCTTGGTGGCTTGAGAGCTGCTGCAACCCTTCTGAAGCATGTGGAGAATGCGGCGGAGCAGCCCGTTGTTCTTCTTGGTAGAAGCAACCATCCAACGACGATATTCGGGATCCTCGGGAGCATCGGAAATGTCATCTAGAGTCAGCTCACTCGCATAGGGCATGTGGTAGTGAGCTCTGGACTGCCGAGTCCTCTGCGTAGCGGCTGCCAGCTCCTCCTCCTCATCGTGGCTCAAAGGGGCATCCGGGACTGAAGCGGCGGCAGGAGCAGCTCGGGTGGACGAAGTACTCCTTCTGGGCTTTGGTGCTCTCCCAGTCGGTGCTCCCTCAGTTGGTGCTCCAGGGGCAGAACACAAGTACTCCATTCCCGGTGTGAATCCAACGTTGGATGCAACTTCCAGGTCCGTCAATGATGGTTGCGGCAATCAGCAGAACAGGGTGGTCTTGTCTCTCGCTGTGAACCTGTAAATGTTAGTATCGGCCAAGATCTCACAAGAAATAAGGTAAGAGTTATCCATAAACTCCGTTGCGGAGTTGCAAGTGTAAGATCTGAGGTCAAGTTTGACGTGGATGAACAGCCTGGTCAACAAACTCCCGATCCTCTCGCTGTGTGATGCCGCCTTTCCCTTTGCTACTTTAATCCTCTTGTTCGCAATGCATAAGGCAGAAAGTGCTCCCATGTTGACGCTTCCATCGAACTCGCAGCTCAAACCGGCTTAATTGCTAATGGTATCTCTCACGACATTGTAAAGCATGATCAATTCATCGGTTCGCACTTTGCTTGCATCATCCCGTGAGAAGAAGATAGTGCTGATGGTTTTGACACCGACCCGAAGAGCATGGTTCCGAATGGTGGATTGGGCCGCGGATCGAGAGAAGTAATCCCCACTTGCGATGAAGTCCCAAAACCTGTGTGCAATCAGGAGACGTGTGGGGAAGGCTACGTTCTCCTCCTTGGAGTCGAAACCGTAGAGGGCACAGAGGTCCGTGACAGTCAGCTCATATCTCTTTCCTCCAGCAAAGAAAGAGAGAACTCCCTATGAAGCCACCGGTTTGCGCGGGTCCGAATAGGTCAGTTTGGCAGATGCCAAACACTGCCTCACCAGGTCGAGGTAGAGATCGTCGGGTTGGGTGATCAGATCGGTCAATTGGCAAGGCTCAAGTATGCTGCCCACATCATAGAGCAACCCTAGATCCTTTAGCGTTTGCCCACACAAGAAGCGTGTCGGCTCAATGGTAATATCAAGCCATTTGTTGTAGTAGTACGCGTCATTCTGGTCCCATTCTTCGTCTGAATCGAGAGGAAGGTTAGAGTTGCTCAAATCGAAACGTTGTCCTTCATCACGTGGCCAATGGGTTGTTGCGATTTGGGAGGAGGTGGAGGCTCCTTTCCCTTTGCGTGAGCGTGATGGGTTACCAACTGACGTTCGCGGTCCTGACATCCTGCAATGACAGCAGCAAATACAAACCAAATCCAGCATAAATTCATGTCCAAATATCCACACAAACATCGAAATTAAATTCCCCTGTTTTTGCGAAAAATTAAGATAAAGTTCCTGCCGTTGAATCAGATAATTTTGACCAATCCTAACAGCCTAAGATAATAAATCAAAGAATCATAAGTGCTGCCACATCTCTATTCCCCTAGATTTCCAATTTTTCTCCATAAACTAGGGTTTAAGTTTTTATCAAAATTTCAAGCTAAAATTCACAATCCCACCCATGCGAAATCGACTTTAAACAAGCATATGGTCACTCAACAAACCGCAAAGCCACGAATCAATAAGTTAAAGAGCGATTTTTACCCCTTGGCTTCGAGAAAAACGACTAGAAAAATGAGATTTCGAGTGGGTACCTTGATTATCTTGAGAAAAGGATTGCAGATTCGGAAAGAGGATGAAATTTCGATTGAAATCAACCCAAAAATCACTCAGACTGGTTGAGAATTGAAGAAGTTGAGTTTTGAGCAAAAACCTTGAGAGTTTTTATGGAGGAAAATCGAAAGGAGAAGGAAGGAGAAGAAGAAGGAGTTATGGGCGCGAGAAATTAGGGTTTTTGGGGGTCCCTCATAACTGTATTTCCTTATTAAAATTGGAAAATAATCTCATATTTCTCGGGCCCACTTTCCTTATCCTCGTGACTAACCTTATGGGGGGCCTGAATTTAAATGTCAAATTTTACCCTTTGTAGCAGGTGCTCTGTTCTGGGTTTAGGGTGCTCTGTTCTGGGTAGCAGGTGCTTCCTCCGATTTGAACCTTGCAGTGGATCGACTTGCAGGTCGTTCCTTAGACCGACCGATGGTTTGTCTCAGGCCCTCATCCTCATGGATCGATCGATCTATCGTGTTCCAAAACACCTGTTTTTTTTTTCTTTTTTTTTCTTTTTTTTCAACTATCGAAAACAAAGTTAGTAACAAAAGAAGTCAAAATTGAAAAGGTTAGAAAACATACCAGTGTGTTGCCTCCCACCAAGCGCTTGGTTAAAGTCGTTAGCTTGACTTGATTAGCCTTTTAGGCTCTGGGCGCGTCACCTAAGGTGATAACTCCACCTTCGGTTGGGTGTGCATCGGCTAGGTATGGTTTGCAGCGCTGTCCATTGACCGCGAATTCTTTTCCTTTGGCGTCCAGCAACACCATAGCTCCATAGGATCGAACTTCTTTGACGAGGAAAGGACCGGACCACCTAGATCGCAATTTTCCAGGAAAAAGTTTAAGGCGAGAGTTAAAGAGAAGTACCATGTCATTGGGTTGGAAGTTTCGGTTAAGGATTCTCTTGTCGTGGTACATCTTGGTTCGTTCCTTGTACAATTTTGAACTCTCGTAGGCCAGGTGCCTAATCTCCTCTAACTCATTAAGTTGCATGGATCACCTTTCCAAGGCGGGTTTGATGTCGTAGTTCATTAACTTAACTGCCCATGCCGCCTTATACTCAAGCTCTACTGGGAGGTGGCACGACTTACCATACACCAAATGAAAGGGCGTTGTCCCCAATGGCGTTTTGTATGCGGTACGGTAGGCCCAAACTGCGTTGTCCAACTTGGCTGCCCAATCTTTCCTTGTGGTGCCTACGGTTTTTTGCAAAATGTCTTTGATCTACCGATTACTAACCTCAACTTGGCCATTAATCTGCGGGTGATATGGCGTTGCAACCTTGTGCTTTACGCCATTCTTTCTCAAAAGGTTCTCAAAAACCCTATTGATGAAATGGGTCCCTCCATCACTAATCACCACCCTCGGAACACCAAAACGGGGAAATATGATTGTCTTAAACATCTTCAAAACCACAGCTGCGTCGTTTGTTGGAGAGGCAATGGCCTCAATCCACTTAGAGACATAGTCGACGGCCACTAAAATGTACTTGTTGCCATAGGATGAAGGGAACGGTCTCATAAAGTCAATCCCCCACACATCGAACACTTCAACTTCCAAGATGAAGTGCTGAGGTATCTCGTTCCGTCGCGAGATGTTTCCTTGCCTCTGACATTTATCGCATCTTGTTATAAACGCATGTGTATCACGGAACATTGTGGGCCACCAATACCCAGCTTGTAGCACCTTTGATACTGTTACCAAAACATCCTCAACACATTTCTCAACCAAGTTCCATTTCCCAAACACAAACTCAACACATTAAAGTTGCGTGAGGGTCTCGCTAAAGGCACCATTTAGGGTAGACGACGCTAAAGGGTTTAAGGCCATTTAGAGGTGGAGTTCAAAGTGTTTAAAGTGTTTAAGGGTTACCCGATGTTTCGTAGTGGATGCAGGATATTGCACAAAATTTCAAGAGAGAACGGGTACGTTGATATCCACATTCTCTAAACCACTCTTTCTTCTCCAAATTTATCCAACCAATTCATGTTGTCATCGTCCACCTTGGGTACACTTGCTGTGCAGAGAGACATATTCTAATTTACAGATTTTACCACCCTTCATCATCGGTTTTTTATTTTTTTTTATTTTTATTTTTTTAGAATAATGATGATGATGAGGGTTTTTCTTACAAGTGAATGTCTCCCAAGCACGAAAATATCAGAATTGTTGTACATACCCAAGTGGAGCTCATCAATATCGTTCCTCCTTCGTGGATTTTTGTTCCACCTCGTTGTAAAACCCTCTTCTGGAAATAGAAGCAGGTGCTCCTTCTGGGAATCAGTGCTCTCGTTCTTTAGAAAGAGTGATTTAAAGGCAATGTCGACCTAATTCTCTCCGGCCCTTTTGTGCATATGCTGCACATATGACAATGAAGTAACAAGAATGCAAGAGGCTTGAAAATAGGTTAGGGTTAAGGAGGGTACTAACTAAAAATGAGCTAGCTATTCAGGAACAACAAGAGTGATAAAAAGAAATAAGGAGTCCTGAATATGATTCGTTTCCCTAATCTAGTGCCAATAGCGAGAGGAATTTTTGGTCAATATGAAACCTGAAAATAGTGTGTCGAAGTGTTCCAGTTGTTCCATGTACCCATGCTCTGAAGAAATGGTCACTAGAGAGAAAGTTAAACATAGATAGTTCAAAGATCATCATAAGATAAAGTCCTAATTCCCTACAAAGTCTTAACTCGATAAAACAAACAAAAAGAAAGACTCAAAATAAGACATAAGAAAATAGAAAAACATCCAAAATAAACGATATTAGTAGCAACTTCCCCCAGACTCACTTCACATCGTTTCGGTGTGATAATAAGAATAAAGAGAGTGAGAAAAAGGAAGAGAATAATATGAAAATGCGTAAAAGAAAAAAAAGTGTTCATGGAGTACTGAGAAAGGATAAAGGAGCGATGTCTAGTCGCTGGTGGTATCATTGGAGTCTTCGCTGGTGAGATGCTTCTTGCGTTTCGCGGAACGGGTAGATGGACGGGCAGATGTGGATGGACGAGAAACAGGCTGCAGAATAGGGGCTGTAGTCGGGATGGTCTCGGTGGCATGAGAGCTGCTGCAACCCTTCTGGAGCATGTGGAGGATCCGACGGAGCAGCCCGTTGTTCTTCTTGGTGGAGGCAATCATCCAACGGCGATATTAAGCATCCTCGAGATTATCGGAGATGTCATCTAGTGTCAGCTCACTCGCATAAGGCATGCGGTAGTGTGCTCTGGACTGCCGAGTTCTCTGCGTATCGGCTGCCAGGTCGTCTTCCTCATCGCGACCCAAAGGGACATCCGGGATAGAAGTGGGAGTAGGAGCAGGTCTGGTGGACGATGTGATCCTCGTGGGTTTTGGTGCTCTCTCTGTTGGTGCTCCCGTAGCGCAGCACAGATACTCTGTTCTAGGCGTAAATCCGACGTTGGCTGCAACTTCCAAATCTGTCAAGGATGGTTGTGGCAACTGGCAGAACTGGGTGGTCTTGTCCCTCGCGGTGAACCTGTAAATGTTAGTATCAGCCAAGATTTCACAAGAGATAAGGTAAGCGGTGTCCATAAACTCCGTCGCGGGGTTGCATGTGTAGTCCCCAAGGTTGATTTTGCAGTGGATGAACAACCTGGTCAAGAGGCTGCCCATTCGCTCCGTGTGCGCAGCAGCCTTTCCTTTGGCGACCTTGGTCCTCTTGTCCGCAATAATCGAGGCATACATCGCTCCCATGTTGACACTTGAGTCAAACTCGCAACTCAACCCATCTTCGCCTTCAATAGTGTCCTTGACCGCCATGTAGAAAAGATCAACTCATCGGTCCGGATCTTACTCGCAACATCTCGGGAAAAGAGGATGGTGCTCATCGCCTTTGTCCCAATCCGAAGGGCGGGGTTCCGAATTGTTGATTGAGCTGCTGAACGAGAGAAGTAGTCTCCAATGGCGATGAAATCCCAGAAACGATGAGCAATTGGAAGGCGCGTAGGGAGGTCCACCTTCTCCGGCGTAGAGTTAAAACCATAGATGTCACAAAGGTCAGAGATAGTGACCTCATATCTCTTTCCTCCAGCAAAGAAAGAGAGCAACCCTTGTGATGCTAAAGGCTTGCGTGGGTCAGAATATACGAGCTTTGCAGAGGCTAAGCACTGTCAAACCAACTCTGGGTAGAGAGCATCCGGCTGAGTGATGAGATCGGATAGTTCGCAAGCCTCGAGTATTCTGCCCACATCGTAGAGCAGCCCCAAATCCTTCAATGTTTGTCCACACAAGAACCGAGTTGGCTCAATTGCGATGTCGAGCCAATTATTGTAGTAATAGGCATCGGTTTGATCCCATGCCTCATCTGAATGTGGAGGTAGGAGAGAATTGCTTAAAGGGAACCATTGGCCTTCATCACGTGGCCAAGGGTTGGTTGTGAGTTGAGAGGACGTGGAGGCTCTTTTCCCTTTTTTGGAGCGTGATGGGTTTGCGACTGATGTGCGTGGTCCTGTCATCCTTGCTTTCTTTGAGAAACGAGTTGCAGATTTGGAATGGCGATGAAAAATCGAGTGGAATCAAGCCAAAACTCACTCAAATCGGTTGAGAATCGAAGAAGTTGAGGTTTGAGCAAAAGACCTTGAAGGCTTTAATGGAGAAAATCGAAAAAAAGGGAGAAGGAGAAAAAGGAGTTATGGGCGCGAGAAATTAGGGCTTTTTGGGGGTCCCACTATAACTGTTATTTCTTTATTAAAATTGAAAAATATCCTCATATTTCTCGGGCCCATATTCCTTATTCTATTTGACTTACCTCATGGTGGGCCGAAATTTGAATTTCAAATTTTTTCCTGGAGAGCAGGTGCTCTGTTCTGGGTAGCAGGTGCTCCTTCTAGGTTTTTGACCGATGTGCAGATCAATTCTGAGATTAACCGATGGTTTCCGTGTTGAATTCCTCATTCCGGATCGATCGATCTAGCTGAGGGGATCGATCGATCCTCCTTGCATATTCCATAACAAAAAAAAAAAAATTTATAACCTGAAAACTCAAACTGAAATTCAAAATTAGTAATAAAAGAAGTCAAATTGAAAAATTTAGACAACGTACCGGTGGGTTGCCTCCCACCAAGCGCTTGGTTAAAGTCATTAGCTTGACTTGATTAGCCATTTAGGCTTTTGGTGCATCGCCTAAGGAGATGAATCCTCCTTCAGCTTGGTTTGTTTCAGCGAGGTATGGCTTACACCGCTGTCCATTGACCACGATTTCCTTGCCCTTGGCATCCAGCAACACCATGGCTTCATATGATCGGACTTCCTTTACGAGAAAAGGGTCGGACCACCTAGATCGCAACTTTCCAGGAAAAAGTTTAAGTCGAGAGTTAAAGAGAAGTACCAGGTCGTTTGGTTTGAAATCTCGGGTGAGAATCCTCTTGTCATGATAAATCTTGGTTCTTTCATTGTATATCTTCGAACTCTCATAGGCCAAATGCCTAATCTCCTCCAATTCATTAAGCTGCATTGATCTCCTTTCTAAGGCGGGTTTGATATCGTAGTTCATTAGCTTAACAGCCCAGACTGCCTTGTACTCAAGCTCGACAGGAAGATGGCAGGACTTCCCATATACCAAGTGAAAAGGGGTTGTCCCCAATGGTGTCTTGTAAGCAGTTCGGTATGCCCACACCGCGTCATCCAACTTAGCGGCCCAGTCTTTCCTGGTGGTGACTACGGTCTTTTGTAGGATATCCTTGATTTGCCTGTTGCTAACCTCAACCTGACCACTAGTCTGCGGGTGATATAGCGTTGCAACCTTATGCTTTACACCATTCTTCCTTAAAAGGTTCTCAAAAACCTTATTGATGGAATGAGTCCCTCCATCGCTAATCACCACTCGCGGTACTCCAAACCTAGGGAATATTATGGTTTTGAACATCTTTATAACCACAGCGGCATCATTAGTTGGGGAAGCAATGGCCTCAACCCATTTGGACACATAATCAACAGCCACTAAGATGTACTTGTTTCCATAGGAGGATGGAAACGGTCCCATAAAGTCTATCCCCCATACGTCAAACACTTCAACTTCCAAGATGAAGTGTTGAGGCATCTCGTTCTGTCGTGAGATGTTTCCTTGCCTCTGACATTTGTCGCACCTTGAGATAAAAGCATGTGCGTCCCGGAACATTGTTGGCCACCAATACCCAGCTTGCAGTGCCTTAGATACTGTTTTAAAAGTCGCGAAGTGACCAGCATAACTCGAACTATGGCAGTGAAATAGGATTCTTGGAATCTCCTCATCAGGAACACATCTCCTAAAGAGGCTATCCGAGCATTGCTTGTAGAGGTATGGCTCATCCCAAAAGTATCTCCTGATGTCTTGCAAAAATTTCCTCTTTCTGTCTCCCGCAAAATCAGCTGGTTCACGATCAGCAGCAAGGTAATTCGCTATTTCTCCAAACCATGGAAAACTCGGGGGAACCGGCTTAGAAACAGCAGCAGAAAACACTTCTGGAGCAGGTGCTCCGTCCTGAACTGAGTGCTCCAGAAACAGATTCCAATAGCATACAAATGTTCATCTGGTAATGCATCATCAAGCGGGATTATTTCATCGACTTTCAAGCGAGATAAATGATCAGCAACCCCGTTCTCAGTACCTTTCTTATCAACGATTTGTAGATCAAACTCTTGGAGTGGCAAAATCCTTCTCAAAAGCCTCGGTTTCGCATCTTTCTTGGTGAGCAAATACTTCAAAGCTGCATGGTCGGTATGAACAATGACCTTCAAGCCGACAAGGTACGACCTAAATTTCTCAAAAGCAAAGACAACAGCCAGGAGTTCCTTTTCAGTCGTAGCATACTTACATTGAGTCTCATCCAAAGTTCGACTAGCATAGTAGATCACATGAAGCTTTTTATCCTTCCTTTGCCCCAAAACTGCTCCCACAGCGTAATCACTAGCATCCGTCATAACCTCAAATGGTAGATCCCAATCTGGCGTTTGAACAATGGGTGCACTCACCAATGCTCCTTTTATCGTGTGAAACGCCTCAAGGCAAGCTCCATCAAACGCAAACTTGGTCTCCTTACACAAGAGCTGAGTGAGCGGTCTCGCTATCTTTGAAAAATCCTTGATGAAGCGTCTGTAAAAGCCCGCATGACCAAGGAAACTTCGTACCCCTCTGACTGAATCCGGCGGCTGCAAACTCATCATCACTTCAACCTTTGCTCGGTCAACCTCAATACCCTTTTCTGAAATTCGATGACCCAGAACTATTCCATCCCTAACCATGAAATGGCACTTCTTCCAGTTTAATACAAGATGTTTCTCCTTACAGCGTTGTAACACCCTCCATAGATTAGACAGACACACAGAAAAAGAGCTCCCATAGACAGAGAAGTCATCCATGAAAACCTCCATAATATCTTCAATCAAATCAGTAAAGATAGACATCATGCACCTTTGAAAAGTAGCAGGGGCGTTGCATAATCCGAATGGCATCATGCGGTACGCAAAGGTGCCATAGGGACATGTGAAGGTTGTCTTCTCCTGATCATCCGGATGAATGGGAATCTGAAAGAAACCTGAATAACCATCTAAAAACAGTAGTAAGGGTGGTTAGCGAGTCTTTCGAGCATTTGATCAATGAATAGTAAGGGAAAATGATCCTTCCTAGTTGCCGCATTTAACTTTCTATAATCTATGCACATCCTATGTCCTGTGACAGTCCTAGTGGGTATCAATTCGTTCCTATCATTGGCGATCACAGTGATTCTGCCTTTCTTAGGCACTACATGCACATGACTTACCCAATTACTATCATATATTGCATAAATGACTCCAGCTTCTAGTAATTTCATAATCTCTTTCTTAACAACATCTTTCAAATTCGGGTTTAGCCTCCTTTGGTGCTCTACAGAAGTTCTAGATTCATCCTCTAAATGTATCCTATGCATGCATAAATCAGGTGAGATTCCAGGGATGTCATCTAGCGAATAACCTAAAGCCTTCCTATACTTCCTAAGCTCGCATAAAAGTAAGGCGGATTCCACATTATTCAGATCAGCATTAATAATAACAGGATATGTAGAGTTGGGACCGAGAAACGCGTACCTTAGCCCAGCTAGTAAGGTTTTGAGCTCAAGTTTTGGAGCTTTCAGCTCGTTCCAAGGGTCGTTAGCAGAGTTCCCAGGAGCAGGTGATTTTTCCATTTCACCAGAATCCAACATCCTTGCGAAACCAACAGTGTCCTCACTTAAATACCCATGTTCACTTTCAGTTTTTGTCAACGCAACATCCAAGGGATCATTAGCAAGAATCTCTTCAATCTCTTCTTCTGAGATTTCAAGGTTATCCTTAATGGAAAAAGTTTGCCCATCAATGGTCGGTTTCTTCAACATCCGATCCATCTCAAACTCCATGATAATGTCTCCCAGGTGGAGACCAATTGTTCCGTTCTTCACATCGATAATCGCACCAGCTGTGCGCAAGAAAGGACGTCCCAAAATCAGGAGGTCCTTTGGTTCATCGTCCAATTCCAACACCACAAAATCTACTGGGATGAAAATGTTCCCAATCCTGACCTGCAAATCTTCCAAAATTCCTACAGGCAACTTAATAGATTTGTCAGCAAACACTAATGAAATTCGTGTTGGTTTAAATTTTATGTACCCGATCTTCTTTGCAACCGAATAGGGCATGAGCTTCACGTTCGAATCTAAATCACACAAAGAACAAGTGAATCGCATAGGACCAATATCAATATAAAGCACGAACTTACCTGGGTTCTCTTGCTTTTTAATGGCTTTGATTTGTAG
This sequence comes from Arabis hirsuta, assembly GCA_964056655.1. Classification (NCBI taxonomy): domain Eukaryota; kingdom Viridiplantae; phylum Streptophyta; class Magnoliopsida; order Brassicales; family Brassicaceae; genus Arabis; species Arabis hirsuta. Next base: position 28,743,453 of record OZ053303.1, read on the forward strand.
CACAGCACTACAATTCTTACTTACAACCATGGCGCTTTGCTCTGAAGGAATCCGTCCAGAAACCAAGCCCTTAACGTACTTCTTCATGGACGGCATCATCTGAATTGCATCCGCCAATAGCTTAACCGTTAAATCTTGTAGCATCTCCTTACACTTCACCTCCTCCAAATCCTTCTGCGACTTCCTTGGACGTACTGGGTAAGGGACAGGGGGCCTGTAAACACGAGAACGAACCTTATCAATAAACTCATTTGGCCTTAATACCTTAGAAGTTGATCCAGAAACATCTTCATCTTCTTCTGTTTCCGGAGCAGGTGCTCCCTTTGTTGGAGTAGGTGCTCCGTCTGCTGGAGCAGGTGCTCTTTCTGGGCAGTTTGCAGTTTCTGTCCTTAAGACTGCTGGTAGAACTCTTTCACTTCTCAGTTCAATGGCATTTACAAACTCTCTCGGGTTTGTATCCGGCTTACCAGGCAGCACTCCTTGTGGTCGTTTGATTGCATCGACTGTCTGAGCAACCTGAGTGTCGAACTTCTTCATGTGGTTGCAAACCACCTCAAGCCGACCATTAAGGTCCAAGTACATACCATCCACCTTCGTGTTGATCTCAGTGGCGAACTTCTGTTGGTTTGTCAATATCTGCTGCATCATACCTTTCAACTCATCTTGAGAACCACTTCCAGAGCTTGCAGAAGCCTGAAAGTTCAAAAACTGCGGTTTCTGACCTTGAAAAGAGACGAACGTCTTTCCTTGGAAATTCTGAGGGTAGGTCTTTTGGAAAGTCTGATCCTGAGGCTTCTGGGTCTGGGGGCCGGTTTGTTGTGGGTAAATTTGGTCCTGTGAGTTCTCAACATTCGTACTTCGATAGGAGAAATTTGGGTGACTCTTGTAATTTTGGTTGAACCCGCGGTTTCGCACAAACCCTTGGCCGTTCACATAGCTTACCTCCTGCTGATCACTGTCTCCTTCCTCAACCATTTCTTCAGCGAGTGGCTCACCATTCTTATCTGCAAAATGAACCATCCTTTGGTTAACCTTGAGCAACAAGTTGACCTTAGCAGTAAGGTCATCGATCTTGTGGGAGTCTATCCCACTGGATTTCGTAGTCTGATCATATTCCTGAGACTTGTTGCTAGAACTTGTAGCCAAGTTTTCAATCAGCTTATATGCACCCTCTCTAGTCCTGGTCATAAAATCGTCATCGCTGGCAGCATTCGGCGCATTCCTATAGTCCTAGTCAACACCATCGTAGAAGATACTAAGTAGATTCTCATCATTGAAACCATGGTGTGGGCACTCCTTTTTTACTCCTTGAACCGTTCCCATGCCTCACAGAAGGACTCTCCTGAATATTGTTGGAACGAGGAGATTTTGTTCCTCAAACTCCCGGTTTTTGTCTTCGTATAGAAATGATCCAGAAACGCGGCTCTGCATTGTGCCTAAGTAGTAATGGATCCAGCAGGTAGAGACTTTAGCCAACGCGAAGCCTTATCCGCGAGTGAGAAGGGGAATAGTTTGCACTTAAGGAAATCCGGGTTCATCTCATTAGAACTCGTCGTGGAGCAGATCTCCTCGAAGTTTTCTATATGGTCCATCGGAATTTCAGCAGGCAGCCCATGGAACAAATGCTGCTTAACCAGCGATATCATCTGCGATTTGATCTCATAATCATTGCGTTCAACAGCAGGGGGAACTATAGTAGCTCGGTTCCGATAGAAAACGTGGGGATTGTCTGTATCCCCTATTGGACGCTGTTGTTCACGCGCATGTTGTCGCTGCTGTTCGCGCACGTGCTGCTGTTGCATCTGAGCCATCTGCTCTTGCAGCCTTTGCAGCTCAGCTCCCATGTTGTTGTCGCCTTGATCGCCCATATCAGCGGGATTAGGCCTTTGTCGTCTATTTTCTCATTCTAGTCTCGCAAGCTCAGGGTTACTCAGAGTGACGAGGGGAGTTTGAAGATTTCTCCTTGTTGTCCTTGAGTTCATACACCTGAAACACACGTAGGAGAAACAAAAGAACGAGATTAGTGCTTAGTCTAAAATCGTAAACGAAAATTAGAGGTATCGAGTTGGTCCCGTCGCAACGGCGCCAATTTGATGAAAATCCTTTTCCGATTTTATAAGATTAAAACCTAGGTTCACTAAATCGATATAGAAATAGTAAAGGTTCGTTAAGGGACCAGCAATACACTCTAGTTCTATGGGATACAACTTCAGCTAAGCGATCAAAAGATGGTATAAGTGTCACGATAATATCAAAGCAAAACAAAAAGTAAAATTCGGTTGAAAACAATAAGTGGAAAGGCGTTAGGTCAAGGGATAAATCTCAGGGATTAGGATATCAAAACCAAGCAATTATTCAGGTTATCAAGTTATGAACCAATCTAGAACTCAACCATAGATTCAAGAGGACCCACTGCCGTGGCATCAACTACTTCGACAAACAATCTAACACCCTAAACTGTCGTTTGAGGTTACAAAGAATGAAGAGCATTAAACGATTAGGGTTGATTTGTTCACGAGTTACTTTAACTTCAACTGTCGTTGGCTAAAGACAACTCGCCCATCTAAGTCAATTCCAGCAATTCACAACACTTTTGATGAGTGAATTCAACCTAAAATCAGAGACTAGGTGATCAAATTTGTCTAGGCAATACGTTCGACATTAGACGGAGTTATCAAGTGATGTTTCAAAACCTATATATGCTTAGTTATGATTCTCTAACCCCATCGAACCCTCGACCTAACTAGTGGATTACTCGCTCATGATTAAACAAACAACAGCAGCAAAAGAGAATAAAAACTTCATTGAATCAAGGTAAAAAGATTAGGGTTTAAGAAGACTTCAACAAGGAAACGTGAAAGACAAATCTCCAAGCTTACAACTCTCAAAACAAGTCTCAAATCTCTCTCTCTCACTTGCGATTTCGTTCTCTCTCTCTCTGTTTCTGCTGTTGCGTGTCTGCGTCGTGATCTCCTCAAAAGATCCAGAGAAAAACCTCTTTTAAAGGCCCATGGCGTCTGGCCCAAAGATAGAATTTTTAGAATTAAGTTAAATGAAATTTCCATAAGTGGATATGCTGGGAGCAGGTGCTCCCTCTTCTGGGACGGGTACTCCCTTCGTCCAGAATATTCCAAAAAGATCTATATTTCATCTTTTTCGCCAAATCCAATCCGCAAGCTCCATTCCTTGTTTCCAGCCACTTTTATACCTAGAATGACTCGATAGAGAGTGAAAGACTCGATAAAAACCTACAAAATAAAGGTTAGAATGCGCCAAAAATGCATTATATCAAATTGCATGATATTTTGATCTTCACACTATTACAATCGTGAATCCATACTCGACCAAACCTTCTTAAAATATCCATTATAAAGCACACACTCCTTAAACCTTCTCAAATTGTTTTCTTAATGCCTTCATAGCTCTCTAACCTGGTAATGAGGTTTCCGTTTAGTGTGTCGCTTAAATGATTTTGGTAACTAAGTTGGAATCCATTTGTCAATATTTCTTAGTTTACAACTCAATTCATTTATAGTTTTCCGATTTTGTATATTTGTTAAACCTCTTTATTATCAAAATTTAGTGTAGTGCATAAAAAGTTAAAGTTCTACATTTATATTTATCAATGCTATAATATTAACTTTCACAAAGTCGTCACCTTAAAAATAGAGATAACATCTATGCCTAGTGGTATCAAACTAGCAACGTTTTTAATATCAATGTGGAACTCCAAATAATTGGAGATGCTTTAAAGAAATGTACAACGAAGATCTCCAAAGAAATTTTGAAAATGCATGGTCACGTGGAACTGCAAATTATCTGTTAATATTTATATTAATATATTTATTATTTTGTTATAGTTTATCTGACAATATACTAACCTATATGAGGGCATGAACATGAAGTTATCTACTTCAATACAAGTCGATAATACAATTTTCTAAGAAGTTGATTTATTGTACAAGAATACTTTTATCATCACCACAAATAGGATCCGAAATTGCAAAAAAAGTAAAACTTCAAAAAAGAAAAAAAAGAGGAAAACTCGAATTTCATCCAAAAAAGTTACTCTTTTTTTTGTGTGTGTGTACATCTACTGAAGAGAAATGGAAGAGTATTGACAGAACAAGTTAGACTCATTGAGTGATAGACAATGGGCATTGTTTCTTAGCCCACAAGTTTATTAAACCACCGTCGTTTCCCCACTTTCCCTTTCTCCGACCAAAGCAAGCAATCACCGATGGAGTCTCGCTTCGACTATCTGCAGTGCTCTCTATTGCGTATTCTCTAATAGTGTTCTATGCAGTATATAAACATTTTTGGTTCTTTATATAATTGGTAGGTTGCAACACGAGTTGAAATCTTCGTAACGTGCCCACAATGTGATGATTTTGATTCTATTAGCCACAAAACTGGTGCAAGACTCTCTTGGAGTGAAGATGTTGTTCACATAGAAGCTGATGAGATAGGCGATCGATCCCCTACTCTTGAAGTCGTAAAACTGCTGAGAAACATGTGCAAAAACAGAACTGACCGCAAGACGTGTGAAGTCCAATTCATCGTGAAAAGAAATATCTTTGGTATGGAGTTCAATGAGTGGCTAATTGTGAGTTCAAGAGAGCCACTTACATATGATTACAGGTTAACCTCTGGGTGGATCATCGTTGATGATGAGCTTAAAACAATCTGAGATTTTGATGGGTATTAAGCTTCTTTCTTGTTTTTGCAGATCATGTATGTATATGTTTTGGTATGGAGATCATGTATCACCACTGGGTTCATCCACGGGTACAAAGTAAAGAAAGGGACAAAAACTAGTTTTGATTAAACAGAGAATAAACTTTGGAAGTAATAAACAGAACCTACGCATCTGGTAGGTTTGAAGAGTAGTCTATATGTTTTGGTATGGAGATCATGTATCACCACTCGGTCCAAGGAATCACAACCTTGAAGCAACAACTGATCCTTGTCCAGAACTGCTATTGGTGAGAGGGCAAAGTCAGGTTCCCCAAACCAGGAAAGAGTTTCATCAGTGAGATCAATGGAACACATTTTATTCCATGTCTTGCTGCTGTCGAATGACCATATCACTTGGGTGGGCCATTTTTTCTCGGATACAAGCTGTAATCGAGGATGCACATGGTGAGTGACCAGGGGTCACATGGATGGGCAAAGGGAGCTTTGCAGATGACTTGAAAAGTCTCGATGTGAAGATCGAATGATAACACCTTTGGTTCTTCACACTCGGTGAACCAATAAAGTGATCCATCTAAATACACGGGGCTATGGTAAGTGATAATCCGATACGGAGAAGCCGGGACAACGTACCTCCAAGCATCGGTGCCAAAATCGAAAACCCCACAAGTGGTAGTGTTGCCTAGACCAAATTCGGATGAATTATATAAGAAAATCAGCTTGTACGTTCCACTTAGTTTGTCTTTACCGAATCCAAGCTTAGGACTTGGGAAGTCTACTACCTCTTCTTTGCTTTTAGCCACGATGAGAAGTGTTGAGAGTTTGAAAGAGGAAAACTCTGATGCCATTTAGTGGCGGGATTCACCACGACACTCGGTGTGTAGGTACAGTAGATGCATACTAGACCGTCACAGCTACCGTGGCAGAACACGGTGCCGGACATAGGGAAGCTTACAGTCCAAGCTAATGATTTCTGGAACACAATTGTGGTTGGGAGGGGAAGATTTGGGAGACTCTCATCACCATTGAGAATTGAGACGCATGAAAAGGATATCAGGACCTCGTGATTGCCTACGACGGACGAGTTGTCTTTTCTGGAAACTTCAGGACTCAATTGTCGATTTCCACTTGTTTGATACATACTTGAATCTATGCAGACGTACCACGGGAAGTCTCACGAGTATGAACTCTGCCACATCTTGTGGTAAAAATTCAAACATCGAGTGTTGTCTTCTCAATATTATGTCTCGTCTCTAATTGATCTATACAGATACAGACGGAGGCTTTGAATATAATATATAAACGAGAATATGAGACCTAGGGAATTGAAAAAAAGGAGAAAATTATTAATTGTTTTAGTTATAGTTATCCAAATCATTATAAATTGTTATATTATAGTTATCCAAATCATTATTAATTGTTTGATGAACATCAATTTCCCTTTAAATTATGGGATATTTGGAAAATTGCCCCACATTGAACATGACTTTGTCCCAATACACTTAAAAGTGTATAATTTTGTCTCATTAAACTTTAATTATATTCAAACTCGTTTTTATCCTTTAAATATGATAAAAAAATATTTTGATCTTTAATTTTTAAATAAATTTTAAAATAAAAATAAAACTAAAGTATTAAAAATCAGAATAAATCACGACAAAAACAAAATATACACTTTGTCTTCTCCGCCTCAAACTTCTTCGTGTTCGTCGACTAAATCTATGTCTCCTCCGTCGAATCCGAAGCTTTGTGTTCTCTGCCTCCATCTTCTTTTTTCCCTCTGTCTCCTCCGTCGAATCCGAACATCGCCGGCTTTGTGTTCTCCGCCTCAATAAGTCGCAGATCCTAGATTTTAAAACCAAATATTCACTTCAATAAGTTCCTAGATTTAAGGAAATTTAAAACCTAACTTAGTAGAATGTACATTTTACGTTCGGTAGATGATAGACAATACGGTAGAATGTATATTCTAGAAACGGTAGATGCTAGACAAAACGGTAGAATGTATATTCTAGAAAGGGTAGATGATATTGGAAACGGTGGAAAAAACATTCTGCGTAGACGTAGATGACAGACCATTCAGTAGAACACATTTTCTACTTCTCCGTAGATACTAATAAGCTAGGCAGAACCGACAATCTACGGGTTCGTAGAGCTACAAGCGGTAGAACGTACATTCTGGAAGGCGTAGAAGAAAAATATAATATTTTTTTTTAGATTTTTTGTGAACTTTAAAAATATTTGAATATATAAAAATGCCTATCTTTTACGTTCTTGTAATGATAGTATTTTAAAAAAATTTAAAAACTGTTTATTTCTATTTATTTTTATTTTCTTAAAGGCAATTTAGGTAAAAATTGACTAAAAATGAGAAAGGTGTATTGGGACAAAGGCAATTTTCCAAATTTCCCAATTATGGACAAAGAGAAAAACTCTAAATCGTGTTCTCTTTCTTTTTTCTTGAGAAATTTTCCTTTTCTCCAATTCCTAGACCTCCTTTATATAGTAGATTATTTCATAAGTCTCCATTTGTATAAATTCGTTTATTTTCTTAACAAATTGGGATCTGTAGTTCTTTCGGTTCCAAAAACAAAATAAAAAAGTTCTCTCTTCCTCTCTAGAATTAAGGTTTTCTCGTTGGTTGGTCAATCTCGATTGTTTAAATTGTAAATTTGTTTGGGGAACTTGAGTGGTTGGATCCATTCGTTTTGCTCAAATTATATCTGCTGATTTGTATTTGGATCGAAGAGAAGCTGCTATGGAAGGGCCACAACAATCTCTGGTTGATATTTGCAGTGTACAAATTGACAACTTGAGTTTCATTGGAAACGTTGAGTTTGTTGAACCCCATCTTCTAGAAAAGATTCTACCACAATGCTCTCTACAAGAGTTCGCTCGTATAGAAGATACAAATCGAGTAAGAATCATCTCAATATTTTTTATTGGTTTTCTTTTCGAAGTTATATATATAGAGGATATAAATATATCATGGATCTAATTGTAATTAGTAGAGTGAAAGCTCTAAAAATTACGTGTATAAATACTTTGTAATTGTAACTGCTAAGTACTAAGATATTTTTCCTACATGGTATCAACAACATTTACGATACCCTAGGATCTCTAAATTTTTTTGGCCGCCATCCTCTCTCCTTTCAAGATCTACGTCTCTTCTTTTCTTCTTCCTTGTCACTCTCTCCTTGTTTTTCTTCTTCATCTCGGCCTTACATCATGACTTCCTCTGAAAAATCTATACCCATCGTAACTGAAACTGTTTCCGCCACCTCCACCCCGACTCTCCTTCACATCAACATAACCAATGTTACAAAATGGAATGACTCTAATTACCTCATGTGGAGTCACCAAATCTCTGCGCTTCTTGACGGCTATGCACTTCTCTGTCATCTCGATGGCTCCATTGTTGTCCCTGCTTCGACCATCGCTGCTAATGATAACATTGTCAATCCCGACAATACCCTATGCAAGAGACAAGACCAACTCATCTATAGTGCGCTCCTTGGTGCGATTTGGCTCAGAATCTACAATCGCTTGTGTCCCGTGCCTCCACCGCTGCGGAAATTTGGGAGACTCTTCGCTCCAGTTATGCTAAACCGAGTTGGACCCATCTTTGACAATTGGGTGAACAACTTAAAAACTGGAGCAAGACTACAAGCCCATCATCGATCAAATTGAAGGTCGGGAGACGCCACCATCTATCACTGAAATCCATGAAAGGCTTTTTAATCATGAGCTTCGGTTACAAAGGGTAGTGCCAAACTGTCAACTACTGGCCTAATCAACACAACAACAACAACTACTCCAACTGGAACTCACGCAACAGCAACTATAATCGTGGAACATCTTCTCAGCCTAACAACTTCAACCGTATGGACCAGAAAACTCTTTGTTCTTACAACGGTCGCTGCCAACTCTGTGGAATTCACGGTCACAGTGCTCGGACCTGTTCACAGCTTACCTCTCATGCTACGAACATATCTTCTCGGGCCAACCATGCTCCATTAACCAATCCATTCACACCATGGCAGCCATGTGCTAATGTTGCCATGACATTCTTGGCTCCAATCAATCCGCGGCTTCTTGATAGTGGTGCTACACATCACATCACCTCGGATCTCCATAATCTCTCACTCCATCAGCCATACAACAGTGGTGATGAGGTTCTTCTTGGTGATGGCTCGGGTCTTGCAATCTCACATACTGGTTCTACTACTATTTCTTTATCGTCTCGTTCTCTTACATTAAATAAAATCTTGTGTGTTTCCAACATCAGTAAAAACCTCATTTTGGTTACCGCTGGTGCAACACTAACAAAGTGTCTGTCGAATTCTTCCATGCTCACTTTCAGGTGAAGGACCTCAGCACGGGATTCCCATTACTCCAAGGACGAATTAGGGATGAGTTATATGAGTGGCCAGTCTCTCCCCCCCCCCCTACCCGCTACCTACTTTGCCTCACCAAGTCCAAAAGTTTCAATTGACTCATGGCATTCACGCCTTGGTCATCTTTCTTTATCAGTTTTAAAATCTGTTGTTTCCAAGTTTTCGTTACCCATTTCTGATTTGTCTCCAAAACATTTGTCTTGCATCGATTGTCCTATTAATAAAAGCCACAAATTACCCTTCCATAAAACCACTATCTCTATTACCCGACCTCTTGAAATCATTTTCTCTGACGTGTGAACTTCTCCTCTTATTTCGGTTGATGGTTTTAAGTATTATCTGCTTCTGGTTGATCATATCTCACGATATTTCTGGTTTTATCCTCTCAAACAAAAGTCGCATGTCAAAGATACGTTTATTGCCTAAGTCGTCGGTGAAAAATCATTTTCAAGCAAAGTTCAGAACGCTTTATTCCGATAACGGAGGCGAGTACATTGCACTTCGTGGTTTTCTATCTACGATGGGAATCTCGCATCTCACTTCTCCGCCTCACACTCCAGAACATAACGGTTTATCTGAGCGAAAACATCGTCATATCGTGGAGATAGGTCTTACCCTCCTTAGTCAAGCTTCTGTTCTGAACGCATATTGGACCTACGCCTTTGCCACCGCGGTGTACTTTATTAACCAGATGCCAACACCAGTCATCGATAACCTTTTTTCCATTTCGTAAGCTCTTTGGTGAGGATCCCAACTACACGAAGCTCTGCGTCTTTGATCACTCTGTTTTCTGTGGCTTCGTCCGTATATGACCAACAAGCTTGATCAACGATCATCTTCATGTGTGTTTCTCGGGTATTCTTTTACCCAAAATACGTATCTTTGTTTGGAACCTATCACCAGTAGAATCCACACGTCCCGACATGTTCAGTTTGATACAAATATTTTCTCCTTTCGTTAACTTCTTAAAACCAATGCCAAGTCTTCTTCCTCTGAGCTTATTCCCTCACCCTTATCTGAACCCATGACCACTGTGCCACTCGTCCCTCCGTCGGAGAATCGGATTCCTAGCTCAGTTCTTTACGAATCATCACAACCGAACCCAGAACCACCACAACAAATTCCTATTCTACCGCCGGTTCGCAATGACCATTCCATAACCACTCGTGCCAAAAACAAACTCACCAAAAAGCTAACCAAACTCTCCTTCACTGTCGTAAAATCCACACACAAAACTGAAATCCCAACAACAGTTAACCAAGCTTTGCAAGATCCGAATTGGCGTTCTCTTATGTCCGCTGAATTTGATGCTTAAATCTGAAATGAAACATGGGATCTTGTGCCTCCAGATTCATCTCAAAATTTAGTTGGTGTTCGTTGGGTGTTCACGATTAAGGAGCTTCCAGATGGGTCTCTTGATAAATATAAAGCTCGATTGGTTGCAAAGGGCTTTCATCAACGTCAAGGCTTGGATTATTCGGAAACATTTAGTCTGGTCATTAAATCCACCACTGTCCGCATTGTTCTTGGGATAGCAGTTACCAAAAATTGGCCTATTCGACAGCTTGATATTAACAATGCATTCCTCCAAAGTACTCTTGATGAGGAAGTCTATGTTGCTCAACCACCAGGATTTGTTTATATGAATCGCCCAAATTATATGTGTCGCTTGAAGAAAGCATTATATGGTCTCAGACAAGCTCCGCGTGCATGGTACCTATCCCTCAAAACCTTCATTCAATCGCTTGGTTTCATCAATTCACATGCTGATGCTTCACTCTTTATCTATCGCCATGGTTGTGACTACGTCTATGTTCTCATTTATGTTGACGATATCCTCATCACGGGAAGTAACAACAAGCTTATTGATACGTTTCTAAGGGCCTTGGCGGATCGGTTCTCACTAAAAGATCTTGGTGAACTAAACTACTTCCTTGGCATCAAGGTTAATAGTTCATCTTCTGGTATTCATCTTATGCAAAACAAGTATATTCATGATCTTCTTGTCAAGCAGAACATGATTACTGGTAAATCAGTTTCTACGCCAATGGCCTCCTCTCCTAAACTCTCTCCCCGGTCTGGTCACCGGCTTGACGATGTTACCTCCTCCGAATATTGGACAGTCATTGGATCTCTTCAATATCTAGCTTTCACTCGTCTTGATATAGCCTACGCGGTTAATCGTCTCTCACAGTTTATGCATTCTCCTACGGATGGGCATTGGCAAGCAGCAAAACGGGTTCTCTGCTATCTTGCGGGTACGCCCAAACATGGCATTTTCCTATCTTCCAAGAATACTCTTTCCTTACATGGGTTCACGGATGCCGACTGGGAAGGTGATGTCGATGATTTCCTCTCCACCAATGCATATGTCATGTATCTTGGAAGTCATCCCATCTCTTGGTCTTCTAAGAAACAACGTGGTGTTGCACGCTCCTCCACTGAAGCGGAATATCGCATCGTCGCTAATGCTGCTTCTGTAATGAGTTGGATTTGCTCTTTACTGTCTGAATTGGGCATCGGTCTCCCCACACAACCGGCTCTCTATTGTAATAATATAGGCGCCACTTACCTTTGTGCTAATCCCATCTTCCACTCCCACATGAAGCACATCGCCTTGGATTATCATTTCATTCGCGATTGCATTCAAATAGGTTCCCTTCGTGTTGCTCACGTGTCTACTCGAGACCAGATCGCAGATACACTAATAAAGCCTCTGCCTCGAGCTCGTTTCATTGAAATTACTACCAAGATGGGCGTCACAAAAGTCCCTTCATTTTGAAGGGGTGTATAGAGAATATAAATATATCATGGACCTAATTGTAATTAGTAGAGTCAAAACCTAGAAACTACGTGAATAAATACATTGTAATTGTAACTTCTAAGTATTAAGATATTTTCCCTACAATATATGTCTTCATTGTTTTCTTCTTTCTTTCTGTTAGGGCATAGATCTTAGTTCGATCACATCAAAATTATACGAGGAACTTCTACAGTAGGGATTTTGGTGACCACATCAAAATTGCAGAGGAAAGGATAAAGCTATGGAACAGGGGATATGTCATTTGGAGAAATTTATACGAGGTTAGTTTTAGTTTCTTTACTTTTAATACTATAAATACATATACAAGTCTGATATATGCATGCAATTTTGTACAGCTAAGGCGTAAAGTTGTGTTGGAGATAGAAGCTGCTCTACTCCTCAAGAAGTCTGATTGACAAGTCCCCTCACTCGCTCGCTCGCTCGCTGACGTTGCAGATGCCTCTCTCTCTCTCTCTCTCTCTCTCTCTCTCTCTCTCTCTCTCTCTCTCTCTCTCTCTCTCTCTCTCTCTCTCTCTCTCTTTGCATTCAACCCTTCTTCGATGACTTGTTTGCGTATCATTATCCTTAGACTCACACAGGAAGATACCTTATTGACTAAGCCGTATTGACAGACAAGGGGAATAATCATGATCAGTTCCAGGTATTAGGAGTATATTCGGCTCACCCGGCCATTTCTGAACTCAACCACTCTTTGTACTAATGATCACGATTATCCCTCCACGAAAGTCGTGTTGGTCGTCGTATTAGCAAACCACCTGCGTTTATCGAAGTCTAACAGAACAGAATCGCCAACTTCTTGAATGGAAGATAGAAATCGGAACTTATGAACCGAAGTTCTTAAGGCTCCGGAAAACTAGAGAGAATTTACTCAGACATTAGAGAGAGAAACTAGAGAGAGGCTTTTATGGAAATTATGAGATGATATTTCACAAGGGGTTACACACATATTTACAGGGGAGGATGGTTTACGCTGACATAAGCGCTGACATCATGCTCGCCTAACTTATTAATTGCATACCTAATTATTAATGACATCACTATGACGTCATGCTTACATAAGCGGCGATTACATCATCGCTTATATCATGCTTATGTATTTATTATTTTTGCGAATATATTGTCGCATTACATACTTATAAACACATAAAATACTTAAATATATCTTACTTAGTGTTCCATCTCGAACTTGATTATATGTTTTTCGCAACAGCCATAATGATCATTTGGGCACTTGTAGACGTAATATGGTTCTTCATAAGGTTGTTCTTCATAAGGCTTCGGGTCTTCTTCATTGATGTTGATGCCAAACATCTTGCCAACCTCATCAATACTCATGTCCATTGAATCGTCTGGGAGTTGTGCATTTTGGGAATATTCTCGCGGGGATTCCTGAGGCTGTGAATCTTGCTTGTTCGGCTTCGAGACATCGTAAACGAGTTGAATGTTTTCCATCTTGGTCATGTAGCTCTGTAGGTCTTCATCGAGACTCATCTGATAGTCTACTGAGTAATAGGTCCAATTGGGGATAAATGGTACCGGAAATGTCTGCATTGCATTATTGAGAGAAAATGCATGGATCTGAAAGTCTTCATAATGCTTAGTGTCGTTGACGTTGAAATCTGGGCGAACGCCTCGATAGTAATCTTTGTGATGGATAAGCGTTGGTAACGCGTGAACTTTCCCTGACTTAGAGTTGAACTAGACAGGTCGATGAAAGAAGAAGATTGTGTGAGGATTGAAGAGGGATTGAGGCTTCCTTGACTTTTCAGCTTCTTGAATGGAAGGTTGACTGCTCTGGCTGACCTTCGTAACTTTCCGCTCCAAACGGATAGAGGTGCGAACCATGTGAAGAATGTGGAGAAACATTCTCTTTGTCCTTGTTGGGCATTGATATAACCGTAGAGCCATTGGATGTCGAAAGCTATCCCTATGGTGTAGACTGAACAGAGGACTTCTTCTGGCATATGTGACTATTCGATCCGGTAGAGGTGTGCAAATGGATACTCCGGGTGAATGCCCATTGGTGCGATATGATGGTTGTCTGGTCCGTATTTAGATACGATGATAGACTGATAGCAGAACATCTTATCTTTAAGGTGCTCGTGGAGAGTTTTTCTTTCGATAAGCTGTTTAGCGTCTTCTGACATACCGGTGGTGAAGTCGTAGTAACTCTTTGTTGAAGAAGAGCTCGCTATTATCATCTGCAGTTCTTTCACCGAGGGTATGCTGAGCATGTCAGCAAGAGTATTTTTGTGCCCTTTAAATAGAATGATTCGAAGTCATACTTCGAAAACCATTCGCTCCATCGTAGCAACTGTTGATGCGGGACCATCTTTTGCTTGAATTGTAACATCTTCAGGAAAGAAGACATGTCCATCTCGATGCGAAATTTGTGTCCAATCAGATGGAACTCAAATTTCTCAATAGCCTTTTTGACTGCGAGTATTTCCTTGAACGTGGAGTGATAGTGGATCTCCGAATCTTTAAAGCGTCCACTACCGTAGCCACAGATTTGACGTTTGCCATTTATTTCTTCAAATAAAATAGCTCCCCAATATTTGTCACTCACATCAATCTGCAGAATGCGCGTTCCTGTAGAATGAATCTTTAGAGGCGGTAGCTTCTGTACCTCTAGCTTTAGACTTTTGACAGCGTCGATTTGTGTTTTAGTCCATTGTGGGGGATGCTTTTTCAGCATCTTCTTTAGCGGTCTTGTCAGCTACGATAATTGCGGAATAAAGTCACTCACGTAATTGATTACGCCAAGGAATTGTTGGATTTGTCGCCTTGTTAGATTTTCATCAGGAAAATATAAGAGTGATGTAGCAAGATGGGCCTGGGGTGTGAATTCACCATCGTTTATCTGCATACCCAGAAAGTCGATGTTGGGCAGGGCTATGACCATCTTTTGGGCTGATAGCATGATACCGTACTCTTGGACTATGCTATGGAATTGTTGCAGCAGTTGATTGTGCTCTTTGTCCACAGTCGAGAAGAGCAGGATGTCATCGATATATATCAAGGTCATATGTAGAAGAGGCTTGAATATTCGTAACATCACCTATTGGAATAGCGACGAGGCTGTCTTGAGGCCGAATGGTAGAACATTCCATTCGAGGTGTTGGTTTGGTAGACAGAACGCCGTTTTGTATCTTTCATCTGGATGTACGCCAAGTTGCCAAAATCCCGATTTGAGGTCGAACTTGGAGAATATATTTGCTCCCTGAAGGTGTTGGAGGAGTGCCCTTTTGTTTGGCAGTGGGAACTTGATATCCTGTAGATACTGATTGAGGGGTTTATAGTCAATGACGAATCTCAATTTCCCCCTGGCTTGTTCGGCATGGTTATTGACGTAGAATGCTTTACACGCCCATGGGGAAGATGTTGCCGAAACAATGCCTTGACTGATTAGTTCATCACACTCGTCGTTTTCCTGTTGTAACAAAGTAGGTGGCATGCCTGCATGGCTCGCTTTTTTTGGAGTTGTGTGAACATCGTCTTTGAAAGGTAGTGATACGTAGAACTTCTTGTTGAGCCAGAGTGGATAGTTGCACTTTTGGAGGAATTATGTATGTGATTCAACGCAAGATGTTGTTGTTATTGCCTCTTTGATCTTGCTGAACATTGTTGACTCAGATCCTTCAATCGTGAATAGCCTTGGTACTGTGGTGAAGGCCTTGTAGAAAGCTTTCCATCTTATGTCGTATGGTTCGATAGAGATATCAAATTTTTTCTTCAAGAGAGAGTATGAATCCCATCCCAATATTAGATCTCTTCCAGGTTCAGTAGAGCCAAGTACTGAAGTAGTAATTTGACATCCAGGGAAGAGCTCGATGGTTATTGGTTTAGACTTGAACTTGATAGTCAATGTTCCTGAGTTTGCCACACGGAACTCTTGTTGATACGGTAACCACATTGAGGATGTGAGAATCTTAGGATTCATAATCATTGTATGAGCTCCTGTGACAATAAATGCAATGACATGAACCGGGTCTTCTTTGGCGGAGGGATCGAAGATTGTGACCGGTAAGTTTGGTGTCTATATTTTTTAGTGATCTTGAAACAGCAATCATCTTCTTCGTCAGAAAATGCGTCGGATGAGTCATCATAGTCTGAGTATCCACAGATAGCATCATTGTCGTCGCTATCATAGGATAGAACAGACTCTAGATCATAACCGTCGAGATCGATATCTGGTGCGATGTGAGATATCGAATTGATGAGATACTTCTTCTTCTTAGGAGATTTGTTGGGACAATGTTTTGCAAAATGTCCTTCCTTGCGACATAGAAAACATTTTGTCCCTTTGGTGAAGTTGCGCTTCTTTTTAAAGACTCGCCGTCGTGTAAACTTTGTGGAGTGCTTCTTTTTAAACCGTCCATGTTCGCCGTTGGCATTGCACGAACATGACTTCTTAGGTTTTGAGCACTTGATTGATAAATCTGGCCTGGCACATATCTTGGAGAGATGCTTAGACTTGTCCATAAATTCTAACCAGAACTCTTTCTGTTTGCACAATTTATCAAGAGTCCTGAAGAAATATTGCTGGATCTGGCCAATAGAGATTTCTTCAATCGTCTGGTTTTGATCTTTGATGTAGATCTTTGTTTGTTGGTTAAGATAGTCATCTACTGAAGATAGATACACCTGCTTCAGACTTGGGTTGTTAAGACCATTGAGAGAGTAGTATCTCTTAGTCTGCCTCTCAAAGTGTTTAGCTAGATCTCGTTTCTTCATCAAGCAGCACTTTGCTGTGTAAAACTCTTCTTGGAGTTTGTCTCTGAGATGCGTAGGTGTACTGATGAATTCTCTATGAATCTCGCCTAGGAGCAAAGGTATAGTTGTTGTATAAACCTGTTGCTGCCTGTAGTCACCGAGCGAATTCCACCATTCTTTGAGTGCGCCCGAGAACCTTGCCGTGAATTGTTGTATCACCATCGGTAATGGTGAAGTAATGGCTTCCGAGGTCATCTACGCTTGAAATTCATCTAGACGATTATTCCATTTTTCGTAAGAAATATCATCGAAGGTGAAGACCATGATTTTTGAAGCAAATTGCTTTGCTGGTATTTCTTCTTGTGGGAGCGTGTAGTTCATGTCTTCGTCAGTTGAATACACCTCGTTGATGTTTGGTTCTTCCTTAGGAGTGGCTGGACCATCATCTATGGCGAACTGCTTTGGTAATGACTCTTCTTCAGAATCTGTCGTGAAAGTGTTGGAGCTGGAATCAGAGAAATGACTGATTTGTGCTATCAGTTCTGAAGAGGAGGGTTTAGGATCTTGCTCCATCGTTGGTTTATGAATAGAGTCTTCTGAACTCTTTCCGATAGTGTTGAGCAAGCTGGTCATCGAGAATTCAATTATTCCGATGTCATTTTCCTTGTCCTTTTTCTTTTTGTCTTCTCCAGACTCAAGGCTCGAAGAGGATGTAAGAGTTGGTTTCTTTGTTGGGTTGACCTGGAATTCCGATTCCTTTGGTCTTCTTGGTTTTGCTCGTGCCGTCTTAGGTCGTGGAGTAAACATTGGTGTCGATGCCGAGGCATAACAGGATGTGAAGGCTTCATCATGTTTCTTAGATCAACCATGTTTCTGCAAAACACATACATAATCTTTTTTAATTGTTACTTAATGAGTTCTTGTCAATAACCTTGCATCTTCTCTTCAATAGATAATTTACACACAACACAAAACAAAAAGGAATCCACAAGATGATGTATTTTTGCTAATTGTCACTCAAAAGAAAATCTACAGAGAAAGAGTCGTGAGGTTTTTTTATACAAATTTTACTTGAAAGCAAACAAAAATAGAACATAATGTCAAATACACCCAAAAAAAAGATCTTGTTGAACCTTTTTCTCTCTTTGTCTCATAGCCAGAAATAAAGCATTGCCTGTTTCAATAAAGATGCGAAATATATTTGTTAGTTCTTCTACTCAAATACTCACTAAATTTCACCACTCAAAAATCTCTTAAATGCATATACCTCTTGAACCGAAACAATGGCGGGGTCGATCCAAGGTTGTAAATTCTCCATTGTATTCAAACTCTTCACTTCAGATGATTGCACAGAACTTACCTCAACCTTCACTTCATTCACTAGACTAATCTCTTCTCCCTTAACCACTCCACTAGTTTCAGGCTCTTCTTTCTTAGTTCTTTCCCGCTCAAGCCGCTCTACTCTCTGCCTCAACCGCTGCAGTTCAGCTTGATACTCTGCGCGGTTTCTCTTACCGCTTCTGTCTCTTGTCTGTTTAGATGACTTCTTTTCCATCTTTGTCTGCTTTGCAACTTTTATCACAAGAGTGTCATCATGAGTTTTACACAAACCCTTTGCTTCCTCTTTCCTTTCTTGTGTATCTTCTTGAAAGTTCGATGAGCTTGCAACATCTTCCACTCCATTGTTTAATCCAGATTCAGACAATGAAGTCTTGTGTTTCATTGAATCTCTAAAATCTGTAAGCTCTTTCACTTGCTCATCCAGTTTCTTGATCTGCTCCCAATACACATCTAAGGAACTCTTTTGTGATTCCAAGCTCTGCTCAATAACTTCCTTCTCCTCGGGTACCGAAACATCTGGAGACGGTGTTTGAGATCTATCACACAATGACAAATCATTTTCATCATCATTCTCTTGAAGCCTAAGATCTAATCTAGTGAAATCACTATACCCTAAGCTCAAAAGCTGGCTTTTATAAGCTTCAACTTGATACTCAAGAGCAGTGATTTCAAGCTCTTTCTGGTAAATGATATCCTGCAAAAGCGCGAAAGACATCTCGGCATGAGACATTTGCTCTTCAACCATTCTCTTGTACTGACCACCTTCCATAGATAGCTCAGCTTTCTCTCCTTGCAGCCTAAGAATCATTGACAAGGCCTCGCTCGCTGATGTTGCAGCTGCTTCTCTCTCTGCATTCAGCTCTTCTTGGAGCCTCTCGATGACTTCTTTACGCTCATAAAGAGCGATTCTTAGATCAGTTGTCTCAGCTCCAGGAATTTTAAAGCTACGGCTTCTTTCAACCATGTTTTCTGCAAGACACATACATAATATTCTCTAATTGTTACTTAATGATTCTCATTAAAACAAGAAAAAAAATCTCAAAGAATAAAGTTTTTTGCCCCAAAAGATGAAGCAGAATCTTGATAAAAAATAAAAAAAAAAGAATCTCATTGTACCAAGAAATTTTGCAATTTGAAGAAGAAGAGGAATTTGATTGATGAATTTGCAGATCCTGGAATGAGAGTAATGACTAGTTTAATCTCTTGAACAGAGGAAAACGTTTCAGATAAAGAAAATGAATATTTCCGGTGAATTACACAGAAACATTTGTTCTGTGTTTGATCATAATCTAAAAAGGGAATATAATCATACTCACAAAAGCCACGCCAGACCAAAAATCAAATTATGGTGTCGTATCAATATCAAAAGAAGACAGATGACCAAATATCTCAGCTCATAAGCAAGACAAAGTTCTTCAACTTTTCTCAGCTTTACAAAAAAAAAAAAAAAATCCTACAAAACAAAGGGTCTATCAAAAACAGTGAATAATCTTTGTAAAATAATGATGAGGTGCTGGAATATCTCAAAGAAAGAGCTGGAACGTAATTGGTGAAATAATTATCTTTGAATGATTAAAGTTTTAAGCCTTAATGTGACCTTTAATTTTGCGTGGGGCATGTCATCTTCGATTGTGGTTTGAAAACTTCTTGATACCAAATTTCTAAAACCTTTTAAAGAATTGAAAAAGAAAACAAAAAGAGAGAAATTCAAGTTTTCAACGGCTCATTACAAGGCCAAGTGTTAGCTCCGGCGTGTGGGACCTACGGTGGCCGACTTCGTTTCTGCCACGTGTACGTAAGACACAGGTTTGAGCTTTGACTTGTGTCTCTTATACATTATATACACACCGATAGAGAAAGATTCAGAGAAGTAAAATTCCAGCCAGAAATGCAAATCTCGAAGATATCACTAATGTGCAAATTGTCATTAAAGATCTTGTTATAATGAAAAACTATAAACACATTGAAATTTCGATTCCATCATCTTCTTCCTTGAACTTGTCTCTTACATCACCTTCCTCAATTTCTTAGTTGTGGCTCACAGTAGGAAACCAAAAAACATATCATAACGGGCACGGTTCCATATCGATACATGGGGATTTAAGGCCTTGAGAAGACTGCTATTGATTCCCATTCTAAGCTACATATCACATCCTGCAAAATCCAATGTACACAAGTTTAAGAAAAATTACTCGATCGAAGTAACTAGTTGGTTGAAAGAGAGTAACATGATGTTTTCACCTGTGGATTTTGTGTGTCGATGTCAAAACTGTTAATGGCACAAGGTTCAACCAGAAGCTCGATCGGTTCTTCCCCTAAACCAAAATAGCAAGGACACCACAGTTTAGTAAATCACACAAGAAAGAAGAACTAATGTGGTAAAAAGCCTAAGTATGTACCTTGCTCGATGACACCAAGGATGCCATCTTCAGAGCAGGCCATAACGGGTAGAATCCGTGAGGATGAGATGTTGGATTTTGTGTATGAGTCATATTGAACCTCCCACACCTCACTTTCAGACAGAGGATTGTTTATACCCTCACTTGCTCCAACACCAGAAAGAACGATGGGCTGCTTTGGCCACCGAAGATCCCAAGCAAACACAGTACCTGAAGAACCTCCCGTCTACACATACCGCATCAAGATAAAGTTATCAAATCATGCTTCTCACTTATAGGGTCACAGTCTTACAGATATGTTATACAACCAACCTTGCTGGGTCATTTTAGACATGATAAACCAATCAGCTACACGGAGTATATTTTGTGTTTGTGCATATGAGAGCAATACAAGAAAATGTTTTTAAAAATAGTGAAGGTATGAAGAGGATATTCGCCTGTCACAAAGTGGCTTAATATTCAAAGTTTCTATTTCAACACAGAAACCAAATGACTCACTTTCATCTCACAAGAAAGAAATGAAATGAAATGTTACTTTTCCGGACATAAGTAAAAAGAATAACATGAAGGAATTAGAGCAAAGGCTAAATACTCAAAATCTGGCAAAGATGGAGGATTCCACTGAAGTTTCTTAGATTCATCAATTTATGGTGAAGAGGTTGTTCAAACTTCAAACAGATAAGAGCTTAGATCAGATTTCTAACACACGCCTCGTACAGAACAAATACTTACAATGCAAGTGTGCTTCCGGGATGGATGAATGTCAATGGAGTGGACAATTGCAGAAGTTTTTCCTTGAAACCTTCAATGTTATCATACACAGGTTAGGTAAGATTTTTTTAATAAACGATTGAATCAAACGATTCACCTTTCCAGTTCTCAGTTTTACTTGCTAAAAAAGCTCACCAAACCAAATTATACGAATGCACTCTAAATCCAAATGAACAAAAAACTTCCAAGTTCCATATCACTGAAGAGCAAACATTCCAAGAGCCTAAAACCGGACCGACCTAGCACTTATGCAATCACAATATAAACCCTTAAACACAACTGAGAACTCACCAGTTGCCATTGAGCTGCGAGACAGCTTCACCACACTTCCTCTGATCCCACAATTGCAAACCAAAACCATATCCTCCGGTGACAAACTCAGTCGGAGAAGCCCATTTCACAGCTCTATAACCCACCAGACCGTTCCCATCAAAAACCCTTCTGTATCTCAAACCTTCACCATTAACAATCGTCACAACATTTACTCTCCCGTCTTCACCAACACTAACACATTCTCCTACCTCTCTCCAATCCACACCTTCCACGCGACCCACATGGAACCTCTCTCCCTCCGCCACATAAACCTCCTGAATCTCCCCTCCTTCCACCAAATCAACCATCAGAACATGGAGCGAACCGGAAATCGTGGCCGCCGAAACCATAGGTTTGAACAAACCGCCACCACCGCCGTTTCCGGCGACTTCTAACGACGAAACCCGAGAAGGTGAAATCCATGAAGATAACGATTCGACTGATGGGTTATTATTGTTCGGATTCCCTCTAGAGTTCGGGTCGAGCGAGTGGATATCGATTGATGAAGAGTCACAATCCGGGTCATAGAAAGCTGTTGCGAAGAAACGATTCAACGCGGAAGCTTGTGGAAGCCATCTAACTCCGTCTACGTACTTCGATTGTGGTATTCTATGGATTTGGAACGAATCCTGCATCTCCATTGCTACAGAGGTTTCTAGGGTTTTACGAGCAAAGAAGAAGAAGAAGTCTGGTGGGAAAAATCAGAAGCAGCTTCAGAAATGAAAAGTAAACTACTTAAATACCCTTGATACTTGACTGTTATTACAAAAACGCCATTTTTCACACCATGTATCTGAGAATCTCTCTCTATCTTTGGTTTCTGGGAAAGTGAAAATGATGACCGTACAACACAATAGGTTCTTAATCTCTCCGAACGACAAGCTCCGAGGTTTTGGTAATGTCTTCAAGAAAAATGGCGGCGGATTAGTCACGGTAATGTCGAAAAGGAGAGACTTTCCAGAGAAAACAAAGGAAAAACGACCCGTCTTGCGAATCAAAGTCCCGAACATAATCCTTGCTCGATCTGCGATTGCTATTCTGGGTTTGGGATTCATCGATGCTGGGTAAGATTTTTGAACATCAAAAGATTGTGAATGAATGTAGGGATAGTAGTATAATGCTTAATCATAGTGTTCTTTATAATATCTCTTCTTCAGGTATAGTGGCGATTGGTCAAGAATAGGTGTGATCTCTAAAGAAACAGAGGAACTGTTAAAGATTGCTGCTTTTCTTGTTGTTCCTCTCTGTATCTTTATTGCCCTTTCATTCTCTAATGAATCAACTGATTAAAGGTTCTTGATTCAGCTAGATTACATCTTAATATCATGAGTATGATCATGGAATCTAGTTCCTTGAACAAGACCTAAACCTCAAATACTTGCAAGTGAAAGTGCCTATTTGATTACTTTTGAATAATTTGAGTAGTAGTACATTGATACATTGAATGAAATATCACTAAAAAGGAGTATACAATGTGAGTGTTTAAAAGGCACAAGAAGGTGAAGCCCGCCGAAAATCCATGATTAGAAGAGAGGCAACACTATGAGCAAGAGCTCCTAACACTACAAACACATGGAATATCTGATGGCTATGTCCCGCAAGATCAAAAGCACCGGGCTTCCATCTCTCAGGTATACGGCTAACATAAAACCCTGCTCCTGTTGCGTACAACACAGCCATCGCAAGCTCATAAACGAGTGCGATTAGGACGTTTGGATGATCCTTATGAAGGTAGAGCACATGTGAGGCGGGTATGACGCCGGAGAATCCCATTGTTAGGAATAGAGCTGCCCTGAAAGATCTGAAACGTGGAGCTGAGAGCGATGGAGAGAGGAGGGTGATGATGGCTAGGAGACCGAGGATTGAGATCGAGGAGAGGTAGAAGAGACGCCAGTAAGTGTGACATGAGAATGCGTAGTAGATAGGCGCGAAGAACGAGCAGACAATCATGAGAGAGATTCCGGTGTAGTCTAGGCGCCAGAAGAAGAGGTTGAATCGTCTAGAGTGGCAGGCGAAGAGGTGTGACATGGAACTGCAGATCAAGCAGCACATTGCTCCGGACAAGAACACAAGCCATGGCCATTTCGGAATTGTTTCGTAGTTAACTTCTCCTTGAGAATTTAAGAACGAGCTAGTGTGTGTCACGTTCGAATCCTGCCAAGAGACACCACCGAATCATAAGTTGAAACAAAAGACCAAACCTTTTGTAAAAACCCGTTGAAAAAAACATGTGATGGTGAGCAAAAGCGCATAGAGAAAGTCTACAGAAACTCAAGTGAGAGAAACATCAAATAGTGGGGGCAGGTTCACAAGAACATTACATGATTTGTGCCAAGAGACAAATGATAAGTGCATTGTTCCTTAATTTCCGTAGACAAAACATGTGATTTTCTCAAAGTAGGTGAACATAAAAGCTAGTCTTCAGAAACATAAGTAGCCATTAAACTAAGGTAAAACAAACAAAAAATTAAAAGATTAGAAAATCCAAAGAAGATCAGAAACATCACATGGTGGGTGAAGTTACCACTTAGCAACTACTGCAAATTGCATATTATTATATGAGCACAAAAGATGACATTTTGCTATGGAAAAGGACTTACATTTCAACATTTCTAATAGAATAAACAGAAAGAAAGACATGAGAGAATCTTACATGATGCAGAATTTGATCGCTGGAGAAGTAATAGACATCTTTTGCCATTGACGGCCATGGCCAGCGAATTGTAGCTCTGTCATTAGGATCCACACAAAAAGTTGAATTCTTTAATTATTTTTATAAAAAACCAGCCAAGAAATCAGAAAAGACGATTTTGACCCTTACCCGGAGAAGACACTGACGAAACCGGCGAGACCAATCTCCGTCGTTTCCATGGAACTCACCACCATCATCCAAGCAAATATCACAAACCCACATAAATGCCTGCAGATTCAAATCAAATTTCAAAATCCAAAAATTCAAGATCGCTACTAGTAGAGAAAAACAAAGAAAAGAAATCAGATTTTTAGAAACATACGTCCAAATGTTGAGAGTCTCATTGTGCCAAGAGAAAGCACTGAAGAAAGTTTCTTTAAGAGACCATTCACATCGATAATGATTGTGTATAAACTCATTGTCTTTGAGATACCTAGGTAACTCCTCGAACTTCATCAATCTCTTCTTCTTTTCGCCGGAATCAAGGAAACCTTTCCCATTTCTCGCCGTTATCTTAGATGATTCCTTCACCGTTCTCCGTTTCTGCATGATTTCCCCCCTCCCCTGTTTAAAGCTCGCCGGAGGGAAAAATAAAGGAAAGGAGAAATCGAGAAATAGAGCTCCGGCGAATCAAAACCACCGTTCGATATTCGGAATCTGATTTTGTTTTTGTTATTGATTTTTCCGGTGTTCGTGGACGCTTTCGTCTCCTACTTATACGGAGAAGAGACCTCTTTGAATTTTTTAAAAAGGAGCAAGCTTTCTTCGAAGATTACCTTACGTGGCGACTTTGACCGGTCTTTTTGACATGTGTTGTTTTCTTATTGCGTGATTTGGTTTTGCTTAGTGTGGGGGAGTATACAGGTGATTATTTTTACCCGCCGTGTCAGTTTTAAACAAATAATAAAGTTACAGTTGGAAGGTGAGAAATGCAGAAATTGTGTTTAATTTTTTTTTTTAAGTTTTGGTTTTTTTTCCAAAGTTACACAAAGAGTGACGTCATCGCTAACTCGAAAAACCTTTGTTATTATATTATTACCCAAAGGTTTATAACCTAAGCTTAGGGTGGGCATTCGGTTTTACGGTTCGGTTTCGATTCAATTTTTCGGTTATAGATAAATTGAGTCCATATGAAATCAAAATTATTATAGATCGGTCTCAGTTCGGTTTATTTCGGTTTCGGTTTGGTTTGGTATGACAATAATATACCGACATCCTAATTGTATTGTTTCGGTTTCAGTTTGAAACTGAGAAAACCGAATTCGAACACGTACAAATCAAATGAACAAGCAAAAATAAATCAAAAGAACATCATATTCGAAGAATTTTGAATCTAAAATACATAATGAAACATAAAAGAGAATACAAAATGAAATAAAAAGTCAATAACCATAAGCTTAAAATGAAACATAAAGTTCACAGGATGGACATTCGGTTTTGTAGTTCGATTTCGGTTCGGTTTTTCAGTTATAGATAAATTGAGTCCATATAAAACCGAAACTGTTATGATCAGTCTCGGTTCAATTTACTTTGCTTCGGTTCGGTTCGATTTTTTGGTTTTGGTTAATTTTGCCCATCCCTAAGCTCATGTACATTTCTCGAGAAACAACATGTGATTAACCCTTAATATTTTTGTCGTATTTGATTTTAATCATATGCTAAAAATGATCGGCTTTTGAGTTCACATTCGGACCAATACTGAGAATATATCTATACTTTGGTTTGGTATTCTATAAAGTTTTAATCGTATCATTTTACTTCTAAACAGCACGATTATGACGATAATCGGTTAAAATAAGCTAATGTCATTGAGTATTAAAAACCATGTTTTCGTATGATTTATACGTTTCAGAAATGATTTGATAATATGGGGCGTGTTGATCAAAACAAATAAACTATGGCCCACAACGAGGTAGATTGAAAAAATGAGTGACTTTTTAATTGGTTACTAGGATTTAACCCGTGGTACACCACGGGTTTATGTTTTTTTCGAAATTTTTATATCTATTTTATTTTTAACTTTTGTATTGTTAGAATATCACAGTGGTTACTTTATTTTAACGTAATTGTTTGTATTTTATCTTTGTTTTAATTGGTTTGAATCTCTGACTTTAGTATAGACTACGATTCTTTTTGTATACATCAATTTCTTATATGAAAATATAAATGTTATGACGTAGTTATACAGAATAGTGGATTATTCAGAATAGCGAATATATAAAAGACAATGGGATAATTCTTGTTTGATAAGTTAAACGTACATCATAGTAATACAAATATATCACGCCCAAACAAAATACCAACAACTGATAACTTAACAGACTTAAAAAAAAAGACATTAAACCACATAACAAACTTCATAAACATCAAAATCCTTTCCCATTTTCGATCATCTAATATGTAATAAGCTTTTAAGACTCGTGATTTAGGAGTTTATTGTCGATTTAATTTGTTTCCATAGAGAGACTTTTCGATTTAGGAAGAGAAAATAAACTTTTAAGACCCGTGATTTAGGAGTTTATTGTCGATTTAATTTGTTTCCATAGAGGGATTTTTCGATTTAGGAAGAGAGAAGAAGCTTTTAATACCCATGATTTAGGAAGAAGGATGAATATTTTCGATCATCTAATAGGTAATAAGCTTTTAAGACTCGTGTATCATAAAATATTGTCGATTTAATTTATTTCCATAGAGTGACTTTTCGATTTTTGATTGAGAAATATCCTAGATTAGGAGTGTTTGGAATTTGATTGGCAATATCCTAGATTAAGAGTGTTTGGAAACAAACTTAAAAGGCTGCAAAAATAATAATATAGACCCGTAATTTAGGAGTTTATTGTCGATGTAATTTGGTTCCATAAAAGGACTTTTCGATTTAGGAAGAGAGAAGAAACTTTTAAGACCCGTGATTTAGGAGTTTATTGTCGATTTAATTTGTTTCCATAGAGGGACTTTTCGATTTCGGAAGAGAGAATAAGCTTTTAAATCCATGATTTAGGAAGAAAGATGAACATTTTCGATCATCTAATAGGTAATAAGCTTTTAAGACCCGTGATTTAGGAGGAATGAAGAATATTTTAGATTTAGAATATGGAAGAAATTTGTTTCCACATAACAAACTTCATAAACATCAAAATCCTTTCCCATTTTCGATCATCTAATAGGTAATAAGCTTTTAAGACCCGTGATTTAGGAGTTTATTGTCGATTTAATTTGTTTCCATAGAGGGACTTTTCGATTTAGGAAGAGAGAAGAAGCTTTTAAGACCCATGATTTAGGAAGAAAGATGAATATTTTCGATCATCTAATAGGTAATCAGCATTTAAGACCCGTGATTTAGGAGGAAGGAAAAATATTTTAGATTTAGGATATGGAAAAAGCTTTTAAAACTCGTGTATCATACATTATTGTCGATTTAATTTGTTTCCATAAAGTGACTTTTCGATTTTTGATTGACAAATATTCTAGATTAGGAGTGTTTGAAAACAAACTTAAAAAACTAGATTAGGAGTCTTTGGAAACAAACTTAAAAAGCTGCAAAAATAATATATAGATTTAATTTGTTTCCATAGAGGGATTTTTCGATTTAGGAAGAGAGAAATTTTTTTTAAGACCCATGATTTAGGAAGAAAGATGGATATTTTCGATCATCTAATAGGTAATAAGCTTTTAAGACTCGTGTATCATAAATTATTGTCGATTTAATTTATTTCCATAGAGTGATTTTTCGATTTTTGATTGGGAAATATCCTAGATTAGGAGTGTTTGGAATTTGATTGGCAATATCCTAGATTAGGAGTGTTTGGAAACAAACTTAAAAGGCTGCAAAAATAATAATATAGACTCGTGATTTAGGAGTTTATTGTCGATTTAATTTGTTTCCATAGAAGGACTTTTCGATTTAGGAAGAGAGAAGAAACTTTTAAGACCTGTGATTTAGGAGTTTATTGTCGATTTAATTTGTTTCTATAAAGGGACTTTTCGATTTCGGAAGAGAGAAGAAGCTTTTGAATCCATGATTTAGGAAGAAAGATGAACATTTTTTATCATCTAATAGGTAATAAGTTTTTAAGACCCGTGATTTAGGAGGAATGAAGAATATTTTAGATTGAGAATATGGAAAAAGTTTGTTTCCACATAACAAACTTCATAAACATCAAAATCCTTTCCCATTTTCGATCATCTAATAGGTAATAAGCTTTTAAGACCCGTGATTTAGGAGTTTATTGTCGATTTAAATTGTTTCCATAGAGGGATTTTTCGATTTAGGAAGAGAGAAGAAGCTTTTAAGACCCATGATTTAGGAAGAAAAATGAATATTTTCGATCATCTAATAGGTAATCAGCTTTTAAGACCCGTGATTTAGGAGGAACGAAGAATATTTTAGATTTAAGATATGGAAAAAGCTTTTAAGACTCGTATATCATACATTATTTGTCGATTTAATTTGTTTTCATAAAGTTATTTTTCGATTTTTGATTGGCAAATATCCTAGATTATGAATGTTTGGAAACAAACTTAAAAAGTTAGATTAGGAGTGTTTGGAAACAAACTTAAAAAATTGCAAAAATAATATAAAGATATATGTGGCACTAGACAACACGTACATCTCTATATTTTTGAATGATACGAACATAATTAATAATTATATAAAATTGATTGTTAAATTAAATGCGTCAAACATTGGAATATAAAAGTATAAACCGAATGAATGGTTCGCTTACCAAACAAAAAATACAGTTGGCCCAGAATTCGATGTTGGCATGTTATTACATTGTTACATTGTTATCACCATGTGTACAAAATTAATTAAAAAAGGCTCCAATATTGGTTGTGTAACAACGGAATGAGTGGTGCGAAACATTTACATATGTTATATATATTTATTTTTTTAGAAAGAATATGTTATATTTTTGAAAAGTTTTTTTTTTTAAAAATCATGTTTTATGTGTAACAATAACTTAGTGTGATTTTTTAGATTCAAATTGAGAGAATGTGGGACGAGACAAGATAGTGTCAAATTGATGGAATGCAAGGTACATTTTTTTTGGGGGGGGGGGGGGGGGTAAAATGTTAAAAAATGCAAGGTACATTTCAATTTAATTCAGTACATAATCTACTATATGGTGGATGGGGGACATAATAGCGGTTGAAAATTAACTACATCAAAATTTCAACATAATGATGCTACTCATGAAAAGAAAAGAAAAAACGAAAAATGGTTATATTATAGGGAGAAGAAGAACTTAAATTATACTAGTATTATTTTCTTCCTTTTTCCTTCAATTACAACCTTAGATTTGATTCATAAATGATATTATGAGATATTATAAAACACTTTTATAAAGTGTCGACATCCTTTGGTTACTACGTGAACAACACAAGCGCATTACCCTTTTGTAACATTAAAAAAAATGAAACAAATCTGATACGCCAGCGAGAAAATTAACATAATCTTGTTTTGTTGAAATGTTAAATAAACTAAACATGATTTTGTGTAAGGATACAACCAATTACTCAAAAATAATTTTTGAGAAATGTCATTTTTTAAATTCAATTTTTCAAAAAATTTATTTTTTGAATTTTTTTTCAAAAATACCATTTTTCAAAATCATTTTGTCAATATATCATTTATATTTGGTTAATTATGTTGTATTAAGATTTAGTTTTGAGGGTTTAAGATTTGTTAGGGATCAAAACATTTTTCATGGTTTAGAATTTTAAAATTTAAGGTTTAAATTTTTTCTTAATTTTTTTTTAATTAGTGATATTTTAAAAAATTTAGTGACATTTTTAAAAATGAACACACCAAAAATAACATTTTTATAATTGTCTCTTACTCAAATAATACAAAACACGCACATATTCTATTCTATATACTTAATAGATATATATATATATATATATATATGATTATTTATTATGTATATTATATCACCAAGTTGTCGTGATGAGAACATTTTTTCTAGTTTGCTTTGTTGGTCCGTTTTTCATCTAAATCGATTCTTAGACGCCATGAATTTCTTGCGACGAGGATTAAGAATAAACTATACATGGAATGAGTAAGTCTTTAGATTATTTAATGTATACTCATTATCTTTGTGAAGTATATAGATAAAGGTGAGTATTGTGGCGGGTTAGGTGGTAAATTGTGGAAACTTAAAAATAATTACCAATATTTTAACAGACTTTGTTGCTAGATATAGTTTAACAAAGCAATATACTTACAAATGCTGAGATATTGATTTTGTGTTAGAGGGGTTGGACAATAATTTATTTAGGTCAGAAAAATCTATGTCGCATAACAAGTGCATTTGGTCATCAACTAATTTTGGCAAGACATATGTGATTAACAACCTTTTTTTTTCTTGATACTTTTGTTAGGGTTAATTTTGTTGCATACCAAACAAAAAAAAAATATATCTAAAAAACAAACAAAAATCCTAATAAGAAGTTTTTGTTAATTTTGTAAATATATTTTTTGTGTGGTTATGCAACAAATTATCTTTTTTCGTTATGGTTAATTCGCAAAATTCTAGGTCGAAACCCATTCATTTCCTTTCAATAATTTTTTAAAACTTTTCCCAAGCAAGAACCCATTCATTTCTTGCTTTGATTTTTTTTTCTGCTTGTTTTATCTTTCAATTGTGGCTTTTTTTTAAGAGTATTTTAGGTAAAGGTGAATTATTATCCGAGATCCGTTTCGGTATCCGTTCGGATCCGCTCCAAAAATTAGGATATATTAGGAGTCTGGACCCGGATAAGAATAGTAAAATTTAGGATCCGTCAAAAGAGGATCCAGATAGCAAAATTTTAAGGTTTGGATATCGGGATCTGCATCCGAACGTATTAAATTAAAAACTATTTATATATAAAGCTATTTTATATAAAGCATTATATATATAAAGCTATTTATATATATATATAAATTGATTTTAGTTCTTTTTATAATATATTATATTTATTATGAAAAATATCATTCAAAATTGTAACTAATAAAAAATTTTTATTAATTATTTTTAATATTAATTTTTGGTCGGATATCCAAAGTCCGGATATCCGGAGACCACGGATCCGGATCCGTCCCAACTTTTATATTTGAGGGTAATACTCTGAATTTATATTTTTAAAACTATGTTAATACTCTTATAATTACCATAAAGCTTTAAGATTCAAAGTATTTGCAATCTTCCGTTTTGTATATTTGAGTCATAAATCGTATCTATGAAAATTATAATATTAAGTAAATATATTTTATTAATAAGTGATAATATTGACTTAAAATTTAAAAATATGTTGTTTACAATTATTTCATGGGTGAAACACGTTTCTATACAAAATAGTTACAAAATTTATATATATAAAAAAGTTTTTGGATTTCTACTAGGATAGCATCTTAAATGGTTTATGACCAATTAACCGAATTTGTATTTTTAAAAATATATTATTACTCTTATAATTATCCTAAACCTATAAGATTCAATTTATATTTGGATTATTCCATTTTTTATATTTGAATCAATTTAAAAATTATGATATTAAATAAATATATTTCATAAATAAATGATATTTCCCCTGTATCATTTTAGATGATGTTTAAGGATATTGCACACATATTAAAAAAACCCAATAAATAATGTATTTTTTATATATTTTTACATTAAACAATCATTTATTATTTTAAAAAAATTGATTCAACCAATCACATAAAATATTGCATAATTCAAATAGTTACAAAAGCAAAAAAACATTAATTTTTACCTAGAAAAATGAAAACATCAACTAATTTGGTATAAAAAAACTCTAAAAAATCAGTTATTATGAGACGGAGGGAGTATATATTAACTAAGAAATTAAAATTCGTTGTTTTCAATTATTTCACGGGCAGAAAAAATTTCTATACAAATTGAATTTTTGGATTCTGTATAATAGTTTCCCAAATAGCTATAGTTGATTTTTGTAAGTAAAACTATATCGATTTTACTCGCTAATCATATTTTCATGCGTATAACGTGGATAATTACCTAATTGTAGATTATAAAAAGAGGGTAGTTTATTGAGACACTATTAATATCTATCTTGTTTTTTTGTTGAATATTAATATTTAACTTGTTTTAAATTGGATAAAAGTCACAAAACCAAACTAAAATCACATAAATCCAAATATGATCTTGCTTGAGGTTTTGGACTCTTGGGTCGCTCAGGTTTTGGTCCAAGCGATAGATTTTAATTCTCTCATATTGTAAATTTTAGGACTGCAGGTTTAGGTTTAGAATCTTGCTTGCGGAACAATCTACACATATGTCATGTAGGATTTCGTTCGGGAAATTGATCTCTGGACATAGATTTGAAACATTTGTTGAAATCTTCGTAACGTGTCCACAATGTGATGATTTGGATTCTATTAGCCACAAAACTGGTGCAAGACTTTCTTGGAGTGAACATATTGTTCACATAGAAGTTGATGAGATAGGCGATCGATCACCTACTCTTGAAGCCGCAAAACTGCTGAACAACAAGCATTAAAGTTCCACGTAATTGTCAGATAGAATATAACAAAATAATAAATATATTAATATGAATATTAACATATATGCAGTACCACATGACCATGCATTTTCAAAAATTCTTTGGAGATCTACATTGTACATTCCTTTAAAGCATCTTCAATTATTTGGAGTTCCACATTCATATTAAAAACGTTGCTAGTTTGCTACCACTAGACATAGATGTTATCTCTACTTTTAAGGTGACGACTTTGTGAAAGTTAATATTGTAGCATCGATAAATATAGATGTAGACATTGAACTTTTTATGCACTAAAATAAATTTTGATAGTAAAGATGTTTAAAAAATATACAAAACCGGAAAAGTGTAAATGATTGAGTTGTAAACAAAGAAATATTGACAAATGAATTCCAACTTAGTTACCAAAATCATTTATGCGACTCACTAAACGGAAACCTCATTAGCATTATAAAACGTAGGAAGATGCATTGAAGAAAACAATTTGAGAAGATTTAAGGAGCGTGTGCTTTATAATGGAGATTTTAAGAATGTTTGGTCGAGTATAGATTCACGATTGTAATGGTGTGAAGATCAATATATCATGCAATTGTTATGGTTGTTAAGTTTTCATTGTTTCTGCATGGTCATTTCAAAGAAGAGTAGTTGAAGATTAGGAGATAGTTTGGTTAGGATAATAAGTAATTACGCTCGTCTTCTTTGTCTAGTTTCTAAATCAAATATTTGCGGTTGAATTATCACACAACTTTTCAATCCATTGTGGATGATTTTAACAGAGTATTTAACATAAACCATTGAATAACAATGGATTGTGATTTCTATTAAAATATATAACTAAATAATACTCTAAATTCGAGACAGAGAAATTCGAGACGGAAAATGCAATGTAGATGCTGAGCGCGAGAACAAAGCAGAAAACGAAGGCAATCCTGCGATTTATGAACTTCATCTTTCTCGATTCTCTTTCTAGATTCTCTTTGTAACAACTTCTGCAGAAGTGAAAGAAATTGGGATGGTGGAAAAAACGAAAAATCTATGGAAATTACGGATATGCCCAATTGGGTGGAATCTGGTGCTTCGCGAGCACAATACTAACTACACCTCATTTTTTGGGATAAGATTTAGTTGTGTTACTAATTCCACATTTAACATCCAAATATCCTCCGCAATTATAATTCACAGTTATTTAATTAATGAGCCAATTACGTAAATATTCGGAAATACAAGACCTTTTGTGCCAATTTCGAGGACAACAACACAATCCTTTTTGACACTACAAATCTCCCGCCTTAAATTCCCTCCATATTTTCGTTCGTTCCGCTTTTCTCTTACCAAACAAAAAGTAAGTCTTCGTCTTCCTCGTCCACTTCACGTGTTAAGATGTTAGATCTGGGAAAATTCTCTATGACGGCATCTGTTGCTCTCACTTGTTGCCCTGCTTTTCTTCCGGCGGCTTCAGGACCGGAATTAGCCAAAGGTCTCGATTCCACCGTCGACTCTGCCGGAGACTGCAATCGGAAACTTATACCGATGCTTCCTCCGCCGGAGGAAGAGGTCAGAGACACTAACAATGCTAATGGAATCACTGCTTTTACCGGAAAACAAGATCCTCCCGAGCGAGGCAAGAAAGGGTTGCTTCTTGAAGATCATGTGAGGAATTGGGTTAAGAGAAGAGTTGATTCCGGAGTTTTGGAGTCCAGATGTTTCTTACCTTTTCTTGTCGGATCTAAGAAAATGGTATTTTGTGTTTTTCTTTTTATTTAGTTATCAATTTGATTTGTTTATGGTGAAATTGTGAGTTTTGCGATGGATTTAGGGTTATCAATTTAGGGCAAAAAAATAGAAGAATATTGAATTATTCATGTGTGATATTTATCATTTAATGACTGTAATAAACTAAGGAAATTTACCATTTTTTGCTCCAGTTAGGATTTTATATAAACCATTGCAAATACGTTGTCCCAATCAGAGAGATACTGATTGAGTTTGACTACATGGGATTTGGTGTTCAGGTTGACTGTCTTGTTTGCCATAAGCTGGTGTACCCGGGAGAACAATTGTCGTGTTCTGTTCGTGGCTGTCAAGGCGTTTATCACTCGTTCTGTGCGAAACAAAGCATCAGTTTATCCAGTTCGGGAAAATTTAGATGCCCTCAACATGTAAGATCCTCATTCATTGTTTAGAATAAGTTACTTAACCGTTAGTGATTAGGTAGGGAAATGAATTGGATTATTTTGATTGCGCGGTATCATTCTAAGTTCATCTGATCGAACGGAGTATGCAGGAATGCTTTGTCTGCAAGACAAGAACTCAATGGCGGTGTGTAAAGTGTCCAATGGCTGCTCATGATAAGCATTCTCCATGGTCAAAAGAAATACGTCACCTGAAAGACCAACCAGGAAAAGCAATTTGTTGGAGGCATCCAACTGATTGGCGACTAGACACCAAGGTTGAGCAGCATTCAGTTGCACAAAGTGAGATGGAGGTTAGTGTTCCTTTGGCACATGCTAGGTATTGCTGTTCTTACACAATTCAAGAGCTAGACGAGTAATTTCCTTTTACCTCCAAAAATTCAGGAGGTCTTTTGCCAGTTGCCTTTGCCATATGTTGAAGAGGAGTTTAAGATTGACTTGACATGGAAAGATTCTGTTCCAAAAGACGATCTGCCTCCTTATGTGCACATCAGGCGCAGTATCCTTCATAGTTTCTATACACAACTCTCTTTCAATTCAATATTAGTGCCATTCTCACTTCTCACTACATAGGTGTGTCTTTCCTTGACTGAGCTAAGATATTTACTTTGTGAAGAAGAAGCGTGATGATGCTAATGATGGTGTTGGGTGCACAAACTGTGGCCCTACTTGCTGTAGAAGCTGTGTTTGCAGGTTTTTTTCTCATTGATTAACCAACCAATCTCTTCTCTGTCAAAAACAATTGAAACTTCGCTTGAACGGTTTCTGTTTTGAAACAGGGTTCAATGTGTAAGTTGTTCAAAGGGATGCGGATGCCCTGAAACTTGTAGCAACAGACCATTCCGAAAAGACAAGAAGATCAAAATTGTTAAGGTAAGTTTAGTATTTTTTTGTTTCCCCCTGATTCTTACATGAAACACTCTATTTGTCTTGACATGATATTGGTTTTACAGACTGAACATTGCGGTTGGGGAGTAGAGGCAGGAGAATCTATCAACAAAGAAGACTTCATTGTCGAATACATCGGTGAAGGTAAGCTTAACTGATTTTGTCTTTGAGCCTTATGGTTGTAGTGGAAAAGAGACAGTTTTTTTAGTGATTGTTGTTCTCACTCTATCCACAGTGATTAGTGATGCTCAATGTGAGCAAAGGCTTTGGGATATGAAGCACAAAGGCATGAAAGACTTTTACATGTGTGAGATTCAGAAAGATTTCACGATTGATGCCACCTTCAAAGGGAACGCTTCTCGCTTTCTGAATCACAGTTGCAACCCAAACTGTGTATTGGAGAAGTGGTAAAGCATGGATTACATCATATAAATATGTCGATAATTTTCTCGAGAGGAAGAATGAGTAAGTCTAAATTCTTGTAAATGTGTGGTTGAGTTTCAACAGGCAAGTTGAAGGTGAGATCCGTGTAGGTGTCTTTGCAGCTCGTCAAATTGAAGCAGGAGAGCCACTTACATATGATTACAGGTTTAACCATTGATGATGAGCTTAAAGCAATCTGAGAGTGATATATATTAAGCTTATTTTTGGTTTTTGCAGATTTGTGCAGTTTGGTCCTGAGGTAAAATGCAATTGTGGTTCTGAAAAGTGTCAAGGTTATCTTGGGACAAAGAGGAAAGAACCAAACTGTTTGGTTGTATCTTGGGGAGCAAAACGCAGAAGAGTGTTTCACCGACCTTTATCCCATAGATTGCATCAAGATTTGGCTTCAACAGTCTCTGGGAATGATGTGTAAATAGCTTGTCTATTGTAGTAATCTCTATGGAATTTGTCTTCTGTATCATTGTAACTTCTATCTTGTTACGCACACACTACATTCAAGACCAAAAAACCTAATTCTTTTATGCTTTTGATATATAGTTTCTCCTTTTGTGTGATGGAGTTTCATTTCATTATGTGCTTCTAAATGAATCTTAGAGGCTCACAATTGTATATTACAATGTGAATAAAGGAGTCGTGTTGAACAAGTAATCAAGACAAAATTTAATCAATTGTGAAAAAAGGAAATAAATTCTCAGAGCTAACACACAAATTATGTTTAATGTTTTTTACTTATTAATCTATATTTACATTGTAAATGAATAATATTTTTACTAAATTTAAATACTATAAATATTTGATAAATAACAAATATCATTCACATTGTAATAATGTGAGATAATTCTGTAATCTATAATATGACCATAATAATACTTTTCTAGGAAAGAAATAAAAATCGTGTTTTATCACCATGTTTTATTAGCAAAATATTGTACTACGTACCCATCACCACTATATTTTATAAACAAAATAATGCAATCCACTTTTCAACTGTAATTCTAGATTTTAAAATATCTGTAATTTATAAGTTGGTAAGAAATACGGTATAATCTTTACCATCATTATTTAAAGTCATCAATCAAAGTCATAATGTTTTACCATTGACACTACTGTATCAGTGTATCTTATAACTATAAGAAAACAATTAATATATATTGTTTAACGGCTACTTTGTTAAAGAATAAATATATCAACTCAAAAATTCTCAAATATACTGTTAAAAGACTTTGGTAAATACGTTGGAATACCCCGGAATCTATCGGGAGTAACGGTCCGTCCAAACTAATTACTTCGATACCAACGATATCATATAATCTTATGAAGCAAAATTCTTACACCGTTTTAATGCTTTATGCTGCATCAGAATGGTTTGAATCCCCTTCAATAATGTATACTAGCTTTTGAATCCCGATCTCTGTTTTGAATACCAATTTAAGAAAATCAGAAACCCTCATCAAAACATATATAGAGTAAGTTGACTTCTGTTCAGCAAGGAGTACCTTTCCAAGAATATATATATATTTAATTTTTTTTTTTTAATTGAATGTAAAATTTATTCAAAGCAAAAAAAAAATGTTTTACATCAAGTATTACAAAAAATCGAGAAAGTGATTTAATAAAATGTAAGACCGAATTTTAGGATTTGGAAGATTTTATGATACGTTCCTTTCTTCGAACCATTTCTCCATAGCCCCGTCTAGGTCCGGAACAATGCTTCGGATAGAGGAGAGTCGGTTCCGTACTTGTTTATCTACGTGTTGAATGAGACGTTGTGTCGGAGTTGGTTCCTCTCCATGTCGACGTCCATTTCTCTCTCGCCAAATTTCATGTATTGTTGCTTGGAAAACATACCTTAAGAGGAAAGTTTATTCTTGTGGCTGGTTCGTATATGATATTAGCTCTTCAAGGCTAGTCCGTTGCTTTGTGAATCTTGCTTGTAGAAGCCCTTTGGTAAG
Organism: Arabis hirsuta; assembly: GCA_964056655.1. Taxonomy (NCBI): domain Eukaryota; kingdom Viridiplantae; phylum Streptophyta; class Magnoliopsida; order Brassicales; family Brassicaceae; genus Arabis; species Arabis hirsuta. The sequence goes on from OZ053303.1 coordinate 28,781,602, forward strand.
GGAGGTCCAAACTGTTGACGCATAGCAGCATGTGAAAAACAAATGATCACGAGATTCCAAAGGATCGTTACATAGAGTGAAACATATACCTTTGGACCACTTGATCTCTGCCTTAGGGGCACGTAGTTGCATCCACGTCACTTTGGCATTGAATCTATGTTTGAAAGTATCTCCTTTATGTTTCCACATAGATTCATCCTCTTGCTCGACCACTCCTCGACTTCTCACAGCTGCAAGAGCATTTTCAATGGTGTTGAGATGATCTGTCCGGTGATGTCGTCTTCTCCGATTTTGCAAAGCTGTTGCGACAATGGCATGTTCAGTAATTCCCATGTCAATGAAGCCTCTTGCCCTTGTAATCTCTATTAATCTTTCCATATCATACCATTTTTCGTACCAAAAAGAAGTTGATTCTCCATTATGTACTTTAATCTTGTGAAATTCCTTTGCTTTATCCTGATATTTTAAGAGCTTTCGCCACATCCATGATCCTGAATAACTCTTATCTTTAATCGACCAGAATGAACGTTGCCTAATAAGATTCATATGTATCCACTTGACCCATAAAGATGTGTTACATGAAACAAGCCGCCATATCAACTTGAGACAACACAGGTCATTTACATCTTTCAGAGAACGCAAGCCCAAACCTCCTTCCGTTAAAGGTAGACAAACATATTCCCAAGAAATCTTAGCTTTCTTCGAGTTTAAATATGGGCCAGACCAGAGAAAAGCCGAGCAAAGTTTATCAATTTCTCTAAGACATTCCCTTGGCAACCGAAACGCCGAGAGCCAAAAGTTGGTGACGCTTACCAAAACCGATTTGATGAGTTGCAATCTTCCTGCGAGAGTAAAAATCTGGGCAGTCCACGAACTGATTTTCGAACGAATCTTCTCTAATAGAGGAAGATAGTCTATCACCGTCATCTGCTTAGTTACCACAGGAAGGCCTAAGTACCGAACGGGAAGTGAACCAATATCAAAAGGAAACTGAGCCTCCATATCCATACGAACTCTATCATCTATTCCCGAAAAATAGATCGTTGATTTCTCCATGCTTATTTTAAGTCCAGACATTTTCGCAAAGTCATCAAAAACTCAGATAATCCCTTCGATTGATCTAACGTTTCCGTCAATAAATACTAAAATATCATCTGCAAAACTTAGATGTGTAAGTTCCACATTCTTACACTTAGGATGAGAAGTTTCGACAACACATTCATGCTTATGACGAAAAGAAATGGAGATAGAGCACACCCGTGCCTTAATCCCCTTTTGCTTCTGAAAACCCCCGCAAGTTCACCATTAAATTGCACTGAAAAAATGTTGTCGTTATGCAGAGAGATATCCAATGTATAAAATTCGGTGGGAAGTTCATCGCCTTGAGAGTATTCAACAAAAAAGTCCACTGAACAGAATCAAACGCTTTCGATATGTCAATATTTATAGCACAGCGAGCTGAGACAGAATCTTTGTGATAGTCTTTAACCAATTCTGTTGCTAAGAGAAGGTTCTCAATCAATAATCTGTCTTTTACGACGCTGATTGATTTAACGCAATGAACTCGGGTAAATTTTCTTTCAACCTGTTTGCGATAAGCTTCGAGATTACCTTGTACAATACATTGCAACATGAAATCGGTCTATAGTCCTTCATCTCCTTTGAATCTGTTTTTTTTTCGGTTTGAGGGCCAAAATCATAGTATTGATCCTCTTAGGTAAAAAAACCTTTCTCGAAGAAAGATTTAACAGCCACTGTGAACTCCGTACCCACGATAGACCATGCCGCTTTAAAGAACTCTGAGGTGTAACCATCTGGTCCCGGTGATTTGTCATTCGGCATAGAAAACAAAACATTCTTAATTTCCTCATCTAGAACGTCATTTGTAAGAAACATGTGATCTGCTTCTGAGCAACGAAATGGGAGGATATTTTCCAATCCTTCAACTGAAATACCTTCGTAATCCTCTAGCTTGAATTGTAAGAACTCCCTAAAAAACTTTATGCCTTTGCCTTTATCTCCTCTCCCGACGAAACAATGTTTCCATCTCGACATGTAATCTCTCGTATTGAGTTTCTTGATTCCTTCTCTTTTGCGTGTTGATAGAAATACTTGTTATTTTGGTCTCTAACATCAAGCTAGTGCAATTTTGATTTCTGCTTTAAATAACTTTCTTCCAATCGTGAAACATTTTCCCAACGTCGGTATGCTCTGTTTTCATTCTCCATGTTCTCCTCCGTAGGATGTAAACAATTTTCTTGTTGCATCTTACACAGCTCATCTAAAGGCTCTTTTGATTTCTTAACTAAATCTCCCATCTTCTCTTTTGCTAATGATCGAATCACATGTTTTAAAGCTTTTAATTTCTTTGAAAATCTGAACAGCGGTGACGTAGATAGAAAAATCGGTTCTGTTTCTTTCCAGAAAGCATCAATTATTGGCACGAACTCCTTCAGACTTGCCACTGCATTAACGAACTTGAAAATGCTGTACGATTGCGGGTAAGCCTGAACCCAACTATCATTCATGAGAACTCTGTCCAGTTTTTTGAAGATAATTCCTTCTTCTCTTTTATTGCACCATGTGTATAGAAGTCCATGAAAAGTCATATCCGAAAGGCAGCTATAACATGTTATTTCTTGAAAATCTCTCATACCCTGCAGAATGTGAGGTGAGGTTTCAAACCCAGAATGTTCTTCTACATCAAGAATTTCATTGAAATCACCAAAGATTAACTATGGCTTATGACGAAAAATTGGAGAATCATGATGATCTCTAATATCCCTCCATAAACCTTTTCGTTTCTCTGGACAATTTGAAGCGTATACAAAGGAGCAAAAAAACTCATCATCTCTACCTTCCAATTTGATAGAACACGTGATCATCTGATAACTCTTAAAAATAGGAGTAAGCCTAACACTTTGTCGCCAAACAACCCAAATACGACCCAAGTGATTGTACTCATAATTTGATAACACATCCCAATCTTGAAACATTGAATTTATTATTTTCTTCGACTTTTTTTTCTTAACTCTTGTCTCTAAAAAACAACCAAATCGAAACAAACCACTGTTAATCCAACTCTTCACCATAACTGCTTTCATTTGGAGATTTTTCTTTTCCTACAATAACTGCTTCTGCATTTCTTATAGCCAAAGTACCATGGTTATTTCCACCATTCACAACACAGTTTGAACCTAGATGCCTCCATTTTGAGCATAGAGAACACCTTGGTGGTAAGCGTGGATAGGTAAATTCGATCTCTGCATAAATTTCACTCTTTGATCTGAACCTATACTTTTCGGTAATTCCTTAGATATGTCGGCTTCGACAAACACCTTTGCCTCTTCAAAATTCGAACACAACTCTGTGTCGGGATGAAGTCGGACGGGCTTTCCTACAATACTTGCTATAAACCCAATCCCGCTCCATGAATACATTTGATGCAGAACGTTCTTAAGCGTGATCTACATTGGAATCTTTTTGATCTCTCGTTCTTCTTGCTCAGCAATCAGTGACCACTTTGAAATTAGCAATGGGATTTCAGCAATATTCCACATCCCTCTGTCCAGCACCCTTGACCTTGTCGCTTTATCTTTTATTCTGAATTTGAAAGTGGTTTTGTTCACCTTTCCAAGAATATTATTATGCTTTTCCATGACTTCAACATCAGACAAAACAAACCCTTAGGTAAAGCCACTCAATCAACATTGAGACTAGACGGGACAGGAACAAGAATTACCAGTCTTAGTCAAAACAAATTCTTCCGTCCAGTTTCAGTCAAAAATAGGTCGAAAACTAGTATCGTATGAGAATGCATTCCTATATAGAACGAAAATTCATATCCAAAACTCTAACCCTATATTTTAATTGAGAAATATTTTATAAGAAATCATATTTTTTTTTTATCCAAATTTTTTTTTGTAAAAAGATTTACGGTTAGACCATGGGATCCTACGTGACAATCGACATATCAAGATTCAAGAACAACAACAGCATAAAAGCATCTTCAATAGTAAGAATCCCTATAGATTTCTAGTTTATATTATTTTAATAATTAAATTAATTAAAAAATGTTGGACCATTAAAACAATAACAATTGGCATTTGAGTTTCTAAGGGTTTCTTGATTTAGAAACTCATCTCTCTCTCTCTCTCTCTCTTTTCTACTTTTATGATTTTTTTTGTTTTTTTATTCCTTAGATATCGTAGGAAAAACCCCATTGAGAGTGCTGTAAAAATGATGGACATGTCGATCGTTAAAAAGAATTATTAGCACAGATAGTTTTGAAAACATAGCAGAACATCTGCTTGCAGTAAAAAAGAAAAGCCTAAAAGATAAACAGGTAAACAATAAAGAGAGACATACACAAGAAAACATGTATCGTCCATATCCACGCGGTGCCGTATTAGTGTACAAGCTTATCAAGATAGGCTTGCAAGTATGTCGATTCGTCGTAGATATCCTCGTCGATAACCTTTTTAGTGTACTCTTTCATATCTCATCACCAAATATTTCGATTATTTTACCAAAAGCAAGATGAGGGAGACGATGAAGAAGAAACTGAGTTTTCCCATTCGAGTGAACATTGTTGGGGAGTTAAGGCTACTTACTTAGGGTTTGTTTTGTTTGAGACTGAGATCACATATGCATCGGTACGTATTTATAGTTGTAATATCCTTTTCCTATTAGGAAAAAGTTATACTAATAAACTATTATTTATCACATATCATATTTTGGTTTGACATTCGGAATATCACAAATCTCTCTCTCTCTCTCTCAAAACAAAAAAAAGGTCGAAAGAAGGAACACACAAGTCATTCACCCCAAACTAACTTGAATATATTCTTACTAGCTGATGCACATATTACATTCTTGCTTCCATTCCTTAACATCTCTTCTTGCGCCGACACATTCCCTTCCTTCAAAACAATGGACAGAGATTGTTGTAGTGATCAGCCTAGAGTGTTCTAAAGCAGTACAAGATTTTGAGATCTCAGGCAAAGGCAATAAGGCTTACTAAATCAGAATAGGCAGAAGCCAGAGATAAAAGTGTTGGGTACATATCAAGAACCGCTATGGCAATTTCCTCTGTTACCTGAGGGACCTGCACACCAAAAAGTTTTTGAAAGTCGCAGAGAAAAATCCTCATTACTTATCATTCAAATTGGATTTGCATAACTGATTACCCCAAAATGGCTTAGCAAGACTCAGTACCTGCATAAGCTGAATGGCAAAGACATCGCTGATTGTCATTTTATCAAGGTCTTGACACCTTTTGACAAAACTATCAAACAAGGGATACGAGTCCGCGACTTTGCTCTGGTCATCATTCACCCGCGACTTGTAGTATTGGTGTATGGATTTAGTGAGATGACCGTATTTTCTTAGCGTCTCACCCAGCCCGTTTGTCCTCACCACATCAAATCCCTCCAGAATCTCCGTTGTGAAACAACTAGAAGCATATAGATGAATACAAGTTTGGTTCCACATCTCAAGAAAAATGCACAACAAATCAAAATCTTATGAAGCAAAATTCTTACGCCGTTTTAATGCTTTCTGCTGCATCAGAATGGTTTGGATCCCCTTCAATAATGTATATCAGCTTCTTGAAACCTGATCTCTGTTTAGATTATCAATTTAAGAAAATCAAAAACCATCTTCGAAACATAGAGTAAGTTGAGAATTTTACACACCTGAAGTCTAAGTTTTTGGTCCCTGTAGCGATTATCTCTAATTGATGACCGTAAATCATCAATATTCTTCCTCTCAACAATAAAGTCCAGAACATATTCAGTCCCAAGGCACTTATGCCGAGCAATCCAGATACAATCCCCTACTGGTAATCGTCTAACCTACACATTCAATACCATACAATCCAGTAGATTTGTATAATTTGGAATCTGTTGACATCTAACCAGAAGGACAAATGCAAACCTCAATCTTGATCTTGAATTCAGAGCATGTGTAATCAACTATTTTCCTGGATCGTGATCTGTGAATAAGAAGATTTCGAGTTATCACCAACAATGTAGATAGACTATTTTCATACTTTCATACCTAAACCAAAAGAAAACTCACATAAAAAAAAATGAGTAAGAGGGAGATTAAATGTTCCACTAACCCCTTGGTGGCAAACTGTTCTCGATCATCCAGAATCAAGACCACCTGATATGCTTCCTCAAACGCATCTCCAAATGTAAGAGGAGGAAGGCATGGAGTATTTGTAACTCCTTCGATTCCATGTGAAGGTAACTATGTAACCATGATACAAAAAAGAACAAATAATGCTGATTAGCAATCCAGTTGCTGCTGATCGTAAAAGATATAGCTAATAGTCTACTTAACAAAAATGGTTACATACAGAAGATGAGCAGGCTTTCAAAGCTTCACTCGAACCGGATAAACATGATTTTAAGGTGTATCCATCATTGTAAGAGCGGAACTTCTTTGCCTGAGATCCTTCAAGATCAACCTGACCTGTAAATTTGTAGCTTATAGACGTCATAAAATGAAACATCTAACTTTTCATAGACACCTCACTAAAGATATTAGATCATATGCTTGCCAAAGACCGTACAAGTTTGTGCTCCAGAAGGTCCTGCTGAATCTTTTATTTTATTTTGAGAGTTCGAACGAGAATTATAAACTTCTGCTTGACGAAGATGGCACATTACAGATAGCCAGAGAGTTGATGGATCTTTGTCCTCAGATCCATCTGAAACCTCTTTAAATGCAGCAGCGACACATTCCTCAGAATAACCAAACGGTGTAAACTATTGAAGGAAACCAGAAATTAAAACAAAAATTAACACTGAAACAAAAAACTGTCACCTCACTACCAAGCAACACTGTATAGATAAGATTAAAGCTTCAAATACCATTTTGAAGGAGTACCTTTTCAAGAATGTTACTTGGAATGGCCGAGTGTGCCCTAGATCTCGGATTGGCATATGGTTGTTCTTCTCTCATGGTACAAGAGGAGGTGGAGTTTTGATTAGGTGTTTTCTTTGCTTGCTGTGCAGGATCCATTTCATCATCGGCTAAGATGTCAAGTGACGGTAATCCAGATCGTGTGATACATTCATTTGCTACTTCTCGACCTTCATCTGTCAGCATGTACCTAAGAAAAGAAAAAATATCTCATCGTATGTATACCCATAATACAAGTCAAAAAGACACAGAATACATTAGGAAGAGTTTCAAAAATGAGTTTTTACTTTGCTGGGTTGCTAGATTTCACCGCTAGTCCCTTCTGTATAAGTGTTTTCATGCAGCTCCATCCACTATACCACTCCCTCTTAGAGTTTCCAAGTCCTGCTTTCCCTTTTCCTTTCTCTGGCCTAGTCACAAGAATGGAAGAGTAAAACAGAGAGCAATGATTGGACAGATTAGAGATTAGGGACGTGGTTGATTCATACGCAACAGGAGCGTGTGAGAGGCCACTCGCGTCAGCAGCATCGATAAGCTCTTGTTTACGCATGAATTCTTTCCCATTCGTAGTCCCTCTGGTAACAAAAACAAAAGAGTCCTGAAGAAGGGTTTATTGAGGGGAAAGAAGGAGCACACTGTGAGGAAGATAACATCTAAAGTAACCTGTGCAACGATATTAGTAATGCATAAGCCACAGAATTTCTTTGTGGAATGTACCGTTTTCTTCCCTTGGCCTTTTTCCCTGAACAGAATAAAAAACCACATTACATTGAGGTTCATGTGAACAAAGTGATATAAGATATAGATACAGCAGACATCAATACCAGCACAATTTTCAGGTAAATCTTCTTGCTCAGGACTTGCAACCCCATTATCAAAATATCCTTTCACGAGCTTAATCATCCACTTGCCGAATCCCCTATGCAACAAATCGAGCCAAAATCAAGAAACAAACACTTGGGTGGATACAAGCAAAGCCATCCAAAAACTAAAACCACTCACTATCAGATCTGTTTTTACGAGACTAGAATGGATATAAACAAACACATTCCCTGAAACAAAGAAACACTCTGATTTCACAACGGTGAGAAACAAATAGATGCACTGACTTTTGAACCGTTTCAATCTTGATAAATCAAACACAAAAACTAAATTTATAGGAACTAACAATGTATACAAATGATTAACATCATCCCACAATTCAATCAATACTGAAAAACAGGAGAATTCCGAGCCAGAAACACAAAAAGATCAAATCTTTTCCATGAAAATTTTGAATCAAAGGCACTTCAAACAAGAATCGACTGACCCATCAAACCCAAAACTCAGCGAGAACAATAGAAACCCTAGAATCGACACTTCCCCTAAACCAAAAATCCTTAGAGAAAAAAAGCAAGAAACATACTTTATTAGCGACAAGTCTTTGAGTGTGTTAATGGGATCTTTGGCGTCGCAGACATTTCTATAACCCTTAAGAAATGTCCTCTCGAGATTTTCAGACAAACCCTTGGGCTTATCTGCGTATTCACGCTTCTTCTGCAACACATAATCCGCTAAACCTTGGTTCTCTCCACACAGTACCCTTCTCTCGTCATCCATCACCACCACCACTCCAAAGAGAGTTTCAATCTATCACAAAGATCATCAAATTCTCGCAAAGGCTTGATCTTTCGTTTGCCGGAGAAGTGGAATTAGCGCTTTTAGGCGTTTTCTTGAGATTTTTAAAAATTGGGGATCCGACTAAACTACGCCGGGTAAGAATCAAGAACCTCCGCCTCATGTAGAGACTTTTGAGTGGATATTTATTCGAATTTTAGCCAGCACATAAACTTAAAAGATTTTTGAAGAAAAGTTTATGTTTGAGAATCAAGATGAATCATTTAATATCCAGACTGTTGGTCATGATTTAGAGATTTTTAATAACTAAACCAAAAACCCAAAACTTTCTAATTATTACACTCAAACTTTCTTATCGAAAGTTTTTTCAGTTAAGCGGTTTGACAAATGATTCATTAATTCTTTTACAACTACATGTATTGAGTTTGAGTCCCGGAAAATACAAATTATAATGGAGGTAAAGTTTTACAAAAGATTTCCAGCATGGTGCAAAGAGAGTCATCCGAAGTAGTCTTGCATGTCAAGGCTAAAATTGTCTGTTGTATAATCGTCCGTGTAATTGTTCTCATAATTTGTAATAATTCATAAATTTAGATGTTTAAAAAAAATAACTCAAACGTTCTTCTAAATTTTTGAAATTTCAATTTGAATTCCATAAAAAATTGGGTGACACAAATTGCTCATAATCCTCTCAGATGCTCCAACTTCGTAAAGAAATCATCAAAATTTTACTCTACTCTCTCAACACAATCCTAAAGAGTTCCACTGAAAAATTGGGTGTTCAAAATTAGTTCATTATTGTTTGTGTTTTCATCTTATTTTGTTCGTGCTTCGAACCTGACTAAAAGGCAAGTTTAATTGAACAACTTTCACCAAAAAAAAGAAGAAGAAGATTTTCAGACAATTTAAGCATATGGAGGCTATGCTATGTCCTATGTCTAGCTGTTTTGTAACAAGATAATATGGTGATGACTGATGACACTCGTACTATCTATCGATCCAAATATAAGCAAAGAAAAGAGTTCTCAAAGTCTAATCAACTCTTCCTTAGCACTTTAGAACAGTTGGTCCGAACTTCCCCAAGAGGATCGTTTAGGGCATTGTAGCTCGACAGTTTCTTCATTGAGAATGATTTAATCGTGTAAAGACGTGGACCTCATCGTTGGCTAGATATTCTCCCGGAGATGGAGACTTCTGAGAGAATTGAGTCCCATAGTAGATACGCAAAGGTACAATGAGGCATAAAATGAGAAAAAAACCGATCATCTTCATCTTCTCCGATTCGTCTCCGATATACTTTTCTGAGTTTTGTCTTCTCTTTGATTTTTTTTCTCTGCTTCTTTTGTTATGAACAAAACCAAATAAGCGCGAATTCAAATGACCTTTATGACATTTTTGTCTTTTAACGATGGTTAGTAAGCAGTTTAATTTTGCAATTAAGCCCCCCACATTTGATAAATTCACAGAAAACCCCTTTCAAATTCTTAATATTAAAAAATCATCATTTTTAGTTTTTATTTAAGAAAATTTATATACTAACTATGCTGTCGCCGGGTAAGGTTGCTATGGTGTGACGAGTCAAGAGCCTCCGCTTTGTGTAGAGACTCTAAAATTTAGCCGTCGTGTACTTATAATTATATTTATTTTGTTCTTTTTGGTTATATCATGATATGTAATTCTTGAGATTAAATTTAAACATGTTTGGCGATCCTACAATATCAACAAATATTTCGTTTATCTAATTTTGGGTTTTACCCTCAGAATATTTAACACGACGTTTTGATAGAGAAATATGAAAGTTTAAACAAGTCCCATTTCATTTGGTAAAAAAAATAAAATACCGAGTTCTCATTTATTTTACTAAAAAAAATAGTTATATCTAATTTACCAAAGATAAATTATATTCGATTCCAAACATATAATTCACTTGGTTCAATAAAGATTTTTTGAAGAAAGGTTTATGTTTGAAAATTAGGATAAATCAAATAAATTTTCAAACGGTTGGTCCTAAACCAGAGACTATTATATATACCAAAAACTCAAAACTTTCTAATTATTTAACTCAAGCTTGTTTTCCTAAAATTTTGAAATTTCAGCTTGATTTCCATCATAGTTTTAATGAATTTCTGATGAATCCGTTACAACATACATGGTTTTTTATTGTATATCATTGTGATGTATTTTTATTAATTGGTATAGATTTCATTGTGTTTTAAATCTTTGGTCATGGATTGTTACAAAATACAGAAGCCAAAGCTAAGTTATTTACCAATTCCAAGCTTGGGTTCTTCCTTGTCATTTCCTTCTACATCTATTAGTATTATACTTCTTCAGATGTAAGGTCATGCATTGGCTGCCATTTAGTTGGATTTACGAGGAGACTCACAGACAATTTCAAGTCTTTGTCACATGAAACCAATAAAGAAAGGAAATGAAAACAGAGAAAGTCTTCAATTTCAACACAGAAGTGCTCACATCACATGCAACACAAACCCTAAAGCCCTCAGCCACTTATATAAACCTCTTCAACTAAAAGCTAAGAGAAGCAATGGATTCTCGTGTTTTGATCTGTCCAGGTCCAAAGGTAAACCCGTCCCAAGCGTGTTGTAGAGTCGTTAAGAGATCAGACATACCTTGCGCATGTGGTCGTGTCACGGCCTCAGTTCAGAAAATGATAGACATGGATAAAGTTATTCATGTCACAGCCTTTTGTGGGAAGCCTCTCGTCCATGGTACCAAGTGTGGAAGTAAGTCTATTAAAAAGTTCCTTTCTTTTATGGTTTGAATCTTGTCAAAATTGAAGGAATCAGTAGAACTAATTTGTTGATGTTTCTTTGTGCGGTAGGTTACATCGTGCCATGAGATTGGGCCAGAGATAAAATCTACTCATGTTATCTCTAGTATAATATTGAATGAAATAAACACGTTTTTCCTTGTTAAGAGTCGAAAGTCGGAAACTATCAATGGTGTTATGATGTTTGACAAATTTCTTCCACCATGAATGCATTATTAGTCCAATGACAAGCAATGTAAAAGAAAGAACCCAGAAATAATAAGTCTATAAATAAAGTAATAAAAAGTTTTTAATCAGATTATAACACTTCCATCTCAAGGAATCAAAACAAAACTTTCAGTGTAAACCACGTACTCTAAAACTATTTACCTATTGAGATTTCCTCCTTCAATGTTCTAAAATGAGAACCAAAGTATACCATCGTGACTAAAGCTCAAGATAATGGACACATGCCAAGAAAGATGTTACTCTCTTTTCTTCGTCAATGGAAATGGATTAGCTTTGATTCTCTTACACTTGCTTGTAGAAGAGGACGTATGCTTGGTCGTGCAACACTTGTTTTGTCTCTATTGTGGTCACAGAAGCGTCATCAAACCTTAGCCACTGACCGTTCTTTCGTCGAGCATCTGCGGTGTAATGCCCCTTTGACGGATCCCTTCCATGGTGAGTTATCGTGGCCACAAGCTCATACTTTAAACCCTACAAGAACAATTTGAGAGACAAACAGTTCAACAGAGGAAGATCACATAAGAGAGATATGCAAAGCACAAAGCTGTTTTGTTTTCGCCTTTGTACCTCGTTGGATGAAGAAACAAGAAGGTAGCGACCTAAGTTGAGTTCGAGAGGAAAGTGAACGGGTTTATGCAGCTTAGTACTCCCTTGGCTTCCATAGCTAAAACGCATAAGGTGCAGTATCATTATCTTCGACAGTTTCTGTATCTTTATCGACTTCCTAGCACTCACTACACCAGCCTGAGATCATACAATCCAAACAACCAAATAAGCCAATTATTAAAAAAAAAATATATTCATAAGAAACCTTCAAGCATCCCACATATTTAATGAGAAGAGAGATAGTTTACCTTCCCAGTGACCGTGGCTCGATACCCTTCAAGATCTTCTGGGGCAGAGAACAAATGCAATGCATCTTCAATTGTCCTCACGGCTTCTGGGTGAATATCAAGGTGAAGTAAGAGATAAGGCTGTACAGTAGCAGAAGCTTTGGTCCCTGTTCCATAAATGACATTAGTGCCTGATGAAGCAGAAATTATATCATGACTTTCTTAAAAGAATTTTTGAAATAACTACAAAGAATACATATACCTATTGCCTTCACTACGCTTTTTAGTTGCCCACCGAATATGTCACTGAGCTCAGAAGGAACAAAGCTTTGTGTCCTTGTCACAGCTGATTTGTTTTTGGGTCCAACTGTTTCCCATTCATCATCATCGTTGGCAGAAGAAACAACTGATGACTTAGAACCACTAACTCTAGGGAATTGTTCCCTGAGTTTCAATAGCTCATCATGCATTTGGTCCATTATAAAACTCAAAAACTCTTGAGCATCTTCCTGTCTGATAACACAGGCACACGAAATTATAATTGTGGTCAGACAGATTGACAGTTTAAAACATCAAAATTTAGACTGTGTGAGGAAGTCACAAACCTAGGCCTTCCAGACATGTTGTTGAGTACATCTGGGGTAAAATTTCTAAGTACCCCCTCGAACATGGAAGGTGTAAAAGGTCTACCAGCCTCAACAACAGCAACATTATTTCTGAAGCTTGAGGTCATCGGCACATCTAATTCAGAGATGAACTCGGAAAATGCAACTAAGGTTGGAGACTCAGCCTGAAAAAGCAGAACAAGAACAACCACGATGAGACAACAATGATAGGAGACAGGGTTGAAGCGTAAAGAGAACAATCCAGGCTAGTAACCTTTGGAACATCTTTTAGCTGTATTCCCTGGAGGAGTTGCACAAAAGGAGAACAAGAAAGCAACGCTTGCAGGGTCGCATTGAGGAAGCACAGGTTTCCAGCGTTTATTAATCCTCTCGGTGTAAAGTCTTTAATGGGTGGAACAGATTCCATAGGAACCATCTGGTTATTATTTCTTGGTAGGCTGCCAGATGAAGAGTCACTTGACAAAATTCCACTGTCCAGAGCTTGGAATTTTAAGCTTGAAGCTTTATACAAAGACTCACTCTCACCATCTGAGACACCAAACTCATCCAAACCAATAGGATCTGTTTTCACAGCCACACCATTGTTGAGAGATTTTCTTTCAGAGACCTCCTTTATAATTCCATTTATTTCCACATGCTCTGGAATTCTAGAAGAGTTTTTTCTAGAGAGTTTTGCATCACTATCATTGACCTTGTCCGAGCTGGAAGGTCTAGAAGCATCAATTTTCTTTTGCGACCCGGCGGATTGAAAACTTTTATCTTCCTTATGAGATTTAACAGTCCCGTCAGCCTGACCCTTACTCAACTTGCCATTAGTATCTACCGAAGAATTTTTGGCAGCAAGATTCAACGAGCCGAATTGTATACCTCCCACACACTTGTCTTTATTATTCTGAGGAGCCTTAGTGGGTTTTTTCTCAAGTAATGATCTTGTTTCATGTTCCGTAAAGGATCCAAACACAAATACCTGCCATGAACAAAATAAGAATAGCAAGTGCCAGTTAAAGGAGACTAAACTAGGCTAATTAAATCAATACGAAAGATAATTATAGTCTCTAGAAGATAGATTGGCCTCAGAGAACAATTACAGTATAACCAAAGTATCAACCACAAATGATCAGAGTGAAGCTATAGAAAAATACCAACTTTAGTTTCAACTACAAATGATCAAAACGAAGCTACAAGAAGATACTAAATTTTGCCCGTTTAAAGTTGGAAGTAGATCAAACGACAATAACACCATCTCCACGAAACAAAATCACCAAATTCCCAACTCCTATACAAGTCTACATTGTTCTAGACCATGAGAACTAAACCCCAACGCAAACGTTAAAGCGAAGAAACTCAAGAGGCTGGGAAAAATTACCTTCTTTTCACTCATAATTGGCACATACAACGCAACGGAGAAGAGATCGAAGAGCAGCACAAGAGCCCAGAACACGTAATCTGATTCAGAGAGAGATCCAATTGAAAGGAAAGGAAAGAAGCATGAGAAAATTGAAAATCTAGGGTTTGAGACACCAACAACCCTGTATGAGAGTCGGCGAGTTGAGAAGACATGAAATAGGTAGAAGCGAAGAGGATTCTCGGCTCTTCTCTGCAAATTCGAAATGGGGAATCATCCGAAGTAAGAGAGAGAGAGAGAGAGACAGACCTTTAGGGATTTGAGAAAATAATTAGGGTTCTTTCTTTCGCTTTGTCGGATAGTTTAGGAGGAAGAGTTGACGACGGAGCTTAACGCCGTGTTTGGATCTTCGTCTCCTTTTTCATCCTCGCGTCTTTACAATTAATATTCTCGGTTCGCTTTTTTAATTCACTTTGGTTTAGGTGTAACCGGTGAATCATGCGACCTGGTTAGATGTGTATATTTTCGGTTCTTTCTCATATCCGAAGATTCGAACCGAAAAAGTGGTTTGAATGTTTGAACACAATTGTTCCGGTTTGGTACGATTTCTACAAAATTCACATTATTGTAAATGGTTAAATAAGAATCTTTTTCAGAAACTTATTTTATTTTTTGAAAGCCCTTAAAAAAAATTATAGAGGGGCCCAAAAAGAATTAAATCGCCGACGACTTCACCGGTCTGTCCTTCTCCTCCGACGGTTAGTTGTTCTACTTTCCTCTAATTTCTGTCTGATGTTGCTGATTTACATGTTGAAGAAATGTTTACAATTTTGTTTCAGGAAAAATGGGTCCAACAAAAGTTTGTTTTTTTATATAATCAAAGGCAATGACTCTCCCAGATTTGTCGGAAAAAGTCGTCAATGTCCAAAAAGACCCATTTTCTCCACGGTAAGAGTCTTAAAGAAGAAAGGTTAGTCTTTGATTCGCGGTGGAGTCCCAATATTAATATAAAATATAATACGTTGATTGATTGCTTCGATTCCTGAGCTGTTTTCTCACCTTGAAAATTGATGGCTTTTGAATATATTATTATTGAAAATCATGTAGGTCACGACGATGAGCTGCTTCTGATGTGAGAGACCTCTGTTTTTATTCGTTTACCAACAAAAGAAAAAAATAGAGAAGAAGAAGAACAATGAGTGTCTCTTTGAGTGTGATGACATTCAATCTTCATGATGATCAACCTGAAGAAAGCCCTAATTCATGGCACAAAAGGAAAGATTTGTGTCTCACTGTAATCACAAGTTACTCCCCTATCATTCTCTGCACCCAACAAGGTTCTTGTTTCTCTTAATCAATGCTTGTTAGATCTTGTTTCCTTCTTCTTATTGGTGTTCTGGGTATGTTCTGATTTGTGTTCACCAAGAATTGGTTCTTGGGTTTTTGCCTTATTACAGAGATGTGATTTTGTCTTTTGATGTTGTGTTTCTTGTTTCCTTTGTTTTAGGTGTGAAGTCGCAATTGGATTATCTTCAGCAGAGCTTGCCAGGTATATATATATATATATATACAATCTCTTTTTGATTTATAAAAATATAATTTGCGGCTTAAATGGTGTTTGAGTTATGTGGCTACAGATGGGATTAGATGTATTTGAACTCTGTCTGTATGCAGTGTATCAGATTCTTCAAATCTGCACTGTCTTAAGTTTACAATCTCGATATCAATCATAGACCACTCTTCTTGTTCGTAATTTACAAAGTCAATCTATTGAGATCTAGATTTGGATTCTATTTTAAGTACATGTTGGTATTTCTTAAATCTGGTAGTCAATTTGTGAAAATCTGTATCCTCAGAGTTAATGTTTTGAATACTACAAAACCAGAATCTAGTGCAGTTGATGTGTCTGTTGTATCGTAATGTTATGCATGAAATTCTCACATTTTCACTTCTTTGAGATGATGGTGGCATTGTTTATCTGGTTTTTGTTACTGTTTGCCTTTAGCTAAGAACCAAGGAGCAAGCCTTCTAGTTCCAACTTCCACATGCCTTGACAATACTTCATTTTGCATTGTGTTCTTGAACTTAAAGAGATGATAGTTTTCTTCGCTTGCAGCATATGATCAATTTGGCATATCAAGAAAAGGGCCTCAGGATGCTACTGATGAATCCTGCACCATCTTCTACAACAAGGAAAAAGTACTAGACTGTTAACAAAGCTAATATCAATGGCACTTTCTTAACGATTAATTTCCCTGTACTTTATGCTAATTGAAGGTAGAGCTGCTAGAGGGTGGAACTTTTTGGTTGTCAGAGTCTCCCTCGGTCCCTGGAAGCACGGCGTGGGGTTCTGCAGTTCCTTGTATAGCGACATGGGCCATATCCTGATTTGTGCGGGGTTGATTTTAGCTAAAATATAAGTAGATTAGTATATCGGTTGATCTTTTGCCATTATATCAGGATTTTGAGTTTTCTTTGACAAGCTGCCTACACATTCCAACTGAGACGAGTGGAGCCACCGGGTTTTTCGTTTCAGATAGTCAACACAAACTTGGATGAAATCAGTCCTCGTGCCCGTAGGCGAAGTGCTTTGCTCACATGGCAACACATTGCATCATTACCTCCCACGTTGCCCGTTGTGTACTGTGGAGGATTCAACACACAGAAGGAATCAACAACCGGGCGATTTCTGTTGGGTAGATCTAGGTACCTTAATATCACCTACACTTACGTTTTTTGCTTTTTATCCTTTCAGGGAATTTGCAATAGTAGATATACAAACTGGTCAACTAGTTTCAACTCAAAGTGTATTTCCTCATTTGGCTGCTGATGAATGGTCTTTTGGGTATTCACTCAATGTGCAGAGAGCACGGTGTGGTAGGGGACATGAGAGACGCATGGCCAAGTGCCCGGGTACGAAAAAATGTCGCTCTAATAAGAACATATCATGATTTCAAAGGTACATAAAATGAAACATTTTCACCCTCTCATGAGGCAGTAGCTCCTTCTATCATAACATATTGGGCCTTTGTTCAGGTGACAAGCAGGGAACGGTCGAGTTCCTGAAGCTAATATTCAGAGCGCTATGCCTCTGCTGGGACCGACAGACACAAGATCTACACACGGATTGGATACTGTACAGAGGTAGGTCTGTAGTTCCCGTGATGTGCGAGGTGGTAAATGATAAGATCGACGAGTTGTATCCTTCGTCTCACTACCCAGTCTTTGCTGAGTTTATGCTTCCTCGTTCTGTAAGAATGCTTGAACCTGTTCCTGTTCCTCCTCAAGAAGAAAGCTAGAACACTTGTCATGTCTTGCTCAAGTTTTGGAAAATGTTGTTTGTTGTTGTGCAAATTACCTCTGTTTTTTTCTCAGTCTTATTGGTTTGAGCTAAAACTTATTCAAAATAAATTAATAAACATAATTTATAGTAAACCTAGTTTTTCAAAAGTTGTTAATGAAATTGAACTTTTATTTAGTAAACCTAATTTTTTCAAATATTACAACTTTTTCAAGGAAAGAAACGTTTTTTTCAGAATTATCAAGCAAACTTAGTAACATGTAATTACACACTACATATATATTTAATGATATGATTCAATTATAAGTACTTCTGTTCAATTTGTAAATAAAAGATTTTATATACTTTTCAGAAATTTATTTAAAGTAATCAATTGTATAAATACAATTAGAATGTTTTTTTTTCAAATTTTTCAAGTTAAATTTTTAATCGTAATTGAAGAAGAAATTTTAAGTGTCAATTCTTTTCATTTTTATGTCTGAGACTTATCGAAGAAGGAATTTTTTTCTCAATTTTTGTCTTCTAGTAATAATTCTATACATTCTTCATTGTGATTAACTGGTAACTGCAAGGATTTAAATGGTAACAAAAGTTTTAGTTATGAAATTATTAATTATATAAACTTATGAAAAATGGCATTTTTAATAAATACTCATTTTCTTAACAACATAATAAATACTCATTCTATTCCTTATAGATTAATTTTTATTTCCTAAAATATCATCTACTTGAATTTCTTTTGAATTAATAATGGAATTTTGGATACATATAACTAGTTAATTAATGGATAGATAAAATAAATAAAGGAACAGTTGCAAAAATGCCACAATGGATTGTCCATTGGCAAAAATGCCACTAATTATAGATTTTTAAAACTTAAAACTTAAAATTAGAAACCCTAAAAAATGTTTTGACCCCTAATAAACTCTAAACCCTCAAAACTAAACCCTAATACAACATAGTTAACACAAACATAAATAATATAATGAATAAATAATTTTGAAAAAGTGACATTTTTACAAAGATTTTGAAAATGTGGCATTTTTGAAAAGTGACACTTCAAAAGTGACATTTTTCAAAATTCTTCATAAATTAATATACATAATTTATGATATAATGTTTTGCTACTAAAATTGATTTTTTTTAATAGTAAATTCGTGTTTTAAAATATTAAAAATGTATCTAAAGTATTTTTTTTTATAAATTATATATCATTTTACACATATATAGTTTGCAATATTTCTAAAAAAACATATCAACTTTTAAAAAAAATATTATTACATGTGGTAATACAAAATCTTTTATTAAAAGTCTTCAACTTTTGTCATGTAGTAAAAATTAATCACATTCTTCAAATTCTTCAGATTTAAGCAAATGTATTGATATAATCTTTGTTGGGACAGTTGCAAAAATACCACTTTTGGTGTGTACATTTACAAAATGCGATTATGGATTATCCATTTGCAAAACTGCCACTAATTATGAATTTTTAGAGCCTAAATCTTAAAATTTTAAACCTTGAAAAATATTTTGACCCTTCTCTAAATCTTTAAAACTAAACTCTAATACAATATAGCTAACTCAAACATAAATGATATAATGAATAAATAATTTTGAAAAGTGACATTTTTGTAAGGATTTTGAAAATGTGGTATTTTTAAAAAGTAGCATTTCTCAAAATTTGTGTTTTTCTACTGTACTCTTTGTTAGGAGATACCTATGCAGAAAATGTATAAAGTATGAAAGTGCATTTCTCTTGTAGGTTTTTTATCGATAAAAGAAGAGAGATGGTTTTCTTTTTCAAAGGTTTTCCAATTAGTGTATCGATTTGAAGTGAAGTCGATGCAATCATGCATTTCATTAATATAAATGTGAATTACATTGTTTTTTTTTGTGTTTTTTTGCTTTTATAACTCATGAAATTGAGTCTTTTTGTCTTTTTCTTAATTGCAATTTAGAAAACTACTATACACAAGAGACTAAATCTTACACATCCTTGTAAAAAGAAAAAACTGATACCAAAAACAACATTCAACATTTCAAAGTTTATTACAACAGTTCAAGACTTCAAATGTGCTCGAGCTTCTATTTGACGTTCTCCTTGCTCAAGTAAGGGTACGATGGCAGCAAAATATCTCAAACATTCTCAGTTGTTCTTAGGTTCTCTTCCAAAGACTCTGCAACATGGACCAAAGCTGCTACCATTTCATGAGACCAACAAACAACATGCTTCTTAACGACTTTCACAGTAGTTGGAGAACCTTTCTTCAAGGTAGTTGGAGAGCCTTCTTTCTTCAAGGCAGTTGGAAGAGCTTTCACATCAGTTAGAGGAGCTTCTTTTTTTCACAGAAGTTGGATGAGATTCAGCAGATGGTTGTTTCTTGGCAGGCGAAGCTAGCTCTTGAGCAACACGCTCAATAGCAGTTAGGAGATCCTGCTTATGAGCAAACAACTTCATGATATTTGAGTCAACCACCCTCAACTCCTTGGTCAGCAGATCAATATGATCCAAACCCACAATAGTATCTTCACCAACTACATCATTAACTCCTTTCGGCGCTAGTTTTTTCCTACCTGGTTATGTCATAAACTTCGCGAGCTTGACATGGGATTTAGAGGCAAGGGTCCAAACACGAACCACACCATCTTGACAAGCAGTGATAATATTACCATTTTCAGTGAACTTTGCATCGAGAACAGAACCTGGATGTTCAAAAGTCTAGCGGCATTTTTCATATTCTGTCCAAATATTAGTAGTGCGGTCTGCACTTCCACTAAGTACCAGCCCTGACGTATGTGCATCAACTGAAAGCGCGGCTGAGGTGTTCCAAATGAGAGGGTTTGTAAGATGTTACAAAAGTTTGCTAAATGAGAAGTTGCTCCTTACCAATAGAAAATTAAAAAAAGGAAGCAAGCATCTATAATATATATCTATATTCAACGTTGCTATGCTAATGTCACTGATAACAATGTGTTACAACTTATAATTGCATGACTTATGAGCAGATCCAATAGTTTAAACAAATAATAAAATGAATATTATTCCTCTTTTCACACCACTTTAAAATGAATTTTATGAGCGGATTAAACATGATGTTGAATGATCAATTACAACAAACATGAAAAATTACGAACAAAAAGTAGATGACAAAGATGAGAAAGTTCTCAAATATACATGTCGATGTCCTCTCGTTCTCCTATAATTCTTCTTTCGTTTCTTTTTGAAAATGGAGGTTTACTAAAACAACCTTGAAAAGTTTGTTTTTGACCAAAAGATGTTCATCTTTAAAAATTACTCAAACAACTTTATATGTCCGTTTTACCTTTATTTGCTTTGAAGACAAAAAACGTAGTTACGAAACTGCCATTAATGAGGGACGACACGTAAGTAAAAAGTTTCCCGCCAAAAGCAAATAAGTCTACCGTTCTTGTGATAGTAGATTTATTTTATGATCGGTAGATTTATTATGGGGTTGGTGACTTAATTCAAGTTCGTAGACTTAATCGACGAGCGGTGGAGTTAATATTTGAATGGTAGACTTATTGTGTAGACTTATATTTATTTTGCAGTAGAGATGTTTTGGAGTGGTAGACTTAAATTATGCGTGGTAGAGTTAACGCCAACAGTGGTAGATTTGTTTTTGAGTGATAGACTTAGTAGTCGAATGGTAGATTTATCTCGGTAAACTTATTATTGAGTGTAGATTTATTTGTATGTAATTGTAGACTAATTACTTGTGGTAGATTTAAATTCCTGGTTGGTAGACTTAAATTCATGGTTGGTAGACTTAATTTCCTGGTCGGTAGACTTATTGATGGTTGCGATCGTAGACTTATTCATAGTCGTAGTAGTTTTATAATATGTAGTAGACTAATTACTTCCATCGGTAGAGTTATTCAATATTTTTAGCTCTTTACTAAAACAACCTTCAGTTGGTAGACTTGTTGACATGGTAGACTTGTTGCGTTTTCGATGAATTTGGTAGACTTGTTTGGCTATATTGACTAACGATAGAGTTTATGTTATGATGATAGACTTGTTTTTTCTATTTATTGACGATAGACTTGTTTGGCTATATTGAATGATGATACACTTTGTGTTATGATGATAAACTTGTTTTCGTTTCCGATGTGTATGGTAGACTTCTTTGGCTATATCGAATGACGATAGACTTGTATTCTTGTATACAATAATGGTAGACTTGTTCGGTGATAGTGAGATTTTTGCAAGAAGCGTTATGGTAGACTTGTTATTATTCATAAACATGTCAAATAGTATTTGCAATCATTATAAACAAATTTACCATTATGGCTGATCATATTAAAAACAAGTATACCACTATGGTTGATCATATTAAAAACAAATATACCACAACAATGCCATAACACCAGTGTTTATAATACAATACTTTATCTTTCAAGCAAGTCTACTATAACACAACTGTTTATCTTTCAAATAAGTCTACCATAAAACAGTTAATTGAAGGATAAAATGGTAATTCACGGTTCCTCTTCTTTCTCTTGCACACGGGTTCTGCAACCTTAATACGACCGCCTCTTTTTTTTCTTCAGTTTATGCATATTTGTTTTCCATTTTTTGTCTAGATTGCACATAAATATTGTAGATACATGATAAAAACCTCGATTCCATATTTACAACGCCAAAAAACAGTTGTTCAAATTTTCTGATTTTTTGTTCGAATATGGTGAAATCGCGGCGGTTCCACACTGACGACCAATTTTTCGGTGAAGAATCGGTGTTCGCGGTCCTGTTTTAGAACTTTGATATTACCTAAAACTAGATAATTATTTTTTTAATTCATAATGGTAATTTTGTTATTAAATTTTTTTACTACTGTTATGAATGAGAGAAGAAGAGAATGGAGAGAATTGTGTGTCTTATTCCAATAGAAAGCAAATGTATATATAAGATACAATTACTTGGGGAGGAGTAATAACTTGGAGAGGAAACCTAACTTGGAGAACAAGTTAGAACCTTCTAGATTATGGGCTTCTAATGGGCATCCACTAATTGGGTTTATAACACTCCCCCTTGGATGTCCATTATAGCAAAAGTAATCCTAATACGCATAAGATGTTGCCTCATTAAAAACCTTACCAGGAAAACCCAGTGGGAAAAACCATGGTTAAGGGAAAAAGAGTGCAACGCGTATTTACTCCCCCTGATGACTACATGACTTGAGATCTTTGAGGCGACGTAGTCCAATGCCATGAACTAGCTTCTTGAAGGTAACAGTAGGAAGTGCCTTTGTAAAGAGATCTGCCAGATTCTCACTTGAACGGATCTGCAAGACACGAACATCGCCATTCTTCTGTAAATCATGGGTGAAGAAGAACTTTGGTAGAATGTGCTTCGTTCTGTCGCCTTTGATGTATCCTTCCTTGAGTTGTGCTATGCAAGCTGCATTATCCTCATACAGAACTGTTGGAACTTCTTTTCCCGTAGATATACCGCAGTCTTCTCGTATGTGCAGAATTACAGATCGTAACCATACGCATTCGCGGCTAGCTTCATGTATAGCTAAAATCTCTGAATGGTTGGAAGAGGTAGCTGCGATAGTTTGCTTCATCGAACGCCAAGAAATGGCTGTTCCGCCGCATGTGAACACATATCCTGTTTGTGATCGAGCAGTATGTGGATCAGATAAAAACCCTGCATCTGCAAAACCAATTAAGTCTTCCTTTGACGTGTTAGAAAAGAATAGACCCATATCTTTTGTACCCTGAAGATATCGAAATATATGTTTAATCCCATTCCAATGCCTTTGAGTTGGACATGAGCTAAATCTTGCCAACAAATTTACCGCAAAGGATATATCGGGTCTCGTATGGGTAGCAAGGTACATCAATGCTCCTATTGCACTTAAGTATGGTACTTCAGGACCAAGAATTTCTTCATTATTTTCCCTCGGGCGGAAGGGATCCTTTTCAACATCAAGTGCTCTTACAACCATAGGGCTACTCAATGGGTGTGCTTGATCCATATAAAACTTTTTAAGCACTTTTTCAGTATATGTTGTCTGGTGCACTAAAATTCCACTCTTAAGATGCTCAATTTGCAATCCCAAGCAAAATTTCGTCTTTCCAAGATCTTTCATCTCAAATTCTTTCTTCAAAAATTCCATTGTTTGATAAATCTCTGCAGGAGTCCCGATGATGTTTAAATCATCAACATACACTCCAATGATAACATACCCTTGCTCAAATTTCTTTATAAAGATGCATGGAGTGACGAGGTCATTCTTATAACCTTCTCTTAACAAGTATTCGCTAAGGCGATTATACCACATACGTCCTGATTGTTTCAATCCATACAGGGATCGATTCAACTTTATACAGTACTGTTCTCGAGAACTAGAGTTCGCTGCTTTTGGCAGTTTAAATCCTTCTGGGACTTTCATATAAATTTCATTGTCCAGTGGTCCATATAAATATGCCGTGACTACATCCATGAGGCGTAAATCAAGTCCTTCTTTTATTGCCAGACTAATAAGGAACCTGAAAGTAGTTGCATCCACCACAGGAGAATAAGTCTCCTCATAATCAATTCCAGGTCTTTGTGAGAAACCTTGTGCAACCAGACGTGATTTGTATCTTACAATTTCACCATTTTCATTCCTTTTTCTCACAAAGATCCATCTATGTCCCACTGGTTTTACACCTTTAGGTGTACGGACTACTGGTCCAAACACTTCTCTCTTTTCTAGAGATTTTAATTCTGCCGCTATAGCTTCTTTCCATTTTGGCCAATCATCTCTTTGTGTACACTCTTTAACAGAATTTGGTTCATGATCCTCTTTTTCATCCATAACATCAACTGCTACATTGCATGCAAAAATATCATCGACGTCGATTTGCTTTCGATTCCATTTTATCCCAGACATGACAAAATTAATTGAGATCTCTTCATTGTCAGGTACCTGAATTTCTTTATCAGTCATGTCTAAGGTCTCTTCTAGAGATCCTTTAAAAGGGTTAGATTCCTCGGATTCGCCATTATCAACTTTTGCTCCTTTTCTTTTCCGAGGATTCTTATCTTTGGAACCAATAGGTCTACCTCGCTTCATGCGTGTCATAGACTTACTAGCAGTTTGATGTTGTCCTTCTGGGACATTAATTCTACTGGAGTATTTACAGCTGGTATATGTGACTTGGTCACTCTCTTAGGGTCAGTAAATGCGTCTGGCAATTGATTTGCTAATCTCTGTAGATGGATTATCTTTTGTACCTCTAAGTCACATTCTTTGGTACGAGGATCAAGATGAGATAATGATAATTCATTCCATCTAATGTTCTTTTCCAGCTGTTTATTTTCTCTCCCCATTGTTGGAAAAACAGACTCGTTAAAATGGCAGTCTGCAAATCGAGCCTTAAATAAATCCCCTGTAGATGGCTCAAGATACTTAATTATCGAGGCGGATTCATATCCAACATATATCCCTATCCTTCTTTGAGGACCCATCTTAGATCGTTGTGGTGGAGCAATTGGAACATATACTGCACATCCAAAAGTTTTTAGATGGGAAATATTTGGTTCCTGACCCAAAACCATTTGTGATGGGGAGATCTGATGGTTACTTGTTGGCCTGATGCGAATCAATTCTGCTGCATGTAATATAGCATGTCCCCAAGCAGAAATTGGGAGTTTGGATTTCATTAGTAATGGTCTAGCAATCATTTGTAAACGTTTGATTAATGATTCGGCTAAACCATTTTGCGTATGAACATGAGCTACTGGATGTTCAACATTTATCCCAATAGACATGCAATAGTCATTAAATGTCTGAGACGTAAATTCACCAGCATTATCAAGGCGAATTGCCTTTAAAGGAAAATCTGGAAAATGTGCTCGTAATCTTATCACTTGAGCAAGTAACCTCGCAAACGCCAGGTTGCGGGTTGACAACAAGGATACATGTGACCATCTAGTCGATGCGTCAATCAGAACCATAAAGTATCTAAAGGTTCCACATGGTGGGTGAATCGGCCCACAAATATCTCCTTGTATGCGTTCCAGAAAACCAATAGATTCAGAAGTTATTTTGGCTGGTGAAGGTCGAATGATCAATTTGCCTTGTGAGCAAGCAGCACACGTGAATTCATTATGAAGAATCTTCTTGTTCTTTAATGAATATCCACGTGAATTATTGATTATCTTTCGCATCATTGTTGAACCGGGATGGCCTAACCGGTCATGCCAAACCAATAAATTTTTAGTAAATTTTTGGTTTACTATAGCATTTGCCTCAATTGTATTAAGCTTAGTGTAGTACATTCCGGTGGAGAATGCTGGCAATTTCTCTAAAGTACGTTTGGTACCTTGGATAATATTTATTATCTGAAGGTATTCAATATTTCCTTCACTCATAGTCTCAATATGGTATCCGTTCTTACGAATATCTTTAAAGCTCAATAAATTTCTTTGAGACTGGGGGGAATATAACGCGTCAGTGATTTCTAATCGCGTTCCCATAGACAATAATATACTTGCTCTTCCAGAGCCTTCAATTATCTTTGAGCTACCCAAAATAGTACTCACACTAGCTCTTTTCATTGTTAAATGAGAGAAATATCTCTTGCTTTTCAGAATGGTATGAGTAGTTGCACTGTCTGCCAAGCATAATTCTTCACGATTCATTGCCAATTGAACTTGAGCAGTATTCATGTTCTTCAAACAAATAAAAGCATAAACATAAATTAACTTAAAGAAAATAACTTAATAAAATAACTCAAATTTAATCATGTCTCAAAACACATAAAAACATAAAAACCAGAAACTAGAAATCAAAGCCAAAATAATAAATAAAACGACAATACTTTATAATTAACTTTAGAGGCTAGTTATTCCCTTCAGGGGCAAGGAAATCAGCAATTTCCAGGGCAGCTTTATCACCAAAGAAATCATCAAGATCATAGTCTTTTTCGCCATCCTCGTACACGTGGTTTGTTTCCACATTCTTTCCTTTTTGTTTTAAGGATTGCTGATAAAGCTCTACTAGATGCTTTGGTGTACGACATGTTTTACCCCAATGACCGCTTCCTCCACAGCGATAACATACACTTCCTTTTGGCTTTTCTTGTTTGTTGCCAATTCTGTTTTCCCACTTCTGGTGAGAGTTTGGGTCCTTAAAAGAGACACCTCGGCCTCGACCCCGACCATATTTGTATCCACGTCCGCGACGTTCATATCCACATCCATGATTGTGGCCACGTCTTTGACCATTGTTATTACCATGGTCTGCTTCTTTCTTGTATGATAACACATTCGCTTCAGGGAATGGTGCAGAACCAGTTGGACGTAACTCATGGTTTTTCATCAAAAGCTCATTATTCTGCTCAGCTACAAGGAGCGCAGAAATAAGTTCAGAGTACTTTTTATATCCCTTTTCACGATATTGTGTCTGTAAGACAAGATTACTCGCGTGAAAGGTAGAGTATGTCTTTTCCAACATCTCATCATCGGAGATACTTTCTCCACACAACTTCAACTTGGAAGTGATTCTGAACATAGCAGAGTTATACTCTATTACAGACTTATAGTCTTGTAATCTTAGATGAGTCCACTCATAACGAGCTTTTCACTGTTTTCTGGTGATCATACCTTTCCTTTAGATTAGTCCAAAGGATTTGTGGATCTTTCACGGTCAAATACTCAATCTTAAGACCCTCATGGAGGTGATGGCGAAGGAATATCATGGCCTTTGCCTTGTTTTGGGCTGTTGCCGCATTCTTTTTCTTGATAGTTTCACCGAGATCTTTTGCACTCAGGTGAAATTCTGCATCTAGTGCCCATGATAGGTAGTTGCTACCGCTTATGTCAAGAGCCTCAAATTCGAGTTTTGTAAAATTCGACATGTTTACTGAAATAATAAAAGAAATATAATTAAGCTTTATAATAAATAAATAAATAAAATATTATGTTTATGGCAAAATCAGACTACAAATAAATCAAACATAGTCGTAGCCGTATATGATGGTAATATTTTAATTCAATTCATATAAATCACTAGCATAAGACAAAAAGTAGCATAAGACAAATCTATGAGATACTTCTATTTATACTAAAACAGTAACATTAGCATAATTTGATTAGAGCAATTGAATCAAGTTATTATACTATAATATGATGAAGCAAATTCAATCGAGTGTATTATATCAAAGTCAATTCATAAGGAGTTATAAACTCAAGTAATAAGACAAATCGATTAAAGCTTATCATATTCATGATTATAAATCAATTAATAAAATAAAGGAGTAAAAATCAGTAATAAAGCAGATTGAATCGAATTTTATATATTTTATATTTTATCAAAGCAACTGATCAATATTAAAAATAATACTACGTGCTGTATACTTTTTGACAAAATAATACTACGTGTAATTGAATCAAGTAACAGAAGAATTATAATACTATTACGTGCTGATTGAATCAAGCAACAAAAGAATTATAATATTACGTGTAATTGAATCAAGCAACAGAAGAATCAAGTGCCAAATATTATTTTTAACAAGCAAACGAATGAACTTATATGAAACAAAACAGAAGAATTATAATTGAAAAACTATGAAACATATCAAAGTGGTTTTAAGAAATTAATAAATAGTTAATATGCATAAGCATGGGTGAGAGTATTAAATTAAATCAACAAACATACAATTGTATGTTATCAATCAAATCAACTCATATATAAAAGATGTATAAGACAAAACGTAATAAACATGATTCGTTTGTGTTATTCGATTAACAAACATACACTTGTATGTTATTAATCGAACCACAAAGTCAATTCATATACCTTGGTTTTAGATCGGATGAAAGATGAAAAAGAAAAAGGAGGCGGCTAGGGTTTTCTCAGTAGCTAGAACTATTCGTGCTGATAACGTGTTATGAATGAGAGAAGAAGAGAATGGAGAGAATTGTGTGTCTTATTCCAATAGAAAGCAAATGTATATATAGGATACAATTACTTGGGGAGGAGTAATAACTTGGAGAGGAAACCTAACTTGGAGAACAAGTTAGAATCTTCTAGAACCTTATAGATTATGGGCTTCTAATGGGCATCCACTAATTGGGTTTATAACAACTACGGTTTTTTTTGTTTTTTATACACTTTTGCAGATATGTATATATATATTTTTAAGTTGTTTTAGTAATTACTCAAATTTCCAAAGTTGTTTTAATAATTATCTCTAACGATGAGCACTTTTTCATCCAATGCCTGTCACTACTCATAAGGTGTTGAACTAGTTAGCCACAAAAAAACAATAACCGAGCTGCCAAACTATTAGTACATGAATAAATATAACACTTGAAGCATTCAGATGTTGTGGGGTACACGATAACTGAACACTAAGCTAACAACTTGTTCATACATAATTCCGCATAAATCTTAAAACTCTTATAAACAGCAGATTCATTGGATTCAACAAGCAAACTCTCATCATATAAGTTTCTTTAGTGCTTACGCTAGTTCGCTATAATAATAAATCTTTAGAATAAATTAATAACAAACAATATATGATTGTGATATAGATTTTAAAATCAATGATCCAATAACTCTAATTATACATGGATTTCAAAATCAACTAAAATCCATAAACCAATAACCCCCAAACCTCATGTCAGCTTTTATTTGTTTGTCCAAGATGAGAAAGGAAAACACTAACATCTGAAAAGACCATCAATTCGTTAAAGTACATCATTCGGAGCACAATGAGTGGTCTCTTATCATCTTTTAAGAAGAAGAAGAATTGCTCTGTACCCACTCAACGAGCGTCGCAACTCCAAACCCAGTCGCAGCTTTCTTCTTTTCATTCCACACCGGTCCAGCCATATCTATGTGCATCCACTCAACCTTCTCGCTCACAAACTACAACAATTCACCAAACCCGGTTCTTCGTTAGACAACAATTATGTAAAGTATTCATTCTTTGCTTCTACTCTATCCGATTCTCACCTGTTTCAAGAAGAGAGCTGCGGTGATCGATCCACCTGCACGGCCTCCCGTGTTAACCATATCCGCAACACCTGATTTCATCATCTCCCAGTAACTCTCTTCCATTGGCATCCTCCATAGCTTCTCTCCGCTCCTCTCTGATGCAGCAATCACCTCCTTCGCAAGCTCATCATTAGGCGTATATATGCCTGCAGCAAACGAAAAAAAACAAACCGATATTCAATCATCATAACTAAACGTTATTCTGTTTAGTTTAGTTTCTAACAAGCCTATGTACCTACCTGCCATTGATGTTCCAAGAGCAACAACACAAGCCCCGGTCAACGTGGCAAGGTCAACAATCTGCAAGGTAGTTTATGTTTGAATTAGCCTCTTCTATGTATCAAGAAGTGGAACAATCTTCCAAATAATACCTTATCGACGCCCTGATTGCAAGCATACACTAGAGCATCTGCAAGTGTTAGTCGACCTTCAGCATCTGTGTTGTTGACCTGCAGAATACCGCCAACAAATTAGTTTGGTTTAAGAAAAAAACAATGAGAAGCTCAAACATTTGAAACCAAACTATTGTTAGAAACAAATGTTATGATACCTCAATTGTTTTTCCGTTTGAGGCTGTGATGACATCTCCAGGTCTCATTCCAGTACCACTTATCATATTCTCACAGGCTGCGACAATGAAGTGCACCTGATTGTGCATATATACATTTGTTTAGCTACATTCACTTAACTTAGAAACTCAAGCTTCATGCCATAAACTCACCTCAACACCGGGAGGCTTAATTTGACCAATGGCTTTTGCGGCGCCAAGAACAGCTGCTGAACCTCCCATATCAAATTTCATGAGCTCAATTGAGCAGCCAGGCCCGGTCTTAATGTTGTAGCCACCGCTGTGAACAAAAACCAAATGGTCAATAACCAATAAGTATTAAAAGAAAGAGATTGATGCGGGAAACAGAAGACAACTACTCTGATGATTTACCTGTCAAATGTCAATCCTTTCCCAACAAGAGCAAGCTTGGTCTTGACAGTGCCACTGGAAGGTTTGTAGACGAGGTGGATGAAATGAGGTGGATTAGCTGAAGCGGCAGCAACAGCAAGATACAAACCCATCTTCAACTCTTTGCATTGCTCCTCGTTCAAGATGTTTGCAGTCATGACATCACTATACATGGAAGCCAGCTTTGAGGCCTCCTCAGCTAGTACAGCTGTAAGATACAACGTAACAGCAGATTAAAGACCGATGTTTGTAATAAATTTCAATCCACATCCTAAAAAGCATGAAAAATGTAAGGCTATGATGCTCAAGAAATAATCCATACCAGGGGTGAGAACGTTGGCAGGAGAATTAACGAGTTCTCTCCCGAAAATTACACCATAAGAAACATCTTCGGCATACTTAAGCTTCTTCTCTAGTTCAGGTCCAGTGCCAAAGCCAATGATATCTACAGATTTGAGAAATGGTTTCTTTGACTCAGACTTATACCTGCTGTCTTCAAACAAACCAAGCACTGTGCCTGTCACAAGTAAACAAAGATTCCACACAAAGATCAGGTCCAAAACGGTAACGAAATAAGCCTTCTCCTGTTACAACAACATAAAAAACAAAGACCTGAAGCTATAGCTGAAGCAGAACTGAGCTTGGATTCATTAGAAGCATTCTCCGAAGAAGCGAGAACAACTGCAACGCTGCTAGCTTGAGAAGTTTTTGCAGCTGCAGCCACAGCCTCACCGAGACTCTGAAAAGCCGAAGGAGATGAAACAGATTTTCCAAGACCAATCAAACCGACCCGTTTTGACCCGAGACCCGGAAGTCTAAGAACTGTTGACTGGCCTGGTTTCCCTGAGAAATCTTCCTCAGTTGAAACATCAGCTAGAAGTCCACCCAAGTGAGCATCAAGCTTCTTCAGTATCGGGTTCTCAAACTTGGAATTCACGTCCTTAGCCATGTCTTTCTCCGTCACACCAACCGCGAGTATGTCACCTTTCCATTCCGTCACATCGATCTCCTTCGCAGCAAATGAGATCTGATACAGAAAATCCACCACTTAACACCAAAAAGGCCAAACTCTAACACAATCTCGATTACGAACTCTCTGACTATAACTTGACCAATATCGATTACGAAATCTGACTAAACAACGTTCCGAAATAAGCAAATCCTCGGATTCAAATCAACACAAAATCTACGAAGCAGTGACAACAATCGAGTAAGCAAACGGACGATCCCAGAAGCAACGAGGAGGAATAAATAACCTTAGGATGATCGATGGAGTTAGGGTGAGTGAGGCCGAGAGTAGCGTGTACGATTGTGTGAGCCATAGCTCTAGCTTTAGAAGAACAGTAGAGAGGCGTGACGGCGAAAGCGAGTTTCAGACGAGGCGGCAATCGGAATCGGACGAAAGACGAGGAGAAAGGTGAAGGAGAAGAAGAGAAAGAGCGGAAATGGAAGCGAGAAGAAGAAGAAGAAGAAGCAAAGGACGTAATCAAAGTGACGGCCATTTGAGAAACTCACTGAGCTTCTTGTATTTATAAAGAGACGAAGCCTCCGCCTCCGTGTGTTTATCCGATGACTGATGGATTATTATTTTACTTCACTCGCTATTTGGTTTTTATCCGACCCGGACCACCCGTTTTGGGGTCCGAACCCGACCCGAGCTTAAAATGATGGTTTGGCAAAATCAGCTTTGCATATTGTACCGACCCGAGCTTAACCGGATGAATCACGGTTTAATGAAATTTATTCTCTTTGACCCACAAAAAAAAAGAAAGAAGAATTCTTTTCGAATCAAAAAAATCAAGATTCATAGATGGACTTTACCTTGACACAAACAGATTTGGAATATTTTTTTTTTAGACTATTCGTGGGACAAGTGAATTCGTATAAGTTTATTTTCGGTAGATTTTGGTAGATATCAAATGACATATTATATTCTTACAATTCGACGAAGTGATGATAGATTGAATTTGTAGGTGAACTGGATTCTACATTAGAAAATTTGTAATATTTTTTGGTGTCGAAATATTCATATGCTTATCTTGAATAGGTTTGGTAATTACATTTGAATACCCACAAATTGGTTGTGAGTCTCATCCATTGCTTCGATTCTAATGTAATACAAATCGTATTTAGTCATTAATGACATTGTATCTCCCATAATATTGACACTGTCGTATCAAATGACTAACACGTTATTGAGGTAAGAAGGATCATTTAAACTACCGAAGCAGTATGAAAATTTTAAGCCGAACGACTGAACCAGCGAGAATTTTTGATTTCATAACCAAATACACTACTTCCTTGTAATAGTTTACCAATAGTTTTATAATCACCACAACCCAAAACCATGTTAGGTAAAAGGCTAAAGAAGCAAAAATATATTTACATTTTCTTAGTTTAGCATGAGGTGGTGAGGTTTAAAGACTAACCAATGGATATAATTTTTGTATCTTTACATTCTCTTAGTTTAGCATGAAATGGTGAATTTAAGGAAAATTAGATGGAAATTTTTTTTGTTTAACTTATTGAAACCTTTGTGTGATATTCATAATCGTGGTAGGTTGATTATTGTTCTTTGAAAATATATTAAAAAGGAGTAAATCCATGCTCATGATCCTCTTTTTGTTGATTTAAAAAAAAATATATATATATATATATATATATAAATTTAAACCTAGCCTAAACACATGAGATTTGTGAACGTAACCTTGTGTCTAAACATACCAAA
The DNA here is from genome assembly GCA_964056655.1 of Arabis hirsuta. NCBI lineage: Eukaryota > Viridiplantae > Streptophyta > Magnoliopsida > Brassicales > Brassicaceae > Arabis > Arabis hirsuta. The sequence continues at coordinate 28,814,985 of OZ053303.1, forward strand.
AACGTTTATTTGCAAGAGATATATATTTATCGCAAATAACTTATGTATTTGCGAAGATTTTGCTATGGAATGTATAGAAATTTTTGACCAAGATTTATTCGAATTCAAATTCTCGATTGTGACGATTGTAATGTTTCATTTTAGATGAAAAGTATGTTCTTGGATGCTACTGGTAATTTGATTATCACATGTGTGATGACTCAACCAAATTATAAGTATAATAAAATCTCGAAGTAAAAAAAAGATTATTTCGAGAGAATTGATTGTGGTATCGTCTTTGATTACTTGTATTTAATTCTTCATTAGATCATGCAATGGTTTATCAATTTATTTTTAATAACTGCCAGCAAATTTCAACAAAAATGTTTTTGACTGTGTGAAAATAATATGCAATTGTTAGTTGCTAAATTTTACTTTTTATGTGTCATCTCATATCAAAATGTAGTGGCATAAGAGTTTTTTAGTTGAAATTTCAAGAATTACTTATAATGTTACCAAAGGTAAAATTGAAATACACAAAACAATAAAAGGTAATATTTCCAACCACCATGAACAACCAAAATGAAGCTCTAAATGCTTCCCCAACTAATTAGGAAAGGATAACAACTTCATTTGTGAGCTCATAACTTCTTCCTTACCCATTTTCTCTCCAATTTCATCTAAAAAACTAACTAAATTTGGTTTTCAAAATTCTTTCTCTCATAATCTATCAATTTTTAATGGTTCTTTCATAAATGACGGCTGGGCTTCTTTGTTAACGGTCATATTAGAAGTTTCAGGTGCTTGAAAGAGCTGAAAACCGAGCTCTACGTGTGAAAAAGAACAAAAAACCGTGTTTTCCGATTTTGTAGACTGCACCAGAAGTCTACTAGTCAACGAAAGGTTAGATTTGCAATTGACATTTTTTAAAAATATTCAAAGTAGACTGCTCGTGAAGTCTACCTGTTTTCCTTTGATAAAAAAAAAACACTCGTAGACTTCACGAGCAGTCTATTTGAAAATGAGTTAGTTCTGTATTTAACGAAAACTTTGGCTTTAAAGAGTAGACTTCTCCGTAGACTTCTCCAGTAGACTTCTCCAGTAGACTGCAAATAGAGTCTACGACAAGGTTATTTCTGGCATTGACCACATTGTTGACTTTTTGTGTAGACTGCATCAGAAGTCTGTTATGTACGGACGGGTTAGTTTTGCGTTTGACCAAAATCTCAGACATTGACCAAGAAAAATATTTATCAGTAGACTTCTTATACAGTCTACTACTTATTAAATAAATCAGTAGACTTCTTAAATAAATCAGTAGACTTCTTAAATTAGTAGTAGACTGCATGAGAAGTCTGCCGATACATGTTTGGTCAAACACAAAACTAACCTTTTTTAGAGTAGACCTCTAGAGAAGTCTACTCAAGAAGTCAACAATATGGTCAACTGCAAATGTAACCCGGCCTTTTGAGTAGACTTCAGAATGAAGTCTACACATTTCAGCAGACTTCTATTGCAGTCTACTGGTAGACTTCCTAAGAGAAGTCTACAAGTAGACTGCAATAGAAGTCTACTAAATAAAGTCAAACTTTAGTCAATTGCAGAAATAACCTTTTTATTCAGTAGACTTCTCTAAGAAGTCTATTTGAAAAAGTCAAATTCTAGTCAAATTATGGTCAAATGCAAAAGTAACCTAATAGACTGCTGCTGAAGTCTACTAGCGTTTGTCGTAATTGCAAAAATAACCCATTACGTAGACTTCTCGATGAAGTCTACTGATTTAATTTTCTTATAATTGCATTTAAAACTTATTTATAATGAATTTTTTAGATTTTCTTTCTCCCACATGTGTGTTATATAATGTGTTTCCTTCTGTGTTAATTTGACATATTTAGGTTCAATATTTATTGTATAAATCAAATTTCTTGTTTGAGTAGTACCTACATATTGTTCGTAGACTTCTCTGTGAAGTATACTAGTAGTCACTTAGTAGACTTCAGTACGAAGTCTACAGCAGATGTTCGAGACCTAATGTGTTTTCTATTGTTTTTTTTTTACAGAGAATGGTTCATTTAGTTGTTGTCTATGGAGAATGGGCTATTCAAGATAAGGCGTGGCAATTTGTGGTTGATAATCCAAAAGGAGGAAGACTGTTCTTTTTGAGTGATGATTGCACCCATTGTGATCTTCTTGAGATGGCCAAAGATGAATATAAGCTGGAATCAGACTTGGTGGAGATCACTTATCCACTACCGGAATCAATGTTGCAACATATGGCACCGGATACTCCTCCAATGCATGTCACAAATGATAGACAAGTTAAGAATTTGATTGAGCTAAGTAAAACGCATGTTATACGTCTTTGTGTCTCGAGTCGGTTGGAGAAGGATGATGATGTCAACAATGATTGTGATGGAATTTTGGCCAGTGGTGGTGAAGAATATACAGACGTAGATGCTGAGGAATGCGAGGAAGGAGATGGTGACCACTATGGGGATGATACGGGAAATGATGTCAATGAAGAAGATCATGGTAGTGAATATGGTGATGGGCAAGACGTTGAAGATGGTGATGGGCAAGACGAGGATATAAAAATTGATGGTGTTGGTATCAATGAAGATTACAGTGCATACGAGAAAGTCAAAGATGAGGATGAAGATGATATCTCATTTGATGGTGTTGGTGGGAGTGAGTGTTGTTTTGGCAAAGGATTAGGATCAAAAACGACATGGTTTGATGGTATACTTGTCGGACAGAGTTTTCGTAGCAAGGATGAGCTGTTTAGAGAGTTGCGATTGACGGCTGCGATGTCAAGATTTGCATTCAAAACATACAAGTCTACTAAGACTCTGTTAGTCGCTATGTGTCGTGTTAAAGGATGCAAGTGGAAAGTTAGAGCTGCCGTGACGAATGAACCAAACCGTTTTTGGGTGACAAAGTATATTAAAAAGCATACATGTTCACTACCGGACAGAGTCGCTCACAGGAAACGCTCTACTCCAAAGTATATTGGTAGGTTATTTATCAAGCGCGTCGGAATAATTGATGGAGTTACGCCAAAGCATATACAAGATTCAATGAAGGTGATATTTGGTATGAATCTAGATTATTCCACTTCATACAGATCATTGTTATACGCCCAATAAATGGTGAGGGGAACTGCTGAACATGGATATGAATATCTCCCATCTTATTTACATGTGATCAGGAAAGCAAATCCGGGAACATTGACCGCTCTTGAGGTTGATGCTCACAATAGATTTAAATATCTATTTATATCGTTCGGAGCCTCCATTACTGGTTTTCAGTATCTTAGACGAGTAATCGTGGTCGATGGGACTCAGTTAAGTGGAAAGTATGAAGGTGTTTTGCTAGTGGCGACCGCACAAGATGGTAATTTTCAGATTTTCCCTTTGGCGTTTGGAATTGTAGATGCTGAGAATGATGCTTCATGGCAATGGTTTTTTACCAAATTGAGAGGTTGTATTTCTGATCAATACTCGTTGAGCATAGTTTCAGACAGGCACGCGTCCATTAAGAAGGTATGCGAGACGGTTTTCCCTTGGACAACCCAAGGTATATGTTACTACCATCTTCAGTGTAACATTGTCACAAAATTTAGGGGAAAACAGCTCATGTACTTGGTCAAAGGCGTTGCGTATGCGTATACGCTTGATGAGTATGACCGATACATGGATTTGATACGAAGTGTGAAGCCAGAAATTGCAACATACTTGGAGGAAGCGGATCCAAAGCTATGGTCACGAGTTCACTTCGAGGGAGATAGATATAACATAAAGACAAGCAACATTGCTGAATCTATCAATGCCGCACTTAAGGTAGCTCGAGGATTTCCCATAACATTTCTTTTGGAATTTATCCGGGAGAAGCTAGGAAGGTGGTTTCGTATAAGGCAAGAAGATGCGTCTAACAACACGCCATACTCGGGCAGTTGAATACTTGTTGGCGGTTCGTGATGATTACGCGTCTCGAATGAAAGCGGGACGCATTAATAATCTCCAGTTTTATGTGAAGGGAGGAGCACGTGACTGTATTGTTGATTTGGTCCAAAACAAATGTACATGTGGTGTCTTCAACATCGAAAAGATACCTTGCTCGCATGCTATTGCCGCTTTGGTAGAGAGTAAACAAGATGTCGGTACCGGTGTTTGCCCGACTTATGGAAGGGATTCTTTGTACTGGGCCTATGCGGAAAGCATTTTCCCGATAAACCCAGTCGGTGAATGTATAGCATCAACCCCATGTCTGCCTCCTGACGTGAAGACGCGTCCGGGTCGGAAGAAGAAATCAAGGTGGCAAACTTGGTTAGAAATCGCAAGGATGAAAGGTACTAAACAACGGAAGATTCATGCTCAATACAATTGTTCAAAGTGCAACCAACCAGGGCATACGAAGCCGAATTGTGGTACTTAGCTGTTTTCAGTAGTACTTACATGTTGTTAGTAGATTTCTACATGAAGTCGACTGGTAGACTTCTCATACAAGTCTACCAGTAGACTTCATAGAGAAGTCTACTGATTTAATTTTCTTATGGTAGCATTTCAAACTTATTTATAATGAATTTTTTAGTTTTCCTTTCTCCCAAATGTGTGTTATATAATTGTTTGCCTCCTGTATGATTTTGACATATTTAGGTTCAATATTTATTGTATAAATCAAATTAGCTGTTTTCAGTAGTACTTACATGTTGTTAGTAGACTTCTCCATGAAGTCGACTGATTTAATTTTCTTATGGTAGCATTTCAAACTTATTTATAAAAATATTCCATTATGAGAAGTACCAAATAACGTCAATTCAAGTGAAAACAAACTCCATAATGATATTTTTAACATATAAATACAATGAAATCCTATTTAGTAGACTTTGGTGTGGAGTTGCGTGAATTGTTTTGCATGAGACGAATAGCATTTCTGATCACTGGATCAATGTCTTCTTCGTCTTCCTCGATGCGTATTAAGTAGCCAAGGTGAGCGAGAGATCGTCTGTACTCTAGTTCAGTGATCTCCTCCACATCAACATCCGTAGCACTTCCTTGATTGTCATTTGCTTGTTCTTGTCTCCCAAATGGTTGTTGTGGCTGTTGTGGCGGCTGTCAGACTGTTGGGTTGGCTCTCAATGCGGGGAGGACGAGTACGATTTTCCTTGCTGCCATTGCCTTGCTGCCATTGATAAAGTGCAAGTCAAATAACAAATAAGAAACAACAAATAACAAATCTACAAATTAAGTTTCAAACCTGTTTATTCTAGCAGACTAAAGAGTAAGAGGTTTTTAGAGACACGAGAGAGATAGCGAGGAGACGAAAGAGATATATACAGCAGACGCGGAGGGATACGAAGAGGTGAAAAAGGAAGATTTTATCCGTATATTGTTTATGACCGTTAGATTGTTTCTAATCAACGGCCTATGTAAAGAATTAGGTGATCCTCACCTTCATTAATTAGCCAATGAATAAGTTTGTTACAAGAGAAGTCTACTAGGTAATACAGGAGAAGTCTACTACAGAGAAGTCCGCTAGTAGACTTCTCTGTAGTAGACTTCTCCTGTTTATTCTAGCAGACTTCTCTGTCAAATAAGTTTGTTACAAGAGAAGTCTACTAGGTAATACAGGAGAAGTCTACTACAGAGAAGTCCGCTAGTAGACTTCTCTGTAGTAGACTTCTCCTATTTATTCTAGCAGACTTCTCTGTCAAATAAGTTTGTTACAAGAGAAGTCTACTAGGTAATACAAGAGACTTCTCTGTCAAATATACTAGCAGACTTCTGTGGGAAATAAAAACTTCAATCTTCAAACAGGAGATATTGTAGCAGACTTCTCATACAAAACTTAAAAATTTCAATCTTTTACAGAGAGGGAAAAAAGTAGAGAGAGAAAGCTTGAGTAAGAAGTCAAATTGGTGTTCCTGTTTGCTACGGCGAGGCATCGGCTCTGGGTATTCTCGGATTTGGTGGTTGATTTGGACTCCGGCGAGATGATTCGTCTTCATCTCCAGTTTTTGGCGTCTCCTCTTCGAATCAATCTCTGTTCCTTTGAGTGAGAAAGTTCTGGTAGTACCTGCACAACGAGAGACAAACATATTGACAAAGAGTTACTAAGAGTTTACCTGTTACGACAATACAGCAGAGATGTTGACTAAGAGTTTACCTGAAAATTCTCTCGACAACAGTCTCATACAACAAAAAGTTCTCTCCGTTTTGTGAATTTTTTTGGGCATAGTTGTCGATGGCCCTGTCGATTGGTCATCTCGCAACAGAGAAACATATTTCAGATTAGTGCTGCACAATTTTAGATTGGTGTTTGAATCGACATGTATGCAGTTAGAAGTATGTGGGTTTGTAACAATGATCTATACGCTCCTCAAGAGAAACAGGGTTGGTTCATGAAACTTACAAGAGATTTCCTCCCATTATCGTGTAGTCAGCGATCTCCTGAGGGGCTTCAGTGGTTGTAGTTGGTTCATACAGAAAGGGAAAGACAAAAGGAGTCAGACAGTGAGTTAGAAGTCAGAAAGGGAACATCTTGGACAGCAGAAGTCGAAGATACTTACATGGATCTAAGGAGAAGTCAATGCTATATCCAACCCTCTCGCGAGGGAACCGAATTTCAGATGTAGCAGAGGAAGAATCCGGTTGCAAATTTGGAGATCGATACGGAGAGGCCATGATAGGTGATTGATTGAGATTTTAAGTTTTTTGTTTCGCAAAAGATGAGAAAGTGAGGAGCTTTGTTGGTTCGGAACCTAGGGTTTTCAGATAAAGGATTTGTTGATGGTTCTTTTTTGTTTAGATAAATGTAAATAGAGAAACCGTGATATTTGATTAAATCTAGTAGAGAAGTCTACCGGAGAATCTACAAGAGAAGTCTACAAGGGAAGTGTACAGCAGCAGATGTCTACTAGAGAAGTCTACCGGAGAAGTCTACTAGAGAAGCGTACACGAGAACATTAATGTACAGAAGCAGATGTCTATCGGTGAAGTCTACAAGAGAAGTCTACAAGATTCTGATCAATACAGAAACAAATGTCTACTATTTAAGTCTACAAGAGAAGTTTTTAGAGAGAAGTTAATAACATATCAAATTACGTTAATGTACATTAGTTTGCTACGACGAGGTATCGGCTCTGTGTTTCTTCGGATTTGGTGGTTGATTTGGACTCCGGCGAGATGATTCGCCTTCATCTCCAGTTTTCGGCGTCTCTTCTTCGAACCGAGCTCTGTTCCTTTGAGCGAGAAAGTTCTTGTAGTACCTGCACAACGAGAAATGTTCAAAATACAAGGAAAATGTCACTCACAGTATTAATTTCACCAGGTTGAAAACAACGAAAATTTGACTTGTAAAGAATTCGACATTTCATAAATGCTAGATACACATAATGACAGAATTCGACATTCAATACAATACACATGTTGACTAAGAGTTTACCTAAAAACTCTTTCAAGAATTGCCTCATACATCACAAAGCGAGATCCGTTTACTGTCATCTTTCGGGCATAGTTGTCGATGTCCCTGTCGAGATTGGTGTTTGAATCGACATATACGCAGATAGAAGTATGTAGGTTTTTAATGGCGAGAAACAGTGTTGGTTCATGGAACTTACATGATATTTCCTCCCATTATCGTGTAGTTAGCGATCTCCTGAGGGGCTTTAGTGGTTGTTGTTGGTTCGTACAGAAAGGGAAAGAGAAAAGGGGTCAGACACTGAGAAGTAAGTCAGAACCATGAAGATCTTGAACATGGGAAGTCGAAGAGACTTACATGGATCTACCTCGCAGTTAATGGTATATCCAACCCTCTCGCGTCTAGGGAACCACGTTTCAGAGGTAGCAGAGGAAGAATCCGGTTGCAGATTTGGGGATCGATACGGAGAGGCCATGATAGGTGATTGATTGAGATTTTAAGTTTTTGTTTCACAAACGAGGAGAAAGCGAGGAACCTAGGGTTTTCAGATAAAGGAATTGTAGACGGTTTTTTTGGTTCAGATAAAGGAGAGAGGAACCGTGATATTTGGTTTTATCTACTATAGAAGTCTACTAGAGAAGTCTGTCTACAAGAGAACATTAATGTTTAGAGAAGCAGATGTCTACAAGAGAAGTCTACCGGAGAAGTCTACGAGAGAAGTCTGTCTACAAGAGAAGTCTACGAGAGAAGTCTAAAAGAGAAGCGTACACGAGAAGATTTATGTACAAAAGCAGATGTCTACAAGAGAAGTCTACTAGAGAAGTCTGTCTACAAGAGAAGTCTACAAGAGAACATTAATGTTTAGAGAAGCAGATGTCTACAAGAGAAGTCTACCGAAGAAGTCTACGAGAGAAGTCTGTCTACAAGAGAAGTCTACGAGAGAAGTCTACAAGAGAAGCATACACGAGAAGATTTATGTACAGTAGCAGATGTCTACAAGAGAAGTCTACTAGAGAAGTCTGTCTACAAGAGAAGTCTACCGGAGAAGTCTACGAGAGAAGATTCATGTACAGAAACAAATGTCTACTAGTTAAGTATACAAGAGAAGTTGTTAGAGAGAAGTTAATAACATATCAAATTACGTTAATGTACATTAGTTTGTACATATCACATCCCGCCATAGTAGCAAAAAAATAAGGATGAGTTTTTCTCACAACTACAATATATATGCAAGATATCTACAATATTGAAATTGTGAGGTCCTATATTAGTCATAAACATCCAATCCAGTATATGTATTTTCGTCTGACCCACGAAATTCAGTCTCGGGGAATATCTCAGCCGCAAGCTTCTCCCTAATACGCTTTATCTTCGCATCAGACAATACAGTCAAACTAAATGGAATGCCGAGAGCATGGCTTTCAATGTACTTCAGACAATACACTCCACAATCCCCAACTTTCTTGTTTTGTGGTACTTTGGATGCTGGCCACCTTTCATGCGTGAATTTGGTGATTGGCCACTTGGGTCTATCTTCTACTGAACATGCTGTATGCATTAGATAAGGTACCATAACGGCAATGGGCTCGACCAAGTCTTTGAGTTGCGCGAGCGTTGTATGGGTTACTATAGAGTCCCACACCACAATGTGTCTCTGTGGGAGTGATATCCACAAAGCCACCCAATGGTCTTCTTTGACAATTAAAGGTAAATAAATGTCCTCCACTTCAGTCCCCCACGTCTTCTGTACTTTTGCATACTGGGGGAGTTGACCTGCATAGTAATCCCACGCCCCACCTGGTAGCGTTTTTCCACTCCCGTCAGGATTGGGTTCTGAGTTTTTAAAGTCATTGTACCGAGTAGGCCATATATTGCATAGAGTAGAGTCCAGGATGCAAATTTTGTCACTCCTAAACAACTCTGGATGTTCCTTGTACCGTTTCCTCAGCATATTCAACGCAGCATCCAGGTGCTGCGATAAAACAACCAAAAGAATCAAGGTTAAACATCAAAAACTTCATAGAGAAGTCTACTGGAGAAGTCTACAAGAGAAGTTTACTGGAGAAGTCTACTAGAGAAGTCTACTAGAGAAGTCTCTGAAGAAGACTTCCTAGAGAAGTCAACTGGAGAAGTCTGTCTACAAGAGAAGTCTACTGGAGAAGTCTACTGGAGAAGTCTGTCTACAAGAGAAGTTGACTAAGAGAAGAGAGGAGAAGGCTTACCGTGTCTCTTAGCCATTGTTGCAGCGTTCGAAGAGTCCAAAACCACTCTACATTAGTGAACGGAATGATCTCTTCGCCATAATCCCTGTTTAGCAAGGAAATTTCAGCAATTGATAAACTTAAACAATGAGTTAAGGTCTTTTTTATACTTACGGCTGTTGCTTCAGCCACACATCAAGTCTCCTCGTCATTTGTTCATCAATGGTAGCAAAAGGATCATATCCTTTTCCTACCTTTGAATTAACAAGTCCCATTTCGTAAGGTGACTTATTTGCCATGGCCGGCTTCTTCAGCCTATCACTCCTTGCTCGTCTCAAAACCGCCTGCTTTTTCTCCTCTTGTTTAGATTTCGTAATCTCAGCATAATTCGCAGGTAGATTCTGAGGAGACAGAATGATAAGGCTCTTATCCGCACAAGTGACACTCGCACTCTGACCATCATCCTTAAGTGTTTCCTTGGCTGCCTTCTTCTCCTCTTGTTTAGCTTTCTGAAGCGGTAAATTCGGTTGTGGTTTTTGAGGAGGTGGTATCATAACTCTCGGATCCGCACCAGTGACACTCGCACTCTGGCCATCTTGAAGGACTTCCTTGTTAAACATTTTACTCTGCAAGTAGAGGATCAAAGTCGAATCATATACCAAATAGAATATATCATCCAAACAAGAAAGGAAAGAAATGTTAAAATGTCAAAAGAGATTACAGAATCTAAACAAGATTACGCACTAACCCCAATATCAGGAACAGTCTTATTCTCATCAGCAGCCGGTTCATTGGAGACCCCCACATGAAGAGCTGGGGCAATTTGGTTGGATTTGGTTTGCTCTTCCTTTCTAGTCTTCACAGCCTCTTCTTTTCCCTCTTTCACAGCCTTAATGCGTTCCAAGCGTTCCTCAATATTGTTGACCTTATCACCAAGGAGTTTGATATTGTTTTCACAGCGTTTAAAACCAGCATCAACCTTCTCTAACAAGTCCTTAAAATGCATGTCAAAGTGTGCTTGTATGCTCTGTACCAATGAAGGTAGTTCCGCCGTGTAACCAGACTCAAATTCTTCTCGACTCCTCTTCTCCGGTAAGCTAACAAGGCTAAGGCTCATGCTGCTTTCATTTTTCACACCAGGCTCCACCCTTGACTTCACACCCTGCTTTCTTGTATCATTAGCGGAATCAATCACACCCGTCACTTGCCAGTGATCATGGGTCCATCTCCAGCCTGGTTCAGAAATAGCTGAGATTATGTTAACTATCTTCTGGTCGTAAACATCATCATCCCACCTTGGGAACATATCTTCGTACTCATCCTTCATCACACATCTTAGGACATTCACCTACAAAATAGACATATAAGACGTAGACCGATTAACCAGAGAAGTCTACTGGATAAGAGAAGTCTAGTAGAGAAGTCTACTGGAGACTTCTCCAGTAGAAGTCTACTGGAGAAGAGAAGTATAGTAGAGAAGTCTACTGGAGAAGTCTACTGGAGAAGTCTACAATAGAAGTCTACTGGAGACTTCTCCAGTAGAAGTCTACAATAGAAGTCTACTGGAGAAGAGAAGTATAGTAGAGAAGTCTACTGGAGAAGGAGAAGTCTACGAAGAGAAAGAGAAGTCTACAAAGACCTGTTTGTACATGTTCTCTTTCATGTATCTCTTGCCTCTGGATCCCTTGAAAGCCAGTAGAGGTGGAGTAGGTTTATGTGGAAAGGGACCACCATATTGGGCTGCATAATCCGGTAGAGAATAGTACACCTATATTTGGAGAACATGTACGAAGCCTTCCAGTGTATACGATGACTTTGCCAAGTCTTTCTCCTTCACTGACTTGATGAGTAACTTCAATGCAACCCTACCCCATGGGTAGTTCTGGAAGGCAGTGATATCCATCACAAGCCTAGCAAGGTTAACATTGATGGGTGTTGTCTCCTTTTTAGCTTCAATGTAACCGGCGTATATGCATAGATATCCCAACCTGATGCGGTCCAACCGTGTCCACTCTGCACATAAACTACAAGCTTCTATTAACTCGTTCACAGTTGGACCCCTGTCCAGATCAACTCCCATAAGGGTCCAAAATTGCCGCGTTTCTTCAGTGACCTCTACATCTGGGTTATCCAAGTTCGGAACGTCGCGGCAATTCAGACCGGTAATCTCCTCAAACTCAAGCAATGAAAACCTCAACGGCTTGTTACCAATCAGACTCCATATCTCATGGGGTTTCTTGCACTCTAGCTGAGCAGTTAGTATATAATGAACCATCCTCGATGCCCAGCCAAACTCGAGAGCATTGAACCGTAGCACCACACCTAATGGAGAGAATAAAAGCTCTTCCCACTCATCTTTCCTTAAGACGTTGCGTAGAGATTCAAACAATTTTGTATTTCCAGCATAGTAGTGTATGCTTTTACCCGCTTCAGACTCATCTCCTTTGGAATAAAGCCTTGACGAAAAACTTCTTGCATCCATATCCATCATCGCATCCATATCCACTGTATTTCGATGAAGTTAAACCGAATTCGTACTTTCCAGCGGCGGCAGATCGGCAAAGAAGACTGAAAAAAGAAAGTCAAAGCTCGAATCAGATAGAGAAATAGCGAGTAAGAGATAGTAAAATCAAAAAGAGTTGAGAGAATGAAAAGAAGGCATGAAGTGTCCGACGGTGATGATGGAGACGGAAGGTGGTAGATCTCTTGTTTGGAGACGAAAGGTTGTAACTTTAGGTTGTAAATTTAGGTTGTAAATTAACCGCATTTTTGTGGTTTTATAGGTAGGGTAAATACATTGCTTAAGTTCGGTTAATTTGGATGGGTAAAAAAATTGGTTCAATTTGGTTCAGCTTAACTACACGATTTGATGAATGTTTAAGAAATTCAAATTTTTAAAATGTTTTTAAAAAAATTCAAATTTGCCTCCTCATGTTTAGTAGACTTCTAAATGCGATTTAAATCTACTGGAGAAGTCTACTGCAGAAGTCTACTAGAGGAATCCACTGGAGGAGTCTACTAGAGAAGTCTACTGGAGAAGTCTACTGGAGAAGTCTACTGGAGAAGTCTACTGGATAAGTCTACTAGAGAAGTCTACTAGAGAAGTCTACTAGAGAAGTCTACTGTATCCAAAACCAAACATCGTATAAGAAAATAAAAGCACAGAAACATAGTGAAGACCTTCGATTTGGAAACCTTTGATTACTAAACATACTGAGAGATGCAAATAAAAACACATCCTCTCACAAACCTACTGGGCTTCGATGATGCAAACAAATACACATCCTCTAAATTAAGTCTACTTCACATAAATCGATTATTTTCAATGATTATTCGAAACCCTATACCAAAACTTTCAAAACGTATAATATATTCACTCAAAAGTTAACACTTTTATGCAAATTTGACATTTTAAATATAAAAATGATAAACCCTAACTTTAACCCTAAGTGTAAAAACATGTTTGCAACCTATGATGTACCTTATTTGGTAAGCCTTTGTTTAGTATAGTATGTATTTCATTCATAACATAATTTGTCTAAGTATGTTTAATTTTGTGAAATTTTATTTTTCACACATCACAATTGTTTATAGTCGGGTCATCAATCAAAATTTTTTATCAAAATATTTTTTGTTAATTTATAAATTTAAATTTAAAATATAATTATATAGTAGACTGCTGTAGTAGTCTACTAAACCACAAAAGTAGTCTTCATAACCTAATTTGTCTAAGTAGGTTTAAATATGTTTAATTTTGTGAAATTTTATTTTTCATACTTCACAATTATTTATAGTAAGGTCATCAATAAAATTTTTTTATCAAAATATTTTTTGTTAATTTATAAATTTAATTTTAATATATAATTATATAGTAGACTCTATGAGAAGTCTACTAAACCCCGTCCAGTAGACTTCTCATGGAGTCTACGAGTTGATTTCGTAACAGAAGTCTACTAGTAGACTTCTACATTACTTAGTAGACTTCTACATTACTTAGTAGACTTCCCTAGGTTAAAACAGTCATTATGCCTCCGTTTTATTGTTTGGTCATAAAGGACGTAGTTGTAATTTCATTACCTCTTTGGGATATAGGATATTTTTCTCAAATATAGGATATATGAGTTACATTTGTATTTTAAATCAATTTTAGGGCCATTTTTTGTAACCACGGCTTAATTATTCATAAAAACAAAAATAGTGGAGAATCATAATAGAATGATAGATATTGGAAACGCAAAATAAATAATAAAAAAAATTGTGTTTATTACTTTGAGATTTCATACTTTCATCACTAACAGTGTTTGAACTGTTATTAAATTTGTTTAGTCTAGGTTTTTGTATCATTACATTCTCTTAGTTTAGCATGAAATGGTGAATTTAAAGAAAACCAGATGGAATAATTGTTTGTTTAGCTTATTGAAACTCTTGTGTGATGTCCATGATCGTGGTTGATTGATTATTGTTCTTTGAAGATATATTAAAAAGGAGTAAAATCCATGCTCATGATCCTCTTTTCATTGATTTTTTTTTTGAAAATATATTTAACCTAGACTAAACACACAAGATTTATGAACGTAATATTATGTCTAAACATACCAAAAAAGCTTTTTGCAAGAGAAATATATTTATCGCAAATTAATTACGTATTTGCGAAATTTTGCTATACAGTGTGTAGAAAATTTTGAACAAGATTTGTTCGAATTCAAATTCTCGTTTGTGACGATTGTGATGATTCATTTCTTAGATTAAAATTATGTTCTTGGATGATACTAGTAATTTGAATATCACTAGTGTAACGGCTCAACAAAATTATAGATACGATAAAATCTCAAAGTAAAGAAAAAATATTTCGAAAGAATTGATTGTGGTATCAAAATGGACATAAATACAATTTTTATAAAGTAATTAACACTGGTACCACATCAAAAGATTTGGAAATGTGATGTCGTGTTTTGGTACTCATATAGGAAAAGAGCTTACATAGAAATAAGATCATTCGAAAATATTTACTCTGATAATTCACAACTTAAAATTCATTGTAGATAGATGCATGTTGTTAGAGTAAGATTAGAGTTAGCTTAAGTAAATTAGTGGATTTTAATGATCCCTAGAGGAAAAAACAAACAGAAATAACCTTAGAATGGTGTGAAAAATACCTTGGTGCCCCTTGATCTCCGCCCCTCACGAAGTTTTTTTTTCCCTAAGCAACTATACTATTATGGTGCTTTAAATCATTTTCTGGATTTGAAAAAGAGAATTTAGAAAAATATTTTAAAAGTTAAATTTTTAATTTTCGGATAATTAATTTGTTAGCTTGATTGAAAGCTTCTGTAGATGTACTGCCTACACATTGCATTCAACTTATTAATTAGCACGATAAGAATAATGGGATGTTATATTACATTACATTAAAATACGTACCACACGATTTGATTTTGGTTTTTTCCTCTGAGTTGTCATCTTTTGTCTATATTATTTTTATGCTGATTTCCGTAGATATCTTCTCTGCTGTGTGAACTGTTTTTTAACTGGTGGTTGGATTTGTGTATTTCTGTAAGATTGTCTTGCAAATCTGTTATGCTTAATTGAGGTAGCCTTGATTGTTTTGCTAGCTCTAACCTACTTCCTTTCTATTGTAAAGCCTGGAAAATTATTTACTGTTAGATAAGGAGTGGAGTTTTAATTTCTTTAGTAGATCGAGAACAAAATTCTAACCAATTTTTAACTGTGAACTAATGGCTGAGACCCCTGTGAAGAAAAAGATGAAAATAAATCGTCAGGTACTAATTAAATTAGCATAATTATATGATATGAACAACCATAAAACTCAGAACCGTTGCACACAAAAACAACAACCATAAGAACATAAAACTCAGAAGTTGACTGAGTTGCCTGCCCATGATTGCAGTGAAGATTAATCGCATATCAGGTTCATCTATAAAGGCTTTCTCAATGACAACGATATGAATACATCTATACTATATATAAATCGTATTTATGGAAGGCGACTGCAGCGGTATAGCCCTTTGTCAGATAAGATTCGGCTTAAGATGAGCTCCTGGACGGCTAGACACCTCTCATATGCAGGCCGCATGCAACTACTTAATTCGGTTATTAGTATCTTCATAAACTTTTGGATATCGGCGTTTCGGTTGCCGAATGGTTGTATAAAGGAGATAGAACGATTGTGTTCGGCTTTCCTTTGGTCCGGTCCATAATTGAGTACGAGGAAGGCAAAGGTTGCGTGGAGTGACGTTTGTAAGCCCAAGAGTGAAGGAGGTTTGGGGTTTTAGATCGATTAAAGAAGCGAATGTGGTTAGTGTTTTGAAGCTCATATGGGGTCTTGTATCAGGCCAAAAATCTCTATGGGTTAGTTGGGTCCGAATGATGTTGATTGGGAAGCACTGCTTTTGGATCATCAAGGAGAACACGACGAAGGGTTCTTGGATGTGGCGAAAGATTCTGAAATACCGAGAGCCAGCTAAGACTCTACACCGAGTCGAAGTTTGTAATGGTCAAAATGCATCATTCTGGTTCGATCATTGGTTTTCTATGGGGAGATTAAGTGACTTAGCAGGTCTTCATAGACCCATTGACATGGGTATTCCTCTTTCTGCCACAGTGGCCGAGGTTACGGGAAGGCGACGGTGGCGGCATAGAGTCACGGTATTGAACAATATTGAGGATGCAATAGAGAAGGTAAAGAGGGAAATAAAGGCAGGGGATGATCATCACCTCTGGAAGGTCTCAGATGATGTTTACAAAAACAAAAACAGTTTCATAACACAAAGCACTTGGAACATCATTCGGATTAAGCATGCCACTATTAATTGGTACAAAGAAGTGTGGTTTACGCACGCAACTCTAAAGTACTCGTTTATTATGTGGCTGACCATTCAAAATCATTTAACAACAGGTGATGTGATGAGACGTTGGAACTTGGGATTGATTACACTATGCTCCTTCTGTGGAAACGAGGAAGAAACACGAAACCATCTCTTCTTTAGATGCGGTTGTGCAAGTGATATTTGGAGAGTCATTGCACGTAATCTTCTTGGCCCCAAGTACACAACAGACTGGGAGCAGCTCATCATCCTCCTCACGGGTCCTTGGTCGAAATACGTGTTGTTTCTGTTTCGATATGCCCTTCAAACAACTGTCTACCATCTTTGGCATGAACAAAACCGGCAAAGACATGGAGAAGTTCCTTTGTCCTCAAGAATCTTGGTTCAGCAAATCGAAAAGAATATCACGAATCGGATCAATGTGATTCGTAAAAACGGAGATCATACCTATACCAAGGCTATGGAGCTCTGGCTTACCACTCGATAAGAGATTTTACGACATCCATCCGTATCCTCTGTTTTTTTTAGTCATATTTTGGCTTCTCATCCCTGTGCTCTGATTTTTACTATTTTTTATTTAGAAATTCTAAAAAACAAAAGACACATTCATTATACAAAAGGTTTTGTTTTGAATATAATTTTACATTCAATTCAAAAAAAAAACTTTTAAAAGAAATTTAGCTTCTTCGTTATTTCTATTTACTAGATATATACAACATTACACTTGTTTGCAATATTTTATTTTAGGTAAGGTTAAAAATATTTATATTTCTCATTTTACATAAATAACATATTGTATTGACAATTTTTTTTTCTGATATTTTTTATAGACAATTTCCTTTTCTGAGATTTTATTTCATTTTATATAATAACATACATGTATGTTTTAATGTTTACTTTTTTTTATTTGTTTCTACAAAAAAATGTACGGTTGAAAAAATAGAAAATTTATTTTATTTCACTTTACATTTTCCAAAGTGCATATAATTTCTTGAATGAAAAATAATATGAATATTTTAAAATAAAACAAAATCAAGAAAAATGGAAATTTTCTCATTAACGATAAAAATAAAATTAACTTAATTTTAAACATTGAAGTGGAACATTACTATTGGTTGATTTAAATCCTATTTGGACGACTTTAGGAGTTTATAGCCTCAACTTTTATATATTATAGACTAGAAAATGCCTACGTCCGGATATGTTATTTATAGATTTTTTCGCTATTTTACTATGAATAAAATGGTATCATGGAGGCTTTTGTGATTTTGTGGATCCAACATAAATTTATATGTTTATCAAATATTAAAATAGATTAAATAATTCAGTTTAAGTGTTTGTGTTGTTTAAAAGTCAGAATTTATTCATGTAAAATATATATACAAAATAAGTACACAATTTAGCTGCAACGACATAAAATTTTAGTTATTTTTTAGCTCATTCCTTTCCTATAATCTTAAAATAAATCCAATTTTTTTTTGCATATGTTTATGCATAATTCTTTTTCTCCAAAAATTTTTGGATTATTTGGAATTTGATAATACCAAAACATTAAACACAAAACTTTTAAAAGTTTAAATTTTCTAATTTCTATTTATTATGTTGTTCCTTTTTTCTATTATTGTATCTTCATATCATACAACTAATGACTAATATATTCTCTTTAAAACAATTCAAGAATTCTCTAAAATCTTCTCTTTATTTAACTTTGTAGATGTGATTTCATTGTCGTACAAATCCTCACACACACATAAACTCTTATCCGCTCTCTCTCAATAATCATTTCGCTCTTTTGGTATCTTACCTTTCTCTTATGTCTTAACCAAAACTCTTTTGCTTTTGTATTTTTTTCTACTTTGATTGTTAAATAGTACTCACGTAAATATCATAAACAATATAATACTCTAAACAATTTCCATTTTTTCCAACCATGCTAAAGTGCATTCAATTCTAGATATTCATATAACCCCTTTCTATATATTAATAACAATTCAGAACAAATATGATAATTGTATGCAATTTTAACATTAAATTTGGCTTCATATTGACACTTTAAATCTCAGGTTGTACCATGAATATTAGTTTCGAAAAATATCATTTCATACTTTTTCCATGAATTGGTGGCAATTTCTTTCATTAAAATTGAATACTACAAATCTAATGATATTGTTAATGATCTAGTTTTTATTTCTTCTAACAATAAAAGTGTTCAATTCTCTTGTTTACAAAATTAAAAAAAAAATTCTAATCCATAGTTTACAAATTTAAAATAGAAATTTCAAAACTAAAAAATTCACAAAAAACAAAAATGATTTTGCCTTTCAACACAACTTTGGATACATCAAGAGCTTTATTTGTTGGAACTGGGTTGGTGAAGTTCTCGTTGATGAGGAGCAGTTTTTCCGGCATCTTGATGAAACATGTGTAGTGTAGAGTTAAAATTCTAGACATTGAGTGTTCTCTGTAAATTCAGAAACATCATGCCGATGAATTTATCTTTCTATCAAGATTTTGCGACCTTTGCGCCGCTGGTTATCTTTTTGGGTAATGACTAATTCTTATCTTAATTGCATATTAATATAATATGTATAGTGAAAACGTAAAACAAAATAATAATTAAAACTTATGCCGTTTGACATATACATGCGCAAGCTTACATGCAATATATTACATGTCAATTGTTGGTCAATTATATTTTCTATCTTACGTATTATTTTCCACAATCGTTTTCTAATTATTCTTTCTAAAAAGTTGTAAAATTGCTTATTTGACCAATTCATTGTTTCCTTGACACATCACATTCACTGTTTTTTTGTTCTTTCGTTTCCTCTTTGTATTCTTCATCAATTATTTTCCTCTTCAAGAAAAAAGTATTTATGTGTATAATCAAGAGACCACAATACCAAAGGTAGAAGATTTTTTTTTTTGAGTTGAAGTCTTTCACATCAGCAATTGTATAACAAACAATAAAAACCAGAGAAAAACAAATAAAATAAAACATACAAAACAATTAAGAACGAACCTTATACCGCGATCAATCAACATGAAATCTGTCACATAAAAAAATATATCAGAATCAACCAAAAAAAATCGTAGAAACAAAAAAGAATGAAAATCGTAAATAAGAATATGAAAACTAAACATAAGATCAATGATCTGGATACGTCAACGTGTGAATAAGAAGACAATGAATAACAACAACCCGTAAGAGAAAATAATAATAATAATAATAGAAAAGCAAAATCTATTATTAGGAATGGAAGAAAAAACACATGAATTTTTTTTCCATCTGATTGATTTTATTAGAACCCAAAGGAAACACACGTATATATATACAAAGGGTTTCAAGTATACAAAACATCTAGCCGAATAACAAAAAATAAGAATATTTCTATTTACGCGAAAATAAGAATGGAAAATTAACATAAAATTTATCGACTATGTCTTTTAAAAGCTGGAAATTTTCCAATTAACAATTAAAAAGAAAATTTTAACTTAAATTTATATATTGAAGTGGAATGTTACTATAGGTTGATGTAAATATTATATGGATGCTTTTAGAAGCTTATAGCCTCAACTTTTATATAGTATAAACTAGAAAATGACTCGGACTACATCCGGGTATGTGTTACAGATTTGTTTGCTATTTTAGTATCAATAAAATGGAATCATAATTTTTTTTTATTTTGTGGATCGAACAAAAATTTATATTTTAATATAAAATTGATAAAATGATAAATTGATCTTTTTCACTTTAACTATTTTTGTTGTTTAAAATTCAGAATTTATTCATGTGAAATATATACATAAAATAAATACACAATTTAGTTGTTGGCGACATGTATTTTTGGTTATCTTACAATTCATTCTTTATCAATAAATTTAATATTAATTCATTATATTTTTTTGTATATGTTTATGCATATTTCTTTTTCTCTAAAATTTTTTGGATTCATCGACTATTTGAAATTTAATAATACCAAAATGGTGATTTTTTTTTAGCTTAAACACAAAACCTTATAAAAAAATATTTATGTATTTATTTATGTTGGCTTTTTTTTTCTACTATTATATGATTTGTATTTTCATACAACTAAGGACTAACATTTTATTTTCATACCAATTCAACTGCTCACTCGAAAAATATATGAAACATAACATTTTATTAATGTCTTTTCTAACTTTAAGTGCATTGCATCAGATAATATGTTTTATCAATTGGTTTAATATGTTCTTGAGATTAGTAATTTTTTTAACATGTAACGTTGATATAAATGAATGCAAAAGTACAATGGCAAAAAATTGAAGACGGTAAAAAAATCGGCAAACTTCAGTCAGTAATGGTTTATTGAATTTTTTTAGATATTAATTTAATTAAAAAATATACAAAAATCAATAGAAGTGAAAATCTCAATTATATGTAAATATTATGATCGCAAATTTTTTTTTTATCAAAAAATATACATATAGGCTTCATGTTATTGTGGCACCAAATGCTACTTTTTATTTTAGTGAATCTGTGTTTCTTTTGAATATATCATATTAAACTATTGCGAAAAATAAAATTTTACAATCTGCCTACTTACAAAAAGATATCGGTTAGAATAAAATGATAAAAAACATTGTTAATAGGACACTGAACTCCTACAATTGCGTCGTTGCGATTACGGGTTGGGTGTCTATGTTCTAGAAAGGGTTTGCTGAACTTTTCCAATCCAAACAAAAACAAATCTTTAACTATTTTTCAACCATAACCATCAACATACTTTACTTCAACATCATTAAAAATAATTGTACAACATCAGCATGTTTATTAAAATTAACACACTATCTTCTAAAAATTTAGTTAGATTGTTGATGTAATGTCAATAAAATCACATCAACAAAATCATAATATAATTTTCAAAAACCTCTTACACAAGTAAACTCTTATCGCCTCTTTATAATCTTTTCGCTCTTTTGCTATCTTAGATTTCTCTTATAAATTAACCAAAAATATTTTGTTATTATATTTTTTTTTCATTTCAATTTTTAGATAGTATTCATATAAATATCATACGCAATATAACATTCTAAACAGTTTTTTATTATTTCCAACCATGCTAAATTACATTATTCATATAACCTTTTTTATATATAATAAAAACTAAGAACAAATATGTTGATATTTGTTATATTTCTGTAACCCAAAACATATGTATGTAATTTCAACATTAACTTTTGAGACTAATCAATTCATATTATAAATATCAAATTATCACGTGACTATCATTTTCTAAAAATATAATTTCATATATTTTCCATGAATTATTGATAAAAAATTTCAATAAAATTGTATAGTAGCAAATCTAATGATATTAATCATGATCAAGAACATTGGCGGTAATTTGAATGGCTCGCCAATTTTAATGTTGGGTCATGATATCAAAGCAAAAGAAATTTCTTTTGAAAGAATTGATTTTGGAGTCATCAATTAATTATATGTTTAATTATTTTGGTACTCGATGAAAGAGCTGTCGAGTTCTCATGTCCTCAGCGATCCTCTTGGGGAAGTTAGGGAAACCTGCTCGGAAGTCAGAGACAAAAAAGAGTATTCCTCTTTGAACCTCAAATGCTAAACTAAGAAAAGGTAAAGATAATTTTGCACCTAAAACTCTTAAAATAAAATATTTTTCACATCTTCTTGGAGTGTTGTGTTTTTATTATTTCTTTTTTTTTTTCATGCTTATCAAACTATTTTTCATTACATATGAATAGGCAATACGTTTGTAAGTTTCACATAGATGAAAAATGGCGAATCACTTTTCTCTTCTCGTCTATCGCATCACCATCAGTTTCTCTATCTCCTCAGCTTCATCAACTAGTGTTTTCAAATCTCAATCTCATTCATCCCAACTCTTTAAAGCCACCAAATATCCCCAACATCGAGGAAGCGGTTGTTGCACGTCTAGAGTACTTGCCAGCCAAAGCAAATGGAGATATCATCGAACACCTTTCTCCTAACACCCAAAGAGCTTTCTTGTTGAACATATCAATAAGCAGGCCACCGGTCATGCAGCTTCTCCACATGGACACAGGGAGTAATCTCCTATGGCAAATGCTATCCGCAAAGCCTTCCTATTTTCAACCTTCATCTTCTTCTTGCCACACCGAATTTTGCAAAATCTCTAAATACTCCATAGAGAGCTTTACATGCAATGCCATAACCGGATATTTTGAATACTTTGAGACATACATGGACGGTACAAGGAGCAAAGATACATTAGCTCAAGAAACGCTAACGTTTAATACTAGTTACGATGAGTGTTCTTAAGCCTCTTTACCTGTGGTTTTTGGTTTTGACAATGATAACTACGGTAAATCAATACAAGGAAATGGTGTCCTCGGTTTGGGATATGGCCAATTCTCGTTGGTTCACCGTTTCGGCTCAAAATTTTCATATTGTTTCGGCAATTTAGAGGATCCATCTTATCTTTATAATGTCTTAGTCATTGGAGATATCGGTGCCAACTTTTGGGAGATACAACGTCTTTAGAGAGAAAAAAAGGGCTTATATCATATTGGTATGGAAGGAAAAAGTTTGAATGGAATAAAACTGAAAATCAGTATGTGGGTCTTTCAGCGTGATTACGACACTCAATCAAGCAGCACAATCATCGATACAAGATCATTAACAATGCTCGTTTGGGAAGCATATAAGCCATTGAATGAGAAAATTGAAAATATTTTTTAAGGAAGATTTGAGATCATGCATAAGCATCAGGAAAAGTATAAAACGGAGTGTTTCATAGGAGATTTTGAGTGAGATTTGGTCGGATCCGGATTTTAGATTGTAACGTTTCATTTTCTGAGTGGAGCTAAGTTAGTTATCTTTAGATGTGAAGAGTATTTTTCCTTAACCAAATATTTTCTACTAGCCGCGACCCTGATCATTGGCAGTAATTTGAACGTTATAGGTGCAGTGGCTCAGCAAAATTACAATGTTGGGTATTATTTCGAAGCAAAAAAAAGGTTCATTTCGGGAGAATTGATTGTGGTGTTGGCTTTGAAAAATAATTATTAATATTATGTATGTTCACTGTAACTATTTTGGTAAAATTTACCATCAGTACTTTACTACGGTTCTTTTTTGGCTCTAAATTGATGTATTTCTTTACGCATTTTAAAACTAAAGAAAAATGGGTAAATTAGCTTAATATTAGTTTTGGGGTAGGTATTTAGGTAACTACCATGTGCATAATAAAATTTAGGTATCTAGGAGAGAGAAGAAAAATCTGGACAAATTTGCCCATACGAAATTATTTAGGGAAAGTAGTAAAAAAATATGATACGACAATCATTTTTTCAAGGAAAATAGTAAAAATCTCTTACAAAAAATCCCTATCAATCTTATCTTGAATTAATCACTCGAAAAACTGCTCCTGCGATTGTATTCCTGCAAAAAGTAGCTGTGCGTTCTGCATAAAAAAGAAAAAAAATCAAAAGATGACAAAATTAAACAAAAAACAAATATATTGTAATAATTAACTATTTAATAACATAGTTAACTACACTTACTATTTGTAAAATAAAAAAATATAGTTAACTACTTTTAGAGCATATTTATCTATTCTATTGATTTTAATACATAGTTGACTACAAAAAAATATTTTTAACATAATCAGTTATTTAAACAAATATAGTTAACTATTTTTATAGTATAGTTATATACTCTATTGATTTCATGACATAGTTGACTATTGTTGTAATAGTTACTTATTTAAACAAATATAGTTAACTACGTTCAGAACGTAGTTAACTATTATAGTTTGCATAATGAAAAAATTAAGATTAATATAGTTAACTATTATCAGAAACATAGTTACCTATTTTATACATAGTTAACTATGTCGATCTCCATTGATGGTGGCAATGAGTTAAGAACAAAGTAAATCCATGACAACAAGTTAAGATTATATAATTGCGAAATTGAATTAAAAAAAGGAGTAGAAGAGAAGAAGAACAACATCTCCAATTAAGAAGAAGAAGAAGAAATCTCCAATAATGAAGATATCCAACGATGAAGAAGAAGAGAAGATGAAAAAATCTATGGATTTGAAGATGAAGAAGAAAGGTCTGTAAAATAAAATAAAAACAATGATTTGTGAAAGGAAAGTGGCAAGATTAGGGTAAAAGGTTAACTTTTTTTTTTTTTATGTAAAAGTAAAAAAATCAAAATCAAAAACTTGGTTAAATAAAAAAAAATAATTCCGGAATTTTAAGTATACAGATTGTTAGACACCTAATTATGATTTAGGTCATGTTAAATAATCAATTATGTCTTCCAATCATAATATCCATGCCTATTACCCAATACAAATTGTTTTCTAAAAATTCGATTACAAAATTTTGTGAACTGTTAAAACAATTTAAAAAACGCATGCACTACTAGCTCTAGTGGAACTTGCATAGAGAAGAAGAAAACTATATCTTCTCGTACAAATTAATAGAAAGCTAAATGAAGAAGACAAAGAGAGACGTTTCCCCAAATCCCTACTTTCTAAAACAAAAACAAACATTTTCCAAAAGCCTTCGCCAGTTTAAATACAAATGAAGAGCAAAATCAAACAGAGAGGAGAAATAAGATAGCAAAAGGCAATCACATTTCATATCTCAGGTGCCTCGTACTTACCACTAAACTACCAACAAGGATTATTCGTTCTATAAATGACTCTGGAACTTTGTTCTAAGAAAAACATCAGAAAAGACGAAGCCAGCCACTGGCAAATGATAGATGACCTTACTTCAAACGTATTGGCATCAGTAAATAACAAAAGAAAGAGCAAATGTTCTCTCTAAGCGACTAGCTCAGCTTTTGCTTGCTCTGTATCAACTGCTTTGGAAGGCTTATGGACAATCTTCGGTTCTGGTTTCTCAATTCCTTGTATATCGGTTATCCTCAACTTCGTCAATTCCTGGACATAAGTGTTCAATGATCATATGCAACATGGAAAAACTCGAAGAAACGTAAATGACAAAGGTGCAACACATCAGGGAGTTCTCAAGTATACCTGTCGATGTCCTCTCATTCTCCTATAATTCTTCCTTCGTTTTTTTTTAAAGATAAGCACTTTTTCATCCAATGCCTGTCACTCATAAGGTGTTGAACTAGTTAGACACAAAAAAAAAACAACTGGGCTGCCAAACTATTAGTACATGAGTAAATATAACATTTGAAGCATTCAGATGCTGTGGCGTAGACGATCTAACAACTTGTTGTCCATACATAATTCCGCATAAACTGTAAACTCTTATAAGCAGCTGATTATATCTAGTCCATCATTGGATTCAACAAGCAAACTCTCATCATCATAAGTTTCTTGAGTGCTTACACTAGTTAGACGCAACAAAACCAGAATCACAAACTATAAGTACATGAGTGAATCCTTCTACGCCTCACACCCATTCTAAATCAAAACATTCAGATGATGTGACGCCAAACAATAGATGAACCCTTATCTAATAACTTGTTCTTCATACATTATCCGCAAGACTTTCAAACTCTCATGAGCACTTGGTTTGATTTGATTTAGCTTATCTAGTCCAGCACTGGATTCAACAAGAAAACTCTCATCATAGGCAAAAGGTTCTTAAGTGCTTACACTATCACCAATCATACTCTTTTCAATTGTCAATGTTTCTTATGCACAGGCTCACTACTCACTAGCATTATAAAACACCAAGCAAGATAATGAGAGACTTACATGCTCTTCCACTACAGCATGAACAGTCGCATCTGGCAAGATAGGCCTACCGATAATCGTTTGGCTTGCCGAGCCCAATAGAAGAACCTTGGTCAGTATCAACTACAAAGGAACAAAAAGAGACAAAGGTTAAGCAATGCAAATGTTCTAGCTTCTTTCTTATGAGAGAACCTAACATACCTTATTGTTTATGTCACAGAATTTCAACTTCTCTGTGAAAATGGAGTCCCCATTGCTTACTTTGAACTGATGCGAACCAATCTACGCGAAAGCAATAAACAGAAACCATCAGAGAGTGTCAAATGAAACTAAGAAATTTTGTCGAACACCAAAGAGAGAGAGAGAGAGAAGAGACACGGAACCTGAACAACGGCAAAAACTGGTTCATAGTGTTTGAAGAGTCGCTCCTTAGGGTTGAGAGGACCAATCACCTTATACCCAATCTCCGCCGCTTCCTCCACTTTCTCCGCCGGTGAATATTCCCTTTCTACTTTCCACTCCGCCGAATCCTCGTAATCCTCCTCTCCTTCGCTGCTTTCTTCATCTTCATCTTCATCACTACCCTTCGTATTCGAAGAGAAACAACGATCTTGCGAGCGATACCAAAGACTGTACCATCGCAAATCCCTAGCGACAGATCGATTCGAAATCACATTCCGATGAGAAATGCTACTCCCGGAAACCTCCAACCCAGAAAACGAGGAGATCGAACGCGTCTGAGTGATGGAGAGAACCGTCGTAGCGCGGCGGCTCAGCTCGCGAATGCATCGAAAGCTCGCCATTGGAGAGAGACTTAGGGTTTACACTAGAGAGACTGAAGAGGGGTTTTTGTTGTCGTCGCTTTGTTCGCTTCAAGTTTCAGAAGACCCTCTACATGAACCAGAGGCATATCAATCAAATTAGCGATTCAGATTATAAAATTGACATAAGTCAAGTAACACCTTCAAAACAATGTACACATAGGCGTGTTGTTTGGTAATCCAAACTACACAAATACCTGATTTTCTAGTTATAATCATCTTTCTTGGTTGTTTTTTTATTATATAACAAGAACAAGGAGGACGAAAATCGACTCGATGAAACTCTATAACTCTCTCATAAATACATATCATAATCAGCATTGCTTGATTTCGAATCCAATGCTCAACAAAGTCCGAGCAGATTCCATCACTTTCTCGCCACCAACATCTAATGCTTCAGTGCTCTTCTTCTCGCTTTCTCCTCCCACCGAGCACTGGCTTGAAGTGGGATCATCTGATCTGGTTCTCATTGATGTTGGTGCGGCTGCAGCCACGAGCATTGAGCTAGGAGGACCATGGCGTTTCTTAGGAACCGGCATGTCATGGTTGTGTACTGCTTTGTATGTGATTATTACAGCTCTTGTGTTCTCTATTGCTGTCTCGATGTGTTTACGGACAGGACATCCCGCAGAGGTACATCGGTAGTAGTTCCTGAATGTTTGTAACAGAACAAGTAAATCAACATGGGTATTGAAAAAACTCATCCATGTACAAAGAGATGGGTAATAGGTTAGTTTTAGACCTTGGATTAGGATTCCCTTTCACCATTTTCTGCCCGTATTTACGCCATCTGTATCCATCACCAGAGATCCCAACATCACCAGCTGCGTGCACTACGAATTTATTTTTCTTTCCAGGTTTGGAGACAGAGTCTAAACTCTGTGAGTTATCCTTTTTCAGTCTAAAACACCAAAAAAAGAGGAAATTATGTCAATTTCATCACTCTACGTAAAGGGTGAGCACGGGAATCCAAAATTCTACAAAACTTGCCTTCGTTTTGGCTCTGGTTCCTCCACAGCTTCGGTCTCACAATGTCTCTTCCGTTCAACGATTGTTAGCGACTGACAGATATTTTCTTTAGTTGAAGCAGACGGATCTGAACCGCCAGGGACTATAGCTAGCTCTTCTACTACTGTATTGTCCACTGAAACAGGCGGGATAGCTGATGCAGCTCTAATCTCTCTTGGGGAGAAGCTATTCTTCCGAGGAGGTTCATGACTATGCGAACCCTTGTTAACAATCTCTATCACGTTTCCTGAATCATTGGAGCATTCAATTTTCTTAGCACAACATTCAGAATACGTGCACCTGTAGTAGCTCCGTGAGCCCTTGGGACTCTTAACCTGCTTCTGTCCATATTTTCTCCAATTGTAACCATCACGAGGCGGTGTCCTCAGAACCGGAGAAACAGACAAACTATTAGCCACCCGAGAATCAGATCTTTGCATTTCTTTAGTTGGAACTGAAACAACTGATAGACCTTGAGCAGCTGAAGGAGTCAAAGTTAGAGATGGCTCTGCCATCGATAAACATGGCGATGCAGTCAGACCAGGAGATGTTTCTACCAAACGATTTTCTACTGTAACTTCACTAACCGGCACAATCGCATTTACAACATTTTCCTTACCGCTATCCATCACCTGCCAATGTGCCACAAGAAAAAGTCAAATGTCACTTTGCGAACAAAATCGCCTAAGTTTACTTGGATGTAACGATCAAACTGATTCAGATTTATATTTGGCCAAAAGTTTAACCACTAGGATTACTACTCTTCCCATGTACTAGTATAAATCACTAAACTTTTCGATAAATCAACAATTCCCTAGTAACAAATCAAACAAACTATACTTATACAGACTAGAGGAAATCGAAGCAATTTTCGATAAATCCATTTGATCCCTAGTTTTAAAACGCACAGAACATAACATCCAATACTCTAGAAGTGAATTTGTAGATTTCATAACTTCAATTTTCACAATTTCTCCAGCCTAATCAATGTCAATTAGAGAGAATATAAGAAAATTTTACAGTCCAGTGAAAAAAAGAACAGTCTCTCCAGCAACTCACCTTAACCTCTCCTACAACATCTTCACCATTTGGTTCCACAGAGGAATTTTCTCGAACACCTTGTAAACACAAAACATCATTTCGTCAAAATTAAACCTCCCCCCGAAGAAAATCATCGTTTAAAAGTATCGCAAATAAAGCGTTACCTTCAATCTGATCCTCGGTTAGGGTTTCACGAACCGGTTCATCATGTAAATCTTCCATATTCGCATCTGTAGTTATAAGTGATCTGAGTTGACTCAGTCCGTCATCGTCACCGTTACTAGGCTCCTTCTCCGGTGTGCTCTGTATCTCAGTTTTGTCGCTCTCCGTCTTCTCCATGAACGCGATTCTCTTCTCCTTTCTCTCTCTCTCTTGTGGGGTTCGTCGGAGAGAGTAAAAAGAAACGAACCAATTCTGTAGGCAAACAAAGATAGCCGCTTTCCGACCGACTGATCTCCGGACAAAAACGCTGTGTTTTGATCCTTAATGCTTTTTGCTTTAAAGCAAAAGAAAATACTGTATATGTATGTATTGTACAAAAGAATAGAAAAAGGGCATATATGTCTTTGCCTAATTCTATTTGGTAAGTTAACTTCGTGTTAGTTTACTAGGTTCCGAAACTGAGTATTTTGGATATTATTTGAAGTACGAAACGGAAAATTTGAAAAATTTCAAAGTTAAAATTACTATTCAAATTCAACATGTATGTTTTTGCTTAATTTTATTTGGCAAGTAGTTAAATTCGTGTTAGTCTACTAGGTTCGGAAATGAGTATTTTGGACATTATTTGAAGTATTTTCTATGAAGTATGAAACGGAAATTTTGGATAGTTTGAAAATTTGGAAGCTTCGTATAGTTAAAATTACTATTCAACTCTCATTAATCTAGGTAAAATTTGACTTCAAAACGGATAATTTGTTCTTTTATCCGTTTGACTAAATTAAATATTTTTTGATAAATAGTTATTTGAACATACATAAGTTTGGAATGAGAAATTTGGATGGGAAAGAGATGAAACGTGTTTACCGCCACAAAGACCATTTTAATTTGTGTAATTTGACACCATGAAACTTTTTTTTTTTTTTGTCGTCAAAATTTTTTATTCCACTACAAAGCATTACATTGGCCATTGTACAATGTATCTTTGAGAATGTAACTTTGTTTGTTTAGCTAAAAGATCCGCATGATCATTAGCTTTACGAAAAACCTTAAGAAAACTGAAATTACAAAGTTTTGCTATCTTAAGTATATCCTGAAGTTGTACTATATAAGGAAGATGCCTAACTTGTGGAGATTCAAGATTCAAATCTGGACATTGTAACAAACCATATACCTTTTGAAGATCTCCGCAAAAAGTGACATCCCGATAGTCCAACCTTTGCAATTCCACTACAGCCATTTTCAAAGTCTTTACTTCAGCACATTCTGTAGACTGCGTTGGTGGTAAAGATCCTGAACCGCGAAGCAACTGCGTTAAACTACAATCATGTAAACTCCAGCCAATGCCTATATTATCATTCGGAGAAATCCAAGAAGCATCTACCAGACAACTATGTTAATGCACTTGTTCAAAAATTTCACATAAAGATGCCGGTATATGCTTATGTTCCCATATGATCATTGGCAACGTGCACTCATGACACCTGTCTTGCTGTCGATATTCTGATACTTCCAACCACAAATGATAATCCTGAACCGCCTTACTAATAATCCTCGGAATGGGCCAACGTTTAGTATTGAAAATTACCTCATTTCTTTGCTTCCATACTCGCCATCCCAAGAAGTGAAATAACATTGTTTGTTCAGAATGACTTTGGGTGGCTGACAAAAAGGAAGAATAATTATCCATTAATGTATTGGAAATCAAAGATGCAAGAGAAGGCTTCATTATTGGTGCAAGTTCCCAAATCTCTTTGCTAACACGCCATTGGAAGAGCATATGATTAAGAGTTTCCTCCTTTTCACCACAGATAGAGCAAGTACTATCATTTAGAATCCTCCTATGTTTAAGGTTTGAGGCCACTGGTAAAGCATTATGCAAAACTCTCCACCAAAAATGTGTAACTTTAGGAGGTAAATAATGCTTCCACAATGTCTTAAATAGAGATAGAGGTGTAGAAGAAGACTGACCTTGTTTGGTTCTAAGAAGATTGTAACCCGATTTGACTGTGTAAGCACTATGAGGGGTATGAAGCCATGAAATTATGTCTTGAACCCCTGTGAATGTGGCTCTCAATTGCAAAATTAAAGGACTGTCAACTGGGTGAATTAGAGATCTTAATTTGTTTTTATCCCAAGTAGTTGTTCTATTGATGAAGAGGTCATATACCTTAAGATCTGGATTGATATTAACTTAAGCCAAGAATCTCTTTAGACATACACAGTCTCCCCATTGCAATGTTCCATTTGATTTCTTGCTTTAACAACTTATTGCCTTGAAGTATGCTTTTCCAAGCATAACTTGAGGACCATTTTTGTTTGGCCTCCAACAATGTTGTCTTTGGGTAGTATTTTGCCTTATCAACTTTGGCTAATAAGGATGCAGGTTCTTGAATTAATTGCCAGCTCTGTTTTGCCAGTAAAGCAATATTGAAGTCCCTAAGATCACGTATGCCAAGACCCCCTAGCTGCTTTGAACTTGTGATCTTATTCAAAGAGATCCAATTAATTTTGATTTTGTCCTGATGAGAAGACCAAAAAATGTTTCTCATTACTGTTGTTAACCTTTCCATTAACTTCTTTGGCAGCATGAAACAAGACATACAATATTTGGTAGTGATGTAAGAACTGCCTAAATAAGGACTTCTTTACCAGCAGGAGATAACAATCTTGAATACCAATTCTCTACTTTTTTGCACCATTCGTTGAACTAAATAAGTGAATGTATCCATTCTATTTTTACCAACAAACTCAGAGAGTCATAAGTATTTACCAAAACTTCCAACCTTTTCAATATGAGTTAATTGCACTATTGTCTGCTTAATGGTTGGACAAGTACCTTTACAAAACGTAATGGCTGACTTTCTGAAATTAACTTCTTGGCATGAGGCTTCTTTATACATCTTCAGTAATTCCAAAAGTTGGATGCATTCCTCAGTTGTTGCCTTACAAAATAATAAGGAATCATCCGTAAAAAGTAAATAAGTAATAATAGGACCAGCCTTACTTACTTGATAACCAGAAAATTTTCCTTGGTCCTCTACTTGATCCAGCAGAAAAGATAAAGCCTCAGTACATAGTAAGTAAAGATATGGTGAAAAAGAATCGCCTTGTCTAATCCCTCTTGTAATGCCCGTGAACCAAAAAGTGGTTTTTAGTTGGGCTTGTCGATCGACACAGGGGTTTGTCGATCGACACGAGTTAAAATCAGACCGACAGGTTCGGTTTAATTATCCGGGTTGGTGGGCCGGTTTAGGAAAACCCTAGGGTTGTATAAAAAGGTGTGAACAGTCGCTTGTGTTGGTTTTTTTGGCCGAAAATCAGAAGAAAACAGTGAAAAATCAGAAATCAGAAGAGATTGAGAGAGAATGTGAGTGTTCTTGAGAAGGATTGATCTTGAGAGGTTGTTAGAACGAGAAAGGATCCTTGATGTGGTGATTTCGGGTCTGTGGGGACGAAATCAAGGGCTGTTCGTGGTCGTTTTTCGTGTTCTTCGTCGTTCTTCCTCTTTTTAATTCGTTTTCGAAGTGAGTGCATGACCGTAGGTTTATCTGGGTAAAGGATTGGATATATTACGTTTGTTTGTGGTTGTTGGATTGTTTTCTGTGTGTTTGGTGCTTGGATTCGTGTAGGAGATCGATAAATCGCGACGGGATTCGAGCCATAAGAGGATAGACTCGTTTTCTGGGTTCTGCGATGCCGTGTCGATCGACACCATGGTGGTGTGTCGATCGACATAGGTGCCTATCGATCGACACCATGGTGGTTATTAGTCCAGTGGAGTTGTACGATGTCATCCTGGGTATGGATTGGTTGGATCGGTACAGAGTCCATCTGGATTATCATCGAGGACGAGTAGTGTTTGAGCGGGAGTCGGGAAGGTTGGTGTATTAGGGTGTGAGACCGACTTCTAGGAGTCTCGTGATTTCAGCGATACAGGCCGAGCAGTTGATTGAGAAGGGCTGTGAGGCGTATCTGGCGACGATAATGATGCTGGAGACTGTTGGAGAGGTTGCAGTTGGGGATATTCGGGATTTCCAAGAGGTGTTTCAGTCGTTGTTAGGATTGCCACCGTCGCGGTCGGATCCATTTACGATTGAGTTGGAACCCAAAACGACTCTTATATCCAAGACGTCTTACCGTATGGTTCCAGCAGATATGGCATAGCTGAAGAAGCAGCTGGATGATCTGTTAGGGAAGGGTTTCATCCAGCCTAGTGTTTCACCGTGGGGAGCGCCGATGTTGTTCGTGAAGAAGAAAGATGGGAGTTTCCGGTTGTGCATCGATTACCAGAGACTTAACCGAGTCACTGTGAAGAACAGGTATCCTCTGCCGCGCATTGATGAGTTATTGGATCAGTTGCGAGGGGCTACTTGGTTCTCCAAGATTGACTTGGCTTCAGGTTACCATCAGATTCTGTTTGATGGGGCAGACGTTAGGAAGACGGCCTTTCGGAAGAGGTATGGGCATTATGAGTTTGTGGTGATGCCGTTTGGGTTGACGAATGCGCCAACAGCGTTCATGCGGTTGATAAACGGGGTTTTCCAGTAGTATCTGGATGTGTTCGTGATCATCTTCATAGATGATATTCTGGTGTATTCGAGGAGTCCGGAGGAGCACGAGGTACATTTGAGATTGGTTCTGGAGAAGCTGCGGGAGTAGAAGCTGTACGCGAAGTTGAGTAAGTACAGTTTCTGGCAGCAAGAGATGAGCTTTCTTGGCCATGTGGTGTCTACGGAGGAAGTTTCTGTGGATCTGGCTAAGATAGAGGCTATCAGAGGTTGGCCTAGACCGAGGAGTGCCACCGAGATCAGGAGTTTTCTTGGGTTGGTAGGTTATTTTCGTAGGTTCGTCAAGGGATTTGCGAGAATGGCGCAGTCGATGACGAAGTTGACGGGGAAAGATGTTCCCTTTATGTGGTCTTCAGCTTGCAAGGAGAGTTTCGGGAAGCTGAAAGAGTTGCTGACTAGTACACCGGTGTTGGCGTTACTCGAGCCGGGTGAGCCTTATGTGGTGTATACAAATGATGCAGCAGGAAAAGGTTATTGCGTATGCTTCGAGGCAATTGAGGAAGCACGAGTGCAATTACCCTACCCACGATTTGGAGTTGGTTGCGGTGATATTTGCCCTTAAGATCTACAGGTCTTATCTGTTTGGCGGGAAGGTGCAGGTATTCACAGACCACAAGAGTCTGAAGTATTTCTTCACTCAGCCAGAGCTGAACCAGAGACAGAGGCGCTGGATGGAGTTAGTTGCGAACTATGACCTATAAATTGGGTACCATCCGGGTAAGGCTAATCTGGTTGCAGACGCGTTGAGTCGGAAGAGGGTTGCTTCAGATCAGGAGCAGGATATGGAGGCTCTGGTGAGCGAAACAGTACGTTGAGGCTGTGTGTGATTTCACTGGAGCCGTTGGGGTTAGAGGCAGCTAACCAGACAGATTTGTTGAGAAGGATTCGAGTTGCTTAGGAGAAGGATCAGGGTTTGCTTGATGCTTCTAAGGCGGTCGGTTCAGAGTATGTGGTCTCAGCGAGTGGGATGATACTGGTGAACGTGCGGGTTTGTGTACCCAAGGACGAGGATCTGAGGCAGGAGAGGGAGGCTCATTCGAGCATGTTATCGATTCATCCGAAAATGACCAAGATGTATCGTGATCTGAAGCGGTATTATCACTGGGTCGGGATGAAGAGGGATGTAGCTAACTGGGTTGCAGCGTGCAACGTGTGTCAGTTGGTGAAGGCTGAGCATCAGGTTCCGAGTGGTATGTTACAGAGTTTGCCTATGTCGGAGTGGAAGTGGGATATGATTACCATGGATTTCGTGACGGGGTTGCCAGTGTCACGGACGTGTGATGCGATTTGGGTGATTGTGGATTGCTGACCAAGTCAGCACATTTTTTGCCATTAAAAAGACCGACGGAGCAGCGGTGTTGGCTAGGAAGTATGTGCGTGAGATAGTGAGGCTGCACGGGGTGCCAGCAAGTATTGTGTCAGACAGGGATCCGAGGTTTACTTCAGAGTTCTGGAGGGCATTTCAGGCTGAGATGGGCACTAAGGTGCATATGAGGACAGCGTATCTTCCTCAGACGGATGGACAGTTTGAGAGGACGATTCAGACTATGGAGGATTTGCTGAGGATGTGTGTGCTTGGTTATGGTGGTCATTTGGCGGATCATCTGAACCTGGTTGAGTTTGCGTACAACAATAATTACCAGGCGAGTATTGGAATGGCTCCATATGAGGCTCTGTATGGGAGGCCGTGTAGAACACCATTATGCTGGACTCAAGTGGAGGAGAGGAGCATGTTTGGTGCAGACTTCGTTCAGGAGACAACGGTGAAGATCCATGTCTTGAGGCTGAACATGAAAGAGGCTCAGGATCGGCAGAAGAGTTAAGCCGATAGGAGACGGAAGGAGCTGGAGTTCGAGCTGGGAAATTTGGGGTATCTCAAGGCAGCTATGTTGAGGGGTCCTAACAGATCCATTTCGGAGAATAAGCCGAGTCCGAGGTTTATGGGTCCGTTTAAAGTTATGGAGCGGGTCGGACCGGTAGCTTATCGTTTGGAGTTACCTCTGAGTATGAAGGCTTTTCACAAGGTCTTCCATGTTTTGATGCTGCGGAAGTGTCTACATGAGTCTGAGGAGGTGTTGGCTAGGATTCCGGAGGATCTTCAGCCCAACATGATGTTGGCGGTGAGGCCTGTGAGGATTCTCGAGAGGAGAGTAAAGGTGCTGTGTCGGAAGAGTATACCGTTGGTGAGAGTCGTGTGGGACTGTGACAATATTGAGAAGGAGACTTGAGAACCAGAAGCGTTGATGAAGACAAAGTTCTCGAAGTGGTTCGAGAAGCAAGCGGTGGCTTGAGTGTCTTTCTGGTTTTCAGAGTTGTTTTAGCATGTGGCTATGAGATGTATGTATTTTCGTTTGATGTTGGTTTAATGATTATACATTTTGAGATTTAGTAAGATGAGTTTTTCCTTATTAAATGTGTTATAAGATGTGAGTTCTTATAGTATGACTGGTGGTGTCATGGATTGTGGTGACTAGTAGGTCATGTGGAGGTCTAGCGATAGAGTTCTATGGGAGTTAGAGCTTGTCTATCGGCTAGGGAGGCTAGAAATGGAAGTTCTATGTGAGTTAGGGCTGTCCATGTTCTAGGAGGATTATCTGGGGATGAAGTTCTATGTAAGTTAAGACTTGTGATTCCCTGGATGGCGTTGGGAAATAGGGGTTTTATGTGAGTTAGAGCCTGCCTATTTCCTAGGGGGAGTCTGGAATAGAAGTCTTATGTGAGTTAGGACTGTCTTTTCCAGGGACTCTAGGGGACACCCAGGAGATTTGGGTTGTTCCGGATGGCCTAGTGATTGGCCATATCGCTGGGAAATAGAGGTTTTATGTGAGTTAGGACCTGTCTATTTCCTAGGGGGAGTCTGGAACAGACGTCTTATGTGAGTTAGGGTTGTCTTTCTCCAGGGAGTCTGTGGGAACACCCTGGTGATTGGGTTGTTTCGGATGACCACGAGAGGTGATTTTGGTCGACAGGTGCTTATGATGCACGTTACAGCGTGATTGCCCAGGGGATAGTGGTTCTCCTGGATGTACTTGAGATACAGTGAGGTTCCCTCCGGGGGAAAGTGGTTCCCTTGCATATACTTTGAGGGGCCGAAGCCTCTCCAGAGGATGTGTGATTCCTCTGCAGCCATATCTCGACGGACTGTGTGTCCCAAGAGTGGGGAGGGTTGGAGCATATCTGGAGCTGGATAGACTGCAGTCTTGAAGGCAGAGGGGGTATGATATACATCGAGAGCTTAAAGGGTGACGATCCTGAGAGCGGGGTGGTGTATATAGATATGGGTATGAGCAATAGAGTCTGTAGTGTGATTATAAGTATGAGACTGGATGAACTTCGGGGATCGGGAGTGGATCTCAGGTGGTGCTGACCGGGTTGAGGTCAGGATTGCAGCCGTGGTGAGACGGTGCAATGTGGCTAGTATAAGCCTAGTAGAGCTCGGGGATCAGGTGTGATCTCGAGTGGTGCTGACCGAGGGTCAGGAGAGTGGATATGGATGTCGAGTCTAGGGTTTTTGCTGATGTTTAGAACCTCGGTTCGGACAACCCTGGTAACATATGTAGCGTCGTTGGTCGTACATATTCTTATTTGATTGTTGTGCGATCATTTGGTCCAATTCGGGGTCAACGGTTGGTCGTGCATATTCTTGTTTGATTGTTGGGCGATCAATCGGGCAGCCCTAACCCGGACCAGGGGACGTTGCATCGTTGATGTTCCCGGGTGAATCTGGTCGGGTTTTAGGCGGAAGTGTTAACCTTAGTGAGACGGAGTCGCGTGACTCGAGGTTGAATCCGTGTTAGTGGGGGAGAATTGTAATGCCCGTGAACCAAAAAGTGGTTTTTGGTTGGGTGTGTCGATTGACACAAGGGCTTGTCGATTGACACGGGTGTTTTGACTTGTGAGAAGTCGGATTTTTGGTGGTGTGTCGATCGACACGAGTGGTGTGTGTCGATCAACACGGGTTAAAATCATACTGACAGGTTCAGTTTAATTGTCCGGGTTGGTGGGCCGGTTTAGGGAAACCCTAGGGTTGTATAAAAAGGCTTGAACAGTCGCTTGTGTTGGGTTTTTTGGCTGAAAATCAGAGGAAAACAGTGAAAAATCAGAAATCAGAAGAGATTGAGAGAGAATTTGAGTGTTCTTGAGGAGGATTGATCTTGAGAGGTTGTTAGAACGAGAAGGGATCCTTGCTGTGGTGATTTTGGGTATGTGGGGACGAAATCAGGGGCTGTTCGTGGTCGTTCTTTGTGTTCTTCGTCGTTCTTCCTCTTTTTAATCCGTTTTTGAGGTGAGTGCGTGACCGTAGGTTTATCTGGGTAAAGGATTGGATAGATTACGTTTGTTTGTAGTTGTTGGATTGTTTTATGTGTGTTTGGTGCTTATATTTGTGCAGGAGATCGACAGATCGCGACGGGATTCGAGCCATGAGAGGATAGGCTCGTTTCCTGGGTTCTGCGATGTCGTGTCGATCAACACCATGGTGGTGTGTCGATCGACACAGGTGTCTGTCGATCGACACCATGGTGGTGTGTCGATCGACACGGGTTCAGTGTATCGATCGACACCTAATGGTTGTGTCGACCGACACAATGCTTCTGTACTTGTCGTGTTTGAGTGTTTCGTGTATGACTGTTGTATGCTCATCCTGGTAATGTATCTTTTGCTTATGCCTGTGTGTATAACCCGTAGACGGGATGACCGCGTCGCTGAGTATTTGTGATAATACTCACGTAACTCTTTTTGCTATGTGTTGCAGGTAAAGAGAAAATGTGATCGTGGAATCATGGCCGGGAAGAGGAGATGATCTAGTGTCTCAGATTATATGGTTGTATGCTAGAATTGCTAGGGTGTTAGTAATTTTGGAACCATTGCTTATTGTTGTTGAATTGTGATCTCGATTATTGGTTTGGAATTCAATTAAGTATGGGATTGGTTGATTTGGTTTATTGGTCATTGAATTGTTTAATTGTTATTTGATTTCCGCATGTTGAGATTGGACCGTTGAAGATTATCATTGGTGATAATGATAATCCGGGTTTTAAATTAGAACATTTTTAAATTTTTGGGTCGGGGCGTTTCATTTCTTTTAGGAATTATTTTCTCTGTAGGGGCGCCATTAATCAAAACTGAATAAATAACAGATGTGATACATTTCATAATTCATTTACACCATATATCTGCAAATCCTAAGCGCTGCAACATTTCTTCTAGAAAAGGCCACTCAACTTTATCAAAAGCTTTGCTAATATCTAGCTTTAAAGCCATATAAGAAGTTTTAAGCTTCCTGGTATGCAAAGAATGCAACATTTCATGAGCTATAAGCACATTGTCAGTTATAAGCCTACCAGTTACAAAGGCTGACTGCTTTCAGAAATAAGAGAATTCAGAATCGGTTTAAATCTTTCAGCCAAAACTTTTGATAACAACTTATATGCAACATTAATTAAGTTGATAGGCCTATAATCCCTTACTTCTGTTGGGTTTTCTATCTTGGTAATTAGACATATATATGTATTATTCAAAGCTGGGTCTAATTCGACTGTTTCCATAAAATTTTGAATAAAACTAACCAGTGATTCCTTAATGGTTTGTCGATGATCTTTGTAGAAACTTACAATAAGACCATCAAGCTATGGAGTTTTATCCACATCCATTAGTTGAAGAGCTTTAAACACTTCCCCTTCAGTAATAGGTTTGATAAGAGATTCATTCATCTGACTAGTTGATGGAGGAAACCTGTATCCACCAAAGATCTTGTAGTAGAGAAAATATCTATAAAATAATACAACGAGCTGATTAATATCCTTCTATTTAAATAATAATTGACCAGAAGCATTAACTAGAGAAATGATACGATTATATGCTCGCATTTGTCTGGTTTTTGCATAAAAGTATTTGGTATTTTTATCACCAGCTTGCAACCATAGAACTCTACTTTTAGTTCTCCAAAACTCCTCTTCCAACCTGTATGCATAATTCAAACTTGCCTTAAGCTCTCCAATAACCCCATAATCAATTACGGGCTCTTCATAGGCTTCTTGCAAAGCTTTCTTAAGATCTTTAATTCTCTTCTGAGTATTAGTAATATTTTGGGATCGCCACCCTAAGAGACTTTTCCTACATAATGACAACGCCCTACTAAATTGATGACTTGGAATACTTTGACATTGTGTAGTCCAGAGACGCCGAATCCTCTCTTGTAACTCATGTTCAAACCTCCACCTACGATCATATTTAAACAACTTTTTCCTTTTCCAGGATTCAGCTTGTGTATGCAATATTAAAGCCCTGTGGTCAGAACAATTCCAAGGAAGGACATGAACAAAAGCAGTAGGATATAACTCAAACCAATCACCAGAAGCTACAGCCCTATCAATTTTAGTTCGAATAGTGTGAGAATATCTTTTTCCCACCCAAGTAAAATGACCACCTATAGTTTTAACATCATGCAGACCACAAAGAGATAACATATTTCGAAATGGGGAGAAAGAGCTATTAGACCTGTACGCTCCACCTTCTTTCTCATAAGGGTACTTGATATCATTAAAATCTCCTACCACTAGCCTTGGTATATGGTGATAAGAACCAGCTTCTACCTACATAATCATGTCCTTCCATTGTTGGTTTCGACATTGAATTAACGGATTTCCATATACATAAGACAAACAAAAACGCTTTTCACCATCATTTATATACATATCAGTTTGATACAAAGATGGCAA
Source organism: Arabis hirsuta (assembly GCA_964056655.1). Lineage (NCBI taxonomy): Eukaryota > Viridiplantae > Streptophyta > Magnoliopsida > Brassicales > Brassicaceae > Arabis > Arabis hirsuta. Next base: position 28,855,470 of record OZ053303.1, read on the forward strand.
GGATATGAGCTCTAGCTGAATATATACATCCTAAAAATAGCTAAGCCACCCGATAGCCCATCAGCCGGTAAAACAAAAGAATGGGCATAGTTAAGGTCCTTACATAGCTTATCTACAACATCATAGCCGTTTTTTGTTTCAACGAGGAACATGATGTCAAGTATAGAAGACTTCCGGACATCCTTAAGGTACTGAATTGTCAAAGTGTTCCCCAACCCTTGACAATTCAGATGCATAATCCTCACACCATGAAACTTTTTTATATTAGACTTGGTTTTTTTTTTTTTTGATAACTGGGGGTGTCCGGATTTTTACCACCCGACTAATTTCTTAGAATGAGTGTAGCTGTCGAGTAGTCCACTCACCGGATATTCTAATGGGCCGAAAGCATGACACCACTTCAACTGGCCAAATGGAGATGAAACTATTCCTAGAAAGAATTGAACTTAGGTTGAAAGGGTTTACTTTTTCCCTCCAAACTTTTTTATCATTTTTTTATCATTAAGCCATCACCACTTGGTTCTAGATGTTTATTGTTGTATGATTAGATTCGGATGCATCTCGTATGCACCTGAGGGAATTTAGCTTGTTGTTTGCTTAGGCATGTGATTTGGTGGTAATAACATGTATTCTCTAGTCAGCATGATCACGTTTAAAAAATAATATTTGATCAAAGTTTTACGATCGTGAAATATCATGCAGAATTTTGAATTTAATCTAATTAATTGTCTGTTTAATCTCTAACTTGTTCCAAAAAAATTACAAATAGCTTGGTTCAGTAAAATAGATATTTTTTTAGGAAAAGAAAAAAAAAACTAGAATACAAATGTAGAAATTGTTTTCTATTCTTTCGGAAAAGTTGTAGGAAAGGGGAAAATATTATGTAACCATGTGAAATCATTCAAAGCATGTATCACTCTACAAAATAGAGTTGAGTTTTACTTCAATGTATTATTCCATTTTTTATTCTAAAACTAATATTTTAAATATATTTTCTTTTTCTATTTATTATTAATTATTAATAATACACTTTATTTATAAAACTTACAAATTGACCCTATTCTTTTTTTGTTTTATAAATTAGAGTTGTAAAATTATGTTATGTTACATCAATTTACACATAAATACATATTAACTTTAAAATATGCATTTTTTAAGAATTAAATTCGTAATAACATATATTACTTAAACATACATACATATTTTTAACAAAAAAAAACGTACTCATACAATACAACTTAACACATTAATATAATATAATTTTATTTTTTTCAAATTCTTGTGATTTGATAAATTTGTAAATCTTGAATTAAAAAGAATATCAAATAAACTGAAAATCATCACCAAAAAATTTGTTTATGTCATAAAATGAAATTCTTTAAATTTAAAAGACCATTTTATAAATAAATAAATTCAATTCCAAAATAGAGTAGAAAATGAGATTACTCTATATTTGGAAGAAAAAATGGGTTTACTCCATTTTGGAGTTGAAAATGGGTGGAGTGGGATTTGGAGTAGGGTTGGAGATGCTCTCAGTATGAAAATAAATATTTCAAATGAAAAGAGAAGTGTTCTTCTTTGTTTTTAGGTTTCTTGTATGTTTTTTTTGTCGAAGGTTTCTCGTATGTATGTAATCCAACCTCGACCGTGGGTTACATAATTATTTATCGTAAATTAGTCATATATCATTTTATGAATAAACTAATTCAAAACACATCGTTTCACTACCAAAAAAAAGTGTTATTGCAAGTGAAAAAAATTGTTGCAATATGCTAATAATTTGTTGCAAGTATGAAATTCGCAATAAAATTGCAAGATATTATGTGATGTTGATGTTTGAGTGTTGCAAATTCGTATATGTTGCATATGTGTAGCAAAAATTGCATTGAATTCATTCGTTGTTTATTTGTCGCCTTAATACAACAAAAAAAATCAAACAAATTCGTGGTATAATTACGACAATGTATGCCAGTCGAAATTGTTGCAAATCATTGCTACACAAAAAAAATAGCAAATACTGTTGCGAATTTATAATGCATGTTTTCATGTAAAAAAAATATTTTGTGATGATGGCCAAAATAAATAGCTCCATATATAACTATTATTTGTTTCATGATTTATTAATTTATAATTTTTTTCAAAGTTGACTACAAAGAATGGTAGCTCTTTTTGTAGTTAACTATTAAAGGAATGTTTTTGACAAAAATAGTTAACTATTAATATGCGAAAGTTGACTACAAAAAATGGTAAGCTCTTTTTGTAGTTAACTATTAAAAGAATGTAATTGGAAAAAAAGGAAAGTGTTACCGTTTGGTCTTCATCTAGCTCTTTAACGAATCGCATAACAATGCTTAGTGGTTTCTCGGTTTCTTCATTGTCAGATTCATCCTCAGAATCGACAAATTCCTTTGGTTTCGTGTTTTTCACAGTTGTTGCAAACGATGTTATCTGAGGTATACAATTCAATGCAACGAGCTGCAAACCATGAATGAAACCTTGAATTGCCATCGAGATTTGACACATAGCAGCTGCTTTTCTGGCCTTTATGCTATTCATTGTAAATTTGAAACATTCTCTTCCCCATGGGTGTCGTAGAAAAACATCCAAGTCCCTAATCATTCTAACGTGTTATTCAATTATCTTAGCTGCAAAAAGAAACAAAAAATAGTAGTTACCTACAATGACTTCAATCAACAGGTGAAATTAGGAAATAGTTAACAACTACAAAAGGTTGAAACGCTTACAGTCACTACTTGTAGTTAATAGGAGAATGTCGACTAGCAGTAAACACGAAAGCTTGAGTCTTTGCATTGCATCTACCTTTCTCGATTTGAGTTTCTTACATATTTGAATTGGAGTAATCTCGGCCTCGGATTCAAACAATTCACACCAATATGGAGTAATCTCGGCCTCAGAATCTCCATCTTCTCCCCCAATTTCATCTACCTCATCGCCACCTTCTCCAGATTTAGCAAGAAGATTTGAGCAATTCAATCCCGTTGCCACACCAAATTCAAGTAGCGAAAATCGGAATGGTTTTCCGCTAAAAAGAATCCAAATTTTATGTTCCTTTGTAGTTTCCAACTGACGAGAAAGAAGATAATGCAGAAAAACAGCCGAAGTCGATACTTTGAACCCATCATTGAGTAGTTTTCCAAACTGGGATTTGAAGAGAATTTCCTTCTGTGGAGGATTTTTGTCTAAAAACTTCAAAGAAGAAATTAACAAATGAACAAATCAATAGGCGGCGCTAGGGTAAAGAAGATTTAATTAAGTTTACAGTTTTTTTTTAAATTGTTCTTCTAAAATAACCAAGGTAAAAAACAAAAACCTAGTAAGTAGAAAAGGGTTTAATAGGAATTTTATGTACATTAATTGGTAGATAACTAATTATGTTTTGACCATTGTTAGTTAATTAATTATAGGCAGCAAACATAATATAGGACCCAATTTCTCTTTATTTATTTTAAAAGATTAAAATTTTAAATACGCACATAGTATATATAGAAAATATATATGCTTAATCTTTAAGCAAACATGTAAAGTATTGGTTCCACCAAAAAAAAAAAACATGTAAAGTATTGGGAAATTTTACGCTAACCGGTGACCATATCTATACACACATAATATGGAAAATAACCATACTAACAAATTTGAGCTAAAATAATTTGTTAAAGAAAAATTATGATGAAGTACAAAATCCATTTTAACTAAAATAAAACTTTAATGAATATGTCGATATGAGCAGAGAGATTTCTTTCTCAATAACACTATATCAAGACTGATAAAATGTCCTTACTTCATAATTATTTTTTAATTATAATTGAATAAATGAGCAGAGAGATTTCAATTTTTTTAATAGGGTTGATAAATCTCTTATATATTAATTGGAGAATGATTTGTTTAGCTGTATTCACCAAAATCACTCTCCCAATTTTAATATGACATCTCATCCCTTAAAATATGACATGACAATTAGACTTTTTAATTAAGCCCACTAATCATAATTACTTAGCGTATTATTATTCTTATTAAATTCTATACATAAAAATATTAAATGTTTACACGAAAATATCTTCCTATAACTATTATTAATTAAAACATTGATAGCCCAAAAACTAATTTATTATTCTTGAAGCCCTAATAACCTACGTCTAGCTCATGTTAATATTGAATAACCTAAGTCTAACTTACATTATATATTGGATTCGTTTACATTCAATTTACATTTAGAACTATTTTCCTTTCTTCTTTTATCAACAAATAAGATTTTTTTTTAATGTTTTCTTCTATGCTAATGATATTATGAATTTAAATAATTCGAAATATTCATAAGACATTTCAGTGAAGGTAGAAATCAATTTTTATTTTTATATTAAAATAAATATATGCATTTTAATTGTATCTAAAAATAATATTTTATAAAGTTATATGCACATTGTATCATGATTCATGTATTTCTGTAGCAATACTATTATCATCTGGTCAAATTTATGTCGCGACCTTCTCCATATTTTTTTTTGTGTGTTTGATTATATACAATTAATTTTTATTATTTTTTTGAAGGTAAATTTTATACAATTAATTAATTGATATTCTGATATATTAAATAATACTTTAAACAAATATAAGAAAATGATAGAATACCAATGCAAATATTTTTATAATTTACGTAAAATTAGAAAAATATTTAATCCAACTGTCCAAATTAAATATTACATCTAACAAAAAAGAAATATTCATCTAAAATCTATTCGAATAAAAGAAACCAAAAATCAAACCATACAATATTATCCATAGTAGATATTTTCATTTTAGATATTGTTATTCACAAATAGAATAATTCACACGGGTTTAACCAAATGAATATTAAACACAATTAAACATAATATATCATGTTTTGTTTTGTCAAATTTTCATGTTATAAAAAAATTTAAACACAAAGTAATAATAGTTTGGTACAAGATAGACACTACAACATCAATGGAGATAGAAAAAATTTTAGAAAAAATAAAATTTTACTTGGTTATTACGATATAAAATTGGATCTAAATACCAATTCAGTTATTTTTTTGTTAATTGAATCGTAAATGAAGTTTGACACACACACACAAAAATTGTAAATGAATTTATATTATTAAAATTAAAATTAGTGCTAAAAAATAGAAAAAAATATTATTTCATACAAAAATAGAACTGGAATCTAAATTAAACATCAATAGCAACTTTTAACAAGAAAATAATATTCTTCTAATATATTTAACTTTTAACTGATATTTAATCGCGTATAACGCGGGGAGTCACCTAGTTTTCATAATAGTTCAAGCGGTTGAATTACTATACCATTATATTTTTTTCTGCAAGCATACCAAATATACAAAAGTTCATTAAGAACTAATCTTTTAAATATTATATATAATGTATAATATTAATAATATATAAAGTAGAAATGTTGCAAAATGAATTGAAAATGTCACATATTTTGTAACATTATTTTCTTGCAAAACAACCACATTTCACAATTGTCGAATGATTCTTGCAAAATTTGCAAGAATTTTTCACATTTCTTAAAACTATTGCAAATTAGTAACAAAGATTCGCAACAAAATTGATTTGTCATCTTTTTGCAATGAATTTGTAATAAAATTACAACGTTAATCTATTATTGCATTAATATTGCAAATTCTGTTGTAAAATTTTAACAAAAAAGAACGTTGCAAATATTATGTTACAAATATTGTAGTGTTTGTGAATCTAAAAAATGTAAAAACAAATATTTAGATTTTTGTTATAAAAGGTTGACAAAAAAATTTGAAAATTTGGTTTGTAAATTAAATTTGTATGTATTATATATATAGTTTTGAAAGTTTTTCAAAATTCGAGTTTTTAGAAATTGCCATGTGTTTTTGTATTATACATGTTTCAAAGGATTTTAGTTCCTTGAAATAATCAATGGGATCCAACTCCTATACAGTTTGTAAACACGTGAAGGCCTTCGAAAACACGATGGGGGTGCTTTCCGACGACGCTCCGACGGCGCTTTGACTCCCAAATCAGAATAGAGGTCAACTGAGACTGAGAGAGAGAGAGAGAGAGAGAGAGAGAGAGAGAGAGAGAGAGAGAGAGAGAGAGAGAGAGAGAGAGAGAGAGAGAGAGAGAGAGAGACCACGGTGGTCGAGGAAAGTCAAAAGAGACAATAGTCGGAAAAATATGGAAGATGGTGACTCCGAGCCGAACAAAAGTGGTGAATAGAGTATTTGAATGTTTAGTGGAGAGACGAAAAATAGAAAACAAAGGAGAGAGAGCAGCTTAAGAGAGATTTGAAAGAGACCTAGGAGATTGACCCTAAACAACCTGAAAACGAGTCACATAATCCAGGAATGAATCGTATGCTCGGGAATAGAGTGATTTTTATGTATATCTTATGCAAAATATATGATCCCCTTTTATGGAGTAAGTAAGAGGGTATTTTTAGAGTGTTACATGTCCGGGTTCGGATACTGGATTCCTCGCTTCGAAGCCGGTTCGGATCTGGATATTCGGGTTTAGGTCGTCGGGATTTGATTAGTACAACGCACTCGAGTGTTTTTGCTCTACTTTATCTGACTTCCTAAGCCACTTGCCTGACAGTGCAGTTCTGATATGCTTCTCGCAGCGTTTGACATGCCGGTTTAGACACCAGAGTACTTTCTTGGAATCAACTTTGCATAGCTTTAGTCGTTGTGCACAGTATGAACCACATATTTTTACCCTAACACGCATAAACTAAAGTGTTTTTACCCATTGACTTAGATTTCAAATATTGAGCGAGAAAAACTTATTTTGGGCGCGATAACGAGTATTTCTTACCTTGCTCGAGCCCTTGATAAGGGAGTCCATACCTCATACCTTTGTCCAAGGCTGGAGTTTCCCGTTCATAGGCCTTTGGACTATCTGTCATGAGTCCTTTTCCTCCAAGTAGCAGGGTTCGCTATCGAGGGTGGTTGGGCCCACGTTTATTCACCTATGGGCTCATGCTATTGTTAAGTTAGGCCCAAACCTATTGAATAATAAACTCCACCTGAGATGACAATCCGCCATGCCACGTGGCGAAGGGTGGTTTGTCTAACTCAAAGAGGATTATGTTATCCCCAACAATTGTCTCCTCCATTGTTCAAGCTCTGTCCAAGGACTCGAGCAACATATAGTTCATGAGTCCTCATCAATTAAATATCTTTTCTCTCAGAAAAGGTCCTTGTGCTAAGTACCATGGGTTCATATCCGCTAACGGGTTAAGCGCTAAGGATATTTGCCCATTTCGTCGTGCCGTTATTTAGCCCAAGGGGACTTCTTGGACGACGAGTTAAAAACATTCGGATATATTATGAGTTTTCTTCTCGGAAGTCTATCTAAGAGTTGAATAACTCGATCATTTACTCCTATGTCTCGTCTTTGTTTATCAAGTATGTCCCGCTTGTCGACCCGGGTTGATAGTCCGAATGATGGGTTAAAGAATCCTCCACACACAAAAAAAAAAAAAGAGCATAAGATTTGGTCCCACCAACTATGTTGGGTTTCTAGTGTTTTTTTGTGCGCCGATCAACGGTCTGTAAAAATAAATAAATAAATAATCCGAGAAAGACAGATCGAATTTCAAATCGTTTTTAACATTTTATTTCTTCCGCGAATCTTAAATATCTTTCCAGAGATCATCGACTTAAATCCATTCAATCATTACTCAGATTTCATTTTCTTATCCTCTTCCCAAAATTCATTTTCCTTGAATCAAATCGAATTTTCGAATATCTCAATCCCAATTTTGAGCGTTCATGGCTTCCTTTTCTTGTTATGAACAGAAAATTTTCCCGGAAAGTTGATTCTTACTGATTCTCGCACTTATCCGAGACAAACCCAGAAAATTTTCTCCAGTTTTCCCGGGAAAAAAGAACAGTATTCCCAAGAAATTTCATTTCCCAATTGATGGGTTTATCAAATGACAGGATCAGATTCAACGTTGGTGGCAGAATCTTCGAAACGACGGCAACAACACTCGCAAACGCAGGTCACGATTCCTTCTTCTGCCCATTGTTCGACGAAAGTTGGAATCTTTCGCAACCGCATCGAATTCCCGGGCAAGAAGAAGACGATCTTCTCTTCATCGATCGGAACCCAGATTGCTTCGCCGTTCTTCTCGATCTTCTCCGGACAGGAGACCTCAACATTCCGACGAATATCCCAGATCGTCTCCTTTACAAAGAAGCAATGTTCTACGGCTTAATCGACCACATACGAACCGCTAAATGGGGTCCATTTGATGGAAACCGACTCCATCTCTCTCGTTCCGTCACCGGAATAGCTCCTGGAGACGGAACGGCGATAAGAGCTGGTCCAGACGGTGGTTGCTGCGTCGCTCACGGAAGTGTAGTCCACGTGTTTGATTGGATGCTTGAGGAACATCCTACGATTAATCTAGATTACCAGAGAGTGAACGATATGGGTTGGATTGATTCGAGCAACATTGTATTATCTGCGTGTGAGAGATTAGGAAGAGGAGATGGAGGTATGGGATTGTTCAGTGCTTCTTCTGGAGAGCTTAGGTATAAGTTTCAGGTGAGTCATGATAATCAGATTAAAAGTTTTAGTGCAGGAGCTTTGAGTTTTAGTCCTGATTCTAAGATCTTTACTAGTTGTAAAGGAAGAAGTAATGAGTATGGAATTGGAGTTTGGGATCAAATCACTGGAAAGCAAACGGATTTCTTTTACGAGAGTCCAGGTTGGTCTTTAGGAGATGCTGATAAGTTGCAATGGTTGAATGGTAAGAACTGTCTTCTTGTTGCAACTTTGTTTCCAAGGAAAGATAATTGTTACATTAGCTTGTTGGATTTCCGGGACAAGAACATGGTTTGGTCTTGGTCGGATATCGGGTCTCCTGCGACAGTGGATGAGAAGAGAGTGAGAGACGCGATTGCGATGGAAGAGAGCAATTCGATATGTGTTGTGAATGAGTTTGAGGATTTAGGGTTTATTGATTTGAGGATGCATGGAGGTGGGAGTAGTGTGAGGTGGAGTTCACGGAGTAGGTTGATGAAGAGTAAAATGCCTGATGAACCGTGTTATCCTAAACTCGCTTTGCACGAAGGCCAGCTCTTTTCGTCAATGAATGATTCGATCTCTGTGTTCTGTGGATCAGACTGGGTTTTGACTTCAAGGTTAAAAAGAAGCTACGGTGGGTCAATCTGTGATTTCTCCATTGGTGGGGATCGGTTGTTTGCGTTGCACAGTGAGGAGAATGTGTTTGATGTTTGGGAGACTCTGCCTCCTCCGATCATCGGATGAGTCACATTTTGTAGCCTTGCTTTAGTCTGGTCTATTCCTGTTACTTCCGATTGCTTCTTTTGTTTATGTTTTAGGGTTGTTAAAAAATTACAGGATGAGAGAATAGCAAAAAAATAGCAATAGTCAAGAAAACATAAACATAGAAAAGAACATGATCATAGTTTTTGATATTGATACAGTTTCAAGTTTGCGTTTTCATTTTCCAGTTTTAGATTGTGTTTTGTTTTGTTGTTACATGAATTATTTCCTCAATCTTTTGACCTTAGCTTTAGCTGTTTTCATGGGTAGGGTTGGGGATCCGCTTCCTCAGTTAGACATGCGAGTGGTTGCAAACTTGCAACTACTATTTATGACTTTGTCTTTCCACTTTCCGTAAAGATGTCCCAAAGAATTTTGCTTTAGTTTTTGGAGGGAATTTTAACTTTCTTTTCTCACTTTTCCCAATACTTTCAGGCAAAACATTATGTGCTAACACAGTAAGTAGATGATGTTATCTTTAAAGATTCTCATATTAAGTTTTCATCACATTTCAGTACCTTGCAAATTATATAGACTGCTCAATCTCTACTCTCATAGGTAAGAAACTGTTCAAAGAATTGCTTTTGTTGGGTTTCAGTCTTTCATATGAACTTGCCAGATAATTTGACCAGTTTCTCTCTTCTAGTAAGATTGGAAAGAAGATAACAGTATAAATGTTAGAGAAGCTTATCGCTTGAAAAGCTTTACATATAACATTGGCGATTGCAAAAAGGTATTGAGCTTTCAAAAGACCAATAGGCCGTGACGAATCATCATGTGTAGTCAGGCATTGCTTTCTTGAGGAATGTTATTGGCTGAGATTCTTCGGGGGCTAACCGGTCAAAAGGAATGTAGTTTTCCTCCTTGTCATAGACATGGCATATAGTCATTATTGTCTTCATCAAGCGCCAGTTCCACGTAGCCAAGTTTGTATACTGCAACACCACACAAGAGAAACCCAGTAATCATTTAGTGTCTTACAAACATAACTGTCATGGTATTCATTAAGCGTATTATGGGTTTATGGGATAAGAAAGTGGCTATTACCTTTCCCCAGTTCTCTTGTATAGAATCGTGAGCTGCACGGAGATTGTAGCTCGGTATTCTAGGGCTGATATGATGCGGAATGTGGACGTTAATGTCATGGCAGAGAATCTCAATCCTGTTACAACGCAGAAACATTGGTACATTTGAAATTAAACAAAAGTTCTCAAACTTAGAGAATACCAACTTAACCAGTTGAGCAGGTGGAGATGATTACCAACTAGGGTAATCACAATGAACAGTTCCATTAAGCTGGGCCTGAGCTGCGTTCCACTCATCTACAGGCTTAAAAGGGATGTGTGGAGCCGTATGATGAACCATTGTGAACGTGCTCATCTATAGAGAAAACAATAATGAGTAACCATTTTGGCTTCTGATGAGGGAATAGAGAAGCATAAACAAGAGAGAAGCATTTACCCAGAAGTGATAGCCCAACCACGGCATCAACCAGAATTTTACCCATCCCAATATACCAACTTTGTATATAATCAGTGGCCACCCAACGGCCATGAAGGCGAAAACACAAGCCAAACTTATCTTCACCCTATTCACTTCGCTCGCTCTGAACTTTTTCAGATTGAAGTGCCAGTTCACCCTATTAGAATGCTGACTATCGTTAAGTGAACAGGTATATAGAGAACAAATTGATCACTGCATAAAAGTAAAAGCTTAATCTATACATACCAGTGAGCTATGGACAACCAAGGCCTAATTGGGCCATATCCAAAAATGATTGCCTTCCGCAGAACGGGTGATGAATCAAACTCCTCTGGCGGAACTGGTTGCCAAGCTGTGTCATGAACTAACCTATAGAGAACAAAGTAGAATAACCACTTCTCATCCCTCATTCTATTGTAGATATATCTGTAACAGTCAGAGCAAGTAAGACATACATGTTGGTTTTGGCATGATGACGGTCATGCTTAAACCGCCATGGCTCATATGGGTAGACAAGCGGTAGGAAGGCTAGAGTACCCACAATGTCTTCCACCAATTTGTTCTTTGAAAATGATTTATGAGCACAATCATGACCTATCACAAAGAACTAGAGAGAGACAAGTCCAGTTAGACAACACAGAAACAAGGCGAACAAGAGAAGAGACAGTGGACGAGAGCTTACCCCAGTAATTGCAGTTCCTGTCCATGCCCAAGCCAACGGAAGCAGATACCACGGCGACTTTGCAATCATGAAGAGTCCCAAAGTATAAGAAGTCACAGATATCAATACAGACTTCCAAGCTTTCACATCATCAATCTCAAACACCTGAAGAAGAACCATATTCCAAAGACTGAATAAGAAGAAAGAAGAAGTTCCAAGGTAATCACGCGCAACGCTTATTGAAAAAAACTATACCTCTTTAGGAAGTGTATCCATGATATCTTTTAAAGTGACATTACCAGGAAGATCCTCTCCAATTTGTTTGAATCCATAGCTATCAGCTAATTGTTCCCTCTCTTCTGCACTGTCAGCTGAAGGCGGTGCGACAGGAACAGCGACCGCTTTTATACATCCAATCCTCCTTTTCACAGGAACTACGCATCTTCTTCTTCTTCCATGCGTACTTCCTTTTAACAGAAGATCAATCGGTCTCACACCATATACACCTGCATGCATCCATCCACACAATCGCAACATTAGCCTCTGATTCATCCAAACAATGCCACAAGAACATAATGCATTCATCCTGATTGAAATCCGAAGAACACAAACGAAGCCCAATAGCAAAGACAAGAACTTTACAGAGCCAAAAAAACATATAAAGTCCCAAACTTGAGAACCAATTTCTAGCAAAAAGAATCAGTCGTCTTCATTAATCAAAATCTAAAATTGGGTTCTCAGAAACAGCTGTCTTCGTTGTATTGAAACTCCATAAGCGTACACAAGTTAACTCAAACCTCCCATTCATTGAGGAAAAAAGAAAAGAGAGAGTTTTGAGGAGGAATAAGAGTACCAGGAGAAACACGAGCAGAAGCAAGCTTAGGAACCCTAGGAAGACATTGTTGTGGACCCTGAGAAAACAAACAAAATTATTATGGGAAACTCAACTTAGAAGAGATGGGCAATAGAGAAGAGTGCGAAAAATGAAGTCTTGTTTGTGAAAGAGTACCGTGAAGGCGAAGAGAGAATCAGCAATTCTGGAAGCCATGGAGGAAGAAGCGAAGCGAGTTGAGTTACTCTGCAAATTGTGTTTAAGGGATTGAATGGCTGTGAAGAGCCCCTTCACCTCTTCGAGTTCAAAACAAATTGGTCTTCCACAATTTTAAGTTGGGGTTTTTTCGTTTTTGTTTTTTTTTTCCTTTTTGTAAACAAACATTTGTTATCCACAAGAGTCATTAAAATTTTTGTATACTCGAAATACCGTAAATATGAACATTTTTATAACCACATCTTTTAAAAGAACCTCCAACTATTACACAACCAAATATACAATTTACTTCCAACATATATGAATGTCAACGTACACCTATAATCATCTCTAATAGATTTCAAAGCATGGTTACTATCATTTTTTAAGTTGAACCTAAATCAAACTTATGAAAAAAATATAATAAAAAAGAAAATAATTTAAATTTTGTTTGCAACAAATTGAGAACAAAATGATCTTTTACTACCAATGTTTTTCTCTTTGCTTTCTAATAAGTCAATAACTATACCCAAGCTTTACAATCTCCACATTACATTAAGTTATTAAAATGGTCATCCTTTCTTTCCTATAAATTTAACACAAAAAGTTTTTTCATGTCTAAAAATATTAAAGAGTATTAATAAGGTAAATACTGATAGATTGTGTAAATGGCATAACACTTACGGTTTCAACTTATTTGGAGTATTGTTAATGCTACTACTGCTTGGTATCATTTTAAATTAAGCATCTAAATACAAGTGATCAATCGAAGGTTTATGTTTATTTTTAGATCCCGGTGGTCTGCCACGTGAACGACGACCAACGACGTCTCCTCCGATTTGTCCACAGAGTATTCTGATACTCCAGGTGACTGATGTTCAACGGGAAAAAGAGTAAAGAACAAAAATATATAGACAAAACTTATTTCTGAAAATATGCAATTCTTGAAAAAAAACCATAAAGCGGTTCTTATATCGAAAAAACTCAATTCTTGAGAAAAATGTTATATCAAAAAGACACAATCTTTAAAAATAACTTTTAAGCGGTTATTCAGAAAATATACAACCCAAAATTACAACCATAAATTTATATTGAAACAAATGAATAATGTTAGTGAAAAACATTTTTCCTTGCACACTCAGCTTACAGATTGGAATCATATCTCTCTGTCTAAGCATTAGAACAATTTTAACGCAACTTCAATATTTCGATCTATGCAAACCATAAAAACTGCTTTCAAGTATAAATAATCAAAATTAAATTAAAAAAACTCACTACATGCACCACTCATTTTCGAGAAAAATAGATTTGAAAATTTCATTACTTATGATGAAAAATTGATATTGCATTTCAAGGTATTTAAAACTTGCTTTAAAATATGCATTGTCTATACAAATCCAAAATTCTTTACACAAATCAAGAATTAGAACTTCTAAACATCTATATTTAAAAATAATTTCAAGATAATAGAACGATGTGTTTTTATCTTTTTTATGCTTTAAGTAAATTAAAAAATTAGTAATAATGATTAACAAAAATTTCAACGGGAAAAGGAGTAAAGAACACAAATATATAAGAAAATTTTTTTTTTTCCGAAAAGACGCGGTCTTTAAAAAATAACCATAAAACAGTTTTTTATATCGGAAAGACGCAACTTTTGAGAAAACGGTTATATCGAAAAGACACAACTTTTGATTAAACGGTTATATCGGAAATGCGTAACCATTGACAAAACGGTTTTATCGAAAAAACGCAAATTTTGGAAAATAACCATTAAAAATAACTACTAGACAGTTTTTTTATGAAAATTCACAAGGAAAAAAATTCATTTTTGGGTTTGCTATTATATATAGATTATCAATTTTAAACGATAATGCAACAAAAAATCTAAATCACATTTCAATAGAATATTTGTCATAACGTATAAGTTTCAAAATTAAAATTTGTATTATGTTTGATATTTTCTGTTGTACATTATAAGAGACAAAAAAAAAAAAATTTGTCGATGACTGAATCTAACTCTTTACAATATTTGAAAATTTTACCGACAATTCCAAAATAGACATTTTTATTCGCACCACAAAAATTCACAATAAACGTGTTTATATACACCAAACGATTCTACTCCTAAATTTTGTTGAGGGGTTACCCCTAAATTTGTGTACTATAATATTATAAATTTTATACTTAAGATTTTGAAAGTGGCAATGATTTAGTTTGTTCGCTTGTTTAAGTTCGATGAAATTTCAGTTAAAAGCTCAACAGACACCTCCCAACTCTGTTTTTAATTCAAATAGTATTCATCTTCCTCTTTGATTAACCCCGTATTTGTATAAGGATTGTGTTTTTTTCGTATAAGGATTATGTAACCTCTTCTTTTACATAGTAAAATCTCTTTCGTCGAAACAAAGAAAAATTTGGACGTGATTAATTTGTTTATGATCCGTTTTTACTTGATACAGAGACATGTCATAGAGTGTATAATGCATTGAAGATAATACTATACGTTAATTGAGTTACGTGTACTTTTCATTGATATCATCAAATTGACGTGTTTTTGGCTCACTAATTTGTTTTGGGTTTTAAAAATAAAAACATGCTTTACGAGTGATACGTGCATGTATGTATACACCAAATTCTTGTTGCCAAAAAAAATCATTATTTGTCAAATAGTATAATTATGAGAATACGTATACTATCTAAATGATTTCAATGAACATTATAAATATTTTTAAGTGACAAAATCAATAGTAAATTTAGGTTTCCTCGGCTACAAATGAACAATGATAGTACCGGTTTTTGTTTCGAAACAAATATCATTTCGATCATTTTTATTAATTGTACGAGCCGACCCATTTACCCCCATTAAACACTATACACACACACAAAAAAGTGTCGAACACATGACAATCGGCTAAGTGGTGTACGATCGCACAATATATTGCTTTGCGGTGATCACTTGGATCATTAAGGGCTTCATCAAGTTAATTTAATAAATAACCCAATAACTAGTTACTTTATGAGACATAGACATTTTCTTCATGCATTGCATCCACACAAAACGCATGATTCCAATTCACCAAAGGCACGAGAAGTTCCTAAGATGTTAACCAAATCAATAGGACACTAGCTTGACACGAAACCGATTAAATTGGAATAGAAATAAGCGTTACCTCCTCTATGATGAAACTTCCTTATGAAGGGTAAAACCAAAACAAAAAACATCCTTATGGGCCTCCTCATGTAGTTACATGACATTTGGATTTGGATACACCAAAAGTCCATAAGATGTGATCCAAAGTGATAGGACATTAGGTCGACACGAAGTCGTTTCATGTCTAGAAAACATGTTTTACGCCCATATTGATAAATTTGTGAGTTCGATATCTCCTAGAGAAGATCAAAGTTTTCTAAATTCTCAAATCCTGTAATTTTATCTCTTTGATTTCACTTTCTTCCATCTCTTTGAGAATGGTTGTATCTTTCTCTCTCTCTCCAAGAATGGTCACCAGTCCGGCGGGTCTGGAGGTTTAGCTTGAGACCTCACCGGTGGTGGCAGGTCCGGCCACGAAAGCGAGCTCATACCATCATGTGGTTTCGACGTGGAGTCCACTGACAGAAGCGATCTAGTGACTGACGACATGATACGGTGGCAAGGGATCTCGTCGGAGAGTCTGTAACTAACGGAAAGAGGTCACGGTGAAGCTTCAAGTTGGCTGGGCTTCACTCCGGGGGAATGGAAATTGCAGCGGCGGAGGGAAAACAATATCATTGCTTCAGAGGAGGGGAGATGCGGCGGACGAACGGAGACGAAAACCCATTTCGGTGCTTGCTTGAACTTCTAAACTGTGCCTCGGGCTGTGTGCCTGGGAGAAAAGGCAAACTAGGGCGACTTTTCTGTAAGATTAAACAACATTTCTTTCTCAAAATGTCATGACTAGGTTAACTATGTTATGTTACAGTTTAATTTTTTGGCTTTCACGTTAGTTATGGTCAAAAACTTTTTTTTTAAATTAAGAATTTTATGATTTAAAACTTAAAACATCTTTAATTTGTTGTATTTATAAAAATGGATAATTCAAAATGACATTTTTACAAAATTGTATTTTAAAAGTGGCATATTGGAAATTCCTTCAACAAACAAATAGGTGTAGTTTTTTTACAAAATAACACGTTATTCTATTCGACGACCTGCTATTTTACATTATATCATTTTTTTTTTTTTAGTCTTGCTTTATTAACTTGAAACAGGGATTACATAATTCATATAAATACAAGTATAATTAGGGCCGTGGCTATGTGGAGTGAAATGAAACCTTCGCCTAGGGCCAATTTATATATAAAAAAATACAAGGGTTCATTTTTTATTAGATCCAACTTCTAGATTAGATAGGCATGAAACTTTTAACCAATATAGTTATAAATAAGGTTTTTAAAAAGAGTAGTAATTAATTAGAAACTAAAAATAAACATTCTCTTGAAATAAACATTGGGATAATACACGTCTAAACAATTGTTTTCTTTTTTTTTCATTTTCAGTTTTTAATCAGATATAACTTACATTTACAAAACAAAACATAATAAATAGTGAGTATGTATGGACGTATCTTTTTCATTCTAAAAAAAATGGTGAGTATATATGGATGTTCTTTTTACTATAATTTAGTTTCATCTCTAGTATTAAGTTTTTAGCTTATCTTTTCTATTTAGAATAAATTGCAAACATAAATTCAAATAATTGACTAATTTTAACTCCGCAAGCATGATTTGAAATTTTTTTTATTGATAGATTTGAAAGTTTGGTTGGTAACTTTGTAGGAAAGAAGTAGAAATAGTAGTCTAGAATTAATATTTCGTATTTTTTTTATGAAAGAATGATTGTTATATTTTGTTATATGTATGAATTAATGTAATTTAGCACCGCCTCGGGTCTCTGTATCTCTAGGAATGGCTCTGAGTACAACCAATACATTATCCAATTTAAACGAATAAATAAAATTAGCACTACTTTTTTTAATAGGTAAGCTTTACGCGCTAATAGAATAATAAATCTGTTATTCTTCTTGTTTGTTGTTGTCCTCGGTTTAATATGATCTTCGTGATTGGCTATCATTTGTTTGAAATACGTGGGAAATCAGCGTCCGCATAATTTTGTCAAATAAACTTCTAAAATTTGAGTTTTTAATTAACAAACTAACCCAAACTAAAGCCCCTATAATGTGGGTTTCTTCTCTGAGAAATTTCCTCTTCACTGAGACCACAATTTTGTTTGGTTGTTTTTCTTTTTGTTCTTTTTAGCAAATAACAACACTACCAATCAACATTTATCTACTGTAACGGTATTTCATATCTATTTTTCTCATAATATTGTGACAAATTTGCATGACAAAAGAATAGTGAAAACTATATAGATATGGTGTGACAAATTCGCTATCTCATTGTGACCAAATATTTTCTTATTTATATATATATATATATATGGTATCTCAATAGTAATAAGAAAATATTCATATGAAAATAATATATATATATATATAGTGACGGAGTAATGAGTCACAATTATTCGTTTCAACAAACATTTTTTCTTGTAGTGAATTATGAACTATGAGAAACGTCCATTAGTATCTTGATTCTTAATCAAATTAAGGGCAGAGACCAAATTGACTGATCCAAGGGTCTACGTACGACCAACAATAGATCGTCTAGAGATCAATACCAATCTATACTACTAATTTATTTCATGAGAGAGAGTTGACCAAACAAAAAAAAGAAAAGCCTATGTGCATACACCGTAATGAAACAAACACAAAATGTGTTACAACTTAGATATGCATTACTTATGAGTACTCATCCAATGGCTTACTTTATGTATAAACAAATTGTAAAATCAATACTTGGTCCTCTTTTTTACACCACTTTAAATATTAGATATCGCACAAGAATACAGTTAAATCCCTTAATTCAAACCGGTCTATGAAAAATGATATTGATGTTCATATATACCAAAGGCATGAACTACCTTTTAACCGTCTCACTATTGTTAGTTAAGTTCGTTAAAACTAATTTTCCTTTGTTTTCATGTCTTATCTCAATCAATGATTTATAAAAACAATGTATACACACAATTATTGATTTTATGCAAGCTTCCATGTGAACTCTCTTGTCCGCTAGTTACCGATGTTATCGCCAATTTGCGGTTGCAATATATCAATGTCGCTCCTATTTTGTCTACAAAAGTTAAATTAAAGTTTAAATGTTGTTTCTTTGCCACGTGCCACCACAAGACGAAACTCATTCATCAATATGAATCGGCATTTTTCCCCATAATCACATGAAAACTTTTAAAAACGAAACCCGTTCAAATTAAAAGTGAATGATTGACATGCACAACTCATATTACGTATACCCAACGTTTGAAAACCGGATCAGATACCAGACACCGACTCGCCATCGTTGTTGGATAGCTAATTGGAACGATTCAACCAATTAAATTAAATTATTATATATTTATATGTTTAGTTATATATAAGAATAAAAAAATAGTCCATGTAAATATTTATTTGGTAAAGATAAAATATGCTTCGATTTTATTTTTGTATATCATTTTATTTTTTAACGAAATAAAATTACAACAACATAATATGATAGATCATTTAAATCAAAATAATCAAAACCCAAACAAATGAATATTTTTTATTGTGTCTTCTCGGAAAACCGTCTTATATTTATAGATTTATGCTAAAGTCTAGTTTTTTTCAAAAAATTGCATTATGGTTATTTAGAAGAGTTGCGTCTTCTCGACAAAACCCGCTATTTGAAAGAGTTGCATCTTTTCGGTAAAACCGCCTTGTCAAGAGTTGCATATTTTTGTTAAAACCGCTATGTCAAGAGTTGTGTCTTTTCAATATAATTGTTTGGTCAAAAGTTACGTCTCTATGAAAATAACCGCTTTTTGGTTTATTTACGAATTGGGTCTTTTCGAAAAATGAATATTTTTGGATTGTGCTTTTTCGTAAAAAACCGTTAAGTAATTTTTACAAAGAGTTGCATTGTTTTATTATAACCTATTTGTCAAGAATTGCGTCTTTTCTAAACAACTGTTTTGTGGTTATTTTTAAGAGTTGCATACTCTCGAAAAAAAATATTTGGTCTATATATATGTTTTAGTTTTTCTTATGTTGATCATTTTGTTAATCATGGTTATTGGTTCGATAATTCACGATAGATAAAAAAGTCATTCTACTATTTTTAAAATTATTTAAAAATATTGATCTTTTTACTATTGATGAAGTTCCTAAAATTCTTGATATGTGTAAAGAGTTTTAGATCTCTTTAGACAATGCAAATATTATGACAAAACTAATGAAATTTCCAAATATATATTTTTCAGAAATGAGTGATGCATGTAGTGAGCTTTTGGATTTAACAATTCTCTACGATAACATTGATTTTTTATATTTGAAAGCAATTTTTCATTGCATACATTGTAATATTGAAGTCGTGTTAACATTGCTACAAAATTCAAGGATAAAAAGACACCTACAAGCGATTTGGTTATCTATTATATTCTTTATGAAAAAACCCAACCCTTTTTTTTTACAATTTAACATTGGACTGGAATTAAAGTTCCCATAAACATTAATTCTCAATATCCCATCAAACCAGCAACCAACCAACTCAACCAGCAAAAATCACATAAACCAATTAAACCAGAAATTTAAACCAGAATTTAGTAATCAATAAATTAAACCAATCCAATCTAATAATAACAACTCAATCCATAGAAACCAGCATCCTAGTGGTTCTAACCAATCTCATAAAACAACTAACATGAGACTCTAGATCATCTTCTCTTCCCGGCCATGATTTTATAATCACACTTTGTTTTTACCTGCATCACATGGTTAAAAGAGATGCGTGAGTATTATCATAAATACCCAGTGAGACGGTCATCCCATCTACTTGGCTATACACACATGCATAAGCAAAAAATACAATACCAGGATGAGTAAACGACAATGCACAACACGAACAATCAAACGAGCAACAACACAACGGGTTATGCGTCGATCGACACACAACCTCGGTGTCAATCGATGCACTGCTCGTGTGTTGATCGACGCACAGCTCGTGTGTCGATCGACGCACCATCGCAGAGTTCAGAAATCGAACCTATCCTCTCATGGATCGATTCAAGAACGCGACACATAGATCTCATGCACAAGATTCACCAATACAAGCACGAATCCATCCAAACAACACAATCAATCGCATCTTATCAATTTCTTTACTCATATAAGCCATGGTCACACACTCACCTCGATTTTGGATAGAAAAGGTTATGAAATCGACGAAAAACACGACTAATCAGATCCTGAATCCAAAAATCTTCTTCTTCCTTCGCAAAGAACAGATCGAATTCTAGTTCCAGAGCCACTCAACAAAACCACAAGCTTTTAGGATCAAGAACCTGAAGAAATCAACAATGATTCTTTTTTCTCTCAAATCCGCTCTAAAAACTCACTGGAAACTCTCTGGAACTTTCAAGAACTGAGAAAAAACCCTCTGGAAACGCGACCCCCAGCCTTATATAGCAAAGCCCTAGGGTTTTCTTAACCAGTCGGCAAACCGAGCAGACTAAAATCAAACCAACCGGTTCAATTTAACCTTACGTCGATCAACACACATCTCTTGTGTCGATCGACGCACGCACCAAAATCTCTAAAGTTGGTTTGTGGTCGTTACCATTCTCCCCCACTAACACGAATTCAACCTCGAATCACGCAACACCGTCTCACTACGGCTACAATCCTGACCAAAACTCGGCCAGCACCACCTGAGATCAACTCTTGATCCTTGAAGCTCATCTAGTCTTATACTTACAATCACACAACACCGTCTCACTACGGCTGCAATCCTGACCAAAACCCGACCAGCACCACCTGAGATCAACTCCCGATCTCTGAAGCTCATCTAATCTCATACTTACAATCACGCAACACCGTCTCACTACGGCTGCAATCCTGACCAAAACCCGGCCAGCACCACCTAAGATCAACTCCTGATCTCAGAAGCTCATCTAGTCTCATACTTAAAATCATGCAACACCGTCTCACTACGGCTCCAATCCTGACCAAAACCTGGCCAGCACCACCTGAGATCAACTCCCGATCTCTGAAGCTCATCTAGTCTTATACATACAATCACGCAACACCGTCTCACTACGGCTGCAATCCTGACCAAAACCCGGCCAGCACCACCTGAGATCAACTCCCGATCTCTGAAGCTCATCTAGTCTCATACTTACAATCACATTTTAGACATTATTACTCATAACTCATATCTATATACACCCCTCATTCTCAGGGTCGTCACCCTTTGAGCTCTCAGTGTATATCATACCCCTCCCACCTTGAGGACCGCCGTCCGTCAGGATATCGGTATGCTCCATGCCCCTCCCACTCTCGGGACACACAGTCCGTCAAGTTATCGGCATGCAGGGAAACTCACATCCCCTGGAGAGAACCATGTCCCTCAAAGTATATGTAGGGAAACTCACATCCCCTGGAGAGAACTCACATCTCTCAAGTATATGCAGGGAACCCACTATCCCTTGGAGCAATCAATTCTGCAACGTGCATCATAAGCACATGTCAACTAAAATCACCTCCCGTGGTTCCATCATTACATCCCCTATCCCGGAATATCATCACATCCATGACCAATCTCTAGATCATCTGAAACAACCTAATCACACAGGGTGTTTCCACTAGAGTCTCTAGAAAATAGACAGTTCTAACTCACATAAAACTTCTATTTCTATATTGTAATGCCCGTGAACCAAAAAGTGGATTTTGGTTGGATGTGTCGATCGACACAGGGTGTGTGTGTCAATCGACACAGGTGTTTTGACTTGTGAGAAGTCGGATTCTTGGTGGTGTGTCGATCGACACAGGGGGTGTATGTCGATCGACACGAGTTAAAATTGGACAGACCGGTTTGGTTCCAATTGTCCGGTTCGGCGAACTGGTTTAGAGAAACCTAGGGTTGGGGCATAAAAACGTGATCAGACGCGTTGTCTCTGGTTTTGGCCGATTTTCAGAAGAGAAACAGAGGGTTTGAGAGAGAGATCAGAAATCAAAGGTTTTGGGTGATTTTTGGGAAATTTCTTTAGGAGGATTGCTCTTGAGGTTGTTAGAACGAGAAGGGGATTGTTGCTGGGTTGATTTCGGGTCTGGAAGGGACGAAATCAGTGGTCGTTCGTGACCGTTCTTTGTGTTCTTCATCGTTCTTCATCTTTTCAATCCGAAATTGAGGTGAGTGCGTGACTGTGGGTTTATATAGGCATAAGGATTAGATGGAATGCTTTTGCTTGTGTTGTTGGGTTGGTTTCTGTGTGTTTGGTGCTTGGATTCGTGCAGGGAATCAACAAATCACGTTGGGATTCAAGCCATGAGAGGATAGGCTCGTTTCCTGGTTTCTGCGATGTCGTGTCGATCGACACCAGGGTGGTGTGTCGATTGACACGGGGCAGTATGTCGATCGACACCTAGTGGTTGTGTCGATTGACACAAGACAGTTTGTCGATCGACACCTAGTGGTTGTGTCGATCGACACTGGACTTCGGTACTGGTTCGTGTTGGTTGTTTCGTCTATGCTTGATTGTATGCTCATCCTGATATTGTATCTCTTATTTATGTCTGTGTATATATAACCTGTAGACGGGATGACCGCGTCGCTGAGTATTTGTGATAATACTCACGCAACTCTTTTTGTCATGTGTTGTAGGTAAAGAGAAAATGTGATCGTGGAATCATGGCCGGGAAGAGAAGATGATCTAGGATCTCGTTTTCGTGGTCAATGTATTAGAATTGCTAGGCCATTAGTGATTCTGGAACCACTGCTTATGCTATTGAATATTGATTTAATTGAACTGGTAGTTGATTAACAAAGTATGGGATTTATTGATTGGTGTTTATTGTTATTTTAATTGTTCCGCATTGGTTGTGTTGGCCCATTGAGAATTATTATCTGTGATGATAATAATCTGAAGGGAAATTTTTTTTAATTTTTGGGTCGGGTTGTTTCATTTATTATTCCCAAGAATAGACAAGTTTTAACTCACATAAAACTTCTATTTCCGGCTCTCCCTAGGCAATAGTCAAGTCCTAACTCACATAGAACTCTTATTCTTAGTATCTTTAGAAGATAGATAATTTCTAACTCCCATAGAAATTCTAGCTCTAGCTCTCCAGAAAATATACAAGTTCTAACTCACATAGAACCTCTATCTCTGGACTCCCCACACCAACCTCATGACACATCCGTCATATCATAAGAACCCACGTCTTATAAACACATTTAATAAGAAAAACTCATCTTATTAATCTCAACAATGTATAAATCGTTACATCCAAACGAAAATACATAGACAAAACTCATAGCAACATGCTATCTCATAACTGAAAACCAGAAATGACAACTCAAGCCTCAGCTTGCTTCTCAAACCACTTAAAAAATTTTGCCTTCATCATAGCCTTTGGTTCCCAAGTCTCCTCCTCAACCCCGTCACAGTCCCACAAGACTCTAAATGACGGTATCCACTTTCGGCGCAACACCTTGACTCTCCTCTTGAGAATCCTCACAGGTTTCGCCTCTAACATTATGTTGGGCTGAAGATCCTCTAGAATCCTAGCAAACACCTCTTCAGACTCATGCAGACACTTCCTCAACATCGAAACATGGAAGACCTTATGAAAAGCCTTCATACTCTAACATAACTACAAACGATAAGCTACCGGTCCAACCCGTTCCATAACCCTGAACACACCCATAAACCTTGAACTTAGCTTATTCTCTGAAATAGATCTGTTAGGACCCCTCAACATCACTGCCTTGAGATACACCTGATCCCCCAGCTTGAATTCCAACTCTTTCCTCCTCTTATCGGCATAACTCTTCTGCCGATCTTGAGCCTCCTTCATGTTCAGTCTCAAAACATGGATCTTCTCCATTGTTTCCTGAACAAAGTCTACACCAAACATGCTCCTCTCCCTCACTTAAGTCTAGCATAATGGTGTACGACATGTCCTCCCATAGAGAGCCTCATTTGGAGTCATACCGATACTCGCCTGGTAGTTGTTGCTATATGCAAACTCTACCAAGTTCAAGTGATCCGCCCAATGACCACCATAATACAATAAACACATCCTCAACAAAGCCTCGAGCGTCTGAATTGTTTTCTCTGATTGCCCATCTGTCTGAGGATAATAAGGAGTACTCATATGCACCTTAGTGCCCATCTCAGCCTGAAAAACTCTCTAAACCTCTGAAGAGAACCTTGGATCTCTGTCTGACACGATACTCGCTGACACCCCGTGCAGTCTCACTATCTCCTGCGCATACTTTTTAGCCAATACCGCCGCTCTCAGAATCTCCTCCCTCAGATTCTCATCCCTAGGCACACAAACTCGCCCGTTCACAAGTATCGTCCCGTTCGCAGATACCTGATACTCAGAACCTGCAACCTTAGAAGCATCAATAAACCCCTGATCCTTCTTCTGAGCTACTCGAATCCTGCTCAGCAAATTGGCCTGGTTAGCTGTCTCTAACCCGAACGGCTCATATGAGACAACACATAACCTCAAAGTGCTGATCTCACTCACCAAAGCCTCCATATCCCGCTCCTGAGCTGAAGCAACTCTCTTCCAACTCAACGCATCCGCAACCAGATTCGCCTTACCCGGATGGTAACCAATCTCCAGATCATAATCTGCTACAAACTCTATCCAACGCCTCTGTCTCTGGTTCAGCTCTAGCTGTGTAAAGAAATACTTCAGGCTCTTATGGTCTGTGAACACCTTAACTTTTCTGCCATAAAGATAGGATCTCCAAATCTTTAAAGCGAAAATCACAGCAGCCAACTAAATATCGTGGGTAGTGTAGTTGCTTTCATGCTTTCTTAACTGCCTCGAAGCATAAGCAATTACCTTTCCTTGCTGCATCATCACACAACCCAGACCAACTCTTGAAGCATATGTATACACCACGTATGGCTCGCCCGGCTCTGGTAACGCCAGCACTAGTGTACTAGTCAACATCTCCTTCAGCTTCCCGAAATTTTCCTCACAAGCTGAAGATCACACAAAAGGGACATCTTTCCCCATCAATTTCGTCATCGACTGCGCCCTACTCGCAAAACCCTTGACGAACCTCCTCTAGTATCCCGCCAAACTAAGAAAAATCCTAATCTCAGTGGCATTTATCGGCCTAGGCCACCCTCTGATAGCCTCTATCTTCATCGGATCCACAGTAACTCCATCTGCATAAACCACATGACCGAGAAAACTCATCTCTCGCTGCCAAAAACTGCACTTACTCAACTTTGTGTACAGCTTTTGCTTCCGCAGCTTCTCTAAAACTATTCTCAGATGAACTTCGTGCTCCTCAGGACTCCTTGAATACACCAAAATATCATCAATGAAGATAATCACAAACTCATCCAAGTACTCCTGAAAGACCCCGTTCATTAGCCTCATGAACGCTGCTGGTGCATTAGTCAAACCAAATGGCATCACCACAAACTCGTAATGCCTATACCTCGTCCTGAAAGCAGTCTTCCTAACATTTACCTTAGGAATTTGATGGTAACCCGAAGAAAAAATCAATCTTGGAGAACCAAGTAGCCCTTTGCAACTGATCCAACAACTCATCAATCCACGGTAAATGATACTTTTTCTTCACAGTGACTTGGTTAAGTCTCCGGTAATCGATGCATAACCGAAAACTCTCACCCTTCTTCTTCATAAACAATACCGGCGCTCCCCACGGTGAACTGCTAGGCTGGATAAATTTTTTTCACAAAAGATCATCCAGTTGCTTTTTCAGCTCTGCCATCTTTGGTGGAGCCATACGGTAAGGCGCCTTAGATATCGGAGTTGTCCCGGATTCCAACTCCATCATAAAAGGATCACACCGAGACGGTGGTAATCCTTGCAATAACTGGAAAACATCCTGAAAGTCTTGAACAACCTCTCCAATAGACTTTGGCATCACAATTGTCGCCAAATACGCCTCGCAGCCCTTCTCAATCAGCTGCTCAGCCTGAATCGCTGAAATCACGAGACTCCCGGAAATCGTCCTCACTATCTGATAAACCAACCTCCCTGCCTCTCGCTCAAATACTACTCATCTCCGATGATAATCTAGATGAACTCTGTAGCGGTCCAGTTAATCCATACCCATAATGACATCGTACAACTCCACCGGACTAATAATCAGATCAGCTGGCATAGACTCGCCCGCCACCTGAATATCCACGCCTCGAACCCGCCCAAGAGTAGCTAAAAACTTGCCACCAGCAACCTTAACTACTCTCGGCTGCTCATCGGAATCACTTCGAATACCGCTGCCCTCCGCACACTCCGGAATAATGAAGCAATTCGTAGCTCTAAAATCAAACAGTACATGGGACTCACAACCGCCCACTACTAAGGTCTCTGCAAAAATCTCATGTGCCTAAGAACACTAACATTCTATCACAGACTCACAAATTCCAAAACAGACTAAATTCAACAACATCAGAATTTAACAAGTCAAGTTTTGAAATTTACCTGTGATCGGCCTGGCGGTAAAACCACCCGCCTCTACCAAAGTGAACACCCGCAGTGCCGCTGCAATCTGAGCCACCGGCTATACTGCCGCCACCACCATCTGCTGCATCCTAGGACACATGGGTTTGATATGCTCCGACTCTCTGCAGTGAAAGCACACCCACGCATCTCGAGCCTCGTTCCGCTTCGGACAGCTCGCCACCCGGTAATCTATGCTCCCACACCCAAAGCATCCTGGACCACCCTGACCACCCTGACTTGACCCTGAAGTGCTCTCCCACTTCCTCTTCTATCCTTGCACAGGCTTGCCGCCCTTGCTCAGACCCACCTATCGCTGCGACCTCCTCTACTGAACAAGTGGACTAACCACCACCACCTGCTCCCTCAGGTCCTCCTCAATCGCCGCAGCAATCTCAACTAACTCTGCCCTCGTGGCAAACCTACTCACTATACAGCGAGTCCTCAAATCAGGTCGAAGTCCTCTCAAGAACCTCTTCACCTGGGCCTGCTCGCCCTCCATACCTCTACCCGCGTGGACCAGAAGTCGAGTGAACTCCGCCTCAAACTCCTTCACTGACCGGTCACCTTGAGTCAACTCTAAAAACCCCAACTCCAACCGATCCACCGCCTCTTGAGGAAAATACATGTCATTAAACTCTGCCAAGAAGTCCTCCCAGGCCATCTGCCTGCACACTCTTGGCCACGACACCTCTCCATCAGATATGCGCATCACCCTCTAGGTAATGAACTACCAAATCAATTCGGTATCCCTCCGGACACCTGATAGAGCAAAAGTTACGCTCCAGTCTCAATCGCCACACATCGGCTTCCTTAGACTTGGCACCTCCCAAGAAAAATCCCGTTACAATCTTCTGCATCTGCTCCATCATCCTAAGATAGTATGGGAGCTCATCCGCAGCCGCCACACCCGGCTGCACCCCAACCATACCCAGCTGCACTGCCGGTGCCTGACCCTAAGTCGGCACCCCACTCGGTAACCGCTCCATGATCAACTATAGCAGACCCGCTAGACGATCATCTCGATCTTGTGCTACACCTGCAGCAGCACCTCCACCCAGGCTCGCCGTACCCCCAGCCACACCGGGACCCACACCAGTCCCACCAGTCCTCACACTTGCACTCGCAGTGGCCACACCCACGGACTTCTTCTGATACGCCTGCGAATCAGCCAACTGCTCCTGTGTGGTCTCCTGGACAACACTCGCGGAAACAGACTCACTCTCAAGTCCCCGCACGCGGCCACGCCCACCACAACCACCTCGGCCTCCAAGGCCCCCACTACCTCTGCCTCTAGTACCTCTAGCCATCTCACTCTGCACTATCCATAGCAGAACACTAAGCATACTAGAAAACCAGAAAAGTCAAACAACACATACCGTGAAATCTCATTGAAGGCTCGGAGAAGATGAACTAGGACTCCAACCCACACAACAATTGAGTAACTACTCATAACCAATTCAATTCACACAACAATTGACTAATTCACATAATCAATTACGTTCTCCCGTCCTAAAATTATAAGGGCTCTGATACCAAACTGAAACAACCCGACCCGTTTTTTGTTTTTTTACAATTTAACATTGGACTCGAATTAATGTTCCATAAACATTAATTTTCAATATCCCATCAAACCAGCAACCAACCAACACAACTAGCAGAAATCACATAAATCAATTAAACCAACAATTTAAACCAGAATTTACTAATCAATAAATTAAACCAATCCAATCCAATAATAACAACTCAATCCATAGAAACCAGCATCCTAGCGGTTCTAACCAATCTCAAAAACAACCAACATGAGACTCTAGATCATCTCCTCTTCCCAGCCATGATTCCACGATCATACTTTGTCTCTCCCTGCATCACATGGTTAAAAGAGATGCGTGAGTATTATGATAAATACACAGTGAGACGGTCATCCCATCTACTTGGCTATATACTGAGGCATAAGCAAAAGATACAATACCAGGATGAGCAAACAATAATGCATAACACGAATAATCAAACGAGCAACAGCACAACGGTTTATGCGTCGATCGATACACAACTCGGTGTCGATCGATGCACTGCTCGTTCTGTGTGTCGATCGACGCACCGTCGCAGAGTCCAGGAATCGAATCTATCTTCTCATGGATCGATTCCAGAACGCGACACATAGATCTTCTGCACAAAATTCACCAATACAAGCACGAATCCATCCAAACAACACAATCAATCGCATCCTACCATTTCTTTTACCCAGATTAACCATGGTCACACACTCACATCGATTTCGGATAGAAAAGGTTATGAAATCGCGAAAAACACGGCTGATTAGATCCTAAATCTGAAAATCCGTTTCTTCCTTCGTGACGAACAGATCGAATCCTTGTTCCAGAGCCACTCAACACAACCACGAGCTTTTAGGATCAAGAACCTGAAGAAATCAACAATGATTCTTCTTTCTCTCAAATCCGCTCTCAAAACTCACTGGAAACTCTCTGGAACTTTCTGGAACTGAGAAAAAACCCTCTGGAAATGCGACTCCCCCAACTTTATATAGCAAAGCCCTAGGGTTTCTTTAACCAGTCCGCAAACCGTGCAGACTAAAATCGAAGCAACCAGTTCAATTTAATCTTGTGTCGATCGACGCATGCACCAAAATCTCTAAATTTGGTTCGCGGTCATTACACTTTATATGTATTGGACGATTAAAATATGCTAAATTTCAAATGAATTAGTTTAAATGGTGTACAAATCAGAGATTCTTCTACTTGTTAGACTAAAAGCTAGGGTTCCAATCCATGAAGTGTGTGTAGAAGGAAAAACGTTTTTTACTAACAAATTCATATGTCTAAATATAAAATTGTGTCGTCTTGTGAGTGATTGTTGTCTTGTATAGTCCTCCCTCTGTATCATAATATTCATCTTTATTTTTTCTAAATTCAAACACTATTTTTCATCTACATGAATTTAATTCAACCAATAGTAAAGCAATCTGCAAAATGTAAATAATCATATCAAATAAAAATGTATTTAATTTTGCATTGAAAACTGAAAAAAAATCAACTAATTTGAAACAAATAAAATTTTTTTTAGAAAATCATCTATTATGATAGAGAGGAAGTAGTATTTGTTAATAATTGGTTATTTTCTTAAATATGTGTAAAAGTGATCATATTATTTCTTAAATGCATATCATTCTTTAAATGCAATCCATGTTATGTAATAATAATAATAATTGATTACTAAAAATTTGAATCCATTTAGTTATGCATTTTACGAGGTCGTTTTGTCTTGGTTAAATATTGGTTTCGTTGGCTTTGTATGTCTCTTTATTGTTTTTGGGTTTTCTCCCGCCACAATTATAAATTTATGTTATTGAAATTCAAACAGTTTCGAAGATTGGTTTCCTGAGAATCATCAGTATAAAGAGTATTTTGATGCTATGTGTTTGATACTAAGAGCATCCTTAATGCTGATATCATTAAGGGTTCTTAACTCAATTTTTAATATTAAATTTAATATTAAAAAAGTCTTTGAGATTCAATTAGTTTTATCTAAAATTTATGTATCCAATCGTGAGATTTACAAGCAAAATACTCGATCGTTCAAAATCGGATCTCAAAACCGAAACGGAGATTGTTCAGAGACTTAAAAAACTTGACGGAGAAGACGATCTTTCTCAACTAGCTACTGAGTCTATACACTACAATCCAACGGAGCTTTACACGTGGCTTGATTCCATGCTTTCCAACCTCAACCCAAAATCAGATTCCTATCTCAAAACTATTCCCGGTGACGCAGTTCTCAATTAGTTCTCTCTCGATTTGTCGAACCAAGTTAGAGATGCAAATGAAGAGAGAAAGAGAAGAAGAGAGGAAGACGATAAATCACCATTATCGCTGTCACTCTCGAGAGAAGAAGAGGTCGAACACAAATGAAGATTTTTTTTTCCTTTCAACAACCCTAAACGAGTCGGCCCAATGAGCGGACGCCACGTGTCCCCGGTGATACGTCTCTACAACCTCAACCCACAGAACCGTCTCCCACCACTTTTAACCTTCTTTCATTATTTTTAATCTATTTTAATCCTATGACACCCACAAAATATCACCAATAATGATGGTCTAATAAGTTTTTTGCAATGAATCGGTAAAAAACTTTAATTTGGAATATTTTTTTATATAACTGTTTTTTCAAAGGTTATGTTGTTTTGGATATAACCACTTTATAGTTATTTTTAAGAATTATGTCCTTTCGAAAATAACCGTTTTATAGTTATTTTTAAATATTGCGTCTTCTCGATATAACTATTTTTTAAGAGATGCAATTTTTCGATATAACCGCTTTATGGTTATTTCTAAGGGTTACATCTTTTCGATATAACCACTTTATAGTTGTATTTTTGGGTTGTGTTTTTCGAAAATAACCGCTTTATGGTTATTTCCAAAAGTTGCATCTTATAGATATAACCACTATATAGTTATTTTTAAGAATTGCGTCTTTTCGTTATAACTGCTTTATAGTTGTATCTTATGGTTTTGTCCTTTAAAAAAATAGTTTATAGTTTCGAAAAACTGTTTTATGTTTATTAATACATCCAAGAGTTGTTATAAAAAAAAATTATTGTATGGTTACTAAAACATGTAAGGGTTGAATATTTTCAAAAAAATTTGTTTTATGGTGGTTGTTAATGCATCAAGAATTGCATCTTTTCCACTCACAAAATTAATCGTTTTATGATTATTAAAGCATCTAAGATTGCGTCATAGGGGTTGCATTTTTTTCTGAAAAACAACGTTCTATAGTTATTAATACATCATAGGGTTACATATTTTTGAAAACTCTGTTTTGTGGTTATAAATGCATCATAGTTTTGCGTATTTTCAAAAAAATTGTTTTATAATTATTAATGAATCCTAAAATTGCATCTTTCCAAAAAAAACTCGTTTCATGGTTATTAATACATTTTAGGGTTGTGTTTTCTTGAAAAACCGTTTAGTAATTGTTAATGGATCATAGGGTTGCATCTATCGTTGATGTGAAAATGTATTTTAGGGTTTCACATTTTCAAAAAAAAAATTGTTTAATTTTACGAAACGCTATATTACTTTATAAACCATGAAATCATATCTAAATTGCTTTCTTCTTCATTACATAGTCTTCACAAGTCTGAATTGGGTTACCTCAACTTGAGAATTGATAATAACCATACTTTAAAATCCATTAAAGATGATTATGGATTTATGTTCATAAGCATATGTGTCAAAAGTAAATTGTGTATTTCGTTATGTGAGCAACAATTTTTGTTTTAAAATAGTGACTATAAATTATTGTTTAAGTTTTTACCTTCAATTTTGTATACCGGGTTTCGCCATAAAATCGGTATTAACCGGGTTTACTCAAATCCAAGTTTTGACAATCCGGACTAGTCAAGTAAACGATTGTCGATCCAACCGGTCCGGACTAGTTTAATTCGAAAATATTTAAAATCAATTAAACAGTATGGTCGTTATAACTTATAATGTACTTTTTATTAAAAAAAAAATCCTGTAATGTATTAAACACATATATTTCGACCAAAAAATAGTATTAAACACATATATTATCTTATTATTATATAATTAAGTGTGTTTTCATATTACAATTTTATTTTAAAAACGTAACAAAACTTTACTGATTTACTTAATGATTAATTGTTTCCGCACATACCGTAGTTTTATACATCTAGTTTATAATTGGCTCCGACTGGTTTTCATGTTAGAGAAAAAAAATATATTACTTTTTGTTTCACTGGGAAATTACCAGTCAAAGTAAATTGAGTTAAAATATATATATATATATATATATATATTTTTTATGTATCGAGTTGACAAATATTTCTCCTACTTTTACCAGAAAAGTAGAGTACATCTCCCAACTCATTTTTAGAAAAAGAAAAAATTACTCCCGTCTTCATTGTTTTTTCTCTTTTTTGTTCATCAATTTTTTTTTTACTCTCATTTACTCCACAAAACACACAGTCAATTATGTTTTACTAGATTGTAATTAGTAGAAAAAACGAATCCATCGAGATATGATCGGTCGAGAAAAATAATCAAAATTTAAATATATAAAAGTAGTTATTTTTTTTCCGGCAAACTTTCCGATTAATTTAATACAAAACGCATAAGTAATATAGACTTTTTACGGATTTGTCGCTGTCTAGTGACAGTCGAGACGTCTTTGTTCGTCATAAGAGAGAAGAAAAAGGAATTAGACAAGATGATGGTATGTTGGTGTTGATAATGGTTTGAAAGTGAAATAAATAAACAAATTTGTATTAAACTATTGATAATTCATATCGCAAGTAATGCCTGCATGCAGAGTACATGTTATCGTTCGGCATTGACGTGCAATATTATGTCACACGTGTTTACTTTTTGCTGGCTCTCCACAAACAAAGGATTTGATTCCTGATGATTATGATGATGATAACAATTAATAACAATAGTAACTCACTCATACATTAGATTCCGATCTTAATTATAGTAATACAGCAACAAGCTGTGATGTACTCATACATTAGATTCCGACTTAATTATAATACAGCAACAAGCTGTGATGTTTTAAGCAAACAGTAAAAAACAAGCTGTGATGTTAAATCCAAAAAATATGTTTTTATTATGTTTGATAGTTTTGTAAAAAAAAATAGTCTGCAAATTTTATATTTTCACTATTGTATTAGTCGGAACAGATTTTTCCCGAACAAATGAGATATAGTGGATTTTCCTAATATAGTTATTAAGACGACTAAATATAATTTTTTTTATTATTAATAGTTTTATCTACCTTTTATATGAAATATTGTTAGCTTTTTTAGTTATTGTCTTCTCTTGCGAGGATGGTTATATTCTTTAGTGAGTTAATTTTCTAAATTAATATTACATGTTGGCCGAAAAACAATTCAAGAAAATTTTGTGATTTACTTATCTCTTTCTTTTGGTTGGAAAATCGTATTAGAACAAAAACTTGACTCCCTTGCTTATACATTAAATTAGATTAAGGGGGAAATAAAACTGTTTATTTTTTAAACAAGTATACGTAATGTAAAATATGTAATTGTCCACAGCTTTTGACAAAAAAAACTTGTGATTGTCCACAGTCACCATACACATGGGTCTCACGTGCACCACTTGATGATATCAATGGAACGAAATGTTTTTTTGAGAGAGACGGGTTTTCATGTTACATCAATACCAATTCGTAGTATTCTACAAGTCTACAAACGTCGTCTCAAGTTGCAATATACGAGATATCAATATTCTCTTCGCTTGCATGCATGAATGAGACTTTAGTAAACAAAAACCAATCACGTTCAATATTTTTTGTAATTTATGTTTGATCGGCAATTTTGTTTAAATTAATATTTGAACTTCCAAACTTAAGATATAAAAGTAATTCGGTTCAAAAGAGTAACTTAAAACTTGATATTGGCAATATGGCTAGGTAAAACCAATTTTTTTCGATGCATAATTTCCTCTGGTACCAGAGACCGGCCGTTGATAATACCGCATTCAAGGCGTAAATCATCCCTCCCAAGTAGAGTTGAACTAGTAACCTTGAATTTGAAAATTTACTCTCAAAATCCGAAATTTGAGATTATGGATAAAAAGTCCGGAACTTCCAAGATATTTCAAAAAAAAACACCAGTTTTTTCAAAAAAAAAAACCAATTTTTCAGGGTGGAATATATTTCTTTTTATTTTGGTAAACATGTTAAGAATCAGGGTGGGATTTTGGTTGAGCTACTATGTGTATTCTAGTCCCAGTTTAGTGTATTCACTTGTTTGATGTGCTTCATAAACGGGTGTTAAACATATAGATTTGTTTAGTTGCCGACATTTGAGTTTTGTTGGTTAGTTTGTGATACCGGATAAACATGCTTTCTTTCATGTTATTTCTCCTTCTCTTATTCTCACATTACATCTTCGCACAGTGATTTCAAGATCATTATCACTACTTTTTTGAAATTATTTTGCGGAGAGTTTTGAATGTGTACCAATTATATTTCAAGATCATTATGTTTATATGTTTTTAATATTTTTTTGCCATAAGATCAAAATTATAGGTGTAACAACTTATTCCACAAACAGTTTGTAAGTCTGAATTTTCATTTTTCATAAATGATATTTACATCTTAGAAAAAATAAACTTTCACCTTGTCCTCAAATGGGAAAAAAAAATCGACTTTTCCAACGGTAGACAACACTTTTGGAGCCAAGCCTCTTCTTTTCGACAAGGTATACTATTTCCAGTTTTGGTTCCACATATCTTTTCTAACGCCAGATTAATATAACGTTTTTTCCAAAGATTAGTTTACTAATCACTAAATTGTTCTGTTTGGTTTGATTTGCTTTCGCTGATCAATTGTTAGCTAACTTATGTTAAGTTTCCACCGTCGCATCACAAACTTCCATTTAATGTGATCGTTTTAAAAACAAAATTCAATTTGTTGAGTTATTCGGATCAAAGTCATTTAATACACATGATCAATCTTCACTTATACGTTATAATAAATCTTTTCAAAAGCAATAGTGAAAGTGTATCTTGAACGAAGTATTAAAATTCAATATAAGTTGATACATATGTTCATCAAAGGAATTGAGAAACTGTTGGTAAAACATCTAAAATATGAAGGTGTAGTTGTTGAAGCAGTGTCTTGTACCAGTTGTGAAGTACTAAAGGAATTAATACAAGCAGACTGCATTGAGCTTAAAGCTACGTGGGCTTGAAGAGATGGGGTGGACCAAGCTGCTCAAGTGTCAAAGACAAGCCTAGACGTGGAGCTGAGTTGGAGAAGTGCCTTGGAGAGCATTGAAGAACTTTCCTTATCTTTTGGCTAAGAATAAGGAAAGGGAGAATATTCTTGAAGATTTGAGATCATCAAAACTTGGAGATGAAGGCTAGGGTTAGCTGTTTTTTCCTATTGTGTATAAATAGGACTTGTCAGTTTAATAGGATAGTTAACACAATGATAGAACATATTTTTTAGCAAAGAAGATTTAAAATTATCTAAAAAAGAGATCTTGATCAAATGGACTAAGGGGTAATGAAAAATTTACAAGATCATGTGTGAATTGTGAACACGTGAGACTAGGATTGAAGTTGATAAGTGAAACTTGTAAGTGTACATATCGTTTAATTTAGTAAAACGTATTGGATAAAATAACCCTTTATATATTATGTTCGTTTCTTGTACTAATACTTGTAGTACTCTCAGTAACAGCAGTTCTCGCAATAACAAATAGTTTGGGAAATTAAATGTAACTGTAAGCAACACCCTAAATTGACTGAAATTTTCATAAATGATGTCTTCGAAAATATATAAAACGAGAATTGCGTGTGTGTTTTATTGTTGTTGATTAAGGTATATGTGTTGTTATATTGTTTTGTTCGAAGCTAAACAAAAGTTTTGCTCTGTTCGAGAAAATTAAGTTGTCATTTCATTTTCTTATATTATCTAAAAATTGCTATTCTACGATTTTATTTTTATTTTATAAAAAGTGTATTTTGTATTTTCAATATAAAGTTTAAAATAAAATTTTAGTTTGACCTTACTATTTTAATGTATTAATTAAAAAAAGAAATCTATTTATTGTATTAATAAAAATTAAAGTAAAATTTTTAATATTTTTTTAATTTA
Organism: Arabis hirsuta; assembly: GCA_964056655.1. Taxonomy (NCBI): domain Eukaryota; kingdom Viridiplantae; phylum Streptophyta; class Magnoliopsida; order Brassicales; family Brassicaceae; genus Arabis; species Arabis hirsuta. Next base: position 28,892,275 of record OZ053303.1, read on the forward strand.
TATGAATATAATTAAAATAACACTTTTTTAGAAACGGAAGAATTACTTAAGAGTATACTTTTAGTTACATCGTTATTATCCTGTATGTGAAATATTACCGGTAATCATCTCAAAACGGACTAGCAGCTAGATACGACCAGAAATATTGATAATTATGTTTGATTAGAGCTCAAATGCGTCTTAATGATCATAATTAAGGAATATAATTTCTAGTCGAATATTATTATTATCCCCCTAATAATACTACTTAAAAATGTAATTGGTGATGGAAACGGGTCCACCATAGGAGACAATAAGACAAGACACCGCCTACCAAAGTGTAAGAGAATATCCTTTGTGGGTTCCATGATTACGTCATCATGTAATATAACCTGAACCAGAAAATGCCTGCCCATCTTTTGTTTCTTTGTCATCGTTTTTGTTTTTGCCTCTCTTTTTGTTTTTCTGTTTAGCTACCACGAGAACATGCAATTATTAATTACAAGATTATTTAGGTTTAGAAAGCACTCCTTTAATATTGATAGTTCTAGTTACATAAATAACAACTACACATAGTTGCACAGCAATGTAATGATTAGAGACTCCTATGTTGATATGGGTTATGACGTTGCTTTATGGGCTCATATATGATATCCGCCCAAAAAAAAACAACAAACTAAATTATAGTTCATACATTATCATACAGAATCTAAACAACTCCAATAAAAGCCTCACTGTCAGAACATGATACATTTAATTATGATAAAAAATACAAATGCTTGAGGGGATAGTATTATTCAAAGATGGAATAGGTGTTCATAAAGTTCTTAAAAAAAAAAAAAATAAGTGTTCATAGGCAATGTTGAGGGTATAGATGTCAAAACGGATCAAGATTTATGGGTTAATCCAACCCAACCCAAAACATCAATTCTAATAGGTTAATAGATTCCTAACCCATTAAATTGTTTTTCCGCAATGGGTTGAATATTTTGACCTTAATGAGTTAATGAACCTAATGGGTTGATGAGTCGAATAGATATCGTTGAAATGAGTTAAAATAAAATGGGTTAATAGATTGCTAATGGTTGACCCATCAACACTTAATTAAACTAAAAACATGATTTTACAATTTTCCCGCAAAAAATATGATCTCGCAGTTTTCCCACCAAAAATACGATTTCACAATTTTCCTGCTAAAAACATAATTACGTAAATAATTTCCCGCAAAAAATGCAATACCGTAAATTTTTTTTGCCAAAAACGCGATTCGTAAAATATTTTTCCGCAAAAACAAAATTATGTAAAATTTTCCGCCAAAAATGCAATTCCGCAAAAAAATTATCGCCAAAAACGCAATACAATAAAAATTTCCCGCCAAAAACACAATCCTGTAAAATATTTTTCCGCAAAACCAAACTCCGTAAAATTTTCCCGCCAAAAAAGAAAATCCGTTAAAAATTCCAATTAAAGACATGATTTCATATAGCAATTTCCCGCCAAAAATATGATTTCTAATCTTTTTTTTTCAAATTTCACAATTTATATATAAATATATTTATTAATCAATTTATTAGTGGTTTGTGTCAAAATTAATCTAACCCATTTAAATTTGATGGATTAATGGGTTGATCCAATTAACCCAATTACTAAATAGGTTAGGTTGATCCATGACTTATTAACATTCAACCCATTAAAATTATGAGTTGGATTAGATTGGGATATCTATTTTGACAGCCCTAGTTGAGGGTGGGTGCCTCATTTAAATTGAGAATGTTATATTTGGTGCAAGCAGTAATAATCTTGGAGTTTAATTTACATCTCCCTTCATCCACATTTGAGACATTTATCAATGCTTCTATTGATTGTAGTTGGTATGCTCTATCTCTTTACGTTGAATTTTGTATCAATAGATATATTTACATAGTTCACGACAACTTTAAAATTTACATCTAGTAGAATTGGTCATTCATGCATGTCACTATATATGTTAGTCTGTAAGGGAATAATTGTTATATATTTCCATATGACATATTGAAATCAGTATTTCAAGTTTTGTTTTTCATAACATTGGCAACGAAAAAAACATGACAGCTAGGTTAGTGAAATTTTAATGTTAAATATTTACTACGTCAAAATATTTTATTTTTATAAGTAATTTGAGATTAGTATGAGTTTTACAATTTGGCAAGTGTTCTATAGTTTTTAAGAATTATGGTGTTACCATAATTTCAACTAGTAATTAATCGATAAAAAACTATATATCTTCATTATTACTAGCATTCCACAGGAAGACATACATCGAACCACCAATACTCAGGATCAATAATCATAGTTTTTGCATAGATTCCATAGTCTATCATTATTAGTAGAGAACAACCAATATTAACATGATTTAACCCCAATCTATGTGGTCCCTTGTTAATCAATATGTATAATATAATGACCACATTCGTTTAAAGATTAAACTAAAATAATAATAAAACAGTCAATAATATGTCTAGGAGACAAGTAGGACTTCACATCGACGGTGTTAGTTCGTCTACAACAATTAAGCAATAGTATGAATAATTAAATTTAATGATGATTTAAGGACATGATTTTTATGGGTATACTTATCTTATTTAAAACTGTTTATTTATTATTCCAAACAAAGTCGATGTTTCTGTTTTTCTGGACTCAGATCGGTTTAGGGATAACAAATAAGACAATACAAATTTAAACCAAATTCCTCTTATTTTGAAAAGATTCTGATGTATACATATTTTTCTTTTCTAATTGTTCTCGTATTTTTAATATGATTTATACAGCTCCAATTGTTTATTTGTATGTCGGTCTATATTATTCAATAATATTTGAAGTTGTCTCCATATATCATATACATAATTTATCATTTGACATTCAATTAATAATGACATAATAAATTATTTTTAAAAAACCATAGTGGCATCATTGAAAGCGCTATTGTACTCCATTCAACAACATCAAGGTTGTCTAAGGAATATATATGAAATTATTTTAAGGAATATATATAAAATTATATTAAAGATAGTTTTTTCCCATGCATGTCAGCAATAATGGTGTATAGTTTTTTGATACCTCCTCTTTTCGTGTGTTTTGTGCAAGTGTATCTGTGTATGTGTATCTCAGATGAATTATCAACGAGAAGCAACAGAGAAGACAGACCAGAAGGCAATAAATGAGTCTCGTGAATGCGAATATGCACAAAGCAAATTGCTTACTAATAATTTAATTCTATGGATGTTTTTGAGGCCTCAAATGGGAGAAACAAAAACTACTTGAGGCCTCAAAAACTGTTTTAGTCGCACATTGTTTTGCAAATTGAAATCTCTAGCAATTTCAAAAAAAAAAATATATATATATATATTTATCAAAACGTATATAATATATGTTGTTGTAATAACTTGTAGCTTTTGTTTTCGTTTTGATAAATATGAATTTATTATATTGTGTTACAAATTTAAAGAGGAAATTGTACACATGAGCAAAGGTTAGGAGCGCTGACGCTGAGAGCCGCCAAAATGTTTTCTGGTGGCTGAGGAAAGAGCATCGAGTTGGTCTGTTGGGTCATTGAATACAGTTTCTTTTCTTTACTTTTGATTCATAATTTTCGTTGTTAATTTTTGTATAGATAAATTTAAACAAAATAATTTATTATAATTTTCAAATCATGTTAAAATAAAAACATAATTTCTGATTCTGAAAAATCTTTCTTTCACCTTTACTGTAATTTTTATAGAATAACTGTAAATTTGAGATGGAAATTAGGCAATTGAAATGTCAAGTAATTCAAATCATGAAAAAAAACACACTATAAAAACAAATCCTGCGGTAATTTTTGTATATTTGGCATTTATCATTTCGTTTCTATAACTATACTTGTAAATACTTTTCAAATTTAATTTTGGCATTTTATGTTTATATTATGTAATGATTGTCGACAAAGAATCATTTTTTAAAACACCTCATAATTAGAAACCGAAAGGCAGGTTAAGGTTTGAACCTTGTTTCTCTTTTTTGGGTTTTTGGTTCTAGACTTTTGATTTCGTTTCGGTTTAGTTATGGTTGGGTACGCTCTGTTTCGACTTTGATCTTATGTGTAATATCCTTTTTTAGTAATATTATCATTTTAGATGCAAAAAAAAAATAACTGAAAGTATAATTCGGGTGAAAATGATAATAAGCAAAAACAAAAAGGAAACTGATAAAACTGATAACGATAATTAGAAAATTAGATAGTAGTATATTAACGTGAGCATGAATTGGTTATCAAAAAGCCAGAAAAAGAAACTTGAGCATAACTTCTGTCGTATTATAGTATATGGTGTGGTCATGTGTATACGTATGTGTTTTGTGTATGATAATTTACACATTACGTATGTGTTTTGTGTACACTTTCGTACGCTGTTGAGTAATTAACTAATTATACAAATATTACGCTCACATACGTGTCTTCCGACCACTCGATAGTCTCGGTTGATAAATGGGTTGGAAGAGGAGTATCATTGCCATTAATTAGTTGTTTGTTTGAATTATAACGTTTACTAGATAATTACCCGCGTTATACGCGGGATAATATGATTATTGGGTAAAATCAATATAGTTTTAGTTATAAAAAATTATATAAAAATTGTTTTTATATAAATTATATAAAATTATATAAATTTTACAATTATTTTATATAAAATTGTGTTTCACCCGTGAAATAACTGACAACAATAGACAATATATATCACCAATTAATAAAATATATAAGAGTAATAATATAGTTTTTAAAATACAAATTTGGATTTAGTTAATTGATATTCAAGATATAAATTTTTAAAAAATAAATATTCGTTTTTGTTTAATTTTAATTGTAAGAATTAATATTACAATTTTTTTTTTAAATTACCAGGAGGTTTGGGGCCAAAGTCCGTAATCCCCAAGGCCCGAAACCACAGCACGTAATATTAGTTTCATCCTAAGAACCACTTAGCGAGCTCTAGGCTTTGTATGAGATCTTTACCAGTTGAGCTATTGGCTCTTGATTAGTTGTTTTAGACAAATTTATAAGTATTCTAATGTGTTTGACAATTGAAATTAAAATAAATTTTGCAAATTACTATAGTTATTGGGAAAATTATATACGGTCCCTAGTTTAAATATATAAATTTTGCAATTATTTTGTAAAAAAATGTGTTCCACCCGTAAAACAATTGAAAATAACTATTTCATATAATTTATTAATAAAAATATATAAAGTAAATTTTATAGGTTTAGGATAATTATAAAGTAATAGTATAGTTTTAAAATACAAAATTAGATTAAATTAATTGGTCATAAAACGAAATCAAGATTTTAAAATTACATTTTTTCAAATATATATTCATTTTCTTTAGTTTCAATGATAAAAATGAATATTACAATCTTTGAATAATTATTTTAGGCAAGTTTATAAATATTCTAATGTGTTTGGCAATTGGAATTAGTATATCCAAATTAGTATTATATATTTTTATAGGATGTTTGGACAACGGTATAAGAGTATTTAAGTTTAAGTTAATTTTGTTAATAAAAAAAAAGTGAGAAAAATTGTGAGCTTGACACCTAAGCAAATTTGTTTCAAAATGCTTCTCCTTTAATATATAGAGGATGTTTAATTTTAAAATTTTGGTTATACTTATTTTTCCCTTTATCTTCTTATATATATGTGACGTAATATATTAAATTTATATATTGTGGTAAAATATATATATATATATATATATATATATATATATATAAGTGATTTTTAACATTTTCATATGCGTTTTTTTGTGTGCAAAACTGAGTCTCATTCATTTAAACCGTGACATTACATGAATATGATGGAGTTACCAACACTCCTTGATTAGAGCAACAAAACATAAAACGAGTAAAAATTAAAGAAGATAATTCAAGATAAAGCGACTATGAATCCAACCATATCGGATGCGTCGACAAAGCATTCACGGTAAAGCCATAAAGTTGAAAGATAGTACCCTTAGCTTGTGACTTTAGAAGACAATCTACACCTCGAAAACTCATCGAGACGAATCATGTTGCATCTTCAAGTCCCGTAGAAACCGTTACACAAGATAGCAATACGATTACAAATTAACATCTCGGGTTCGGTTTGAAACCCGCATAAAGTTCTCCTCTCAAAGTGTAACGCCCGTGAACAAAAAAGTGGATTTTGGTGGGTGTCGATCGACACGTGAGTTTTGGACTTGTGAGAAGTCGGGTTGGGCGTTGTGTCGATCGACACAGGGGCTGTGTGTCGATCGACACGAGTTAAAATCAGACCGACGGTTTCGGTTTCTGATTGCCGGTTTGGGGAGTGATTTAGGGGACACCTTAGGGTTTTTATAAAAGGTTGGTGCAGTCGCGTTTGTCCTCATTTTGGCCGAAAACTCAGAGAGAAAGAGGGTTTGAGAGAGAGCCTTTTGATCAAAGGAGTTGTGTGAGGTTTTGTGAGTGAGAACAACTTCTGTTCGGAAGTTTGAGAGGGCAAACGGCTGGGATATTCGAGACGGATTGGGGTGAAACTTGGTGGGTAAGTTCTCCGATCTTTTCTCTTGATATAGGCGAAAACGGTTCGTCATTTCATTGATTATTCATCGAGTTATGGTTGTTTGAACTCGATGGGCCTGTGCAGATTAGTTATCTACGATCAGTCAGCTTCGGGGTTGATTTTCGATCGAACCAGAAGGATTCTGGAGGCGATCCGCATACCTACGCGTAGCTGTGTCTGTCTAGTTTCCAGAACAGTCATTTGTTTTGTTTTTGGACCAGTGGTTCGTCGTGTAAAAGTCTTTTTGTAACCGTTGGTTCCATTCTCATTTCGATTCTTCGAGGTGAGTGCGTGATCGTGGGTTTGTGTGGGCATAGGAATTGATGGAATGCGTTGGCTTGGTGTTTCGTGTGTTTTCTGGTTGGAATTGTGCAGGTAACTCGACGAATCGCGACAGATTCGAGCCACGAGAGGATAGGCTTGTTTCTGGGTTGTCGTGTCGATCGACACCAGGGTGGTGTGTCGATGGTGTCGATCGACACGGGCAGAGTCATATCGATCGACACCAGGGTAGCGTGTCGATCGACATAGGACAGAGTCATGTCGATCGACACCTAGTGGTTGTGTCGATCGACACAGAGTCCCTGTACTTGTTCGTGTTGGTTGTTCTTGTTGTTTGCTTGTGTGCTTATCCTGGTGTTTTATTGATTGTTATGTCTATACTTAAATAACCCGTAGACGGGATGACCGCGTCGCTGAGTATTTGTGATAATACTCATGCAACTCTTTTTGCCATGTGTTGCAGGTAAAGAGAAAATGTGATCGTGGAATCATGGCCAGGAAGAGGAGATTATCTAGAGTCTCGGTTGTGTGTTTTATATTGTCGTTAGAACTGCTAGGGTGTTGGTAGTTCTGGAATTGGATGTTGTTGGTTTCAATATAGTATGAGATGTATTGAATGGTTTGATTTAATTGGTTATAGATCGGTTTGTTATTGCTGATTTTAATTGTTCTGCATTGCTTGTGTTTGGCCCATTGAGGATTATTATCTATGATGATAGTAATCCGAAGGGAAAATTTTAAATTTTTGGGTCGGGTTGTTTCATTTTGGTATCAGAGCCCTTATGGTTCTAGGGCGGGTGCAATTGATTGATTGAGTGATAATTAATTGATTGTTGTGTGTGTATGGAGTTCTAAATCATCTCTTCCGAGCCTTCAATGAGATTCCACGGTATGTGTTTGTTTGATTTCTGTTGTTCTAGTACTTAGTAATCTGCTGGTGAGTGCAGAGTGATGGCTAGAGGTGCTAGAGGCAGAGGTCGTGGGGGCCGGGGAGGCTGAGGTGGTCGTGGTGGGCGCGGGCGAGGACTTGTGAGTGAGTCAGATGCCGCGAGTGTGGCCCAGGAGACCACGCAGGAGCAGGTGGCGGACTCGCAGGCGTTTCAGGAGGGGTCTGTGGGTGAGACTGCTACGAGTGCCAGTGTGAGGGCTGGTGGGACTAGTGTGGGTCCAGATGTAGCTGGTGGTGCGGGGGGCCCAGGTGGGGGTGCTCCTGCAGGTAGGGCCCAGGACCGAGATGATCGCTTCGCGGGTTTGCTGCAGTTGATTCTGGAGCGGTTACCAGGTGGGGTACCGGCTCCGGATCAGGCTCCGAGAGTGCAGCCAGTAGTGGCTAGTGGTCAGCCGGGAGTGGCTGGGGTTCAGCCGGGAGTAGCTGGGGTTCATCCGGGAGTGGCTGGGGTTCATCCGGGAGTGGCTGGGGTTCAGCCGGGTGTGGCAGTTGTAGAGGAGGTTCCATCCTACCTGAGGATGATGGAGCAGATGCAGAGGATTGGCACCGGATTTTTTTCGGGTAGTGCCAAGCCTGAGGATGCTAATGAGTGGCGGCGGAGGTTGGAGCGGAATTTTCGCTCTATCAGGTGTCCTGAAGGATACATAGTTGATCTGGCGGTTCATTATCTGGATGGTGACATGCATCTCTGGTGGAGAGGTGTTGGGGCCAGGAGGGTACAGGCCGAGATGGTCTGGGAGGATTTCTTGGCTGAGTTCAATGCCAAGTATTTCCCGCAGGAGGCGGTGGACCGGATGGAGTCGAGGTTTTTGAACCTGGCTCAGGGAGATCGGACTGTGAGGGAGTTCGATTTGGAGTTCAGTCGACTCCTAGTACATGCTGGTAGGGGCATAGAGGGCGAGCAGGCCCAGGTGAGGAGGTTCCTAGGGAGACTTCGAGCTGACTTGAGGACTCGCTGTAGAGCGAGTAAGTTTGCCACGAGGGCGGAACTGGTTGAGACAGCTGCGTCGATTGAGGAGGTTCTGAGGGATCAGGTTGTGGTGGGCAGCCAAATCGTTCAGACGAAGAAGCCGCTGCAGCAGCCGGTTATGAGCAAGGGCGGTGGGCCTGCGCAAGGACAGAAGAGGAAGTGGGATGATACTTCGGGATCGAGTCAGAGTGGTCAGGGATGCTTCGGGTGTGGGAGCATGTTTCACAAATTGGTGAGCTGTCCTAGGAAGGACGAGGCTCGAGATACTCGGTTCTGTTATAACTGTGGTGAGTCGGGACACATCAGGCTGAAATGTCCTAAGCTGTGGCAGACGACGGGTGGAGGAGGAGATTTGGGAACCAGAGGCTAAGATAAAAGCAAGGTTCAGGGGATGGTTCGAGGAGTGGGCCCAGGATTGAGCTTGTTTTCATGGTTTCCAGTTTCAGAGTTTAGCATGTTGCTATGTGGTTTTTGGAATTATGTATTTCGTTTGCGGATTAACGATTATTACATTTGAGATTTAATAAGATGAGTATTTCTTATGGATTGAAATTTATAAATGTGTATTCTTATGGTTGGAGATTTATAGGATGAGGATTTCCTATGGTTGGTCTAGTGTTATCATGAGTATGCATGTTGGGGGTTATAAATTGAGGTTTTATAAAGATTTAAAACTGGTCTATTTCTAAGGGTCTGAGAATAGAGATTTTATGAGGATTTAAAACTTGTCTATTCTTGGAGACCATAGTGAAACACCCTGGGTGATTGGGTTGTTTAGAGATGACCTGAGGATTGGATATGGATGAGATGATATTCCGGGATAGTGGAATGTCATGTTAGAGTTTACCTGAGTATTGGTAATGGATGTGATGATATTCCGAGTATTGGGATGTCAGGTTGAGACCAAATGAGGTAGTTCTAGTCAGAGATGCTATAGGCTTTAAGAATTGATTTCTCTAGGGAATGAGGATTTTCCCGAATAACTCATTTGGAGATGAGGATTTCTCCAGGAGGGATGAGGATTTCCCTGTATGTTACTGAGGGATGAGGATTTCCCTTAGTAATAGGAGATGAGGATTTCCCTGAATGTTACTGAGGGATGAGGATTTCCCTTAGTAATACTAAGAGAGAAGTATTTTCTCGATGGGATGAGGATTTCCCTGTGGGTGTTACTGAGGGATGAGGATTTCCCTTAGTAATACTACGAGATGAGTACTTCTCTAGAGGGGATGAGGATTTCCCCTGTATACCGCTAGCTCGACGGACTGTGTGTTCTGAGAGTGTCAGTGGTATAGTGCACTGATAGCTCAAAGGACGTGTTTCTGAGAGTGTGAGTGGTGTGGTTATGTGATATGAGTTATGAGTTGAGAATAATCAATGTCTGAAACGTGGCTATGTGCATAGGAATAGATGTAGACCTCAGAGATCGGGAGAGGGTCTCGGATGTTGCTGGCCGGGATGGTCAGGGGTGTTGACCGTAGTGTGACGGTGTGGAGTGATTCGAGGGTGGATCTTTAGTGGTGCTGACTAGGTTGGTCAGGATTGCAGCCGTTGCGAGACGGGGCAATGAGGCTAGTGTGAGCCTAGTAGAACTCGGGGATCAGGTGTGATCACGAGTGGTGCTGGCTGAGGGCCAGGGGTGTGTTGTGGACGTCGAGTCTGGGGTTATTACTGGAGTCTGGAATTCGGTTCGGACAATCCTGGTAGCATATGTTACGCCGATTGTCGTACATGTTCTTGTTTGATTGTTTTATGATCATTTGATCCAATGCGGGGTCAACAGTTGATCGAACATGTTCTTGGTTGATGGTTGGACGGTCAATCGGGCAGCCCTAATCTGGACCATGGGGCGTACATCGTTGATGTTCCGGGTGAATCTGGTCGAATTTTAGGCGAGAGTGTTAGCCTTAGCAAGATGGATTGTGGGATTCGAGTGTGATCTCGAAGGATACTGGCCAGGTGTGTGTCAGGTGGTTGAGACCGTAGTGTGGCGGTATCGCGTGATTCGAGGTCGAATCCGTGTTAGTGGGGAGAATTGTAACGCTCGTGAACCAAAAAGTGGATTTTGGTGGGTGTCGATCGACACGTGGTGTGTGTGTCGATCGACACGTGAGTTTTGGACTTGTGAGAAGTCGGGTTGGGCGTTGTGTCGATCGACACAAGGGTTGTGTGTCGATCGACACGAGTTAAAATCAGACCGACGGTTTCGGTTTCTGATTGCCGGTTTGGGGAGCGGTTTAGGGGACACCTTAGGGTTTGTATAAAAGGTTGGTGTAGTCGCGTTTGTCCTCGTTTTGGCCGAAAACTCAGAGAGAAAGAGGGTTTGAGAGAGAGACTTTTGATCAAAGGAGTTGTGTGAGGTTTTGTGAGTGAGAACAGCTTCTGTTTGGAAGTTTGAGAGGGCAAACGGCTGGGATATTTGAGACAGATTGGGGTGAAACTTGGTGGGTAAGTTCTCCGATCTCTTCTCTTGATATAGGCGAAAACGGTTTGTCATTTCGTTGATTATTCATCGAGTTATGGCTGTTTGAACTCGATGGGTCTATGCAGATTAGTTTTCTGCGATCAGTCGGCTTCGAGGTTGATTTTCGATCGAACCAGAAGGATTCTGGAAGCGATCCGCATATCGACGCGTAGCTGTGTCTGTCTAGTTTCCAGAACAGTCATCCGTTTTGGTTTTGGACCAGTGGTTCGTCGTGTACAAGTCTTTTTGTAACCGTTGGTTCCATTCTCATTTCGATTCTTCGAGGTGAGTGCGTGATCGTGGGTTTGTGTGGGCATAGGGATTGATGGAATGTGTTGGCTTGGTGTTTCGTGTGTTTTGTGGTTGGAATTGTGCAGGTGACTCGACGAATCACGACAGATTCGAGCCACAAGAGGATAGGCTTGTTTCTGGGTTGTCGTGTCGATCGACACCAGGGTGGTGTGTCGATGGTGTCGATCGACACGGGCAGAGTCATATCGATCGACACCAGGGTAGCGTGTCGATCGACACAGGACAGAGTCATGTCGATCGACACCTAGTGGTTGTGTCGATCGACACAGAGTCCCTGTACTTGTTCGTGTTGGTTGTTCTTGTTGTTTGCTTGTGTGCTTATCCTGGTGTTTTATTGATTGTTATGTCTATACTTAAATAAACCGTAGACGGGATGACCGCGTCGCTGAGTATTTGTGATAATACTCACGCAACTCTTTTTGTCATGTGTTGCAGATAAAGAGAAAATGTGATCGTGGAATCATGGCCAGGAAGAGGAGATGATCTAGAGTCTCGGTTGTGTGTTTTATATTGTCTTTAGAACTGCTAGGGTGTTGGTAGTTCTGGAATTGGATGTTGTTGGTTTCAATATAGTATGAGATGTATTGAATGGTTTGATTTAATTGGTTATAGATCGGTTTGTTATTGCTGATTTTAATTGTTCTGCATTGCTTGTGTTTGGCCCATTGAGGATTATTATCTATGATGATAGTAATCCGAAGAGAAAAATTTTAACTTTTTGGGTCGGGTTGTTTCACAAAGAGGAAAGTTGAAGACAATATGAACAAGTGTATTGCTTAGTGGGACATTCCACATATGACCACCCAAAGACATATATTGGCTCATGCTAAATATAAGAACAACATCGGAAAAATTCCCAGAAAGAGACATGTCAGATACTGAACTTTGACCCGCCATGAAGATAGTGAAGTTCGGAGTAGACACACATGGCGATTTAAGGAACGACGATTTTTGGAAAGAAACACATCGAAGGCAAACTGACCTCTCCACGCTTGATATGGAGGAACTTGAAACACTAACCATTGGCTTTAGCGAGCTGGGCAATGGCCTGCCCACAATTGATTAAAAAAAGCCCAATTTCAACATCACATTACAAATAGTGACCATAACCAGCAAGAACCATCGAGAAATTGTGTCCGGTAAAAACAGCAGTGAAGCATTGTAGAGGTGGTTCGAAGGACCACAAGAACAAGTATGTTAACATTGTAAAATGACGTGGATAGAGCCGAGAATGATTACCAACGAGAAAAGCGGCGGATTCAGTGGGACAGGAGGATCTGGCGGTTCCGTCGGTTTTTAAAGGTCCGGCAGTGCCGGAAAGAGCATCACCCGTAAGTGAGAGACAGTCACAGTCATAATCGAGGCCACTGGTGGTGAGTGGAGTGAAAGTACAATCGTTGGAGAATATCTAAGAACCATAGAACCAAAGGAAGAGACCAAGAGATCTCTGGGAGCCCTTTGTGTTGCCCAAGAAAGAGGAACAATGATGCTTCAAGGAAAAAGGAGGACCTGGACGGAGGAGCTTCGGCGGAGAAGATTCATCTTGTCTCGAAAGTACAACGGCGGCTCCTCGATTGTTGCGCCTTGGAGAGAAGAGGCATAGGACGAACTTCTCTTCATATGCGTTTATTTATACTTCATATTGTAAATATTAATATCAGTAGTAGCAAATGGTGTTTAATAACAATTCGTCCACGTGATCACCATCAAGATGGAGTCAGAAGCTTCCCGAAACACTATCACTGAATAGATCTTCTCTCCGTCGGAAAGTGCGACAGCCGGTGACAACTTCAAGGAACTCCAATATCCATTAGCTTCCGATGTACTACTGTATCTCCTTGCACAGAAAACGGTTTCTCAAATCCATCTAGATCTCCACTCTACCACCTTGAATCCAACCTTTGAAGAGAAGCTCCACCAACACCTATTTCTTAGGCCCTCTAATGGGTAATGAAGATATTACTCTCACCCAAAAGTAGAAATCAAGTAAGGTGACGTAGCAAAAACCGATGGAGAAGCAGCCGATTTTGAACCTGAGATCACATGTGGAGAGGAAAGAAATTCGGACGGAGCCGAAAGAAAATCCAAAACGAAGTCGGAATTAAGAAACCATATAACGCCGGAGATCCGATTTATACAAAACATAAAAGCAAGACAAACACAACTAAATATCCGATCCATCAAATCTCTAAAATTCTTCGAACCCCTAAAATTGAAACCTCCGATCACACCTAGTACTAGATTAGCCATATTTGCTAGATCTTGTATTTGGTGATCTCATAAAAGTTTTGAAGAAAAGATCAGAAAAAGTGGAGAGATTGAGATGTTTATTGTGCATACAAAATATTTACAACGACACGGTGTCGACGAGAGACCGCCGAGCACCGGCCAACGAAACTCAAAGATTATATCTGATCAGAAGAAAGTTTCAGAAGGAAGACGCTAGAGTTCTCTAGAGAAAAGAAAGAGAAGTTAAATTTTGGATTTAAATTATGTTATAAACTATTTTGTAGTTTTTAGTGGATATAAACCCTATTCGTGCATCTATTTACAAGAGATCCTATACCTAAGATTTCACTTGAAGAGTTTTCATATGGAGTTATAGATACACAAAAGAGAAGGTACAATTAGTATGTCTTAAAATAATATCTGCTATCGATGTATAGTGTAACAGTTTGAGGAGTGATGATTTACGTTTTGTGGACTTGCTAGTTGCTACATATAGTAACAAAGACTCTAGTCTCATGATAAGAGTACCCAAGTAGCAAACTTGAAGAAAAAAATCGGTTATGTATTAATGATTTATGTGTATTCATTATTTTTGTTAGGGGTGGGCATTCGGATAATTATTCGGGTTTTGGATAGGTTAATTTGGTTATCGGGTTTTCGGTTTTAAGAATATACTATCCATTGGGGTATTTTGGAATTTTGGTTCGGTTTTTGTCGGATTCGGGTTCGGTTTCGATTACCCAAAATACTCAAAAGTTACCTAAAATATTTAAAAATTATCCAAAATATTCATAATTACCCTATTGTTTTTGAAATTTTTTTAAAAATACCATATCTCAATTGCCACTTTTCAAAAATATCACATTTTAAAATTGTTTGCAAACGTGCCACTATTCATTAAACCAAAAGTCAAATCTGTCATTTTTCCTTTTTCTATTTTTTTTCCTCTTTTTTTTTCTCTTTCCCTCTCGTAAAAGAGATTTGAGATCATTTTTTTTTCTTTCTCTTTCTCTACAAAAAAATAGTATGATGATAAGGTTGAAGAAGATAAAATCTAATCAAATTTCTTTCTCTCTTTTTTTCTCTAGATCTCAGATATATCATATCTAGATCTGTTTTTTTTCTTCTTTCTCTCTCTCTTTCTCTATGCAAAAATGGTGATGAAAGTTGAAGAAGAAGAAAAATCTCTCTCTCTTTCTCTCTTTCTCATCCAGTTCTAGATCTAGATCGAATTTCATCATTTTTTTTTTACATATTTGGGTTTTGATTTTTGATTTGTGTTAAATCTAAGTTATTGATTATAATTATGTTACAGATCTGAGTTTTTGTTTATTTATGTATAATTTTTTTTTTATGTTTTTCTTACTAATACTTATTATGCTATATGTCTTTTTATATTTAAAATGTTTTAGAAAACCCAGACACAAACACACAAACGCTATTAAAAGATCTAAAAGACTGTAAATTTTTTAGTTTGGGTTAGCTATTGTACATTTAGGGTATAGATTTGTGGGGAGGGTTAGGGTTTTTATTTATATTATAATTTTTTTTTTAAATTATGAAGTTTATAAACAATTTATAAAAATTTTAAACAATTTATAAACCTTGTAAAAAAATCTTTATAAACCTTGTTAAAAAACCATTATAAACCTTGTAAAAAACTCTTATAAACAAAATATAATCTTTCTAAACAGTTTATAAAGCTTTTAAACAGTTTATAAGGGGTTTTAAACAGTTTATAAAGTTGTTAAACAATTTAAAAACTTTGTAAAAAACACTTATAAATCTTGTAAAAAACTCTTATAAACATTTTAAAAACCTTATAAACGTTTTAAAAACTTTATAAATTATTATTTCAATTGTTCAGTTTTTAAAGACAAATACATAACTCTTATAAACTGTTTTAAAAAAATTATTAACATTTTAAACAGTCTTACAAAACCTTAAAAAAACTTTATAAACCTTTAAATAACTTTATTAGAAAACGTCAAAACCTTATAAATTATTATTTCAATTATTCAGTTTTTAAAAACATATACATAACTCTTATAAACTGTATAAAAAATTTATAAACATTTTAAACAGTCTTACAAAACCTTTAAAAACTTTATAAAAAAATGTCAAAACCCTAGATCAGTAAGAAGAATATCAAAAACAAAACTAACCCATAAATAATCAAAAATTCAAATTTGTAAGCTCAATCGAACAAAAAACCTTAGATTTGTAACAAAAATCGAATCAAAAACTCAGATCTACAACACAAATCAAACAAATCTAGATTTGCAAAAAAAAAGATAATAAAATTCGGATATAGATATGAATCTATATATGAGAGAGAGAGAAAGATTCAAATCTAGATCTGTTTTTTCTTCTTCAATATTGTCACCACTATTTTCTCCATTATCAAAAGATTCACATAGAGAGAGCACAAGAGAGAGAGAGAAATAGAGAGAGACATCTCTTTGGTTTTTGTTATGGAGAGAGATAGAGAAAAAAAAAATGAGAAAAGAAAAAAGATAAAGAAAAAGGAAAGAAAAAAAGAAAGAGAAAGAGAAAAAAAAGACGGAGGACAATTTTGTTATGTTGCTAATAAAAGATGGTAGATTTGCAAAAATGTACTAGCGTGTGGCACGTTGCAAACTGATCATTTAAATGTGGTATTTTTACAATTTTCCATTGTTTTTTGGATTTAGTTCGATTTTATTATTTTTAACTCGAATATCCGAAAATAACAAAAATTGTAAAATTTATACATAATTGAATTGGTTATTTTTCCAAATATATTCATAATATCCAAATTGACCGAAAACAAAACAAAATTGCCTGAACAATATGAACATACTCGATCTTAAATCTAAATATCTTTAGGTTAATTTATGTTTCGGGTAATTCGGATACCTGTTCGGTTTCAGTTCGATTCGGGTTCAAATTGGGTTGTAGATGTTTAGAGCCTTAGAAAATCAGATTCGGTTCGGATAATTTTGAGTCCGGTTCAGTTCCGTTTCAGATATTTTTTGTCCACTCTATACACATATGCAAGAAATCAAAAGTAATTTCTTAATCGCTTATTTTGTGCTATACGTATATAAATACACATATATGTAAATATTAATACATATATGCAGGGATGGATTTTTTTCAAGCGTAAAATTATAAAACTACTCTTATTTGGCCTGTTAAAATTGTATCATTTTTGGATTCATTAAAAGATTTAGTGAGTGAGCTACACGACAGTTATACTGATCCTAGAGAATTAGTCGGATGGTAAAATGTATAAATCATCATATAGTTAAATAAAAAAAGACATTATACAAAAAAAAATGTTACTTACAGAGAGTAAATGAGATATAATTCTATGCGAGAGAATAATGTTTAACGGATCCTGAATCAAGAGTGGAGTATATGTTTAAGTCAACTTTAAGTTTAACATGGTATTATATTTGAACATGGTAAATTTAAGTTTAAAAAGTAGACAAATTTAAGTCAAATTTCAATTTATAATATATGATAAAAAAATAGACAAGTTTTTATAATATATTTGAACATGGTAATAATAATATATAATCACTTTTAAAAACATATACTTCACTTTTAATTTTGGATCGATTTCGGTTTGGTTTTTCGGTTTTTCGGTTCTGTTATTTCAATTCAATTTACTGACTTGACACTACAAGAAAACAGGCAACTTTCCGACGGTCAAAACCGTCGGACAGCCGTCGGAATAAACCCTATTCCGACGGCTTTCCGACGGAATTCCGACGGAAAAGCAATAACCGGAATCCGTCATAATTCCGTCGGAAATCCGTGAGTATGTCATTGTCCGACGGATTTCCGACGGCTACACATACCGACGGATTTCCGACGGATACATATACCGACGGATTTCCGACGGATATTGTATTTATTAAAAAAAATTTTTAATTCAATTATATTTAATGAAATTAAATTAAAATAAATTAAATTAAATTAAAATTAAATATAAATAAAAATTAAATTAAAATAAAAATAAGAAAAACAACAGTTAAAATTAAGGTTCAATATTTTTAAAAGTGATTAAGAAAATTAAAATAAAAAATTGTCTATCGGTTACGGAAGAACTCGTTCATCCTGTCTTCCATTTCCCACATTCGTGCCATCTGCTCGTCTATTTCCCGCATTCATGCTATCTGCTCTTCCATTGCCTGCAACCGTGCCTGCTGTTCCTCGTAGCGAGCTTCATCTTGTGCGCGTCGGGACTCCAACCCGGTCACCCGCTCGAGAAGTTCGGCATTCTGTGCCCTCAACGCACTATCTGCATGAATGCGGTAGGAGTTGATGGACGGGGATGAAGTGTCTTCCGGTAGGCCAAACACACGACCTCTGTGCTTAGGCGCAACCTACGAAAAAAAATCAATAAATAAATGTTGTAAGTTGTGCTGAATTAAATTTATTTAAAATTTAATAATAATTGACAGTGTTACTAACCTGATAGGTAAACTCGTTGTTCATCTCCAGAGGAACTTCCGTGGCCGGGGGAGTTCCTTCGACGATCGTTTGGGATTGGAGGTACTCCTCACCCAGCCTCTCCACGCTCTCCACGATTTCACGAGCAATGGGATCTTGAATTTCCCCCGTCTTTCTGTTGGTGTGCGCATCTTTGACCAAGTCAAGATGTGACGGACGCACACCGGTCGTCTCCATCTGTTGGCATAGATAATGAAATAAATATGAGAAGTGTTAGAAATAAAATTTTTGTAAAATTTATAAAATTACGTACCAGCTTCTGAAGACGTGACGCTTTGCTCGTCGCACCGAGGTTATGGGACGCCGGTCCCTTCCCCTTCCGGTCGCTGTTCCGGTTAGACGAGTTCTTTCCGGAGCTTACTTTTGTCTCCTCCAGTTCCCAATGGGCAAGTAGTCCACGCCATAATGTGGGGTTATCTTGCAATTTGCGCGGTACTTTTCCCTCTTTGTACCACGTGTCCTTCCATTCGTTTATCTTCAACGAATATTTCCGGGAGGCTTTTCTGTAGAACTCCCGTCGGACCCGGGCAGTCAACTGTGGGTCCCAAGTAAATTCTTGCTGAAAAAAAAAACGTACCCATATTAGTATTGACAATTTAAATGAAAATAAAAATCTAAATTCTTAATAGGAAAAGAAAACATACCGCAAATTGCCGAAACCAGATCTCCTGGTCTGCCACCGGCATCGAAGTAAATGTGGGATACGGGGAAGTGATCAACGAATTAGTAATCCCGTTTCTCGAAAATTGAAACCTAAACAATATTTAGTTAAATATTTTTTAAGTTAATATAATCAAATACATTTTTAAATAAAACTTACCATGTCGTGTTAGGTGGCAAGTCAGGATCTAGGCGAGGCAACCTATCCCGTCCAGGTTGCGAAACAAACTCCTCAACGGACATGGCCGTGGGAGCTGAGGGCTGTGTATCCAGTGGAGGAGACGGGTGTTGGGGATCCGGAAAGCTAGTATCTGGGATTTGCGACTGACTCCCTCCCCTACTGGAAGTACCGGATCCAGTAGCGTGATGAAATCGCCCATAGTCCCTACGAATTCCAAAATGTTTACATACCGTTGAAATTTACTTACATATATAAATATAAATTCTGATAATTTAAATAATAAATTTGAAAGATAAATTTACAGATAATTTAATTTACATTACCGATTTAGGGATTTTTAGTTTTTGAGAATTTGCCGACATCGAATTTTTGAGATTTCCGAATTATAAAATTTACGGGAATTGGAGACTTAGTGATTTTAGGATATTGATATTTTGAGAAGTAGGGAATTTGGAATTTAGGGATTAATTTATGGAATTTCGGGATTTCATAAATTAAGGTTTTAGGGAGTTAGGGATTGTGGAAAATTGAAATTTCTGGAAATAGGTATTTAGGGATATTTGGATTATGGAATTCAGATATGAACATTTAATATCCTACAGATTTAGAAAAATTTTGGAATTTCAGATTTGGTAATTTAAAGTTTTAGATATTTACGATTTTTCCAGAATTTGGGATTTTGTAATTTAAACAAATAAAAAAATTAGTAAAATATCAAAAATTTAGAATTTTACTAATATTTTTATATTATAAATATTTATAATTTTCTAAAAATAAATAATTTTATAAATACTTTTCTAAATTTTATAAACCCGAAAATTCCCTAAATCACAAAATTTACAAAATAAAAAACTTTTCAAACATCCTAAACCGGTACATTTCTACATTTCCAAAGATTTTTAACAACCTAAATCTAACAAATTCACAAAATTCTCTATATTCATAATTTACAAAAAAAAAACTTCGAAAAACTTACATTGGATTGTTGATTTGTTGTTAGAGATTGAGATTGTGGATGGATATGTTGATTTCCGGCGTGTTCCGATTGGATCGAAAAATTTCCGGCGACTTTTTGTTTTTTTTTTCACTTTTCGTGTCTGTTGATGCGAAGAAGAAGATGATGGTTTCCGTCGGAAATCCGAATAAACATTTATATATAAAACCGCGTAAATTTTTTGCATTTTATTAAATCCGAATAAAAAAAAAATTATAAAAAAAAAATATTAAATCCGTCGGAAATCCGTTGGTATTTTTTGACGGATTTCCGACGGATTTAATTAATTTTTTATATAGCAGTTACCTGTTTTAAAAATAAAAATTACAATCCGTCTGAAAACTGTGAAAAATCTATCGCTTAAAAGTCTGCGTGGTGACCCGATTGCATAGTTAATTAAAAAAATTTCCAAACATTTTTTCATACATAATTTTAAATATATCCGGGAATTGAATAAAAGATTTACACAACGAAATTTTATAACAGAGAAAAAACAAAAGGCGAAAGGAAATTTATTTATTTTAAAGTTTGAAACACATATGTCTCTGTATCCGCTCCAAACTTATTTGTTTTTAGAACCTGAAACTTTTTTTTCCCTTTTTTTCCTTTCGCTTTGAATCTACATATCCTTTGCAAAATTCCCTTTCGATTGCATCAACATCTATATTTAAGTTCGGACTTTCAGGTCTTTGGGCAAATTCATCATCATTGTACTGATCCTTTTTATTCTTCGGTGTACCTTCTAAATATCCGCCGCAAACATCTCTTTTGATTGCATCAACATCTATATTTAAGTTCGGAGTTTCTGGTCTCTGGGCAAATTCATAATCATAGTAGTTATCCTTACATTCATTTGAAGTACTTCCACCGTATGTATCTGACGTTTCAATCAAGCGAGATGGTTGTACGTCTTCGAGAACACTCTTCTTGTCTGGATATTTGTCGCACTGCGATTGCGTTTCCCACGAGACGTTTGGCAAGCACTGGCTCTCCGGCACTATTGTTGATGAAGAATCTCCGATTGAGATTGGTGAGACCGTATCAAATTCCCACGAGTAAGTGGGTATCTCTTCAGTGTGTGTGTCGCATTGGGTTTCGGTTTCCCACGAGTACTTTGGAAGTAGAAAGTGGTTTGCCACGATTTTTGAGTCTTCATTAGGTGAGTTAGAAGACATTATTTGTGTTGTTGACAGGAATGAACGTCTGAGGAACCTTATATAGAACCGGAAAACCGTCGGAAATCCGTCGGAAATCCGTCTGAAACCTCCGACATAATACCCCGCCAGTCCCATCGGCCGCGGATAACGCAATGGTAACCACTCAAACTTTGCCGACATCGGAATACCGACGGAATTCCGACGGAACTAATTCCGTCGTTATGTCGTCCGAAAATTAGGACAGCTTTTATCCCGCGCGCGGAAATCCGGCGGCAAATTTAATAAATGATTCTGGCGAATATTACCATAAAGTACATTATATTAGAGGGAACGCATAGGGGTTATAGTACAAAACAGATCCAAACAAACATTTATTCATAAATTATTAATCTGACTCTTCTGATGAACCTTCACTAGGGATGGAGTCGGAATCGTCGTCAAATTCTTCACGTAGTTCATCTTCATCCGAATGCACTAGATCATCGCCGATATGTGTGACATCAGTGACAAGGTCAATGTTATCCGTCTCCTCAACATGTGACATTTGGTTGGTTCGCGATACTTGTAGAGCATCATGTTCCGGAACTCCATATATTTTTCCTCGCGGATTAATTGGAGTTACTGTCATCCAAGGATCTGTCCTCCGCCCAACTCGAGGATATGGAATGTAGCAAACCTATTCATTAACGGTGGATGTTGTTTATATACAAAAATAACAAAACCTAACGTATAAATATAACGGAAAACCTATCAATATATTGATACCTGGTCTGCTTGAGATGCAAGGATAAATGGATCGTAATGATGTAATTTCCGGCTTGAATTTATCGAAATAACACCAAGACGGTCAATTCGAACCCCACTACCATTGGATGGATCATACCAATCGCACATAAACACAATGCACCTCAAGTCCAACATTCCTGGATAGTGGATTTCCAAGATTTCTTTTAAATGGCCATAGTACATGGTATCACCTGATTGCGCCGAAATACCATTGTCCGAAGTTGGCCTTTGACGTCCTTCATCACGAATTCTGAACGAATATCCCCTAGTGCAAAATCTCGGATATGAAGTCGCGGTGCTGCGTAAACCATGAGAAAACTCCACTAACCATGTCGGAAGGGTTTGACCACTTGCTAAACCTTCGGAAACCTAAAAACAATATAAGTAAGCAATCAATAACATACGAACGTGAAAAACTTATAAAATAAGAGTGAGGAGTTATATTTAACGTACAAAAAATTTCAACCACTCCGGGAATTCTTCATCTTTTAATACAGCAAGTTCGGAATCTGTCTTATCAGCATGGTAAGTTTGTGCTAGGGACATGTATATCCTGTAACATAACAATTGTTATTAGATGAAGACAAATTATTGCACAAATTTAGTATGAGAAATGGTGTACCTTTCATACTCTCCAAGTTCGTCACAATTTCTGAGGATATATGTATGCAAATGTGTGACCTCTTGTGGTGATAGTATGCGTTTCTTCCCTTTTCCACTTACGCGGCCCACTTGCGCAAACAACTCAGGTACAACCACGGGATACACTGCTTTCTCACCTCTATCATCATGTCGCGCCGGCCGTCTACCTTTAGTCCGGACATCCGAAGGAAAGTAATATTCGGCAAAGTGTGATACTTCTTCGTTTAGACTTTGTGCAACAATAGATCCCTCAACTTTGCTCAAATTTTTTACCTTTTTCTTCAGGTGGAACATGTAACGCTCGAACGGGTACATCCATCGGTATTGAACAGGGCCTCCTAATGCTGCTTCTCGTGGGAGGTGAATAGGAAGATGTTCCATAACATCAAAAAAAGACGGTGGAAATATCTTCTCAAGATTACAAAGGAGCACCGGGATGTTGGCCTCTAAAGACCGGATCCCGTCCGCTGTTAGTGTCCGTGAACATAAATCTCGAAAGAAAGCCCCAACTCCTACAAACGAAAAGTAATCAAGTTAGTACATATATAGTAACATTATATTAGTAATAAACTAAAGAAAATTATGAAATATACCTCCAATTGCTTGATGGATGTCTTGTGGAAGAAGATTAGAAAATGCAAATGGAAGAAGACGTTGCATCACAACATGGCAATCATGACTCTTCATTCCAATAAACTTCTCTTCCGTCGAATCCACGCAATTACGCAGATTAGATGCGTAGCCGTCAGGAAATTTAACAAAATTTTTAATCCATTCAAAGAAAACTTCCTTCTTACCCGCGTCTAACCGGTACGCAGGCATCGGCAATCTACCATTAGGCAAAACATGAAGGGATGCCCTTGAACAAATCAATGGCAAGTCTAATCTAGATTTCCAGTTATCTTTTGTCTTTCCTGGTACATTTAAAATGGTGTTCATGATGTTGTCAAAGAAATTCTTTTCAACATGCATGACATCTAGATTATGCCGCAGTAGATGATCTTTCCAATAAGGTAAATCCCAAAAAATATTTTTCTTATGCCAATTGTGATATTCCCCACAGCCGTCGACGGGGTGATGGCCATTACCCCCACATTCAGGAGTTCGCTCTGCACCAAAATCTCGTAACTGTTCCAATATGCTGCGACCATCTATCTCTGGAGGTGGACCAGTAAACACTGGAAAATTCTTTCTAAAATGTCTTCTAGACCGACGATATGGATGATTTGCCGGCAAAAAACACCTATGGCAATCAAACCATGAAGTCTTCCTTCCGTTCTGCAATTGGAATGCTGAAGTATTGTCTTGGCAATAAGGACATGCCAATCTTCCATGCGTTGTCCATCCAGATAACATACCGTACGCCGGAAAATCGCTAATGGTCCACATAAGAACCGAACGCAAGTTAAAATTCTGCTGGATTGAAACATCAAATGCCTCAACACCATGCTCCCACAACATCTGCAACTCATAGATCAATGGTTGGAGGAATATATCGAGTGATCGTCTTGGATGATCTGGCCCAGGAACTAGAACTGAGAGAAACAGGAACTCTTGCCGCATGCACATAGAAGGAGGCAAATTGTAAGGTGTTACGATGACCGGCCACAATGAATATTTTCTTCCATGCTTTCCAAATGGGTGAAACCATCAGTGGATAAGCCGAGGTATACATTTCGGCGTTCGTATGCGAAATCTGGATATACCGATTGAAAGTGTTTCCACGCTTCTGCGTCAGAAGGATGCGTAATATCTCCATCTTGATTATGCTCTGCATGCCATCTCATAGCCTTAGCAGTGCGTTCTGATTGATACAGCCTATTCAACCTCTCTGTTAATGGTAAATACCACATCCGTTTGAAAGGAATCTTCACTCTGCCACTTGTGTCTTGGAACCGTGGTTTACGGCAAAATTTACATTTTTTCCTGTTCTCATCTTCCCTCCAGTATAGCATGCAGTTGTCGATGCACACATCTATTATCTGGTAGGGCAAACCAAGACCGGCAACAAGTTTCTGGACCTCGTAGTATGATGCTGGAGAAAGATTATCCTCTGGCAAAACATCTTTCACAAACTCGGCGAATGCATCAACACATTCTTCGGACAAATTGTAATCGGTCTTCATGTTCATCATCCTACTAGCAGAAGATAACGGTGAATGCCCTTCCCTACAACCGCTGTACAGTGGTTGCTTTGATGCGTCTAACATATCAAAAAACCTTCGAGCTTCTAAATTAGGTTCTTCAACCCTATCACCCTCATAACCACCCGACTGCAAATTCTCTCTAAACGCGTCGTTAACCATCGCAACCGTACTTACCCCAACATCTACTTCCGTTGTACGTTCTTCTACGCTATCCGGAAAATAAGGTGCATTACTACTAGTACTACCATATTCGTAATTGCTTTCTCCATGTAAAAACCAAACCTTATATCCCGGCCTAAATCCATATCTATATAAGTGATTCCAAACAGTATGAACCGCAACACTAATTCTGTTATAGCAATTAGAACATGGACATTTGATATCCTGACCTTTTTTTGCTGCATCTTGGTTTCTGGGTAAATTCATGAACTCGCATATACCTGCAGCGTAAGCGGATGTTAATAAGTTCGAGCCCATATCCATCATTGGCTCGTCCATCCAAGACCGAAAATATGAACTCATCGCTAACAAATTTTTTTGATTTGTAAAATTGTGTTATGAATGAACGAAGAAACGAAGGAACTTATATAAAACGGATTTCCGTCGGAATTCCGTCAGAAATCCGTCACAAAACTCCGACATAACACCCCACCACTCCCATCGGCCACCGCTAACGAATAGTAACCACTCAAATTTGCCGACATCGAAAATATCGGATTTCCGTCGGTAGTCCGTCGGAAAGTCGTCAGAATATTACGATAGATTATTTTCCGTCGGAATTCCGTCGTTCGTACCAACGGATTTCCGACGGAATACCGACAGTAGATAAAATCGTCGGTATTCCGTCGGAATTTTTCGACGGAATACCGACGGAATAGATGTTAGTCGGAAATCCGTCGGTAAGCCGTCGGAAAATTCCGACGGAAATATTGGCCGTCGGAATTTCCGTCGGAATAGTAGCTGTTTTCTTGTAGTGTGACTAAATTACTTCACAAGCTTGCTCCAGCTAACGTTATGTCACTGAATATAATGATTTTAATACTTATCTTACAAATTGTTATGAATTATTGAGATAATAATGTATACGAGATTCGATAAAGTTAAAAAGTAGACAAATTTATAGGAGTTACGTCGACACACATCAATATTGGACAAATTTAAGTTTAGACTCGAAAATCCCAGAACCGGTCAAAGTTTTATCATCACAACCGAAAACATGTTAAAAAGTTAATATGATATCCATTTACGTATCCTTAGAAGATGCATCTCAATTTTGTTTTGTTTTGTTAAACCATGAAAAGAACTTCACAATATATTAGTTAAAAACAAAAACAAAAAAACTACACAATTTATCAACTGTCTTCGTGTACAAAAAAACAAAGAGATGAAGTAGAAAACCCTAGAATCAACAGTTACATGGTCCACGAAGGACCACAACAAATGAAAACGATGACATAAAAAAATTTGGAATCTATAGAAAATTACCAGGTCCTACATTATGATACCTAGGGCTGGGCAAATAATCCGTTAGATCCGATTCGATTCGCTATCCGTTCCGATCCGGAGCAAAAAATCTGGATATCCGTAAAATTTCAAAGCAAAGCAAATACTAAATTTAAGTATCCGTAAAAAACAAAGCAAATCGCAAATATCATTTTAGAAAAACCGAATATCTGATCCGATCCATTACATATATTATAATATAAAGTTCATATCTAATGTATATAATTAATTATTATTTTTTGTTATTATAGATGTACAAATGGAAATAATTGTATTGAATTTATTTATTTTTTGCTAAGTATTTAATATTTACTATGGTTAAATAATTAAATAATAATTAAAACTATAACGGATCGGATCGCGGATATTTAAAAAAAATGGGATATTTGATATATATAACGGATCGGATTGGCTACTCGCGGATATTTTTTAAAAAGTCGGATATCCGAATTTTTGGATATCCAAAAATTCACGGATCGGAAAAACAACTATCCGTTATTCACGGCGCGGATCACGGATACCGAATATTTTTCGGATATCCGCTCCTTGCCCACCCATTGATACCACTATTGTTTATATAAAATCATTTTTTTGGTAGATGCAGAAACTTAATTACTTCAAATAAATCAATTATCATATGCATTGAATTATGGAATGCAAATGGTAAGTAAGCCGTCAAAGAGAGGAGCTAGTAAACTTTCCAAGAAATCCCTATCTTATTACCAAAGTCTAAAGGGGTATAATAGTCATTCCGATACTAACCTGTTATATAAAGACACGTGTCGTCATCGCTATCTATAATAACAAACCCGAAGCCGCCATAAGGAAACCTATGGACACGTGTCAGTCAGTAAATGGAGATTAAACGATATAGTAATTATCACTCCCTAATAAGGGCATTAACGTAATTTCAGATCCTTAAGATCTATATAAACACTACTCATTTTCTTCTCTTGTCCGGCGAAAAATAAAAACAGAAATTAGATTTTTCATCTCTTATAAACGAGTTTCGTATTTTCACTCAAAATCTGTTTCTCTCTCTGATTTTGAGGCAAAAGGAGAAAAAAAATCCTTTCAAGGGAATGCAGAGAGATGGTCGGAATATCGCCGGTGAAGACTAAGCTTTGTGATCGGTTTAACCGATCTGTTGGCGGCAGGAATTGCCACCGGAAACATGTCGAAGACGGGTGATCTAATCGAATTCTCCGAAGATCTATAACCGTAAAACTTTTTTTCTTCTTCTCTCTCGTTTTTTTTTCGAATTTCTTCAAAATCAAATCATGGTGGAGAATGGATCTGATGGTGGTGGTTTAAGTAGTACTGGTCTGCTTCACGGTCGTTACGAGCTAGGTCGTCTTCTAGGTCACGGAACATTCGCGAAGGTGTATCACGCTCGTAACGTACAAACTGGGAAAAGCGTTGCGATGAAAGTCGTCGGGAAAGAGAAGGTGGTGAAAGTCGGTATGGTTGAACAAATCAAACGTGAGATCTCAGTGATGAGAATGGTGAAACATCCAAACATAGTCGAGCTTCACGAAGTTATGGCGAGTAAATCCAAGATCTATTTCGCTATGGAGCTCGTTAGAGGAGGCGAATTGTTCGCTAAAGTCGCTAAAGGTAGATTACGCGAAGACGTGGCTCGTGTTTATTTCCAGCAATTGATTTCTGCGGTTGATTTCTGCCATAGCCGTGGAGTTTATCACCGAGATCTGAAACCGGAGAATCTATTGTTAGATGAAGAAGGTAATCTTAAGGTGACTGATTTTGGTCTCTCTGCTTTCACTGAGCATTTGAAACAAGACGGACTTCTTCATACGACTTGTGGAACTCCGGCGTACGTTGCGCCGGAAGTTATACTGAAGAAAGGATACGACGGAGCTAAAGCGGATCTATGGTCTTGTGGTGTTATCCTCTTTGTGCTTCTTGCTGGTTATTTGCCTTTTCAAGATGATAATCTTGTGAATATGTATAGGAAGATTTACAGAGGAGATTTCAAATGTCCTGGTTGGCTTTCTTCTGATGCGAGAAGGCTCGTGACCAAGCTTCTTGATCCGAATCCGAGTACTCGAATCACCATTGATAAGGTTATGGATTCGACTTGGTTCAAGAAACCCGCAACGAGGTCTAAGAACGAACCAATTACCATAACCGCTCAAGTAGTAGAGACTGAAGATCTCGATTTAACCGTGCATAAGTCGAAAGAAGAGACAGAGACGCTAAACGCGTTTCATATTATCGCGTTATCCGAAGGGTTTGATCTCTCGCCGTTGTTCGAAGAGAAGAAGAAAGAAGAGAAGAGAGAGATGAGATTCGCGACTTCTCGGCCCGCGAGTAGCGTGATATCGAGCTTGGAAGAAGCGGCGAAAGTCGGGAATAAGTTTGATGTGAGGAAGAGTGATAGTAGAGTGAGGATCGAAGGGAAACAGAATGGTCGGAAAGGAAAATTAGCCGTAGAGGCGGAGATATTCGCGGTGGCTCCATCGTTCGTAGTCGTCGAAGTGAAGAAAGATCATGGAGACACTCTCGAGTACAACAACTTTTGCAGTACTGCTCTTAGACCAGCTCTCAAGGACATTTTCTGGACTTCTACACCAGCTTGATCCTTATAAATCATCATCGGTTTCAATTCATGTGTTTTTAAATTCCTCTGTTTGTAATATATCGTTTGGATTCTAGATTCGATTTCGTGATTCTTGTTCTTGATTCATCGTTTGGATCGTTTCAAAATATTTGAGTCTTTTGTGTGTGTTTTGACCTTTGGGTCGTTGCCGATTTGTAGCGTCACAAAGCAAAGAGTGTATTGTTTGGTGTTTGTGAGGGTGTTCGTGTGGTTTAGAATGATGTAATGTCAATAAATGATATTTATGAGTCTTTACGAATGTTCAAGAGTCAATTTTTATGCATTCTCAATGTCTCTTTTAATTTTTCTTTTGCACGTCTCTTACATAGGAAATGATTAGTACATCATCTTTTTTAACTCTCTTTTTGGTTTGTGTTGATTAGTACTGTTTATTTTGTTTTTGGGATCCAATATCTAATGTGTTATTGATTCATATTCTCTCAACATTCATGTGAATATTCAATATTGATGTGTGTCGACATATCTCCTTTAAATTTGTCTATTTTTTCAAAGCTTGATTAGTTCACCCGCTATCACCCTTAAAACACATTGCGGATAGTAGCGGTTGTTGACGTTTGACAAAATCATTGGAAATAATTCATACAATTCCGTATCGTTCTAAACCTCTCAAAATCAAAAGCTGTTTCACTCGATCGTTTGCGGTTGGATAAATTTTTTAAGAAAAAGAAGTGAAAATTTATTTTAAAATCAAAATAAATATAATAAATTAAAAATTAATATTTGGATACTATAATTACGATATATAGCGATAATTTGAAATTTTCTAATTAATATTTAATAATTTATCATAATAAAATATTTATAAAATCATCAAACCATAATTCTTTCAATAATTTCTCACTGATTAATAAATCTAACAAACTAAAATGTTCAAAATGTAACATTCTTTTAAAAAAAATCTCTATTAAAATCATAACTTTCATCTGAACTAAAAAATATTAAAAAAAAAAACATAAAAATATACTCATGATATTCTATTACTAATTATTTTGAATGAATGATTTTTATATTTTAATGTAATAGTATACTTTTTGATGTTTCTTATAACCATATAATGTGTTTATTTCATTAATTTAACTGTATAATGTGTTTATTTCGTTAATTTAATGTTTAACCACTACCGCATCGGCTAGTCAACTAGTCATAAATATTCAGTAAACGCATCAATTTTTAACTGTTGCGTCAGTCGTTTGAATCGCTTAATAGCGCTTCAAACCGCAACCACCCGCTTTCGCAAACTATCAACCTCAACCGCTGCGTCTACAACAGTCAGATCTTACTTTATCGAGTCTTTTATACATTATTATTTTAATCATTTATAACAATTTGTAAGCTTAGTAGTAATAAAATCATTATATTCAGTCACATAACATTGGTGATTGGAGAAAGCTTGTGAAGTAATCTAGTGAAGTCAGTAAATTGAATTGAAAAAACTATTAACGATTGGATTAGCACAAACGTGGTATCATATGATTAGTAATAAGATTTTTTTTTTCCCCTCGTCATATATGATTGGGATAAGTATTAATTGATTTGTTGAAGATAAAAAAATAGTGGAGTAGAAAAGTAGATGGATTTTGGTATATGTAAGGAAAAAAAGAAGGTGAGGTGGGCAGCAAAACAAAAGTGGAAGTTGCGTGATTGGAAGTTTCATGAACCCTAATTTTATATCTAATCTCTTTTTATTAATAGAATTTCATTATCATACACGTGATCAATTTTGGGGATGCAAACTAACCAAAATATATATAGGGGACACTTGATCTTAAGAGTATTTATCATTTCCTTTTAAAAGCAAAATTCTAAATTTTTTTTTTTTTTTGAAGTTCTAAAACTATTAAACATGTACTACAAACGGTCTAACAATCATCCGAAATTGGTAATTTAACCATTGAATGTTCATACTTGAGCACTAGCAACAAGAAGATATTGGAATATCCATATAATCCGTTATGGTTTTTGGAACGGATAAATTACTAGATTTGTCTCAAAATCTTTGGATATAAAAAAAAATTCGTCCACCCAATAATGTAACTCTACATTTTTGAAGTTGTGATTTACCTAAGTTCGTTTTCCTTTAGAAATTGTGGTGATAGGCTCTAATTATTTTCTACAGCTCTATTATACAAATCTACAACTGCATTTGGAAACACTGGAAAGAGTAATAATTAACGTTTTGGCATTTAACAAATATATATGAGTATCATATTAAAAATAAAATAAAATAAAGAGGTAAACGCATTGTTATACGATTCATCCCCTGTACAATCATCGAGACTTTTCACATATTGATCAAATGCAAGTCGAACTTATAATGACGTTTCAACGAAAAAAAATGGAATGATTAGGTTTATTTTTGAACTTAAAATCTTATTATATAAAGAAAAATACGTACGATGAGAACGCGAGATGTAAGCAAAATTCTAATTTACCAGATCGTGACATGTGTCTATTGTTGCTCAGGTGATGACATGTGTTAACATTTAAAATTAATTAAAAATATATAAAACATAAATGCAAACGAACAAAATAATTGTCAAGTCTCTAACCAAATAGTAAATTAGGAATTTTTCTTACTGATCAAACTAATTATGAGAAAAAGAAAATTTCTAATGCTCTACACTAGCTAGATTAAAAAAAATCTAACAGTTTAAACTAATTATAAAATTAAATTAAGAAATAAAATAGAGATAGTGTAACCATAAAAAATTAGAAAGAAAAAAAATAAGTAAAAAAATATTATCGACAAATTTGACACGTAAGAAAAATTATAACTCACCATATTGTAATATGTATCCAATATTGATCAGATGATATCATGTGTTAAAATTTAAAATTAATTAAGAACAAATAAAATTAAAAATTGTCAAGCAACTAATCAAATAGTAAAAAAAGTTCTAATAATCTCAAATAGCTAGGAAAAAAAGAATTATAATATTTTAACATATTATAAAAATAAAATTAGGAAAAAAACATAGAGACTAGAAACAATAAAAAAAAATTAAGAGGAAATGAAAATTTTAATTAAATATGAATGATAAAACAAAAAAAAATTTAGAAAATGAAAAATAAAAAAATAGAAAGAATATGGAAATTTCAATGTTAAAGTTTATAGATAAATTTCAAAAAATGCCACTTTTCAAATGCCACTTTACAAAAATGTCACACTTTTGAAATCTTTGCAAAAATGCCACTTTTTGAAATTTTTTTTTTTATATTATTTATGTTTGGGTTAACTATGTTCTATTAGAGTTTAGTTTTGAGGATTTAAAGGGGTTTAGGGGTCAAAACATTTTTTAGGATTTAGAATTTTAATATATAGGTTTTATAAATCTATAATTAGTGGCATTTTTGTAAAAGAACATCCCTAAGTGGCATTCTTGCAAATGTGCACACAAAAAGTGGCATTTTTGTAATTGTCTCAAGTTTATATGCACAAACATACAAAAGAAAATACACACATATTTACATAATTATAGAATATTACAAAAAAAAATAAAAAATT
Source organism: Arabis hirsuta (assembly GCA_964056655.1). NCBI lineage: Eukaryota > Viridiplantae > Streptophyta > Magnoliopsida > Brassicales > Brassicaceae > Arabis > Arabis hirsuta. The sequence goes on from OZ053303.1 coordinate 28,924,771, forward strand.
TCTATCTATACTTTTTTCAATGTTAAAAAAAAAAATTACATAAAATGAAAATTTATATATGATAATATAATAATAATATATTTATTGTTAAGATCCAAAGTGAAAATTTGAAGAGTATGGATCTCTTTGAAAAATAAACCGATGATATCAGTGACATTTATAATAAGATATATTTGAATCTGTATAACATAAATTATAATATGAGAATTAAGATATAAATTAAACTTTAATGATTTAAGATCTATGTTTTAATATTTTAAAATATTTTTGTAATTTAACAGGTTACTAATTAAAACTCCGATTTTGATATTAATAAATTTTAGTACGTTTACCCGGCATATCAACATGGATTTTAATCTATTTATGTTATAAAGTCGAATAGGGTGAGATTTTTTTTTTCTTTTTGAACCTTTTAGGAGGGGAATTTTGATTGATCGATTGGTATATACAGGCATCCACATGGGTTTGATTATATGTTTTATACTTTTAGTTACTTTAATAAGATGAGACATTATCACGAAGAAATTGGCTTTGGTTCTGTCCACAAAACTCGAAAAGCTACAATTTTCATGTGACAACCGTTGATCTTTCTCCATGTGGTTTCTTATCCGATCTTCTTGGAATTGAGACGATCCATAATAACAAAATGGATGGTGTAGAACAAATAATCATGCGAAACAAACAGAATATATATAGTTAATGCAGAATATATATATATATATATATATATATATATATATTTTTTTTTTCCAACAAATTCTATATATTAAATCAAAGATGGTAGGGATCGTTTTAATTAAAGTAACCTTTACCGACTCATCAAAATCTACATGGAAAAGATATAGCCGTGTGCACAAACTTTTTTTGTAAGAGCATACGTATGAGCATTACAAGAACGTGGGATAAGGAATAAACAAAAATTCGTAAAACAGTCTCTAAACTCATAAAGATAGTCTAACTCTGTCTAAAATGCTGGTCAGTCCAACAGATCATCTATCATCTTTAATAAGTCCAAACATTCCGTCTCAAAACAAATCGTAGAAATGCCGTTTATATATATATAGATCTGGTTGAACAAATGGTACGGAGTAAAAATTGAATGATGACAATAGAAAATGTGGTGTGGCTATAATAATTATCAAAGTTTCACTATTTTTCTTTCATATACAATTTAAGTTTGGACCTCGGTTATAATACGAGAAGGCTATTACTAGTGCAATAGAATTTAGACTCCAGTAACTAATGTTTTTTAACAGTTCGAATGGAAAATAACATTTTCTCAAATATAATTGTAATCCACCACTTTCAATTGTGGACAACTCTATAAACAAATATTTGGATTATAAAAAAAAAAAAAAACCTTCATCGTATATATGTATCAATGAGTCTGATATATATGTAAAAATATACATTTTTATTGTTCATCGACGGATTGACACAATTCAAGTTGCATGTTGGTAAAGGAAGAAAAAAGAAATGGAGACTTCTCTTCTATGATTGTGCTTCGGTGATCACTTTCGCAACTGGCAATTTATTAAAAATTTCATTAATATCTCTGGAAATAATAGAGAAGGAAGTTTGTTTAGTTTAGTAGTGGTCGATATCACTTTAGTTTTATTTATTTAATTACACTGGTCAGGCTGTTAAACATATGCATGTGGGATTAATCACGAACCTGTTAATTTAAATTTAGTGATAGCAATTCACTAAAAACAAGAATAATTTATGTACATATATGATAGATCCAAAAAGTTATAAATACTTTACTTTTCTTTTAAAATAAGTTATCAAACATAACCATTAAGCTTATCGCTTCTCCTTTTTTTATTGAATTTGTACATATCTTACTTTCTTCAATAATTACCAAAACGTTTTTAAGAAATATAGTAATGGAATACAGCTTATATAAACTGTTTCTTCGCAACTTTTTAATTTTTAGACAAAGTGCTTTTTTATTGGGTTTTCAACATGAAGAGTGCTTTATAAATATTAGAGTCCAAACGATAGTCATTAGTCCACCTAACTAACATATTAGAAAATACTCTAAAATAGTATAAAAGTAATAGCTGTGTTCCAAACTTAGCACACCAAGTTTAAAATTCTACAATATTAGAAATTATTGTGTGAAAAATACTTGTTTACCCTAAATAAATTATAAACAAAATTATGTGTGGGTTCCTTTTTTCTAATTTAGTGTTCTCCATTTTGAATTATTTTGATAATGAATTGTGATATGTTTTGGAAATTCAAAATTTGTGTGTGGAGGTATTTTTGGAACAAAAAAAAAAAGGGTATAAATATAGTATTTTTGAGAATCATTCTATAATTTATCGAAAGTTTAAACTTTAAACCATGCACATGTACAAAACTATTTAGTTATGCTTATTTATCGTGTGGTACTTCAATTAATTTGTTTATAGATATTTATGAGCATACAAACATGGTTTCTTGTAAACTTCAATTAATTAAGTCCTTCGAATAATCGAGTACTTGTTCGGTGAGTGTTAGGGACCCTTGGGCCAGCGTCCAATAAATGGTATCGTAACCTAAAATGTCCTTCGACCTAAAATTTGAATGTTATAAGCCCCAGTTATAATAAAAAGTTTTGTTTTCATTTTTTTTAAACGAAAATGTAGTTAACTACGAAATCACCCTTAATGAATCTAAATTATTAGCAAGTCTACCAGTAGATCCGACCCGAACCCGGATGAAAAAACAAAAACAAAAACAAACTTAACTTTTTTTTCTCTTTCCCGACAGTCATCTTCTTCATTGTACTTTCTTCTTCTTCAAACTCTTTTTTGGATCCATAATCACACCACACTCTTGCACATCTTCAAGCTTTCAATTCCGAGTATGATGGTTTTGTGTCTCTCTCTCCTCCATGATTGATTCGGCTGCTTTCGTGATTGATTTGCTTGATTTAGGATTTTTTTTAATTTTGATAGAGATGGCGTTGAATCAAAGGTTTTATGGAGTTCACCGGATTAGAGGAAGAAGTGGTGGTGGATCTCGATCTGTCCTTGTGCTCCCGAGTATACATCGACAAGCGAGGAGGTCGGTTCCTGAAGGGTGATGGAGAGATCCGTGATGGAGGTTCATGGCTCCGGTCTCCGGCGAATTACGTTGTTGGTGTTGTGTATCTCTTGGATTTGGTCTGCTCTGTAAGTAAAATTGTTACATCAATCTATTTTCGTGTTTTTGTTCACTAATTAATCGTATCTTCATTGGTCGATTTGGTTTGTTGTTGCGAAATTTGTTGGTGATTTTAGATTCTTAGTAAGTCTAAATTATGGGTGATGGTTCGTAATTCGAAATTTGTGGTTTGGAATTTGTATAGACATAGTTGCATGAATTTGTTCGTGAACCTTATGCAAGTCTACTTGTATTCGAAACGTGTGGTTAAATTGCTAGAGTTATAGCTGCAAACACACTTGTATTCGAAACATGTGGTCAATTTTCTAGAGACATAGCTGCATGAACTTGTTATATATTTGTATCTGCAAAAGCAATTTGAATGTGGTTGGAAAGTCTAGAGATATAGCTGCAAGGACTTGTTCTTCGTACATGGACTAAGAAATTCTTTTTCTGATTAAGTCCACAAAGAGATTCAGTCCATATGAGAAGAGTTTCGAGCATCTTGCATTCTGAAACTTGGCTCGTCTGCTTGGTTTTTGTCTCAGTTTTTGCAGATTATGTTATGCTTCTACGTGAAATCTTGTCAACTTTTCTTTTTTTTTGAATTACAAGAACCAAGTGTAGAAGTGATTATGGTTTATACCATCCTTGTGTTTTCGGTTGCGTTTTTTTTTGGTATTTATCTTATGGTGTTAATGGTTTCTACCCTACTTCATGTTCCAAATTGCCTTAGTCGAAAGATCAAAACCGGGATTACAGAAATATTCATAGTAGAAATGATTGTGATATGTCTCTGTTTCATGAGTTGCCTTAGAAATATTCTTAGTGTTTTACTTTGAAGCTGAAGACATATCACCTCTGTGCTAATAGATTGTACATCTTTACCACTTTTAACCGTGTTATTCTAAAGAAAAATTTGATCCAATCATTGAAGGATCAATCATATTTTCAAGACCCATAAGCAGCTTCCACACGCCTTGCCAACGCCTAAACCAGGCCAATACCTTGGATGGGACGTTGCTTTATTGCGATGGATGTCCTTTAGCATATAACTCAAGATGCATTGGTGTGGTCAAAATGTACTATCGACAAAACAGGGCCAAAGATTGCTCATGGAACCTCACTTAGAGGATCTGTACAGTTTGGAATGGATCCTCATGGGCGACTCTTCTTGGCTACTTGCAATCACTTACTGGTGTAGGTTTTCGATGCCTTAATTCATATATATTCTTTTTGCAGTTATTGGATTTAGAGATGACTATTTCAATTATATGCCCCTGCTACATATAACCCTTGTGAAGCGTTGGTTGTTTGAGATTGACTAGCTCGTAGACATATATATGTAACCATTTTTTAGTCAGCATTAAACTGGAACATTTAAATTGCTTGAATTTTCTTGCTGTGACACTGATGAGCATTCTCCTTTTCTGGGTTTTAACATTGCATTTTAAATCATACACTATAATATCTGGATATTTGCAAAGCGATCGCCCAATAGTGGGATCTTCCTGATGGTATGATTTCCTTGAGAGAAGGGGATATTGGTTTAGCTCAAGCAAACTCACATCTGCAAGCAGGAGAGGATGCATGTTAAATGCGCTGTAGCCGGTGCCACAAAAGGTGCTATGAAGATCTTCAGGATGCATGTTAAACTTGTTTTTATAACTAGTGTAACTAGTCAATGAACCTTCTAAAGAAAAACGTGTAAAACATGTGTTTGCATCATTAAAAAAATTAAGAAAAATAAAATATATTTAACATGTGAGCCGTCTCTTGAATAAAAAACTATTAAATTTTTACTCATAGTCATACTTAGTATTTAAGTAGTGTCTTTTAACACATAGTTATATTTTGATGCTTTTTACATTTTATTAGTAATACCTAGGCGAAAGTATAATTTTTCTAGTAGTACTGATCTGATTAATCCATTTCAACTTAGTTAATATTGTTTCCTATATTAAAATCTATGAAAACAAAAGTTTTCTATGTTTGACTTAACAATTAGTGTTTCTACTCATACATTACTTACATTTACATATGTGTAAGCTATGATTTTAGTAAAAAGTTTGGTTTCATATATTTTTGAATTTTCACAGTACTAAGTATTAATAAGTAACAATACGTAGTTATACCTGACAGAGAGATGTGCGTGTAGTAGTAGTACCAAACAGAGAGTTGTCCCAAAACACATTACACAGTCATACTTAGTTATACCTAGTAGTACCAAACAGAGAGTTTTACAAAAACACGTTACACAGTCATACTTAGTTATACCTAGTAGTACCAAACAGAGAGTTGTCCCAAAACACGGCACAAAACACATTACACAGTCATACTTAATTATACCGAGTAGTACCAAACAGAGAGTTTTACCTAAATCGGATTAGACGTACTAGGTTCACCACCTAAGTAGTCATACATATGTCCTCATACATTAGTTTTGTAGTAGTACCATGTTCCACATAGTTATAATTTGATAGTTTTTACGTATAATCAGTAGTACGTACATAAAATTATAAATTTTCTAGTAGTATTGATCCAATTGATCTATTTTTATATATTTACTATCATTTCGTATACTAAAATGTTTGACAGCACCATATTTGTTTGTTTCACATGACAATGAGGCTAGTAACTCATACGTTAACCATATGTATAAGGTATAGTTTTAGTAAAAAAAAAAATGTTTTGCTCTAAATTCTGTATTTCTATTCATATGTTTTTAGTGGTACTTAAGTACCAAGCAGACACAGTAATAGGTACATAAACGAACATAGTAAGAAAACAAAACGTAGATATAAAGAATACACAAAACAAGCAACATAGTCATACTTAGTTATACATAGTTATACCAATCAAAGAGAACACACAAAACAAGTCTAACAGTAATAAATAGTTGTAGCTTCTTCTATCATCATCATCATCTTGCCAATTATATCGACCAACGCCAAATAAGTGACCTTCTTCACTCCATTCCGCAGTACTAAAGTGTGAATTTCCGTAGTACATTTTGTCTCACTAATACCAATTACTCTCACTAGTACCAGTTTTATCAGTTACACCTCTGCAATTTCGATTTACCTCCAATTTCGTATGTTTTAGAACAGTTTAGCTGCTATTTTACCACAAACCTATCACTTTACCCTAATAGACTTAGAAAACAAGTCCAAGATCCAAAAACCGTACAAAAAAACATTTTTTTAATTTACAAACAAATTTCTAAAATTAGAAGAAAACTTAATGTAATCCTAAACATGAAAATGGAAAAAAAAAAAAAAACAGATATACCACACCTTAATTTAGAAATTCAACTGTCTAAAGAAGAAGAGAAAAAGTTTTTAATCCTCCTTCCATTGTATAAGTTCCTCCATAATCAAAACATATGATTGTGCAACTCAGTATCCCATGCAAAAGAATAAAAAATAACAAATATCGTTAGTATATAATCAAGTATATAGTTATAGTACTAGTTCAGTAATACCATCTACTCTCACTAGTATCAGTAGTACTAGTAATACGATTTACTGTCACTAGTACTAGTAGTACCAGTAATACCGTTTACTCTCACTAGTACTAGTAATACCAGTTATACATGTGTCGTTTCTATTTACCTTCGATTTCTCTGATTTCATATAACAAAGAACGATTCATATGATAATTTACAACCAAAATAATATGATGACTCTAATAAATTTAGAAAACAAGTTTAATATTATAAAACCCATACAAAAAGAACAAATTTTCTAATCTACAAAGAGATCTCCAAAATTAGAAGAAATCTTTTAAAAGAGGGGTTTTCAAACCTAATTAAACCCTAAATACGAAAATTGCAAAGTATGTACAATATCTAACCTTCGAATTGCAGAGGAAAGGCTTTTAATCTGCTTGGCTCTGTTTTTTATTTTGACCAGATAAAGATCTAGAGAAAAAATCTAACGACGAGAGGAAGAAGATGACAAGTTTGCTCTGTTTTCTTTGGTTTGCTCTGTTTTGAGGAAGATTCAGTTATGTGAAAAAGAAGAACAGACGAAAAGAGGAAGAAATGAGTTTGCTCTGTTTTTTTTGGTTTCGGCGAGAATAGAAGAAACGAAGAAGAGAAATCGATGTGGAGGATTAAAATAGGGTAGAATTATTTTTTGTTTTATTTATTTATTTGAGTTGTTGAGAATTTATTAATAGTTTGTTGGATTAATTAATTAGGAAGTATAAATTATAATAATAGATAAAGATGAGGGTAAAGTGGTGAGAAAAGATACGGGAGGGTGGTTAGAATTTTTGTGTGGGTTTTAGGGCTTATAAGGTTAAGATCCCAATAAATGACTACATTTATAAATAAAATTAGATTTTTGTCCCGCATCAAAAGCGTAGAATATTGAAAAATAAAAAATATAATTTTTTATAATATACAAAAAAATAAAAACAAAAAAATCAAATGGCATATTTCTCATAGATGAATATATCTTATTTTACAAATTTTAATTTGCATGACACTTAGATGAATTTATCTTATTTTATAAATTTTAATCTGCATGACACTTAGATTGAATATAAACAAATATGTTTTAGATTATAGGTTGTCAAAATTATTTGAACTCACCAAACCCAAAAAATATCATGTTAGTATGTAAATCTTCTTAAATAAAAAATTTCAAAATAATAATAAAAAGTAAAAATGATGATTTTCTAAATTCAATTTTTAAAGTTTGATTTGTAAAGTTGTACGCTTATACCAAAAACGCAACATTAATTAGAATAATATGGATAGAATTAAATGATATAATAAAAAATAATTATATGATCTGAAACAATCCAGCCCTTTTTTTTTAATTTGGATTATTATTCTCATAAATAATAATCCTCAATATCAATTCTAATCCATCAAACAACCAGCGGAAACAAAACTCAATTAAACCATTCAAATAACCAATTGATCAAACCAACAATAACCAATTCCAATTCAATAATTCCAAGAATGACCAGCAACCTAACCAGCAATTCTAAACAACATCAAATCACAACTCAACAAGACCCTAGATCATCCTCTTCTTCATAGCCATGATTCCACGATCACACTTTGCTTTTGCCTACATCACATGGCAAAACGAGATGCATGAGTATTATCACAAATATTCAGTGAGACGGTCATTCCATTACCGGCTATACACACAGGCACGATGAAATATCAAGACACACTAGCAATCAACTCATCAAAGCAACACATACACAAACCAAAACACGTCTGGTGTCGATCGACACGAGCTGCAGAATCACCCAGAATCGAATCTTCTCCTCTCTGGTTCGATTCTAGCCTGCACCGTATCAATTTCCTACAAAACAACATCAACAAACACACCAAAACAGCACGTATACATGAAGGAATAATCCTCCAAACCAATCAATCATTCATTCCACACAAACAAACATCGTATCTTGTTAATCTATTCACCCAAATAAGCCATGGTCACGTACTCACCTTGATTTCGAAAATTGACAAGGACCAACACGAAATCAGACCCTTCCCAGCGTAAGACCCCTCTGATTTCTTTCTCTTTCTCTCGAAATCACCAATACTCGATCCTTTCTCGCTCCTACGGCCTTCAACGAGTCTCTCCATGAACAATCTCAACCAAAATCTCCTCTTCTCTCTCTCAACCACAAAAATCACTTCAACTCCGTTTCTCGTCCAAAAAGAGGCTGCTTGTGTATATATAGCCGAGCCCTAGGGTTTTCCAACCCAAAATCATTAACCGAACGATTTAAAATTGAACTGATCGAACCGACAATTACTAGTGTCGATCGACACCCCTCTTGGTGTCGATTGATACCCTCCTAAATCATACCAAAAATTTCAATTTTTGGTTCACGAGCGTTACATGATCAATCACATATAGTATCCAAATGGATATAATACAATTTTTATAAAATAATTAAGATTATTAAATGATTCATCGTTAAAAAAATTATGTTATATAACTTTTAAATATTAAAATGTTACTCCCACCGTTTCTTATTATTTGATGTTTTAGAAAATTTGTTTTGTTTCATTTTAATTGATGTTCCAAATTTCTATGTAAAATTAATTGTGGTTTTGTTGTTTTGACTATTTGAATTCTGCAGATTGATTTTTTATTGGTTGAATTGTTTTATAATTGATAATAAAACATGTTTTAGTTGGATTTAAATTAGTAACATATGTAATTGTAAGTTAATGTTAAAAAAATAATGTAAATATGTAGAGATTTCCAACAGAGCATATAGAATTCATTAGAATGTTTTGATTGGTTAATTTAATTAATGTATTACTTAAAATTTTCATTGAGTGATACATAAGATTTTTTTACTTAATGTCTCCTTAATTAATATATAAAGTATGTTTGAAAGATAAACAAGAAATTTCAATTTTGAATTCTACAATTTGTCCAATTACCGTGTATTTATAGGAAACCCACATATAAAATGTTTGGGTGAGAGTTTAAAAAAAAAACGCGAAATTTTATTTTAATCTAAAGAAAAACACTAGTAATGTAATGAAGCAATTACAAAACTTTAAATTTGTAAAAATCCGTCGAAATAGTCGCGGTGGTGATTAAGTGGTTGAAGATTCACCGTAAATGTCCTTCAAAAGAGTTCGGGTCTTTTTTTTTTTTTTTTTTTTTTTTTCAATTTCAATCATCTTTGACCGCCTATAATTGTTTTCAATGGCAAAAAATACTAAAATTTTTAATTTTATTTTATTTTCGTTACACGTAATGGATCTATGGGTAGTTCTGGTTTTGTGATACACCTCATGGTTTGTGATACACTTCCATTCTTGCTGCTTAGTTTTTTGAATTCTTATTCATAGTATTTTTGACTCTTTTCTAAAACTCAAAAATAAGAAGCATTAATTATAACTAAAGATTGATTTAAATACAGTTTTACATTTAAAATAGAAAAACATATACATAAACTGAATATTCTAGAGAGATTAGTCTGAGTTTTGGCATGACTTCCCCAGTTGAAAAAAATCCGTCTAAATGTGCTCATGTTAAGTTGACTTTTAAAAGCATTTGTTAACTATTAAATCCCGACTAAAATGTATTTCCTCCTTATAGATTAGCCAGGATTCCAAAATCGACGTTAGAGAGACAATTGTGCGTAAATTATGATTGTTAGAGAGAGGTTTGCAAAACTAACTCAAAACAAAATGTCAAATGCAAAACTAGTGAGAGTGGTTTCATAATTGGGCCTTAAATATGTGAAGACATATCCATATTTGATCCCAAATAGTGGGCTAGAATCTTCTTCTTTTTTCCTCAACATTTTGGGCTAGAATCTAATTGGCCTAAACTGATAACAATTTCATAGATGCTTTTGGTTGGATCGTTGATGGTTTTAATTTCATATATATATAATCGGCCGAATAGTTTATGTCATGTCATTATGTAATTCCCAGACTGTTACCCAATTTCGAGTTTGTGTCTCAATTTCTTTTTATAATTTTGTGAAACAGATTTAACAACATAATTATTGTCTCTAGTATTATAAACATCAAAAATTTTAACATATAATCGCAAACGTAAACATTTTCATAAAATCGCGAACATACACAAAAATGTGTACGTATGTTTGAAAATCTAAACAGTTGCTATCTTTCTGTCATTAGAAACAGTAACATAAAATATAGTGAACTGTACAAACAAGCAAGTTATGAGACACATACGACACAATGTTATTTTTATTTTTTTGCTAAACAAACATATGATACGATACAATTCAAGTTATGAAACACATACGATACAATTTCAGTTTGCTTAGTCCACTAAAATAGTTCTACTTGTTGATATTTATTGAATTCCTAATTAAGGTTGGGTTAGGATTAATATATATATTCCTGATTCATTTAGAATTATGGTTAAATATATATTTCTGAAAAACAACTCCATGAATACCGGATTGGTTATATATATATATATATATATACGATTATGTTTCTTTTTTTGCATATTCTGTTATAACACTATTCAATTTAAAATTTGTATATATAGAGTCATAGAGAGAGTTAGACATACGAAGGGAGAAGTGGTACAACATGTTTGTGAAAGAAAGAAAAAAAGGAAAATAAACGTGGACAAATGAAATGTAGATAAGTGTTAAATCTAAAGCTATGTTAAAGAAAGAAAGTGAAATAGCTTTCGGGTTTTCATAGGTTTCTGGAACTCGAGATGTCCCCTAACTAGTTTTCTTCTTGCCCATCATCATCCTCCATTTTTCTATATATATGTACAACTCCAAAGTTTATTTTCCTAAGTGAAGACAAATTTTATCACGTGGGAAAGAATTCTAGGAGTACTTACTTGTGTTATTGATTCGAGCATCATTATCAATGAGACCCCAGAAAGTTTTTAATTTATAATATTTTAATAATTTTTATTTAAATTTATTAATTATTTAAATATTAAATTATTAAATAAATAATGAACTAGTAATATAGAGACACGTGGCAGAAACTGATATGTGACTATCTCAAAAGTCTCACTCCAATGAGACGTTTCTTGTAAAAAATCTCATAAATTCTTTTTTTCTTTTTATTTTAATGAGATGATACTCTCATAGTATCATTGATAATGATGCTCTAATGTTTATAGAACGATCTCTAATTCAGTGGTTAAAAATTATTTAATTTGTTGACAGGTTTTACAAATTATTATCTTTCTCGTTTATCCATATTATTTTGTCTATTCGAAAATACTTAGTGAAATTTTACTGATATTTATTATGTTTTCATCACATAACTGATCGTAATTGATAAATAGAATTTTTTTTTTTTGAAACATGATAAATAGAATTGCTATGGGGTATGACCGTATGAGAAGATAAGATTGTACCATATCCTTTACATGAAAGGTATATTATTACTGTATTTTATTTGGTTTTATGGCTCGATCAACCAATCAACCAAAATTAGATAACTATGAAGTTTGCTTAACCACAAGTCGTACAGTGTACTATGTACTGGTCTCATTATAAGCTATTATTGTTTCAAGTCGACAAAATGATTAACTGTAAGCTTCGTTTATCGAAATCTATATTTTAAGCAGTGGCTAGTACAAGAATTTTGTCACTTAATTTGATGGTGTAGTTTTAACTTATTAGATATTTCAAATTTGCAACATTTTTAACTCTTACTACTTTTAACTTCTCTACACTTTAAATAGAGGAGAAATTTCAACTTTGCTATTCTTTATATGTATTTTTCCAAATATTTAATATAATTCAGATGGAAAAACTGTTTTACATTTAAAATAGAGAAAGGAAGAAACTACAAAAACTGTTGCTGTAATTAAAGAAAAAGTTATCAACGGTTCGATCCTTTAATCTACAACTTTTTATTTTATTTTTGTCAAAATCTATAATATTATTTACTTATTAGATATATAAACCGATGCACAAATACTGACGCATATATTCAAGCTAAATGTAGTACTACCAATTTGTAGCATTCAAGTTGTGTCTGCTCTCCTTCTTGGCTATCACAATTTCTGTTTTATAACTATTTTTCATATTCGCTAAACTTATTTTTGGTTGAATTTTTTTCGTAATATATATTATAAATAATGATATATAATTAAAATAAAACTATCTCTAAATGTATAGAGTAGATCCCAAAAAAACTCAAACGATATGACCAGTCAAAAACACCGCCATTGATTAGTATAATCTTATCAAATGACAGAATCGATTAATGTAAGTACTAAATATGTATACAACATGTTAAATCACATAATCACGTCATAATTTGTTGCTTATCAATTAGAATTATATGGTCTGATGACATAAAATTGCAAAAATTTGTTAGGGATAATCGATAGTGAAGTAGTTACAAGAGATAAAAGAGAACATTAAAAAATTAGCGTTATATAAATAGATTAGGTAATTGACTTGCAATGTGTGCGGATATGAAATTTTTTTATAAAAATAAATTAACTATGTTATTTAATAACACGATTTTACCATCTATAAAAAATATACATGATTATTTGTTTTCATCTTCTTATACATGTAGAAAATTAATGTTTGGAATAATCTTTTTATCCTCAAAGTTGGGGTTTTTCCGTTTTGTAGAATGTGTAATTATTTTGAGTAAAATCTTGAAGATTATGATTTTCCGTTTTATAAATATTTGTGTTAAAATAAAATATAAATGATAGATAATAATATATAAAATTTCGTAATTAGTAAACGAATGTTTTAACATATTGGAAAATTAGATATTCTAAAAAACATAAAAAAACACACAACTGCAATTTAAAAAAACACAAAACAAACAAAATATAATTTTTATTCTTTTTTTTTCCTAGGCGATTCATCCGCGGCATAGCCATGCATAAATAATTTATAAACTTCGTCAATGGCAACGTTATCACTCATTCATATTTTGTTTTTTTTGGTTTTGACATGTGTAATAAAGTCTATTAGTTTTCTAATTATCTACATTTGATTTTTGTACTCTTCTAGGTTTTCTTTTGTTAGTTCCTATGTTTCTTATTCTTTTTATTGTATTGGTCTAATGAAAGTCTTTTTCCCGGTTTATAAATTCAATCTAGAATCACTAATTCAATGTAGAATAGGTAGGTTCGTTCAAAGGACCAGCAATACACTCTAATTCTATGGGATACAAATTCAGCTAAGCAATCAAAGTAGTTTAAAGTTGTCACGATTTATCAAGCAAATAAATGTAAAGTCGGTGTAAACAAATTATGAAAAGTGTTAGGTCAAGGGAAAATATCTCAGAGATTAGATCATCAAGAACCAAGCAATTATTCAAGTTATCAATTAGGAACCAATCTAGAACTTAACCATAAAATTAAGAGGACCCACTGTCGTGGCGTCAACTACTTCATCAATCAATCTAACACCCTAAACTGTCGTTTGAGATTACAAAGAATGATGAGCATTAAAGATTATGATCGATTTGTTCACAAGTCGCCTTAACTTCAACTGTCGTTGGCTACCATCTATGTTTATTCAAGCAGTTCACAACACTTTTGATGAGTGAATTAAACCTAAAATCAAAGGCTAAGTGATCAAGCTAGTCTAGGCATTAAGAACAACATAGGTGGAAATATCAAATATATTTCAAATCCTATCTACGCGTGGTTCGCAAATCCCTAATCCCATCGAACCTTTAACCTAACTTGGAGAACTACTCAATCATGATGGATCGAAACACAACAAATGAGATGAAAGAACTCATAGATAAATTAATGAAAAAGATAAAGAGTTTAGAAATCTTCTCCAAAGGATGGATGACAATCTTCAAATCTCACAAAAACTCAAAACAATGTATCAAATCTCTCTCTCTCTCTCACATGTTCTCTCTGTTATTTTCTGCCTCCCCTTGAAAAGTGTTCGAAAAATATGTGATAAAGGGGTCTGGGGCGGCTAGGATTGATTGGAGAAAACCTAGGTGGCGAAAATAGGTTTACTAAAAATTTCCAAAAGTGGATCTTCTGGGGAGCAGGTCGGTCGATCGGGAGCGGGTGCTCCTTTTCTCCAGAATCTTCAAAAATATCATGTTTCTCTCCTTTTTCGCCAAGTCCCATTGCAAGTTCCAATCCTCCATTCCAGCTACTTTTAGACCTAGAATGACTCAAAATAGAATGAAAGACTCGATAAAAACCTACAAAACAAAGGTTAGAATGCGCCAAAAATGCATTATATCAATTCCCCCACACTTAGATCTTTGTTTGTCCTCAAACAAATTCAAGACCAAGTGAAGGAGAAAAGTTTGAAAATGCGCGAACTCTCTCATCCTCAGTGAACCGAGTTAATAACCTTCAATCTGCAGACCACATAATCCAGAATATGAATAGCAAAGCTTTACGAAAACTCCTCAACACATTCTCAACCTAGTCTCATTTCCCAAACACAAACTCAACGCATTCAAAGTTGCGTGAGGGTCTCGCTAAAGGCACCATTTAGGGTAGACGACGCTAAAGGATTTAAGGCCATTTAGAGGTGGAGTTCAAAGAGTTTAAGTGTTTAAGGGTTACCCGATGTTCGTAGAGGATGCAGGATATCGCACAAAATTGTAAGAGAGAATAGGTCCGTTGATATTCCATATTCTCTAAACCACTCTTTCTTTCTTCCAACCTCTCAAACTTCTCATCTAACCATCATTCCCCCTTGGGTATACTCGTTGTGCAGAGAGACATTTTCTATTTTAAAGATTTACCACTCTTCATCATCGGATTATTATTATTATTTTTTTTTGTTGAGATAAAGATGATGATGATGAAGAGGGTTTCAATTACAAGCGTGTCTCTCTCAAACACGAAGATAAATAGAGTTGTTGTACATACCCAAGTGGAGCTCATCATTGTCATTCATTCCTTGTGGATTTTTGTTCCACCTCTTTATAAAACCATCTTTTGAAAATAGGAGCAGGTGCTCTATTGCGGGAGCAGGTGCGCTTGTTCTTCAGAAAGAGTGATTTAGAGGTTGCGTCGACCCAAGTCTCTCCGGCTCTTTTGCGCATATGCTGCACATATGACAATGAAGTAACAAGAGTGCAAGAGGTCTGAAAAGAGGTATGGTTTAAGGAGGGTACTAACTAAAAATGAGCTAGCTATTCAGGAACAACAAGAGTGATAAAAAGAATAAGGAGTCCTGAATATGATTCGTTTCCCTAATCTAGTGCCAATAGCGAGAAGAATTTTCGGTCAATATGAAACCTGGAAGATAGTTTATTGAAGTGTTCCAGTTGTTCCTTGTACCCATGCTCTGTAGAAATGGTCACTAGAGAGAAAGTTAAACACAAATAGTTCAATTATCATCATAAGAGATGGTCCTAATTCCCAACAAAGTTTTTGATTCAATAAAACCAAACTAAAATTGACTCAACAGGACATAAAAAGAAAACAACCAAAATAAACGGCATTAGTAGCAACTCCCCCCATACTTACTTCACACCAACTCGGTGTGAGAATAAATCAAGAGAAAGTGAAAAGAAAGAAATAAAAGCATAAAGGAAAGCATAAAATAAATTGTTTGTGATGAATACACTGGTCGGATAGAGAAGCGATGGATTTCTGAAAGAGGTTCTTGGTCCTCTTGGTGGGCCTTAATCCGAATTTCGAATGTTTACCCGGGAAAGCAGGTGCTCTGTATTGTGGAGCAGGTGCTCTGTATTGTGGAGCAGGTGCTCCCTTCCGATTCACGTCTCCAATGGGCAGGTCGATCCTGAGGTGAACCGCAGAATTGGCTTTTGATCTCATCGTTTTGGATTGATCGATCTACCCAAAGGATCGGTCGATCTTTCCTCCGTATGCTCCATTTTTTTTTTTTTTAAAAACCTGAAACACTTAGAACTAAAACTAAAAGTTAGTAATAAAAGAAATCAAAATCAAAAAGTTAGTAAACTTACCAGTGGGTTGCCTCCCACTAAACGCTTGTTTTAAGTCATGAGCTTGACTTGGATCTCATGTGTAAGTCAGGAAGATGAGCATGAGAACTTTCTCCAAAACAAGCTCTCCAATCAGTAAACTTCAGCTTCAGAACCTTGCTCAACATAGTTTTCACAGCTTTTTCACCTTTCTCTTTCAGCTCAGATGTGAGAATAACTCTAACCTTGGAGAAAGGTTTCAAAATCCCTTTGGACTTTACCTTGTACTCAATCGTGTCACCAACACGTCTCTGAGGTACTAAAATCATATTAGAATTGTCCTTGATTCTTTGGCTCGTCACCTTCTCCTTTACCCTGCTATTTTGACTGGTCTTCTTTGTTCTGATAAAAGGGTCCCCCTCCAGGACTTCCTTGACCTCACTCTTATAATTAGAATCTTTCTTTGTCACTATTTGCAGCTTATCTCCATTGATAACGGTAACACAAGATGCAAGTTTGGCTGCTTCATTAGTGGGTATAGCTTTGTAGAAGACCTGCTTGTCAATATTAGAGAATGAGACTCTTCTATTAGGCAAATCCACAATTGCACCCACTGTCGCCAGAAACGGTCTTCCAAGAATCAAAGGTATACCAGGATCTTCGGTCATCTCCACCACTTGAAAGTCAAGAGGAACAAGGCAATTTCCTACTTGAACAAGTAAATCATGAATAGTATCATGTGGAACCTTGGTGGAAGAGTCTGCAAACTTAAGAGATATATTAGCAGCTTTCATCGTAGTAATCCCAAGCTTCTCTGCAATAGCCTTATATATGAGATTGATAGAAGATCCATAATCGCAGAGAGATTCTTTAAATTCAACTCCTGCAATGGAGCATGGAACAACAAACATCCCAGGGTCTTCTAGCTTTGGCAACTGCTTCATTAAAGATGATGTATTCTTTGCTTCTGCAAAGAGAGTCTTGACTACTGTGAGACTTTTCTTGGTATCCTTGGAAAACTCACGGTATGCAGGATCAACTCTATATGCCTCTTCAAAGGAGATATCAGGAGGAAGCTCACTCACCATCTTATTGAACCCAACCAGCTTCTTGTCATCAATCTCATATTTCAGTCTTTGAGGGTATGGGATCCTAGGGATGTATGGTAATGATTCGACAGTTTATTCTGCTTTCTCTGGTCTAAGCGATGCTGAGACAATTTCTACCTCACTCTGAACTAATATCACATTGCGATGTTTTTTGGGATTTGTTTCAACTTTTCCTGGAAGAGTCCCTGGTGGTCGCTTAGCTGATGCCGAGATCTAAGCTACCTGAGTGTCAAGCTTCTTCATGTGGTTGCAAACAGCTTCAAGTCTACCATTGAGATCCGAGTACATGGCGTTTACCTGCGTTTTTATTTCAGTGGCAGACTTATATTGATTAACCATTAGCTGCTGCATCATACTCTTAAATTCATCCTGAGAAGTACTTCCAGAGCTCGCAGGAGCCTGAAAGTTAGTAAACTGTGGTTTTTGACCTTGGAAAGGAAGGAACGTTTTGCCTTGGAAACCTTGAGGGAAAGTCTTCTAGAAACCTTGATCTTGAGGTTTTTGGTTTTGAAGACCGGTTTGCTGCGGATAAACCTGGTCATGCGGATTCTCAACGTTTGTACTCCTATAGGAGAAGTTCGGGTGACTCCTATAATTCTTGTTGAACCCAAGGTTTCGCACAAACCCTTGGCCATTCACATAGCGGACCTCTTGCTGACCACAATCTCCTTCTTCACTCATCTCCTCAGAAAGTGGTTCACCATTCTCATCAACAAAAAGAACCTTCCTTTGGTTCCCTTTGAGCAACAAGTTAACCTTAGCCGTATGGTCATCAATCTTTTGAGAATCCATCCCACCAATCTTCTTGGTTCTATCATACTCTGGGGACTTGTTTCTAGAACTCACAACCAAGTTTTCAATAAGCTTATACCCACCCTCTCTGGTCTTAGTCATAAAATCACCATCACTCGCAGTATTCAAAGCATTCCTATAATCCCAATCAACACCATCATAGAAGATACCCAGCAAATTCTCATCAGTGAACCCATGGTGTGGACACTCTCTCTTGTACTCTTTGAACCGTTCCCATGCCTCATAAAAGGACTCTCCTGAATGTTGCTGAAACGAGGAGATCTTGTTCCTTAGGCTCGCGGTCTTGGTTTTGGTGTAAAAGTGGTCTAAGAACGCTGCTCTACATTGTGTCCAAGTCGTGATAGATCCAGCTGGTAAAGACTAGAGCCAACGGGAAGCTTTGTCCACAAGTGAAAAAGGGAAAAGCTTACACTTTAAGAAGTCCGGGTTCATCCCATTAAAACTCGTTGTGGAGCAGATCTCCTCAAAGTTCTCTATATGGTCCACTGGAATGTCTGCGGAAAGTCCATGAAACAAATGCTGCTTAACCAGCGATATCAACTGAGGCTTTATCTCATAGCCTTGCCTTTCAACAGCAGGTGGAACAATAGCAGCTCGGTTCTGGTAGAAAGCATGGGGATTGTCTATATCCCCAATGGCACGCTGCTGTTCGCGAGCATGTTGCTGCTGCCGCCATATCATTATCACCTTGTCCGCCCATGTTGGCGAGATTAGGTCTTGTTTGTCTGTTTTTTCGTTCTAGTCTTGCAAGTTCCAGGTTACTCAAAGTTACGAGGGGAGTTTGAAGATTTCTCCTAGTTGTCCTTGAGTTCATGCACCTGAAACACACGCAAGAAAAACAAAAGAACGAGTTTAGTACTTAGCCTACAAACGTATATTAAAACTAGAAGTATCGAGTTGGTCCCCGGCAACGGCGCCAATTTGATGAAAGTCTTTTTCATGGTTTATAAATTCAACCTAGAATCACTAATTCAATGTAGAATAGGTAGGTTCGTTCAAAGGACCAACAATACACTATAATCCTATGGGATACAAATTCAGCTAAGCAATCAAAGTAGTTTAAAGTTGTCACGATTTATCAAGCAAATAAATGTAAATTCGATGTAAACAAATTATGAAAAGCGTTAGGTCAAGGGAAAGTATCTCTGGGATTAGATCATCAAGAACCACGCAATTATTCAGGTTATCAATTAGGAACCAATCTAGAACTTAACCATAAAATTAAGAGGACCCACTATCGTGGTGTCAACTAATTCATCAATCAATCTAACACCCTAAACTGTCGTTTGAGATTACAAAGAATGATGAGCATTAAAGATGAGGATCGATTTGTTCACAGGTCGCCTTAACTTCAACTGTCGTTGGCTAAGGACGAATCGCCCATCTATGTTTATTCAAGCAGTTCACAACACTTTTGATGAGTGAATTAAACTTAAAATCAAAGGCTAGGTGATCAAGCTAGTCTAAGCATTAAGAACAACATAGGTGGAGATATCAAATATATTTCAAATCCTATCTACGCTTGGTTCGCAAATCCCTAATCCCATCGAACTCTTAACCTAACTTGGAGAACAACTCAATCATGATGGATCGAAACACAGCAAGTGAGATGAAAGAATTCATAGATAAATTAATGAAAAAGATATAGAGTTTAGAAATCTTCTCCAAAGGATGAAAGACAATCTTCAAATCTCACAAAAACTCAAAACAATGTATCAAATCTCTCTCTCTCACGTGTTTACTCTGTTATTTTCTGCCTCCCCTTGAAAAGAGTTTGAAAAATATATGATAAAGGGGTCTGGGGCGGCTGGGATTGATTGGAGAAACCCTAGGTGGCGAAAATAGGTTTAATGAAAATTTCCAAAAGTGGATCTTCTGGGAAGCAGGTCGGTCGATCGGGAGCGGGTGCTCCTTATCTCCAGAATTTTCAAAAAATATCCAGTTTCCCTCCTTTTTCGCCAAGTCCCATTGCAAGTTTCAATCCTCCATTCCAGCTACTTTTAGACCTAGAAAGACTCAAAATAGAATGAAAGACTCGATAAAAACCTACAAAACAAAAGTTAGAATGCGCCAAAAACGCATTATATCATGGTTTTTTTGTCTTATTCAATATATATTTTTTTTCTCCTTTCGGTTTAATTTTCTTTGTCTTCGTGCTCCTCTTCAATTTCTTCTTTGTTCTTTTTTCTTTCTTACTCTTCAACTTATTATCCTCTTTCTTGTAGAATTGCTACTTTCGACCGAAATCGCTAATTTTTTTTCATTCTTTCAGTTTTGTCTTTATCTTCCTCTTCCTTCTTTTTCTAACTTGTTTTATTTCTCTTATTTTCCTTGTTCTTTTTCGTTGTCTTTGTCTTTTCCTTCATATTTTTCTTTGTCTTTATCTTCTTTGCCTTTTTCATTTTATTCTTTCGGTTTTTCTTCTTCTTCCTAGTCTTCACCGTTTTTGTCTTATCCGACTCTTTATTCTAGTTTTTTTTTAGTCTGTGATTTAACTTAGTTTTCTTCTTCGTTTTTGAAACAACCCAACCCGTGAAATTTAAAAAATTTCCCTTTCAGAATATTATTATCACAAATAATAATTCTCAACGGGTTAACACAATACGCGGAAAACAATACAACAATTAAACCAATCACCACATTCCGTAAATCTCATACTTTACTAAATTACTAAACAATTCCAGTTCAACTCAACAATTCCAATACAAAACGATCACCAATCCAAAATCCAAAATCACTAGCAACCTAGCAATCCTAACAATATCAGCCACGAAACCGAGACACTAGATTATCTCCTCTTCCCGACCACGATTCCACGATCACACATGGTCTTTACCTGCATCACATGGTTATACGAGATGCGTGAGTATTATCACAAATACTCGGTGAGACGGTCATCCCATCTACTAGGCTATACACACAAGCATAAGAAATTAATACAATACCAGGGTGAACAATCAACAACGCAAGCCACGAACAATCAACACAAGTTTGCCCAAAACAGGCATGCGTCGATCGACACAACCACCATGTGTCGATCGATGCATCCAGTGTGTCGATCGACACACAACCTCGGTGTCGATCGATGCACTGTATTGTGTGTCGATCGACCCAACATCACAGATCCCACGATCGAACCTATCCTCTCATGGATCGATCTTGGATCGAATCACATCGATCCCTGCACACAAAACACACAAAATCCACCAAATAACAACAATCAAACGCATCCTATCAATCCATTTACCCAGATAAGTCATGGTCACGCACTCACCTTGGATCTGGAAAGGAAAAGGAAGAGAAACACCCAGAATGAGAAGAATAATCCTCAAGGATTCGAAATCCACTTCTGATTCGTGAAGAACAAGCCTCAGCAACGATCTCCCGAACCTCCCAACGAATCTCCTCTCACAAATATCTCTGGAAACTCTTTGGAACTTTTCTGAAAACTTTATGGAAACTCTAAAGTCCCAAAAACGCGGTCAACCCTTATTTATAGGGAAGCCTAGGGTTTCACCCTAAACCGGTTCGCAAACTGACACTTAAATCGAACCGATCCGGTTTGATTTAACTTTGCGTCGATCGACGCACAACCAAAAATCACAAACTTTGGTTCGCGGTCGTTACAGTTTTTGATATCCTCTTTAGTTTCATCATCGTCTTTCTTAGTTTTCAGTTTCTTCAAAGGTTGTTAATTGCGGTCGAGGTTGCTATGTTTCTTTCTATTTGTTTTTTTCCTACTTTTTCTTGTCTTCTTCGTTTGGTGTTTTATTTCTTCTTCGTTTTCTCTTTCTTCTTCTTCCAATATATATTATTTCTCTTCTTTTCTTTTTTCTTCTTCGCCTTCTTCGTCTACTCGGATTTCTTCCTCTTTATCTTCTTCTATTCCAACTTCTTATTTTTCTTCTAATTCTTTTTCGTTTTCTTTTTCTAATTTTGCTTTGTCTTTTTTTTTTTTAATTTTTCTTTTTTTTCCTATTTCTTTTGTTTTTTTTCATCATATTTATTTTATCTAACTTTTTTTTTGCTATATGTTATTTTTTTTAATCGTTGTTTTCGTATTCTCCTTCTTCTTCTTTAGCTTCTTCATCTTGTGGTCTTTCTTCTTTCATCACTTTTTTGTTTTCTTCTCCGACTATTTTTAATTCTTTTCTCAAGATATATTTTAAACTAAGGAATATTGCTCTAACATTTATAAGATTTTAAAAGAGGTGAAGAATTGTAGGATTTTGTCATTATAATTTAAAAGTGTTGGGTGATTCTTTTTTTTTTTTTTTACTTTGAATGTGTTAGATAGTGTAGCGATTATTTATTCTTCGATAACAAAGTTGATTACTACTTTGCGATAATAACTCTTTTACAGAAAAAGCCTTAGTTTCTTCTGCTTAGATTACCAATATCCAACTCTTTAGATCTAGAAAAATTATTACTATATATATGTTTTTTGCGTAGACCGCAAGAATGAATTAAAAACTCAAATGAGGATTTTAATTTTTTAATTTTTTTTGCATTGTAGAAACAACCGTCTCAATAGATACTATGGGTGGGCATTCGGTTTTCGGTTTCGGTTTCAGTTCGGTTTTTCGGTTTTTCGGTTTTTGATAAATTGAGTCCATATCGCACCGAAATTGTTTCGGTTTGGTTTCGGTTCGGTTTTCCTCAGTTTCGGTTCGGTTCGGTATCACAAAATAGAAGTCCATAATATACCGAAATCCGACTTCGGTTCGATTTTCGGTTTCGGTTTCGGTTTCGGTTTGAAAGCATTGTTGCTTCCAAGCTGTTTCCCCAATGCATTCTCAACTCTTGCCATCTCAAGCACGATCCTAGCCGCTCCTCCAGCAATCACACCTGTACCCGGTGAAGCCGGTCTAAGCATAACCTTTGCTGCCCCGTAATCACCCTTTGATCTGTAACCAAATTAATAATCCAATACCTTAAAATCCAAACAACACACGGAACCAAACATATACAAACAGAGAGCCTCACAAAGTCCCATAACACCAATGCTTAAACTACACAAACCATCACATCCTACGAGACGACGAAGCATACGGGCACAATACTTAGTTCCATTCCCTATAGAGACATGTTCTTGATTCTTCAATTCAAACATTAGGGCACAATACAAACATGAAAATGAAAACTTTACCTGTGAGGGAAAGTGAGGTACTTAGTCATGGGGACTTGAACAATGTTACGCCTAGCATCAATAGCGGATTTTTGAACAGCAGCAACAACTTCCTTAGCCTTAGCGCAACCAACTCCAACATTTCCATGTTTGTCTCCAACAACAACAATGGCTCTAAACTTCAATTGCTTACCTCCTTTTACAACTTTAGTGACTCTCCTCACTTGCACAACCCTCTCTTCAAACACATCTCAGATCTTATCCTTCTTAGGCTTCGAACCACCAATTCCTCCATTATTCTTCTTAATCTTCGAGTCCATTACATTGACGTCTTTTCCGAGCATACTCTCTCCATTATACGCCGAACCGTACAGCTCCTCGTAAGCCGTCGCGATCTCAGCCTCGGTCTCGTCGGCTCCTTCGTCGAAATACGGCGGCGCCACGAAACCATCTGGAGCAACCGGCGGATCGAAGATGGCATTCTCGGTGATTTCGGTTTTGATTTAAACCGAACCGAAACCGATCCGAATCAATCAATTTTCGGTTTTCATATCGGTTTTTGGTTTAAACCGAAACCGAACCGAAATCGTGGACTGTAAATTTGGCAGTCCATTCGGTTTAATCCGACAAACCAAAACCGAAACCATACTATTTTTTCGGTTCGGTTTTTCGGTTTAAGTTATATTTGCCCACCCCTAATAGATACTATGGATTTCTTTAAATTTTTTAAAACAAAATATTTTGGGATAATTGCAAAAAATGTCATTTTTGGTGTTTGTATTTTAAAAAATATCATTATGAATTATTAATTTTCAAAAATAACACTAATTAAAGTTTGTTAAACCCTAAATCTTAAAATTCTAAACTCTAAAAAATATTTTGACCCCAAACAAAACTTAAACTAAAGTCTAATACAACATAGTTAACCCAAACATAAATTATTGAGTTAATTTTTTTGAAAAAGTAACATTTTCGAAAAGTGGTATTAATATTAGCCGATTATGTGTTTTTAAAATTTAAATCTTATTATACTCAATAATAATTTGTATTTTGTTCAAATTTTGAAAAAAAAACAAATTTATTATATTCGGATCTCGCGTAAATGTTTTTTTGAAAAGTTTTAAGAAATACCACTTTTCAAGTGTCACTTTTCTAAAATGCCACATTTTCAAAATCTTTGCAAAAATGCTACTTTTTCAAAATTATTTATTCATTAGATTATTTATTTTTAGGTTAACTATGTTGTATTATGGTTTAGTTTTGAGGGTTTATGAGTTTTTAGGGGTCAAAACATTTTTTAGGGTTTAGAATTTTAAGATTTAGATTCTAAAAATTCATAATTAGTGGCATTTTGTAAATAGACAACACATAATAATATTTTTGTAAATGTACACACCAAAAATGATATTTTTGCAATTGTCTTTTGTTTTTATGGTATGTTTTATTATTTACTTTACTACGGATTAAAAGAAGATTATCTCTTTCAACATAGTTAATATTATTATTATTGTCGAATGTTTGGGGTCATGATGTTCTTTAATTAAATGTTTTAGTATATAAGTTAAACTTTTTATGCATTTGTAAGAGATTACTAGGCAAGACCCGCGCCTTGCGCGGGAGTGAACTTCTCGAGAAAGTATACTGCTATAATGTTCATGAGAGAAGACTGTGAGTCTTCGTGCTTATACCAAAGCTCTGGTTTTTCGTTCCATCATTTGCAAGTGGTTTTGTAAAGGCTAATGATTTTGTATTGCACGAATGCTTTGAAGCAAAGCATATTTTATTGAATCTTCCCCTCCGGAGGATCAGCAATTGAAATTTTCGGGGTTTAATTTTGTAATATCTACTGCATATTAATTCGTTTCGAAACAATATGCAACTTCTCTGATAAAGTGTAAAGATTGCTAAAACGGGAATGATAATTGAAAGAGATCTCAGAGTATATACAAATTTGGTTAAAATTAACATCAATACCCTTATTGTTCTATATTATGTCTCTTTATTTTCACATTCCTATGAACACACCTTTTTATTATTTTGCGTTTTTGAATCCATATGATCAGAGAAGGCGTGTGGTTGTTAAAGTGTGACGAATTTTCTCTAATCTTTTCGGTTGTGATGGTAGTTTTTATAATTATTCAACCAATTTGAATTCAGGGTTTCTCGATGGCTTTAGATTCGTATTCATAAACAATAAAAAACTTCGATATAAAACTTAAAAGGTTTATATAATGCAGAACCTCTGTTGATGCCTTTTTGCATTTTTAATCATCTTGATTGAACAATATTAACCTTAACAAACAAAAGTTATTTTTATTAAAAGTAGTATTGATTTTTTTTTTTAAATTTACGTAAGTAAATCATTAGCTTCAAAGCAAATCTATGATCTTCGTGGAGCTTATCATCTAAAATTTGTTGTTTTGTTAGTCTTTTTATAAGCTCTGGTTTTTGGTTCCAAATATATTATGTTTCGAAACATAGCATATTTTAGAGAATGATATTCGTGAAAACATATTTCAAGGATGATCCACAGGATAATATAATGAATTCAGAAGAGCATTGAAAAACAAAAATAAGTCTATTATGTTTTCATAGAAACCGGAGGTAAGACACCTTATAGCTAAAGATTTTGAAAGATTTCTTTGAAAAAAACATTTGTTGTATGTGTAATCGCCTTTCCGTCTTTGTCGGTGATAAGAATCTTTAAACCTTTTCTTGATGTAACTTTGGATACGGCAACATATAGTTGACCATGGGTGATGGTTTTGGTAGATATAGACCGACTTTCTCTAGCGTTTGACCTTGGCTTTTGTTGATGCTCATCGCGAAAGCAACTGCGATAGGAAATTGTCGTCGTCTCATACGGAAAGGGAATTTTGCATCTGGAGAAGAGACGAACACCCGAGGTATCAATACTATCTCACCCAACTTGTCACCAGTTATAATACGACCTTCTATAACTCGAGTAGCCATTTTCGTGATAAGTAGTCTTGTTCCATTACATAAACCACCTTTAGGGTCGATGTTTCGA
This sequence comes from Arabis hirsuta, assembly GCA_964056655.1. Classification (NCBI taxonomy): domain Eukaryota; kingdom Viridiplantae; phylum Streptophyta; class Magnoliopsida; order Brassicales; family Brassicaceae; genus Arabis; species Arabis hirsuta. The sequence goes on from OZ053303.1 coordinate 28,951,356, forward strand.
AGTTTTTAGCAAGTATATAATTTATAATTTCCAAAGCTAAGAAGTTATGTATATCTTCGTAAGGATAGTTTACAAAAACTTTATGCTCGTAAAGATAGCTAATTAGTTTGTTAAAAGTTAATTAATTATCTTTATGATATATTCTAATTTATTGCATACTTTACATTTTAGTTAAGTGTTAACATTTATCAATTAAACTAAATCGGTTAGTATCAAATTCAATTGATTAATCAATCGTTTGAAGAAATAACAACAATTAAATCGCAACAAATTAAAAATGAAGCCTAAATTGCCAAAATAAATAAGATCCATGCATATATTATATAAAGGAAAAACACCAACGAAGAAAAAATAATATAAGTATTATAACCAACGACTAATTGAGTTTTTCGACTTTGATATTGTCTTTCAGTCTCTTATCAACACCCGAAGAATCATTAGTTACACCAACTTCACGAGTCCTCTTCAAGCATTGAGTATTAGTTTCACCATCAATGTCAATGACATCAAACACCTTTGAGGAGGGAAGACAGAACGCATAAATATAATGTTGAGTTAAAATAAGCAAAAAGAATAACATATAGAAGTATATACCTCTCCATATAATTTTTGAAGAAAATTTATCAATCATAGAATTCTTATCCCAATATTTTTCAACTTTGAATGGTTGATAATGACTTTTTAAGTTGTCTGCACCGATTTTAATCTTGAAAAGCATCTTCTTGCCTTTAAGTTCTTGTAAGGCCAATGGCAAAACATCATCTTCAAACTATGTAGACCAATCAAGTTATGTTATTATTATATAAAATATATAGATTACGCTAACAAATATGTATATTTAATATATATATATATATATATATATATATATATATATATATATTAAATATATACCTCTGATACTTCTTGGGTTAACTCAGCAGCACTCTTGAGCAATAACTCCTTAGCAATCCCATCAAAAAGAATGAATCTAGCAGAATCTGATAAGGAATCCGATACATTTAGAACTAAGCGATACCTACAACACATGAAAATCAATATAATAAACTTAGGTGATATGTTGTAAGAAATATTTATAAAGAATTATAAATAAAACGATGAGTAAGTACTCAGTATAAAAATAATGACATTGCATCAACATCGGATATCCTACCACATTTCGCACAATCAAACATGGGAACATCACCATTAGCTGGAAATGGTTGAACAATTTGCTTACATCCAAGGCAGATGATATAATACCTGAAGCTTTCATCAATAGAATCTATAATTCTGACGGTCACACACTGATATTCCTAAGGAATTGAAAAGAAAAGAATAATCACGATTAAGATGGAGTGAATAATATATAAAACCAATGTATTATGAAATTACCTCTGCGGAGTTAACAATATCGTATATGGTCTTCTTCTTATTAAGGACGAAAAATTCTTCGTACAATAGAACACGAGGAGTGAGATTAGTATGACTGTTTTCCACAATTGTAAGTGTGAGATCATCGGCAGGAAGCCTAAAAGATGTTTATGTTGGAAGATCAAATTAGTAAGAACATGATAGTATATATACTTAATAACTCATAACATTAATCACGTACAGTGTGTTAAACCTAGCGACTTCCGGTAATGTAGGATTGAACAAAAATTGAGTCGCATCAAAGGAGTTGGTAATGGTCGGCCCGTGGCCCCACCCCTCTCCGACGGTTGATGCGTCAGTCCGGGAGGCTCGAAAGACTTGTTTAATAACCCTGCAAATCACCACGTGATCTTTCTTTGTGTTTTGTCCTCACTCACACGGTACTGAAAATGACTTCCCAGTGGGTCACCCATCCTTAAATTGCTCCAGCCCAAGCACGCTTAACTCTGGAGTTCTCTCTGGATGTGTGACGGAAAAGATAAGTGCACTTTGGTGATATAGGTAGTCAAATCAATTCTCTTAACCCTCTCCGCATGCACCACATATTTCAGAAACCGAGATGTTACAATCACCCCCACTAACTGATCGCAACGTCCTCGTTGCGTACCAGGATCGTTACCCCCGACAGTGTGACTCTCACACTCGTCAGGGTTCGCTCTGATACCACTTGTAACGCCTCGACCGCCGTCGAGCTATCAGTATGCAGGGGAAATTCTCATCCCCTCGAGAGAAATCCTCATCTCTCAATAACATACAGGGGAAATCCTCATCCCCTCAGAAGAAATCCTCATCTCCTAATGTGTCGATCGACACGAGTTAAAATCAGACCGATGGTTTCGGTTTCTGATTGCCGGTTTGGTATGCCGGTTTAGGGAACCCTAGGGTTCAGATAAAAAGCGGAAACAGTGGAGTTTGGCCGCATTACAGAGAAGAATCAAAGAGAGGAAGGGGTTTGAGAGAGAGAGGCTTTGTTCTTGAGAGGATTGTGAGTGAGAACAGCTTCTGTTCGGAAGTTTGAGAGGGCAAACGGCTGGGATATTCGAGACGGATTGGGGTGAAACTTGGTGGATAAGTTCTCCGATCTCTGCTCTTGATATAGGCAAAAACGGTTCGTCATTTCGTTGATTATTCATCGAGTTATGGCCGTTTGAACTCGTTGGGTCTGTGCAGATTAGTTGTCTGCGATCAGTCGGCTTCGGGGTTGATTTCTGATCTAACCAGAAAGACTCTGGACGCGATCCGTATACAGACGCGTAGCTGTGTCTGTCTAGTTTCCAGAACAGTTGTTCGTTTTGATTTTGGACCAGTGGTTCGTCGTCTACAAGTCTTTTTGTAACCGTTGGTTCCATTCTCATTTCGATTCTTCGAGGTGAGTGCGTGATCGTGGGTTTGTGTGGGCGTAGGGATTGATGGAATGCGTTTGCTTGGTGTTTCGTGTGTTTGTGGTTGGAATTGTGCAGGTGACTCGACGAATCACGACAGATTCGAGCCACGAGAGGATAAACTCGTTTTCTGGGTTGTCGTGTCGATCGACACCAGAGTGGTGTGTCGATCGACACCAGGGTGGTGTGTCGATCGACACCAGGATGGTGTGTCGATCGACACCAGGGTGGTGTGTCGATCGACACGGGCAGAGTCATATCGATCGACACCAGGGTTGCGTGTCGATCGACACAGGACGGAGTCATGGCGATCGACACCTAATGGTTGTGTCGATCGACACAAGGTCCCTATACTTGTTCGTGTTGGTTGTTCTTGTTGTTTGCTTGTGTGCTCATTCTGGTATTGTATTGATTGTTATGTCTATACTTAAATAACCCGTAGACGGGATGACCGCATCGCTGAGTATTTGTGATAATACTCACGCAACTCTTTTTGCCATGTGTTGCAGGTAAAGAGAAAATGTGATCGTGGAATCATGGCCAGGAAGAAGAGATGATCTAGGGTCACGTATGGCTGTGTGCTATTGTAGAATTGCTAGGTTGCTAGAGAATTCTGAATTGTAGTTTATTGGTTATTGGTTATTGGATTGTTGAATTGAACCGGCTAGATTTAATAAGTATAGGATTATTGAATTGATTGAATTGGTTTAATTGTTTTATGATTTCCGCATATTGTGTTGACCCAATTGAGGATTATTATCTGTGATGATAATAATCTGAAGGGAAAAATTTAAAATTTTTGGGTCGGGTCGTTTCATTTTGGTATCAGAGCAAACCCTGACGAGTGTGTGAGTCACACTATCGGGGGTAACGATCCTGGCACGCAACGAGGACGTTGCGATCAGTTAGTGGGGGTGATTGTAACATCCCGGTTTCAGGAACTATGTGATGCATGCGGAGAGGCTTAAGAGAATTGATTTGGCTACCTATATCACCAAAAGTGCACTTATCTTTTCCGTCACACATCTAGAGAGAACTCCAGAGTTAAGCGTGTTTGGGCTGGAGCAATTTAAGGATGGGTGACCTACTGGGAAGTCATTTTCAGTACCGTGTGAGTGAGGACAAAACACGGGGAAAGATCACGTGGTGATTTGCAGGGTTAGTAAACAAGTCTTTCGAGCCTCCCGGACTAACGCACCGACCGTCAGATAAGGGTGGGCCCATGGGCCGAGAGTGGGCGTGGGGCCCATTAGGAGATGAGGATTTCTCCTGAGGGGATGAGGATTTCCCCTATATGTTATTGAGAGATGAGGATTTCTCTCAAGGGGATGAGGATTTCTATCGAGGGGATGAGGATTTCTCCGGCATACCGATAGCTCGACGGCGGTCAGGGCGTTACAAATGGTATCAGAGCGAAACCTGACGAGTGTGTGAGTCACACTGTCGGGGGTAACGATCCTGCTGCGCAACGAGGACATTGCGATCAGTTAGTGGGGGTGATTGTAACATCCTGGTTTCTGAAATATGTGGTGCATGCGGAGAGAGTTAAGAGAATTGATTTGACTACCTATATCACCAAAGTGCACTTATTTTTTCCGTCACACATCCAGAGAGAACTCCAGAGTTAAGCGTGCTTGGGCTGGAGCAATTTAAGGATGGGTGACCTACTGGTAAGTTATTTCCAGTACCGTGTGAGTGAGGACAAAACACGGGGAAAGATCACGTGGTGATTTGCAGGGTTAGTAAACAAGTTTTTCGAGCCTCCCGGACTAACGCACCGACCGTTGGAGAGGGGTGGGCCCACGGGCCGAGAGTGGGCTCCATGGGCCGAGAGTGGGCGTGGAGCCCATTAGGAGATGAGGATTTCTCTTGAGGGGATGAAGATTTCCCCTGTATGTTATTGAGAGATGAGGATTTCTCTCGAGGGGATGAGGATTTCCCCTGCATACTGATAGCTCGACGGCGGTCGAGGCGTTAGAAGTGGTATCAGAGCGAACCCTGACGAGTGTGTGAGTCACACTGTCGGGGGTAACGATCCTGGTACGCAACAAAGACGTTGCGATCAGTTAGTGGGGGTGATTGTAACATCCCGGTTTCTAAACTATGTGATGCATGCTGAGAGGCTTAAGAGAATTGATTTGGCTACCTATATCACCAAAAGTGCACTTATCTTTTCCGTCACACATCCAGAGAGAACTCCAGATTTAAGCGTGCTTGGACTGGAGCAATTTAAGGATGGGTGACCTACTGGGAAGTCATTTTCAGTACCGTGTGAGTGAGGACAAAACACGGGGAAAGATCATGTGGTGATTTGCAGGGTTAATAAACAAGTATTTCGAGTCTCCCGGACTAACGTACCAACCGTCGGACAGGAGTGGGCCCACGGGCCGAGAGTGGGCGTGGGGCCCATTAGGAGATGAGGATTTCTCTCGAGGGGATGATAGCTCGACGGCGGTCGAGGCGTTACATTATGAATAAGAGAAAGAGATAAGGAATTATGTTGTCTTATTCCATCAATGATAGAGAGTATATATAGGATTACAAATACTTGGGGAGGAACTACAACTTGGAGAACAAGTAATTCTAAAATGTTCTAGAACATAGACCTATAATGGACATCCACCTAATGGGTTTATAACACTCCCCCTTGGATGTCATTATAGTAAAAATAATCCTAATGCGCATAAGATGTTGCCTCATTAAAAATCTTACCAGGAAAACCCAATTGGGACAAAACCATGGCTAAGGGAAAAAGAGTACATCCACGCTCATCATTATATATCTCCCCCTCGGAAAAATCTTCTTAGGGAGATGAATTCCGATCTTTTAAAATTACTATAAACATAGCCTTAAAACTCATATAGTTGTCATATGATATCTTAGATGATTGGACTTCTGGTTCATACCATCTTTTCTTTTATCATACAAAATCTCATTGCATTTTATGTATGGTACTTCAAGACCAAACATATATGAGCATTTTCTGTAAAATCCTCTAAGGATTTATTGAGATAACATCTTTTGCGATAGATGTTCAACTTGAGATATCTGAAGATAAATTTATCTTTCCAAGGTATATTCTCAAATCTTTTCTTCATATATTAATCTCTTAAGGAGTTATAGTGGTGTTCAAATCATCACACGCATTGCTATTATAGCAAATCATTTACGAAACCCCTTACATTAAATTTTTCTGGGACTTTCATAAATATCATTACCCAGTAATCTTTTATCATCGTACGACTTGTGATAACTCTGCTGGAGTTTCGATGATCTTCAATTAAGAATCACTTTATCAAAATCTTTTGATAAATACATGATTATACCCCATGTTCCATATTTTCTATTCATTTGATTGAGTAGAGTTCTCGGGAACATAATTTCGATACCCTTTATCCTTCGGAGATTATATCTTTAACATCTTTCAATGTTTGCAATCATAAGTAATTATCCAGTGTTTAATAACATATTGCCAGACTTATAAATATTGCATCCACCACAAGAGAACATATCCTTTCATAAAATATTCTGTCTTTGTGACAATTTTACTATTATTTCACACAAAGACTCATTTATCTTCCACTGGTTTTACACTTCACGTGCATAGACTACTAGTCTAATTCTCTGCAAGAGATTATACATCTATTTTTTTCTATTCCATTTGACCAATCATTACTTTGTGTACACTTTTCAATAGACTTTCATGATCCTCTTCTTATTCATAAAATCAACTGCTCATAGCATGCAAAATATTACGACATCGATTTGCTTTTTGGTTCCATTCTATTTCAAACATGACATAGCTATCTAGCTCTCTTCATTGTCAAGTACTTGAATATTTTCATTCGTCATGTTTGTGTCTCTTCTAGAGATCATTCAAAATCTTTCTTTCCTCAATCTGGTCATTTTAATTATCTGCTCCTTTTCTTTTACGAGGATTCTTATATTCGAAACCAAATAGGTCTATCATGCGATCTTTAGACTCACTAGCAGTCTGATATTGTCCTTTTGGGACATTAATTCTAATTGGAGCATATATAGCTGGTATAGGTCATTTCATCACTCTATTTGGGTCAGTAAACGTGTCTGGCAATCAATACGCTAAACTTAGAATTATCTTTTGGACTTCTAATTCTCATCCTTTAGTCCGAGGATCATTGATAATTCATAGATACTTATATCTTTTTCCAGCTATTTTATTTTCTCCCCCAAATGTTGGAAAACTGACTTATTAAAATGAGTCTTCAAATCGAGCCTTAAATAAATCACTCTTGGATGGCTCTAGATACTTAGTATCATTCATATCCAACATATATTTTTCTCCTCCTTTGAGGTCCCATCTTAGAGCGTTGTGGTGGAGCACTTTTCATACTTAAAGATTCTCGTATGGGAACTATTTTGTTTCTGACCCTAAACCAATAATGATGAGGGGATCTATCAATTATTCATTGGCTTGATGCGAGTCATTGGTACTAAACCATTTTTGTGTATGAACATGAACTTCAGGATGTTCAAGACTTATTCCAGTGGACAGAGAATAATCATCAAAGACTTGAGATGTGAATTCACCAACATTATCAAATAACCTTGCAAACTTCAGGTTGCAGTTTGATGACAAGGATAAATGTGAATATCTAGTCGATGCATCCATCGACATTATGTATCAATCGAGTCAATGCGTCCACTGAATCGATGCGTCTATTATAACCATAAGGAAGAAAAATTTTACATGGTGGGTGATCAGCCCATAAACATTTCCTTGTAAATATTTCAGAAAACTATTAGATTCCAAATGATTTATCTGGTGAAAGCCAGATTATCATATTGCTTTCTGAGCAAGTAACATATGATAAATCATTAAGAAGAATCTTCTAGATCTTCATGGAATGTCCACATAAATTTTCATAATTTCTCACATCATCACTAAACCAGGATGACCAATCCGGTTAAGCCATATATTTAATTTTGTTTTTGTATTAGATATATTCTCTCATTATAACTGAGTTAAATTCACTTACAGACTTTAAGTCTTGTAGTCTTAAATATCACATTTTGGTGATCACACTTTTCCTTTGAGAATTGTTCGAAGAACTTAGTGAACATAATTTTCTGGATATGTCACTTATTGTATATGTGAGATTCTCTAATTCTCCCCCTCGAGATGGTGAAACTTCAGGTTCATCAATCTCGAATTGCCACTCTAGAATCAACAACATTTTTTAATACTTAACTTTTGAGATTTGGGAGAGTATAACGCATCAATGATTTTAAATTGCGTTCTCATAAGCAAATTTTATACCTGCTCTTCAGGAGCTTTCACTTAGCTTTACACTTCTTAATATTGTATTCACACTAGATTCTTTCATCTAGAGAAATCTCTCGTATCTCTTACCATTTTTATCCCGTAGGAAATACTATCTTTGTGCTTTTCTGGAGCATTCATATACATATATTCTTCTTAAGCATTCAATATGTTTCTTGTACTATCTTGTATAATATCATCTTTATTTTTTCACTTCTGGTGAAAATATAAGTTCTTGATAGAAACTCTTTGATCTCAAAATTGACCATTCAGGACGATCATTATAGTCACATTCTTTGGTTTAGTGCTATTAGTGTGATCTTATGTATAAGACATCACATTCACTTCAGGGAATGGACCATAATCAACTTGTTAATATTTTCTTTTCACACTTTAAGTGAGAATTTAATTTTTACCAAGAAATATCTTGGTCTTGACCACTTAAGACAACTTTTATAGCCACTTTTTTTTTGGCTTAGTGTTATTAGTGTGATCTTTTCTTTTCTCATATAAGATGTCACATTCTCTTTAGAGAATAAAAGATGATCCATTTCATTAATTATAAATTAATCAAACAGATCAACCAGATGGACAATTCGATAACACAATAAACAATAAAATTGAAATCTCTTCGGTTTGATAGAATTTACCGAACCAAACCATGAACCAAAATCTCATAAGTAAAATTATTGTGTCTATTAGTAAATTTCCTCATACGATCATAAAACAACAAGATCAAATTGGAAAAGTAATGATCATAATTTTCTTTGTCAACTATAATAATTCCAATCATCCTTATTTCACATCTACATTATTATTTTAAAATGATTCCAACACACATTGCATTAACAGATGGCAAAAAAAAATTATCTACCTTAATCGAGTTATAAACATGTGTCAATTATAGTGAACCAACATAACATCACACCAAAGATTTGTAAAAATACAAATAAATTATTCATGTAATGAAATTATATTCATATTAAACCAATGATTTCCAAAGTACCGAATATTAAACTTATGGTTAAAAGAATTATGTTATCTTTCTATCTTATTGTTCAAAAGACGATGAGTTATGAGAAAAAGTATTAAATTCTTTTAACAGTGTTGACGATGTCAAACCAACAATGGAAATAGATTTAGATTAAGTTTTCTAAACAATCAAGCCAGCACAAAATCAAACAACCTACGATTCTATGCCAAATTCTAATTAATGGTTCTTAATCCAAAGAAAACAAATCCGAGATATTAATAGCTGGTAAATTAATTAGATCAAGCACTAATTATGCATATGTTAATCATGCCACGTACTTTAAGATTAAAGCATGCATAAACTATAAAGTATTATTACTTATATGAGATACGAGTCGTAGGAGCTGAAAATTTGAAACGGAGACGACGTCGATTAAGGACTTTGGCGGAGATCTCTACTTTCTAAATCATATCTATTGATAACCGTAACGGAGAGAGATTTAAGACATCATCGACGGAGAACGGAGTCGGCATAAACTAGGGATCGAGATCTACAAGATGATACAAGGTTGTTATAAATTCAAGGTGGTGCACTGAACATATTTCTTTTTATTAAAAATCATATAATTAAACCGATCAACATTAAAAATTGAAAAAGCAGCTTCACCATAATTATAAGTTTGAATCATGTTTATATAATAAATTAAACGATCTGTTGGTTGGAAGCATGATTCGATTGTTATGAATTCCAAAGCGAAAAATCATGTATATCAAACAAAGAAACAAGCAAAATAATTGAGTATCAAACCAACGATTTATCAAGTTCACATAATTCCAAGTCCAAAATAAGCAATAGAAACAATTACACACATATCTCATTAAAACAATTACACAAAATAAGCAATAGAAACTGTTAAAAGTATGGTTTGACAGATGTATGAATATTAGATCATCGATACTGGATACTAAATCAATTTGTTATAAACCATGCAAAAGTCAATCTGTTATAGTTCTACAATTATAAAGCATGAATCGATATTCTATGTTAAATATTGAAGCATAAATGGACAATTAAAAAGCATGATTTAAAACAAGAATCGGTGATTCTAAAACACGAGGCACTTATCTGGATTGATAATGGATAGAGAAGAGATCAGCCGTCAACAGAGATGTTAGGAATTTCTTTGCTTAGGCGGCTAGGGTTTTACTCAGTAGCTAGGGTTTCGTGCTGATAACGTGTTATAAATAAGAGAAAGAGAGAAAGAATTGTGTTGTCTTATTCCATCAATAATAGAGAGTATATATATGATTACAAATACTTGGAGAGGAAGTACAACTTGGAGAACAAGTAATTCTAGAATGTTCTAGAACATGGGCCTATAATGGACATCCACCTAATGGGTTTATAACATTTGGAGATTATTTGGGGAATTTTTTTGTTTAAAGATTATTTTTGTTCCATCCTTTTTTTTTTTTGTTTATTGACGAAGTCTTTTTTTTTACTTTTTTTATTTGCTTATCATTAGAAAAAAACACTCATGTCATTATTTTTCTTAGCCATGTCATAGTTTTAGATCAATTAGATTAAATCACCTAAGCTAAGTAAATAATAACACTTTGGTTTTAATAGTAAGGAGATTAGTATTATTAAAATAACGCTACTTTTTATTATATGTATGATCTTTTATATATTATTTGAAAAATGATTTTTCTAAAAAACTTATGTGTCTTTTCTAAAATAATTAAAACTTAAAGTATGACATGACAAAATTTATCAAATATTTAGCCCACTATACCCACAAAAATTAATCTTACAAAACTACTTAAATTTAGCCCACTAGCTCAAAACTATATCCACAAAAATTATAAATAGAAAACTAATTAAAATTTTAAAAGGATTACCAATAATTCGCTTTAATAAAGATCTAGCCAAAGAAATGGCCACAAAAATATTTAAAAATCTTTATATAAGATTTGATTATTGACGAGATTTCCATTTTAAGCTCACCACAAATTTACTAAAACATCAAATGGACTAATCATAAATTTATTAAAAATAATCGGGTATGAATTATTAAAAATACACTAGTTTGGATTCGATTGTCGAATATTCTGGTGAATTTTTACCAAAAGTCAATTTTAATGGGGATTGTTAAAGGATTAGATAAACCAGTTAAAGTTGTTCTTACTACGTTGAATTTTGAGAGAGCTAGATTTGCTAAAGTTTGCGTTGAGGTGAATCTAAAAAAACCTCTGAAAAAGACAAAAATGATCAATGGGGAGAGATATTTTGTGTCGTATGAGGGTTTAACGAATATATGCTCGACTTGCGTGTTATATGGCCACATGGTTCATAATTGTCCAAAGGGAATACAAGAGAGAGCTATGGTTGCATCGGTATCGAACATGGCTGTGGAGATGAGTGGAGGAAGAGTGGATCATGGGGATGGTGGTTTCACTATTTTCATAGGAAGGAGAGCAGATGTGCTGAGGAAAAAGTTTGGGCCTGTAGCGGGAGGTGTGAGAGGAGATGGAGGCAGTAATCGACGAGAGTTAACGCGAAATAAAGTAGTTGAGAATGTTACAGTCTCAAATCGGTTTGGAAATTTGGAGGAAGACTTGACATCTTTTGAGCTAAGAGCAGAGGATATTCGACCGGATGACAACAAGGAGAATGAGAATCTGGTTAATCAAAGGTCACAAGCAAAGAGTGCTTCTAAAGCTAAAGTGGTGGTGTTTGAAGCAGGAGTGGATGAAGGGAGTGGTGGAGTTCGTGAAGGGAGTAGAGAGAAGAGAGTTGGGATTAATAAGGCCATGGAGAAGAATGGGCCGAAGCCCAAAAATTCGAAAGGGCTCAGGCCCACGCGTGGTTTAATATTCGGCCCAACAAGAGGAGAACTAGAGTTATCGACCAATGGGAAGGTTGAGAGTGGAGACGGGAAACATTGGGAGATCAAGAGGCTTCTTCACGCAGGAGAGTGCAGATGTGCGAGGAGAAGGAGAAGTTGTTCAGTGCAGATCAAAAATTGATGAGAATGCAAAGCTAGGGGTGGTGGAGATCACGGTTGATACGAGAATTGGTATGCAGAGTGTTCTGTCGGAGAGTGCGATGGAGAGTCGACCTGCATAACAATTGTCCCCGGTGGTTTGGATCGAATTGTGCAGATTAATGATGAATTCTTTGCTATGGAATTACCGGAGGGAGAATAAACCCAACTTTCGAAGATCGATTAGGTATCTCTTGAAGAAGTTCAAAGCAGATTTGTTAGCTGTATTTAAGACTCATGCAGGAGGAGATAGATCGGGTCGCATATGTCAAGGTTTAGGGTTTGGGAACTCTTTTAGAGTTGATGTGGTTGGGCAGAGTGGCGGGCTGTGGCTTTTGTAGAGATCAGGAATTGGTAATGTAGTGATTGTGGAATCTGCAAATCAATTTATTCACACAAGAGTGGTAAATAGGATGGAGATTTTAAATTTGATAGTTGTTTATGCTGCTCCATCGGCAAGTCGAAGAAGCGGTCTTTAGGGTAAGCTAACTGAGGTAATCCGTGATATTGATGGGTCACTTGTGATTGGTGGGGATTTCAATACAATTATAAGGTTGGATGAGAGAACCCGAGGAAATGAATGATTATCCTCTGACTCCTTAGCGTTTGGAGAATGGATAAATGAGTTTTCCCTAATTGATTTGGGGTTTAAGGGGAGCAAGTTTACATGGAAGAGAGGGCGGGAAGAGAGGTTCTTTGTTGCGAAAAAGCTATATATGGTACTATGTTGTGCTCATGCTAGACTGAAGTGGCAAGAGGCAACGGTGACACATCTTCCTTTCTTAGCATCGGATCATGCGCCTCTTTATGTACAATTACTCCGGATACAGGCAGTAATCTGAGGAGAAGAACTTTTAGGTTTGAAGCGGCATGGTTGGAGCATCCGGGGTTTAAAGAATTGTAGTTCACCTCTTGGAATGGGAGTATAAATACACCACTAGCTTTGAAGGGACTAAAAAAGACTTTAAGAATGTGGAACAGAGAAGTCTTTGGTGATGTTCAAAAACGAAAAGAGGATTTATTGAGCAAGATAAAAGGTGTATAGGAATCAATTGAGCCGAACCAAACCGATGCTTTATTGAAGAGAGAGGAGGAGTTATTAAAGGAGTTTGATGTAGTACTCGAACATGAAGAGGTAATATGGTTCCAGAAGTCTAGAGAGAAGTATATTATTCAAGGAGATCATAACACGAAGTTTTTCACACGTCTAAAATCATCAGAAGAATAACGAATTGAATTGGAATGCTAAAGGATAATGAAGGGAGATAGGTTTTAGATGCACAGGAACTTGAGAAGTCAGCCATTGAGTATTACAAAAGACTTTACTCAATGGATGATATTGATCTGGTAGTGACGAAGTTACCTCAGGATGGATTAATGCGTCTCTCCAGTGAGGATCAAACCCGTTTAAGTAAGCTTTTGGAGAAGGAGAAGGCTGTTCGGAGGATGTAGGGGTCAAATTTCATCCCTATGAGATCGATATGGCGACGAGATCAACTTTGCAACGTTCTAACAAAATCAAAGCAAATCTACAAAGGCCTAGTCTAAATCTAGGCTCAAAATGACATTAAACCCATAAGCAAAATGGGCTAAATGGAATAATGGGGCTAAATTAGATATATGGTTTAATAGGCAAGACCCATTTTATTAGTTGGTCTATTTTACCTAGAAAAACTATATATAGCTCATTGTACTCACCCAAAAAAGGGATCGGGAATTCATTAGACAAACATTTGTATTCTGCAACAGCTTTCTAACAGCTTAATAAAAACTCTCTTGAAATCTATCTTTCAGTGGTTTTCTCGTAGAAGTTTTCAGATCCTAAAAAGTTACTAAGACAAATTCTAATTGTGAGATTCGACCTCCATAATTTGGCGCTATCTAAGGGGACAAAAAGCTTCTTACTCTAAAGAACCACCGCACTAAGATCCTAAGAGATGACCATCGACAGAGATCACAACAGCAACGACCAAGAAGAACTCGCGGCAAACACCGTCGCAGCAAAAATTTCTACAGGAGACAGGACAGCAGACAAGAACAATGCGGAGGACGGATCCACCGAGGAGCAGACACCGCCCATCACGGAAGCAAGTCCTGAAATTCTAACTCATATAAAAGGCATGTTCGCAGAAATAATTAAAAAATCAAGGAGCAAGATATCTTCAACAACACGGTGATGAGGCGACTGGACTCCCTCGTTGCGGCGAGCCACTGATAAGGTGAAGCACTCACGCAATGACCCATAGACCACGTCACCCCGAGGACTCTAAACTTTTTGACACCCTCCGAAGCATAAAGGGTTCACCGCCTTTGTCCTCTCGATCTTAACGCTGACCTTACCAAAAGAAACGGCGGATGTGATATCAACAAGAGCGCACCATTAGCAGAAGGATTGGCACACGTAGTCGATCTAGAGGACAATATCAAATAAAACCTCGACAAACTAGAAGAATCGAGGCAGGCTGGGAAACAACCACTGACTGCTCAAACACCGACCAACATTGAGGAAGAAGTGCAACTCTCTGAGGAACTCTCCAAAGAAGAAGAACACCTCCGTTGGGAGGAACATTGGATGAACTCCAAGCCACGATGAGCAAAACAACTCATGATCTGAAGGCGATTCGCTCCCAGATGCACCGAGCAGTTAGCAAGGCTCCAGAGATTGATAGGGTGCTTAAAGAAGCACAACGCACGCCCTTCATAGCTCGCATCTCTAAGGCAAGACTTTCCGATCCAGGAAAGGTCAAAGTGCCAACCTACGAAGGAAAAACTGATCCAACGGATCACATCATGGCTTTCACCATAGCAATGGGACGAGCGAACCTCAAAGAGGATAAAAGAGATATCGGCCAATGCCATCTGTTCATAGAGCATCTAAAAAGATCGGCTCTCGAATGGTTTTCTGGGTTGGAGAGCAAATCGATTAAGAACTTCAACTAGCTATCCGAAGCTTTCCTCAAACAGTACGCGATATTCATAGAGCGGAGAACTCTAGGGGCGGACGTGTGGACGATGATGCAGGGACAGTCAGAAACCCTCCAAAGTTTCATAAAGCGGTTCAAAACCGTCCTATCAAGGGTGACAAGAATCGACGACGAGTCAACCCTAAAGGCCCTGACAAATGTCCTATGATATGAATCAGACTTCCGAAAAAAGATAATTGTGAACAAACCAGCGACGATCCAAAACGCTCTTCATCGAGCAACCAAGTTTGCAAGGAATGAAGAGGAAATGAAGTTATTGGCGGAAAAGCACGGAAAGACAAAGGTGTCCAACGCTTCTTCTCATAATCAAAACCATTAAGGTAACATGAATAACAACCAAATGACCAGATTCATGCAGCACGAAGAAAGATTTAGGGGAGCCCATAACTTTCAAGTAGAATCGCCCATATACGTTCGAGGAAGAGGGCAAGGCCATGGAAGAGGAACGATGAGCAACACTTGGGTCAGAAACCAAGGCTCTTATGACAAAGCGGCTTAATGCGACCATCATCACATCCATGGGCCTTCAACAGCCAATTGCAGGATACTCGGTCGAATGCTTGCCGCGAACCTGGCGGCTCGCCAGCTGAAAGGGGACTTCAGCCTTAAATATTTTGAGATGGAACTAAAAGATAAGGCAAGCGACGAGCCCCCAAAATGCAGAAGGTAGAGCAGTGACTCCACCTCCAAAAACTAGAAGACGAATTAACATGATAATGGGCGGATCTCACTACTGTTCGGACACTGTCTCATCAATCAAAGCATTCAAACTCCGTCAAAATTTTCCAATGACGTGATCTCGTTCGAAGAAGTAGAGACTGTGGAAATAGATCGACCACACGACGGTCCTCTTGTGATTGAACTCGTCATTAGCGATTGCAATAAGACGTGAATTCTGGTTGATACGGGAAGCACCATAGACATAATCTTCAAGGATACACTAAAAAAGATAAACATTGACCTCTCTGAAATCAAGCCATGCTCGAAACCACTCACGGGCTTTTCAGGAGGAACCACAATGACTCTGGGATTAATATGACTACCCATTTAAGCCATCAAATTTGAGGTGGCAGATCACCCAGCAATCTACAACGCCATCTTCGAAACGCCATGGTTTAATCTCATGCGGGCAGTCGCTTCAACTTATCATCTTTGTGTAAAATTTCCCCCCTCGAAATAAGTGAAAACTATTTTTGAGAGCCAGAAAGAGTCTCGCATGTGTTTCCTAACAGAGCATAAGTTGAAAAATCCTGTTACAGAGGATGCTAAAAAGAAGAAATCGAGGAACGGCTCATCGAGTTCCTAAAAAGGCATCTAAAGTATTATCATTAGTCTACTTTACTTGAACTACGAGACGACTTGATCCCTGCAAAGGGTACGTAAGCAACCCATTTTGGATGGGTACAACTGCCCCCCCCCCCTAAAAAAGGGGGTAATGGGTACATATACTCGTATACTACTCCCGTCTTTGTTCACGGCTTGCCGTTTTGAATAAATCAAAAGTCAAGTGTTTACTTGCAAACTTATCAAAAATCAACTATCAAAAGCAAAGTGTTCACTTGCATATTCATCCAAAGTCTTCTCTGAAACAGACTTCTTCTCTTTGTTATCTCACTGCTGTTGGCCATAGTGACGAACTTTCTACATCCCCAGTCGATTAAAGCGAGCTATATAAATTTTGTTCATTGCTGGAGCGGACTCGTTCACGGGAACATATCCGTAAACAAGAATGTTTATCTCAAAAACCCAGCACACGACTTGCTCGTCGGAATCACGTGTCCATTACTAGAGCGGACTTGTTCACGGGAACATATCCATAAACCAGAATGTTCATAAAAAAACCCAGCACACGGTTCGTTGGTCAAAATCTTGTGTTCATTGCTGGAGCAAAGTTGTTCACGAGAACATATTCATAAACCAGAATGTTCATCTCAGAAACCCAACAACTCAATCGTTGGTCATTATGCAATAACGTGTTCATTCTCGGAGCGAACGCGTACGCGGATTTGCCTGTAAACCAAGATGTTTATTAGAAAGCCCAACAACTTAATCGTTGGTCATTACGCAATAACGTGGTCGTTCTCAGAGCGGGCGTGTCACCGCGAACTCGCCTGTAAACCGAAATGATCATCAGAAAACTTAGCTAACTTATTTCTAGTCCCAACAAAAATATAGTTGATCTTTGGAAATAAACCAATCAACGACAGCCTGCCTCAAAACCAGGACAACCATCATCCCAACTTAAATCGCTATCTCAAATAACGCAAGTCAAAAATGATGATAAGTCTGTACAAAAAGATAAACACCATCCAAGCTGAATCAAATACTAATACTGAAATGAAAAGTACGACAAAATGCTGAAAAAAATCAAACAACTAAGGCACGATCTCCTCAAGGTCGTCGACAATCTCGACAGCCTGCTCAGAAGGAATCGTCGCTGCAGAGTTTGACAAGTCATCATCGCTTGAGAAATCAGAAGAACTCGAATCTGAGTCAACATCCTCTTCAACGGCATCAGCGTCTAATTTCTCAACTCGATCATCAGTCGTGCTAACATGCGAATCCTTAAGGATTCCTTCAAGTTCGCGCACATGCTTAGGAAACACCTCATCTACGACTCCTACTTCTCAAGGTCAACGAGCCCTTCACCAAGATGAGACGTCTTGTCACTCTGAAGCAACTTTACAAACTCAAAGTTACTCCGAACTTCAGCAAGATCGATTATGTCAATCCTCGACTGGCCATTGATCACATTGATCTTCTCCCTAGCACGGTCGATCTTCGCCGCTAGTTCACATTTCGCTTCGTGAACAGCCCGCTGCACAGGCGCGTCTCGTAGCTTGACAGCGTCATCTAAGCGGTTTATAACGTTTGAGACTTCCCTCTTCAGGTGTTTCTTCTCAAACTCTGATTTTGTGAACGTCTCATCAATATCACAACACCTCTTGGACGAAACACTGGACGGACATCATCTTCAGAATCATCCAAGTTTGAGATGATTTCAAAAGCATCCACTATGGTTGACGACATAACCAAGAATTCAAAGAGTCATAAACCATTTTTTTGCCTCACCATTTCCAAAGTTTCACCTAGTCACGAACAAATTTTTCACTTTGCAATTTCACCAAACTCCGACCTCGCAAAATCTACTTCAATTCTTCAAGTCGATGACTTCGCTCCAGTTTTGCCACGATCAAATCCACTGCACTCAAACTCGCTGAGTGAAGAGATAAATTTGTCGTCTTCGAACTCGTTGTCAACATGAGGTCACCTTGTCGACACTAACACGATTCCACCTCGGTGTTAAGTCAACACAAGTCCACCATAGCTTCAGGTCAACACGACCACTTCATCATCAACACGAGTCCACCTTAGCGCCGGATCCACAAATCAACTTTGCTTCGTCGCATCATCACCTCGTCGCCAAATGTCTTTGGATTCAACTTATTTTTGAGTAATTCCACTCCACGAGAAGCTTGAATTACCTTTGTCGATCAATGACTTCGTCGACGTTACGTCTTCGATCAATCACCTTATCAACTTCGCGTCATCGTTCAATCACCTCATCAAAGTCGATGTTCACGAGATCTTGTCGTAATTCACCTCATGATGTCGTCGTCATCTCCACCTTGCGATGCAGGCTTCCCTCGATCGATGTCCAACTCGTCAAATCAAGGACCTTTTCGTGGTTTGCCTCACGACGCCGACGACTTCTCCACTTCAAAATCCAAGCTCCTCCGCTTTGCTAGATCGAACAACAATCTTTCTCCCCCAATCTCACCTCGCCTCGCCTTGATCTCGCCTCGCCATCGGCTTCCACATCTCTGATCGAATCTCACCTCACCACGTCCACCATGCGATGCCGTCGTCTTCTCCTTGTCAAGATGTAAGCCCATCCACCTCGCCAAACTGAGTCATCACGAGACCTCGCCGGCATATACCTTCTTGCTGTGTGAAAGCCTCATCGCGAAGACCTCACCATCAATGAACGCCACCTAGCCAGAAAAACTACAATCTCATCGCTAACCTCATCGACCGCGACTAGAGCATTGGAGTAGGCCAGTCCTATCGAACTACCAGTGTCTGACTCTGGAGAAAGAACCATTCTTCTTTCAAGAGGCAGAGGATGATCGACCATCTCCTCGGAATCGTCTAAGTCTGAAATAGCCTCCATGCCATCCTTCTCGTGCGGATGGTCAAGCTATGAGTCTATAGAGTCAAAAACCATTCTTTTAAATTAACCTCTCCGCTGCACCAAATAGCAACGATCTCAGTCAGTGTCGCTCCACGAAGCCAGCCTTGTTTCCAAGTCATCGAATCACCAAGTCACTGAGTCACCGAGTTAAAAAACCAGAGAATTAAAAAAAACTCAGTGACCGAGTCTACTCGCTACATATCTCAAATTGCCATTTTTCTCACGGACGCTCTCTCTCTCCTCGCTGTCTCTCTATCCTCCCCTTGACCTCACCGACGGATGCTCCCTCTCTCCTCACTGCCTCTCTCTCTCTCCCTCGCTCAATCTCACTAGAGTCTCTCTTTTCTTCTCATCGCGTCGATCTCACGAACGGCCTATCTCTCACTCTCGATCTCGTCGAGACTCTCTTTCTCTCTCTATCTCGCCGGAACTCTTTCACTCGACGATGGCGGCAGGAAGTGATGTGGTCGACGGTGGAAGAGGAGGCGGCGACGGTTCGTCGAAGAAAAAGAAAAAAATATAAAAAAAATACTAATAATATTAAAATAGGAAAGAGAAAGAATGAGAGCTATTTTTTACTTTTTGCTTAGGGAAAAAGTGAATTGGTTGGAAAATAACCCTAAGGGAGTAGACTTATTTATACCTAGAAGATTTCTTAAGATCACTTTGTTTATGGAAAAATTCCAGAACTTTTCCAGCAGGCCTCAAGGCCCAGTAACGCAACGAGACCATCAATCTCATGAGTCTTCTAAGACAAAGAAAAAGAAAACAAGCCCCGAAAAACACCCTTACATCGGCTCAACGCAAAATAATAGAAACTTCCTGAGTTCAATGACAAGAGGTCCACGCCTGGTAACTTCGCAGTCCAACATATCGATCTCAGACTTCAGAAACTTTTACCTCGGCATCATCATAACTCAATACTCCCAAGCCG
The DNA here is from genome assembly GCA_964056655.1 of Arabis hirsuta. NCBI lineage: Eukaryota > Viridiplantae > Streptophyta > Magnoliopsida > Brassicales > Brassicaceae > Arabis > Arabis hirsuta. The sequence goes on from OZ053303.1 coordinate 28,971,585, forward strand.
GGAAGCTAACTGTAGGGGTCAAATATCTTCCCTATGAGATTGATATGGTGACGAGATTAACTCCGCAACGTCGTGACAAAATCAAAGCAAGTCTACAAAGGCCCAGTCTGAATCTCCAACAGCTTTCTAAAAGCTTAATAAAAATTCTCTTGAGATCTATCGTTCTAGTGGTTTTCTCCCACAAGTTTTCAGACCCTAAAAAGTTACTAAAACAAATATTAATTGTGAGATTCGACTTCCACAGAGTATGGGGGATATTTAAGGCTCCGGGACCGGATGGGTTTCAACTAATCTTTTACTAGAATTGTTGGGATGTTGTTGGAGAATATGTGATCAGATTTGTGTTGGAGTTTTTTATAACAGGGATACTACCAAAGGATACTAATGATGTGATTGTTGTCTTTATAGCCTAAGTATTGAAGCTGGAAAGGATAACACAATTTAGGCCAATTAGCTTCTGTAATGTGTTATTTAAAACAATTACAAAGGCTATGGTGGATAGGCTTAAAGGTGTTATAACAAAATTGATAGGGCCGGCACAAGCTAGTTTTATACCAGAAAGGTTAAGCACGGATAATATAGTGGTTGTGCAGGAAGTTGTCCATTCTATGAGACACAAGAAAGGCCAAAGAGGATGGATGCTACTGAAATTGGACTTGGAGAAAGCATACGATCGGATTCGATGGGATTTTTTGGAGGATACGCTTGAGGCGACAGAACTCTCGGAGATATGGGTTAGATGGGTAATGCAGTGTGTTACTGGCCCATCAATGAGCTTACTATGGAATGGTGAGAAGACATAATCGTTTAAGCCATTGAGAGGGCTGCGACAAGGTGATCCGTTGTCACCATACTTGTTTGTATTATGTATGGAGCGGTTATGTCACTTGATTGAAGGATTGATTGCAGAGAAAAAATGGAATCCGATTAGATTATCACGTGGAAGACCTCAATTATCGCACATTTGTTTTGCTGATGACTTGAACATGTTTGCAGAAGCATCCGTAGCTCAAATTCGTGTGATTAGAAGCGTATTGGAGAGATTTTTGTGTGGCTTCGGGTCAGAAAGTTAATCTTGAAAAATCAAAAATATTTTTCTCAAGCAATGTCTCAAGGAAGTTGGAGAAGTTGATTAGTGATGAGAGTGGGATCAATTCAACCAGAGATTTGGGAAAATACTTGGGGATGCCAATTTAACAAAAAAGGATAAATAGAGAGACTTTTGGTGATCTTTTTGAGAAAGTATCTTCGAGGTTGGCGGGTTGGAATGGGCATATGTTAAGCTTTGCAGGATGGCTGACTCTACAAAAGCTGTGTTATCTTCTATTCCAGTGCACACTATGAATACGATTAAATTGCCACAGTCCACGCTGGAGAGTTTAGACAGAGTGTCACATTCCTTCCTATGGGGTAGTACTATAAAGAAGAGAAGGCAGCATTTAGTGGCTTGGAATAGAGTATGCTTACCAAAATGGGAATGAAGGTTAGGTATCCGAGCAGCAAAGAATATGAACAAAGCACTTGTGGCTAAAGTGAGCTGGAGAGTACTACATGATCATACTAGGCTTTGGGCACTGATTGTGAGGAGTAAGTACAAAGTAGGTGATATGCATGATCTCTCTTGGACAGTTCTCAAGAGTAATTGGTCGTTAACTTGGCGGAGTGTGGGGATTGGATTGCGAGAAGTAGTGTGCAAAGGGCAGAGATGGGTGACCGGAGATGGTCGCCAGATAAAGTTTTGGATGGATAAATGGTTGTCAGAGAAACCGATTCGGGACTTTATAATAGCTGAGTTACCAGCTGGATACGAAACTTTGACAGCTAGGGATCTTTGGATTGATAGGATAGGATGAAATCTCAACAGGATCGGCCCCTATGTCTGAGAATAAAAGATTGGAGCTAACGGCAATAGTTTTGGATAATGTTACTGGGGCGCATGATAGAATGTCATGGGGAGAATAATCGGATGGGAGATTCATAGTGACTTTGGCTTATGAACTATTGACGCGAGATGACTTGCCAAGAGAGAATATGGAGATCTTGTTTGGTCGTGTGTGGACAGTGGTGGCACCAGAAAGAGTGAAGATTTTTCTTTGGTTAGTGGTGAACCAAGTGATTATGACTAACACGGAGAGAAAGAGAAGACACCTTTGTGATGTTGATACTTGTCAGGTTTGCAAAGGAGGGGCAGAAACTATTATACATGTGTTGTGTGACTGTCCTGCTATGGCGGAAATTTGGACAAGGATCGTATCTTTACGGCAGAGACAACGCTTCTTTGCTAGGTCATTACTTGAATGGATTTATGGAAATCTGGGTGACAGGGGAGTAACGGAGGAGGGTGCCTGGTCCACAATGTTTGCAATGGCAGTATGGTGGAGCCAGAAATGGAGATGCGGGAATGTGTTTGGGAAATATAGAAAGTGTCGGGATAGAGTGTGTTTCATTAAGGAGCTATCGAAAAAGGTGATGATGGCTAATGAGAAGGATGCAGAACGTATACCTAAGGTGGCTCGAGTGAGGACTAATCAGATGGGTGGCACTGGCCCCGGGTTGGGTTAAGCTGAATATGGATGTAACATCTAAAGGTAATCCAGGTCTAGCTTCTATAGGGGGTGCTACAGAACAGTGATGGAGGTTGGTATCAGGGGTTTGCGGTGAATATTGGCAGGTGCTCGGCGCCATTAGCGGAGTTGTGGGGGTGTATACTATGGGTTGTATATATCCTGGAAACAACAAGTTACGCGAGTGGAGCTAGAAATAGATTCGGAAATGGTGGTTGGATTCTCAAGACAGGGATCGGTAAAGCCCATCCGCTGTCTTTCCTGGTACGATTGTACCATGGCTTTATCTCAAAGGACTAGATAGTCCGGATTTCTCATGTGTATAGGGAGGCTAATCGTCTTGCTGATGGGTTAGCAAGCTATGCGGCGTCATTACCGTTAGGTTTTCATGGCTTGAATTCTGTTCCGTCTATTATTAATTCGATTATGAGAGAGGATGTTAGTAGGACTGCGCGTCCAAGACAGATTCATTTGTATTTGGGTTTTGAATTTTTATTAATAAATTCTAGGGGACAAGTCCCCAGTTCTTCACCCAAAAAAAGAAAAAATTTATTAAAATATCAATTCCAATCTTTTAAATAAGAAAATGATTATTCTGTATTATTATCCAAATAATTAGTCGACATCTACAATAATGTATACAGTAAAAATTGAAATCAATACATATTTTCAAGTTTTTAAAATATCAAATTTATAATAATTTATTCGCGTTTGGCGCAAACAAATCACCTAGTTAGTAACTATATTAGTGGTATATCTTATATGGTTACAATAAAAAAATGAGAAATTTTAAAAAGTGTCACTTTTTAAAAATACCACATTTTTAAAAAATTTGCAAAAGTGCCACTTTTTCAAATAAATAGTTTCATTATATCATTTATGTTTGGGTTAACTATGTTATATTAGGGTTTAGTTTTGAGGGTTTAAGGGCCACAAAACATTTTTTAGAGTTTATAAATTTAAGATTTAGGCTTTAAAAAGTCATAATTAGTGGTATTTTTGCAAATGAACATCCCTAATAGCATTCTTGCAAATGTATACACCAAAAATGGTATTTTTACAATTACCCCTAAAAATACAAATCATGTTCAATTTTTTTTTTTAGTTTTAATACTATAAAAAGGATGCGCAAATGGTGATCTAAAAACTGAAAAGGAGGAAGTCATGGATCGGATATGATTGAGAAATCTATGACATCTTTAATTAACAGTATCTTAATTTTTTTTTATATTACTTATCATTTTGTAATTTTAATGTACATTTATGATCATTTTTATATTTATCTCTATTTTTAAATTTATTAAATTATTTATATTATATAAAACATTGTATTAAATAAAAGTAAAAGAAATTTTTAATATATTTTTAATATGTGTGAAATAACCTAAAATAATAAGTACTAGATTTTGACCCGCACTTTGTGCGGGAACATACGTTTTTTATGTTGTAAGCTAAAATTTTGGAATGTGTCTTATATAATATGTTCAAAGTGTGATATGTATTGTTTTAGTTTGTAAGTAGAATCGATTATATTGAAAAAGTATGATTAGTTTTTTTAGTTTGAAGGTAGAGAATAAGTATATTAAGTATTGAATTTTATAATGAATAATCATTGTAGTTGGTATACATAAATTATAATATTTAGTTTTGTGCATGTACGAATGTCTGTCGTATCAATTATTTAGTTTTGTGCATATACGTATGTCTGTTGTATTTACTTATGGAATAAGAATGGATTATAATATGGCAAACGTACTGAATCTCTATGTAATAAAACAAATCTAAAATAAGTAAAAAAAACCAAAACATAAATTGTAGATGTAACTCCGAAGATTTGATCGAAAACGCAAAACAATAATACTTGATAGTCTCCATCGCCGAAGATTGATCAAACTCTTTAATCAAGTTCAGAAACTAATCTGTAAAAAAAATAAAATATTTTAAAAATGAAGCACTTGTAAGAGACGAATTTGAAAGAAGTTGAATAGATGAATATCCATACCTTCATCACACAACAATTGCGAGTCAATATTTTGGAAAACCTCTTTGAAAACAACGTTCATAGTCTTCTTCTGAGTTTTACCATCGCTATCTACAATAAGAACTTTCAAACCTTTCTTGGAAGTCACTCTAGAAATAGCCACATATAGCTGACCATGCGAAAATACTGGCCGAGGCAAATACAACCCAACTTCTCTAAGAGACTGTCCTTGACTTTTGTTGATGGTTATCGCAAAGGCAACGGATAAAGGTAGCTGTCTACGACGCATTTTGAAAGGTAATCTTGTGTCTGAAGGAGTAATCAATAACCTAGGAATCAAAACCTTTCGACCAATATTGTCTCCTGTAATAACACTTGCTTCAATCATAAACTCGTACATTTGTGTCACTTGAAGCCTAGTACCATTCATCAAGCCTTCTTTCGGATTGTAATTCCTAAGTAACATGACCGGACAACCAACCTTTATACGTAACTCATGATTCGGTAACCCAGGAACCTTAATGCTATTAAGAAAATCTGGAGTGAAACCATAATCCTTTAACGAAATCTCATCAGAAGGATCGATACTATCAGCACTTAGGTACACCTTCTCTTCACCTGTTTTCCAAATACCGCAAAATGTTATTAATAAATTTAGTTAAGCCAATGAATATTTAGTAAATTGTACCGAAAATTCTAATGTAGACTAACCTTGCAATTGAGAAAGCATATATTCATATATCTAATTCACATCATCATTTGTAGGACACAAAATTGCTCTCTCTTGCCAGAATTCTGGTTCTTTATCTTCTTCCAAAGCTTGCAAATCTCCATAAATAATTTTGGTGATAGTTTCAATTGGGTCATTTGAATCTGTAATAAGAAACTCATCTGGAATATCAATAAGTGATTCCCCATCATTAGAATCACCAATCTTACCATCACCAACATCTAAAATCCACTCTGAAAATTTCGTAAGATCTTTTGCTTCATCAAATGTCAAATTATTTGAAAGCAGACACATGTTCTTCGTAAGTTTCAACACTTTACAATGCTTCCAAATATAAGACGCATTTAAAGCAACCAATACGATCTCTGCTCGACTACCACCATTAATAACAGGAAGCACTTGCCTGAAATCTCCTCCAAAAACAACCACTTTGCCTCCAAAAGGCTTGTTATCTTCATTTCCAATGATATCCGATAAACTTCTATCCAAAGACTTGAAACAATATTTGTTCATCATTGGAGCTTCATCCCATAAACAAAGTAAACACCACCTACTTTGTTTGAGACTGCTCCAATAATCTCATCGTAAATTTTCTTTTGCTCAGCTGTTACCTTTTGGATGTCCTTATCATGACTGATTTTCAATTCGTCTTTGTTGTATCTTTGTTCATCAATAATCAGAACATTAGTATCATCTTTACCATCTCTTGGAGGTTGTGGCATCGAAGTAAAGTACATCAATGAGCTTCCACTGCTTCTCAAAATATTCTCTAAATCTTCAAGTGCATATCTCTTTTTGTCATCATCACTTAAGCAGAGATCTACAAACAAATATGAAGGAATAAAGTTTGAATCAATGATATAATTAACAATTAAAAAGCTTCTGTGAAGGTAATTAGCTAGCAAACCTGGTCTGTTAAAATATCGTCTCTTTGAACTCTCAATATCGTCTGACAAAATATCCCAAGTATGTTCCCAAACTCTTTCTGGCTGAGATAAACTACCAGATAAAAGCATAACCGCAAAAACTGATCTTAAAAATTTCCCTGTTCCAGCAAAGCTTGCCCTTTTAAGATCATCAATATATTCCTGGTCGTCCTCGAGTAAACCTCTAGCAAAGCACACATCCTTGAACGTTGGGTAAACAATGCCAAACGATCATCCCTATATGTGAATGGAGAGTTAGTTATTGTCGCAAAAAATTTTAAAAGTAAAAAAATCACTCTGATTTAAACTTACGTGGCGTTCCGAAGTTCAAAATCAAGTTTATGTGTGTCTTTGTTGTTAACTTGTAAAGCTTCCATATCTCTCACACTAACAATTTGGCCTATAACATCTGAAATAAATGAATGAAAATTAAATTAAAATTTAACGTTTAAATAAATGATTTACAAATAAACAAAACTAACCGATCAGAATGTTTGGATTGAGCTCTTCGTTATTAAATTGAGTAAAGTCGGCAAGATCAAGAAAAATACTTTCTGATCGAGAACCACATCGTTGGACAGTAGTAGAAGTCAAGAACGCCATCTTGTAACGATGACTACATGGTCTATACTGACCCATAGCTTGTGAGAGGTTGAAGTTTTCAATTAGTATCCATTCACCAACAACCAATGACCTCTCAAAACGTACGACTAATGGCCTACGTACTGTAGAATGAATCTTAGAACCCTGTAAGAAATGATCTATACTTAAGTATTTTAAATCAAAAGAAAGGCATATGATCGTATGACCATAATAAGCTAAGATAAGTGCGAGATAAAGATCTTCAAAGATGACAAAAAATCAGTAAGAGAGGAATAATCAAAGTAAACGGAAAGTTAGTTGTGTTGTTAACTACGTTTTAAAATGATTGCGAGAGGAAATCAGTGCATGAGTATACATCTATGAGTTTACGTTCATACTTTTTTTCTACACAAAAATATATAAATCAGTGCATGAGTATATGTCTATGAGTTTAAAAATTGCAAGAGGAAATCAGTGCATCTCTCTCTCAGAAGGATTGAAAGTAAAAAAAATTAAATAGACTATGTGATTGACTTAATTTTAAACCAAAATTAAACTGTCCAAGTAATTTTCGCTACTTGGTCGGGGGTCTAGGCAACTAATTTTTAGAACAGTGACAAAAGAGTAAGTGACTCATACAGAACTCACCAAATATTATGCGGTACTCACTATTATGCGGTAATCATACAGAACTCACCAAATATTATGCGGTACTCACTATTGCAGACCAATTGCACTTTTATTCACCAATATGAACCACACTTGGAGTTTCATTGTTTAATAATTTTTTAACAAAAACCGTACCACACTTGTAAAACATCGTTGATTGGCAACATACAAGTGAAAACTACAAAATCCGCCCCGCTTTTCTAAAAACCGTTTGTCTCCAATCAATTACTATGGCTTTCGTTTAGCCGAAATTTTGACTTATATTTATCATAAGTATATAAAATTACTAATGAGATGATTTAGACTCTTAACCATATCGATATCTATCTAATAATTTTCCTCTTCACTTACTCTTTGTTAACACATATTTCACGGATTAAACGAAAATCTCACAGAAATAACCTAAAATAATAAGTATGTTAGAACAGAAGGAGGAGGAGTTAATACAATGTATCAATGGTTCAATGCAGTTAACAATTTCAGTTTGAAATATCTTCTTTGAAAATAAATAAAAGATGAGTTAGTGGAAGTGTTTTCACTAGCATCAATTCACCTGACGTAATTAGTTAGTTAAGATAATAAATATACTAATAGACGATAAAGGAGCAAAATTAAAGACCTCTTTCTCTCTCTAAAAACTTTTTCTCTCTAAAAGACCTCTTTCTCTCGAAGCTTGTAGCACATCGACTGGCGTTTGATTTCCGGTGTCCGGCGTTTGCCAGCGCCGTGTTAATATTTTTGTTTTTGTTGTATATGTTTTATATTTGGGTTTCGGTTTGTTTCGGTAGGTTTATCCGGTTTGTTCCGGTGGTTTTCCGACTTTGTTCGGTTTGTTTATCTTTTGCTTAGTTCTTAGTCTGCTCTTAGCTGTCGATACACCGTGTTCTCCTTCATGTCTCTCTCTGATTTCTCCATTTATTTCGAGGAGTAATATCTTCATCGCGATTTCTCTTGATCCACACTTAGGATCAAGGATGCGAACAGACTACATCATTATTGGGTGTAGCGGTGGTGAAGCTTCCCCGGTGATGGAGTTTTCAGTGAGATTCAGAAGTGAATTTTATGGCTGATTCGGTCAATTCGGCAGATGTCGACAAAAAAAATATATATATATATATATACTAATAGACGGTTTAAATAAAAGACTCATCATGATTAGTGTCTAAAAAGGAAATTCGAAACCTGACCCAATTAAGAAACGACAAAGCTTAAAATATAGTTTTTTCTCGCATTAAATTAAATCACTTATGTCAGGACTCAGTACTATATAAATATATATATATTTTTTTTTAGTGAGGAATTTCCTTTTAATAACCCATTTTATATTATTTTAAACCAAGCTGGCCTCAAATTGATAAACCGACAGAAGCTGATAAAAGCCGAAACGAAAATAACAAGTATTTTAACGAAAATAACAAGTATTTTGTTCAGCCCTACATAATAAAACCAAACTAAAGGAATTACGCCATTTTGCGAGCTTTAAATAACTTCAATTTTTTTTTTTTTTAAATGTTATCTTGCAAGTGATTGTTTTGTTGTTCACAACTCAGGTCATTGTTCCGCTTACTTGATCTTTTGATCCTTGGTAAACTTTCCTACCTGAAGTGTCATCCTTTTTATTGTAAATCATAGAAATTATTTTCATTTTGCAGCCAAACAAATGTAAACTACTACTAATATTCATACGATACGTAATCCAAAACAAATATCTATGAATTGATCAAAACAAATATTCATGACGACATCAAGGGTTACAAATTGGTATTCATATAATGGTTTCTGTTTGTGCAGAGTAGTACTTTTGTTTTCGCAGAGTGGTAGTATTATTTATGAACCATATATTTCTAGCTAGTAAAAATACGGGTTTGGTTGGTAATGGTAACTTCTAATTAATCATTACGGTTTGAACGGTTGGAATTTAACTGTTAAAATATCTCCAACTAACCTTTATTTTTTCCTCTAGACTTTATTTTAGAGTAAAATTAACTCATCTCATCTCTATTTCTATTTTTAAAATAGAAAAAAAAATGTAGCTAGTACTCCTCTATATATAGAGAAAAAGTGAGAATTGATATTTTTTTCTCTATTTTATAATATTTTTTTTAAAAATAGAAATACATTGGAGAAGGAATAGAAAAATGCTATAATTTTCTCTATTTTAGATAAAGATACATTGGAGAAGAATGAAGAATGCTATAATTTTTTCTATTTTAGAGTAATACAATTGAGATGGTTGTTGGAAATTTGAAACCATGATCATGCCTAATAACCCGGGTGTCAATTAAACATTTAAAAGTTTGAGATCTAATCAACATGTTCTTACCTTTGTTAGAAGAAATAAAACATTTATTATGAATTCAATTTTGGAATAATATCTGCTAAAATTGATTGAAAATATTAAATGTTAATTTGTCGAGAAATGATATCCGAATATCTACGGATTGATGACCAAGTTTCCTATTTCGGTTAATAATTTTATTGATTTTAAATTAAAATTACATAACAAGTAGACGAAACTTTCGAAAAACAAATTACTACATAAAGAAAAAGATACGTCAAACAAAGTGAATTAACCGATACTACTTTCTGTAAACAAGCTTTCTCGCTATCGAATCATTAAATAAGTTATTTCATTAGTTTAAATTTCCCAAAAAACTATAGGTAGGGTTAGGGGTGGGCAATCGGTTTTCGGTTTTGGTTTCGGTTCGGTTTTTTGGTTTTTCGGTTTTTCGGTTTTTGATAAATTGAGTCTATATGAAACCGAAATTGTTTCGGTTCGGTTTCGGTTCGGTTTTCTTCGGTTTCGGTTCGGTTCGGTATCACGAAATTGAAGTCCATTATATACCGAAATCCGACTTCGGTTCGGTTTTCGGTTTTGGTTTCGGTTTTGGTTTCGGTTTTAAACCGAAAAACCGAATTCAAACACATACAACCCAAACAGATCGATCGATTTAGACTAAAGGATCGGTCGATCCATGCTCTTTTGGTTAGATTAGTTTTTCGGTTTTGATTTCGGTTTTTCGGTTTAACCGAAACCGAACCGGAACCGATCCAAAACAATCGATTTTTCGGTTTCGGTTTCGGTTTCGGTTCGGTTTTTTGGTTTTTCGGTTTTTCGGTTTTTAAAAAATTGAGTCCATTCGGTTTAATCCAACTAACCGAAATCGAAACCATACCGTTTTTTCGGTTCGGTTCGGTTTGGTATTTCGGTTTTGGGTTGATTTGCCCACCCCTAGGTAGGGTTTGGATAGTTTCAAATACTATCCCAAATCCCAAATCCCATATCCAAATGTCATGAATTATAGAGCAGATTCAAATTTTCGCTATCCTTCAAGTATAGTAATAATGGTTTAGCTTCGTATAAGTTATATGGCTCAAGCGTATGATCAAAATTGTTTCTTTCGAACGGGCTTCTACTGTATCATGAGAGTTGTTAAACAATTTTTGATAAATAGAGAAGTGTTCTTGAAACGAGTTCAATAAATATGTGGTTCGCATTTCTATAAAAACCGATTCTAGAACCTATGTGAACCTCGTGGTTATAGAATGAAGAATGGTAGTGCAAATTAATTGGGAAGAAAAAAGTAGGTCTGAATGCATTTAGACAGAACAGTAGTCACACATTAGACTTTTTCGTCGGCTGTGTTACACACGCGCCACCCTTTGAAACCCCGATTTCAATTGAAGACCCTATCTGTTCCAGATTTGACCCACCAGGTGTGCTCTTTTATCCACTCACTAGACGACACGTGTTGAAAAATCCTCGAAACAAAGATCATTTCCAATTTGGAAAGAAAAAACAAAAAAATAAAGAGAAGAAAGAAAAAAAGAAAAAGAACCACAATCTCCGCAATCTTGGAGACCCTTTCTCTCTCTCTTTATATACAGGCTGTTTCGCCATTAGAGGCTATGCAAAGAAGCAAGCAACAACACTCACCAAACAAAGAGATCTCTTGTGAGAATTGAAAGTATTCATTAGGGTTTGGATAGAGAGATCTGTGAGAAATGCTAAAAGAAAGTAGAGTCCTTTGCATAGAAAATCCATGTGGGTTTTGTTTATTCAATTGAAGAAGAGAGAGAGAGAGAGAGAGAGAGAGAGAGAAGGAGGTGATTGAAGAATGCAAACAGAGAAAAACTGACAGAAGAGAGTGAGCACATGCAGGCACTGTTATGTCTCCATAACTTTGCGTGTGCGTGCTCACCTCTCTTTCTGTCAGTTGCCTACCTCTCGCTCTCTCTCTCTCTCTCTCTCTCTCTCTCTCAAATCTGTTTATAGACATATCTACCTTCTTATCATCTCTTTTGTTGTGCACTTGGCTTGTGGTTTCGATAAGACTGATGCCCTTTCACAATCATTTCGTTATGTGTAGTTGTAGAGAAGATATTATAAACTAATTTTTTTTCTGTATTGTGTGAAGTGGGTTCTTGCTTACGAATAAGCATGTTTGTTCTCAAGGAGTTTGTTGGAGAAATTTTTATATTTGGGTTTTATGATTATAATATAAAGTTCTCAAGTTTTAAAGTGTGGTATAATGGTTGATTTCTTCTAGTAGATCTAGGAAAAGCGCGAGCTTTGATGATCATGAACATCCCACCGGTACACATTCTTCTCAAAGATTTAATTAATTATTGCTTGTCTCTTTGTCTTTTTTTTTTTTTAATGTAATCTGAGTTTTTGTTTTTTATTTTTCAGGTTTCTGCATGTTGAAATTCCCTGATGGTATCTTTTGTTTTCAAAAAAAGAAATTCCGTGATGATCTTTAACAGGTACATGCAAATGAAACCTCTCTGATTATGTTTTCTTCTTCCATCTTCCCTTTTTTCAGAAACTAGTTGTGGTTTTCAGATTTCATCAGAGGCCCATAAATGATGGATTTTTGTTGAATTGATGAACTTTGTCTGGTTCTATTTCATGTACTCAGTTTTAATGGAAATAGGAATTTTTCTCTGAGTAAGTTGGTAAATGAATCAGTGAATCCAGCTGTTTGTTCTTAAAAACCCTTTCATCTATTATTTCCTTTTATGTGTTAGGTTTGTACGGATTAATGCTAGTTACTAGTTGGTGCATTCAAGCCCATCTTGGAATGTGATCCGGTAGTAGGTAGACAAGAGATTCACTTAACTTGATTTCTTTGCAAGTGGTGATTCAAACAAACAAAAAGGGCTTGAACCCTATACCTAATGCTTTTTATCATCATTTGTCCTTACAAGTTTCTTCATTTTTTGCTTCTGAATTTGCTAGGAGACTGATTTTGTTGCTTTCTTTTGGGTACCATGAAGTTAAAAATGTTGTTTTCTACTGGAATGGTTGATCTTACATGGTGCCAAAGGGGGTTACAAATGTTGTTTATCTTCGGTTGCCAAAAGGAGGTTAAAAATTATTGATCTAGTTAAATTTGACTATATTTCATCTTATGTTGCTCTTGTTGATTTGATCTATTTATTGTGCTCCACAAGCTTAAAGTTTCTGTCTTTTCATGAGATTTTTTATCAAAATCAAATGCTTTATTACTAAATACATTCTAATGCGTTTAGGCAAAGGCATGAGTTACTAAATGCATTACTAAATTCATTACTAAATTCAGTTTTTGAGTGATTTTGTCTAGTCTCCTTTGATTACTAAATGCATTATTATGCGTTTAGGCAAAGGCATGAGTTACTAAATGCATTACTAAATCCAGTTTTGGAGTGATTTTGTCTAGTCTCCTTTGATTACTAAATGCATTACAATGCTTTTAGGTAAAGGCATGAGTTAGTGACTTTTTTCTTTCAGAAATGTTGGTTTTATGTTGTTTCCATGAATGAGTAAAAAAAGAATTTTGCTAATTTGGTGTCAACCATTCAAGTAAGAAAAGTCTTTAGATTGTGTTTGATGAAATCAAAACGTGAAATGGTTTGCTGGTACTGGTGTCTAATGTGATTCAGTTTGAATTCCACAAATGAATTCGTCAAATAGTGAACAGCGGAGACGGATAAATGTTAAAAATGTCATTTTTTCTCCTGAAATGGTTGATCTTAAGTTAGCAAACGATATATTATCTGATTTTATTCTTTGTTGGTCTGATCTTTAGCTTTGTTCTCTAAGCTTATTTTTCGAATAAGTTTTTTTTTTCTATTCGAATGAGTTTTCATCAATATCAAGTGCTTTGTAATCGGATGCCTAGTTTTGCAATGATTATGTCTAATCTTGTTTGATTACAACATGCCTTATAATTAATAGGCTTTTGGAAGGCAGTGGTGTTTTTTTGTTTCAATGAATGAGTAACCTGGACTATTTTCAATCATATTCACAATATAAATCGAAACAGAAGGAGATTTTGCTATTTCCGTGTCAATCATTCAAGTTGGCAAAGTCCTTGTATTGTATTTTATTAAATCAAATTGTAAATTTTGGTTAAGTACCAGTAGTATTGGTGTCTATAGTGTTTCATCTTGAAATCTATATATGAAGTTGCAAGACAGATAACAAGTGGAGGCGCATAGACTTTCTATGTACATCACCCGTTTCTTTTCCTTAGCCTGAGAAGTCATGCATAGATAAAATGATGCTTTAGGCTATTGTGATGAATGTGTTGTTTCTGCAGTTCTTCATGGGCTATTCAGATATTCAATAATTTAATCAGTGCGTTCAAATGAGCATTAAACTTTAGATTCTGTGAGAAAGAGATGATTCTGTCATAAACCGTCTGAACGACTCTAATTACAGTATCTTGATTTTAGAGTTTCATGTTCTCATAACCAGGGATTGAATGTAGAGGCAAAGTTGATCATAATTCGTATGTGACATGATGCTCCATCTGATTATATGTTGTCTTCCTTTTTTTTTGCATGTCCAGTTGAGCTATACTGATTATTTGATAGGTAATCTAGAACAAAGAAAAAAGTATTATAATGATTAAGGGCATTTTGTAAGCTTTTAGGTTACCCTAGAGACAATACCACGTTAGAAAAAGTGTCGTTGATTGCCTTGTTTAGTCCTTCTTGCGCAAGTGAATTTATTAAAGTAGAACAGGATCTTGTTTTGTGGATTTGTACAGTGTCATCACCAAAAGACAGTTGCAAGAAAACAGCCCTAGCAGACAGGTAATTGATCATATATTTAAGCATAGAGTACTGGCCAATTTAATAAGAGATTTCTAGCTCGATGATCCTGGAGAAACACTATTATATTAGCCCAGTTTGCTTACATTTTGCATTATTTGTTTGTCATTGTTCAATCGTTTAGTTATTGGATTGTTCATTTCTCAATGTTAGGAGCTTATGGTGGTTGGTAATATATATATATATATATATATATATATATATATATATATATATCTAGAGACTACACGATTCTCAAGCGTGATGGATTTAGCAGGTTTGTTTACTTGAAGCTGAAGATAGGCAAAATCACTTGTTGATCACACATGCATCGGCTTCGTCAACCTTCCTTCAGCTCCTCTCTGTGCATATGATATGATCAGGTCTTTGCTAATTTACTATCCATGACTCAATTAAATAATTATATATGGTGAGTTTACTCGCTGAAGTAGCCCGTAGTTTTATGTAATAGATTAGCTAGTATCTACTGGTTCATTGATAGCTATTTGTTTTATTTGGAGTTGCCATCTGACTGGACTCATACATGATTGAGGAAAAGTGGCTTCTTCTTCTCTTATCATAGATTCTTAATTGATATTAATTTTGCGCTAGGTCCATAAAGCTAAAACCATTTTATGCTTTTGCACTAATATATGCCTTTGCTCTGACTTATTCCTTTGAAACAACAGATTCAAAAGGGTTATCTTAAAATATTTTCGATGAACTAATTTTCAAATATCAATCATGTTGGATTTATCATCTTTTACCTAAAATATTTACTACTTTTCACATATCAATCATGTTGGATTTATCATCTTTTACCTAAAATAGATACGCGTCTGACTCTTAGGTCTTAGTGTAGAGATGATACTGTGAAATCTGTCACGGGTATAATCGTGTCCCCGGAAACAGCAAAAAGGTATAATCCTGTGGCCAGTCTTATCATATACTCATACTTCTTGATGTAACTAAGGTTTTAAACGATGGTGAATCATGCAGAGACATAAGAAGCAAGACGGTGCCTGGAGAAGCTGTTGAAGATATCATCAAATCTACTCTCTTGGTAACATAAAATTTTAAATGAGTATCCTATTTCTTTCCTTTGCTTCAATTTACGGTCATGTTCATGTGGGTGATTACCTTTTTTGAGTCAGTAGAAATGATTTTATTTTAATTCAATGCTCTTAATTAAGGTAATTAGCCTTTTAGTTGGTTCCAATAGTTTAAGTGTTATACACATTGTGTTATTTTGTTTTTGGAGAAACTAAACAAGAATATTATTGCCCTTACCGATAAATCATTAAGTTAAGAGATCAAGTGTTGCACTGAGCAACTAATCATCAAACTAGATATTAATCCGTATTATAGAACCAATTCATCTTAAATCGGTAGATGTAGTGCGGACTTGTAGACCAGCCTACTTGACCAATTTTCAGAATGGAGGTTCTTAATGTATCTTTACAATTTAAGGTGATTGAGAAAATTGATCAGAACCTTAAGTAAGAGCCAAGTAGTTTAGCTTTGAAGCTCTGGTTATAATTACACTTAGTATGTAAATATTTTTTTTTTTAAATCACGAAAAGATGAATGGGTGTGGTGTGGAGTTAGTGGCCACCCACTCTTTGAGTCAAACTCTGTCCCACAGTCCTTTCTTTGTAAGACTAATACTTCCAAACCTCACCGTGATTCCTTTTCCCATTTGCTTTTAACTCAAAATTAAGTCTATTAAACCATGAAGTCGAAAACTATAGAACATATCAAAACAACAGAAAAATAAGATTTTTGTTGGTTGACAACAAAAAAGAGAACATTTTTGTTAACAGACTAATCTGTTTTAGACCTAATACAATATAGTTATTGTCAATTTTTGCTATTGGGAGGATGAAAATGGGATCCTACCCATTTAAGCTACTAAAAACATCTTTGATTCCTCTTAATTTTATTTTTCAAAATAGAGTTTAGAATAATTATTTTAAACCACGTTTTATTTACAACTCTAAAATGGAATGAAAAATAATTTTACTCCTGATATTTAGTTTTCCCTTTTATAACTTCTTTTTATTCATCATTCAATTGTCTACTCTAAAATGAAATCGAATTTCCTTGTCAACTCTAAAATTCAACTCCACTTTAAAGTAAAAATAAAATAGTGGGTTGGAGATGCTATAAGCGGTGTAATATAAATTTTTACTACTCACTATATTTAATCAATTGCGGTCTTGTATCCGATTTAAACTCTTTTACTCGACTGTGATTTGATATGCAAGGCTTTTGGCTATTCTATGAAAATAATCAATCATAATATTATCATTTTATTTAACCTCTCTTTTGATTCTTCATCACCATCAAATCTTAGTTTCTTCGGATTGGTCCTTCTTCCTTTGTGACCATCTCTAGACTTCAATTTGGATCTTTCTTCGACTCTTTCGATGGATTTAGTTAGATAGTTGATCATTACTTACAAGAGAATACCAAGAAGTTCGCATTTTAATATTTGTTTTACCCCATTAATTTATAATTATTCAAATTTTCCGAATCATATCAAAACGAATAAAAAATTGAATCAATTATTAGGGATATTTTATCAGCCCTAGATTGCAAATGTAGGATGTAACTTTATAAACCAAAAACACATTGCAAATATTAGATTATGAATACAAAAAGAGAAAAACATGAGTGTGCGTGCCATTGGGTGGTTCGTAGTAGGTAAAAGAAAGAAACCCAAGTCCGCAGAAACGGTATCGTATCCCCCAAATCGCAACCTCGTTCTTTTCTAGACTTTGACCAAAATCCAAAGCCACCTATCCCACTTTTATCTGTCTTTCGTTTGTTTCCCACTCTTTGCCTAAACCCCCAAAAAAACGGAAAACCAAACGGCTGTTATCACGGCTTGGAAACAGAAGGAGCGTCTTTAACGGTAACCAACGATGAACCGTTACCGTTACCAATTGTAGTAGTGGCTGTGGTCGTTGACTGGACGGAGAGGTTAGGAGACAAAGGAACAACGCCGGTATCTTTAACGGCGGGGATCAAAGGGTTACGAGATGGACACGTGGCGGTTGAGATGGTGGTGGCTAAGGAGATTGGCATGAGACAAAGACCTTTGCCTTGTAGGTATTGCATCGCCGATCCCATGTCCTCTTCCATTAGCTTTGCCACTTGGTGCTCCGTCAACTTCGCTGCCGTCTGATTCTCGCCGTTGGAGGAGGAGTTGTTTTCGTGGGACCCACCAGCATCCTGCAAAATAAATAAAAATAAAAACATGAAAAAAGCAAAACCCTAAAGTGATGATCTCGAAATTAAAAGGTTTTTTGGCTTTGTTGGAATGTGAGAATAAGTGAAAATCGGCACGCGTGCCCTGCATTTTTTAGTTTGTCGTTTACTCTTTTTGGAAAACTTTTAATTATGTTAGAAAGTCGAAACCCCCAAAACTACTTTCAATTTGTCTTCTTCTTTAACCAAAACTTATTTCATAATTTAAAATCTATTAGTTGTACTTGTAACGTATCTCATTCTATCTGTAGTAAGTCATCCTTATCATGTAAGAGAAAAGGATTCGAACGTGCAAATGATAAGATACGACATAAATAAAACCTAAATATTTAATATACAGTATGTGATTAGTTTGACAATAATACGATTTGATAAAGAAAAGAAGGAAAATAGTTGAAATTACCTCAGAGATTTGAGAAGAAACAGAACCAGCAGCTCCCAATCTACTCATGCTTAGTACCTAAATACATAAATCAATAAAAATATTTAATACTCTCTCTGTTTTATATTAATTGTCATTTTAGATTTAATTTTTTTGTTTCATATTACTTATCATTTTGTATTTTAATGCATATTTATAACTAATTTTTCTATTTTTATCACTATAATTAATTTTAATTATATCAAATAAAACAGTACATTAATTAGGAGTAAAATAAAAAATTTAATTATTTTTTAATTTTTGTGAAAAAATCTAGATTGATAAGTAAATTGAAACGGAAGAAATGATAAATTTACCATTTTATTATTACTACTCCATAAATGAGGTGATTACGGATTACAACTACCCAAAAGATAAATAATTACGTAAAAAAGGGAGAGGGAGCATAAGGAATTTTAGTTGCAGAGGCCCATATTCGATTTACATATTGTAATGTCAACTCAACTCAATGGTAAAGAAGCTTCCATTATTATAACAAAATTAAGATGCTTATATTAAAAAAAAAATAGAGAGAGAGATTCACCTTGACTTGAAGCTGTAAGAACTTGACATAATCGATAATCTCATCGAGCATTGATGCTTTGTCTGTCTGTTAAATTATTTTTTATTAGTAACAATTAAGAAAACCTTGTTAGCGATCCTACATCTGTTATTTATTACTACTACTTAAATTTAACATAAATAATTAAATAGCTAATCAGTGTTTAATCATTTGATTGTACAAAAGTCCAACTCTCAATGTAACCTACTAGTACAATTTGTGGTCCAAATTATGAACTCCAAGACTAAAACACATCACGGTTTCATATGATTTAACACATTATTAAATTTAGATATATTAAAAAAATGGACATGGATGATCGAAATCAATTAATATACGATTTTTTAACTGAAAAAAAGAGAATTAATTTTTACCTTATTACCATTAGGGACAAGTTCTTGAAGAGATTTCATTCTTTCCGCTATTCTCTCTCTCCGTAACTGTTCCACAAATTTTCAAAATATTCCAAAAATCACCCCAAAGCTAATTTTTAAGACTTTTTCAACCCACGATTTTCTCTGTAACTGATGAAACCGAATAACGAGGAAAAAAAAAAAAAAAATCAAACCCGTTCGGCGATACTGTGAGGATCAGTAGCTTGACCTCTCCTAGCTCGGACTTTTGGCTTACTCTGCGGCGGAGCCGCCGTACCTCCGGTGGTTGTTGACGCAGTCGCCGTCGTCTGCAACTGCGTTTGTCCTTGATTAATCAATCCTCCTCCTCCCGATCCCTAATTTCGCATCAGAAAAATTACATTTAATAATTATTTCCGAAAAAAAAATCAAACAGAGGAAAATCTGATTTCTGATTTTGATGCCTGAGGGAGGTGAAAAGGGAGAGATCCGGTGGAGAAGCCATTAAAGAGAGCTTCGTTTGGATGGTGATGATGATGATGATTAGACAAAGGAATCATCGTGATCTGATTTCTTGAATCGACGTCGTGATGGTGAAATCCAGCGACGGTTGAATCGGAGGTTGGAGGAGGAGGAGAGTCGTCGAGGACGGAGGAAGGCCAGGGAGTGGAAGAGAAGATGTGGTGGAGGAAATCATCGTGGTCGAAAGTTGAGGGAGATTGAAGATGTGGAGAAGAAGAAGAAGAGGAAGGAGTTAATAGAGAGGAATTCATTGCTTCTTTCTTCCTTCTTCTTCTGATTTTTTAGTGAGGAAAATTGATTGTTTGATGAAATGTGTTGAGGGGTTTTTTAAAGGTTTTATGGTGTTTTAAGGAGGGATTGGGATTGTAATATTGGAATTTTGTAGGGTTCGAATTGTTAAATACGTTAACATTCTTTTGTTAGCTAATTATTTATATAACGATCCTCGTCCTTATTTTCCGCAAATTTGGTTTCTTTGGTGTTCTTTTAAATTTCTTGTTTTTTTTAGTTACCAAGCAAAAAATAATAATAATAAAAAATCCATCATTGAAGAAGTCACGATTTCGTCAAGTTTAAAATTATTTTGGTGATCATTTTTGCAGTAACTATATTCCTATAGAAAAGTTCGTAGTTGAATACTGAAAGGAATCAAATAATTAGTTTATAAATTGGTTGAACTAACTTCACTCAAATTATTTATGACCTTTTAATGATTTTATTTTATTTTATTTCTGTAAAGCAATGTATTTTTAAATCACTAAAAAAAGGATTTGGGATGTAGTTTTATCTTTTAGACCATTTTGAAAACAAGCTTCTTTTTCTGAAAACTTAAGCTTTGAATGGAAATAACTTAATAAATCAAAGTTTCAAAAAAAAAAAAAAAAAACCCTTTATAAGGATATCGTGGAAATTTGGGATTTTAGTTTTTGGTTTGATAAATGATTTTATTTGTTGTAACCGAGTATTATAGTTTAATGGGTGTCTACTCATATTTTACGTCGTTCCATAATTTGTGTGTGAATTGTGGACGACAATAATTTCAATCTCATTCACAATTGGAATACTCTGCTCTGTTCTATAAAGTTGAGTTTTATATTGAACATACAAATTTAGAGTTTCTTTATTACTATTCCAATAAGACATAATATGAAGCTGAAAGTATTTTAGTTCTATCTGCGATTGAAAAACGTTATACTACGTTATCATTTGGCAAAAATATAGTTACGTAACCAAGAAATGGTAGTATAGTAATGCAGTATTGACATTGAAGAACTCTTATATGAATCTATGTTTTTTCGAAACTTTATATGGATATCTATGTTAGGGATTGAATTCCACCGACTTTAGATTTTTACTTTTGACTTTTTTTTTGGTTACTGTAAACGTTATAATGATGAAAATATTTGTTTTTTAACATACATACAAATCTCATTATAAAAGTACCTTTATTACAACTTTTAATATACATACATACATACATACACACACATACTTGGATGAAACGTTTAAAGAATTCGTTAGTCTAAAACCCAAAAAAAAAAAAAGAATTCGTTAGTCCAAAGGAGCAATAGTCTTGAAGATAACCCGAAACCAACACATTTAGCAATGACAACGATTTAAACATATAAAATCTAGACATGTAATATAAATGCATAAATTAGATAATTCTATTATATTAGGCAGATTCATCAATGATGCTCTCTCTGGTTCATGATACTGCTCTCTCGATAATCTGCTGTTCCTTTTACGAATTGTCCCGAAGATCACAAACATGCTATCCCCTTAGACGATATTCATGTTTAATAATAAGTATCCAAAAAAGATCACTTGAAATTTTTTAACAAACAGAAGAAAAATTTTACTTGTAAGAAGATGAGTATATATATTTTTGTTATGAAATCGATATACTTTATCCGCAAAAATTGCTGTTTTGAGTCAATTTGATCAACGATTGGGAAATTCAGGATACTCTAAAACAAAAAATATCATCACCATCATAATTACAGTCATCATCACTTCAGAGCATCTTTAATGGCAAGAACCTATTGATTTTTTTTTATTTGCCGGCCAAATTCATTTATATTACAAAATCAGAGTCATTATTTACATAAAGTTGAAGAAAAAGCGGACAACATTAGAAAATACTCCATGGTAATGAAGAAATGATCGAAGTCTCGCTAAAAGATCAGCACATTCATTCGCAGTGCGTTTGCGGTAAGTGAACTTGATGTATAAAAAGTTTTGCTTTTCAGAATCCATTGGTTTCTAATTTATATTATTTTAGTAATTTTAATTTAATTTTTAAAAAATTACATTAATAAAAAAACATTGAACCACTAAAATAATGACAAATTGCATTCTCTCTCTCCTATTTTTATGATTTTTGTTTGTTTTTTAATTCCTTAGATACCCAAAGAAAAACCTCCATTAAAGGTGCTCTCATTACTAAGTTGCTTACTATTTAAAACATTACTTTTAAGTATATAAATCCTAAAATGCTTGTGTTTTTCCGTACTAATAACATGAGAAGATGTAAAAAAAAAATCGTTCATTTTTGTTAGTTTAAACGTGTGTCGTAGAATATGTGTCACAAAAGCTTCGTCGGAGTTCGCTTCCCGTTCGCAATCGAAATCATAATGAAATTCTTTTTGAAACTCGCTTCCATGTCGTTTTCGAAAACCTCCTTTAAAAATACGTTAGAAGCTTGTGATTCTGTTTTGGAAACTTGCGTTTTCATTTTTAAAATATTGTGTCGCAAATAAATATCAAAGATAAAATTATTTTTAATATGTCTCTCATTATAAAACAAAACAAAACCAAAACTAATTTAGTACTTTCACATTTGTACACACTAATTTTCTCTTTATATATAAATTATCTTGATTAGAAATAGTGTTTTAATCATATGTGTGATGTTAGAAGTGATTAATTTGATTAAGTGGATGAGATTATTTTGGAAGATTTAGATTTGGTGATTACAACATAGAATTTGAAACAAAATTATTTGATGGATTTGAGAAAATTGAGAATGAAGTTAGTGATTTAAAATTTGAAGCATAGTATTTTGGGGTATTCCTATTGAGCTATACGAAAATACATTTTTTTAATATAATATGATATTTAATTAGAAAATGATATATATATATATTTTCACTTCCAACACGTATCTGTTTTCTAATTTTTTTTAAAGCCATTTTTGTGCTTCTGCTTCCACGTATCCGGTTCTGATTTCATGTAGGATAGTATGAAATTATTTATGTAACAATTCTCATAATTTATAATAAAAAATAATAAATCATACATTAAATTTTTTGTTACCTTGTAGTACATTTATAAAAGATTTGGTATACTTTTGTCATTTGTTAATATCATTAGGAATGTTCATTTACCTAAATAAAGATAAATATTTAATCTGATTCACACAAATATTTAATTGTAAAAGCCTAAGTAAATAATAGAATTATTATGCATGATTAAGCACATGGGACATTCTGAGTTATGCACAAACTCACAAGAGATAGAGATGGGCTTTAATACACTTCCCATTTATAAATTGCAAATGTTGGTAAGCATTGATGTACTACAGAACAGAGAGAGAGATCTATCATCTCTCATGTACATAAAATTAATGCAATAATTATTTTTGTATGTACTTAATTATTAAGGGAGTGTAAAATAAGTTTTTTTATAAGTGGGAATCAAATAAATAGCCAACACAGAAGAAGAAAAAAAAAAGGTAGTCGCGTGGGTTAGGCGTTTTGCTAGTATATACGGGCTGGATCCAATTTGTATTTCGCCGATCGATTAGAATTTAATAAGTGTAAAAAAATTCCAATTAAAATTTACGAAATATATCATACAAATTTTTTTAAATTTTTTTTATATATTTATATTTATCAAATAGATTATAAAAATCAATATATATATTAAAATTGTTCTAATAATACATGTGTAACAACATTTTAGTTCAAACAAACTTAGGTTTATATATCCAAATCGTCATAGATAAAATATAATAAGCATTTGTTCTCTTTTAATCTTCTCACCGAACAATTTAAAACTTCGATAATCTCTTCCACGAATTTTATCTCATCTTTGTCATTAGAAAATAACATCAATTATTCTCTTATTCGATATGTGAGATAGATTACGACGATCTAATTGTAGTTTTTTCATTGGTTTTCTGCAAATTGCAAACTAAAGTTTTGTACATCATTTGTGTCTTGCAAAATTTGAAAATCAATTATGTGAAAAAGATCTTATTAAAATTTGTTATTTTAGCTTGCAACTAAAAGGACCTTTAATTCGTCAAAATTTTGGAAATATAAATATATGAGTAGATACATAAGAATACTAACCTAATTCAATTAGAAATAGAAAAATACTAATTATTTGGAAATATTTGACAAATTTAAATAAAAAATAATATAACAAAAAGAGTCAAAACAACTTAATAACGGTGAGACTTGCACTTTTCAATTTTGTTCTTTTCACATATTATAAAATATTTATAAAACTGAAAAAATCAAATAGAGTAGTTCATTCAAACTTTTGCACGAAAATGATTAATTCAAATTTTTATAAAAAATAGAGTAGTGAAGTAGTAAAAATGAAATTACTTCATAGATGAATAAAAAAAATTAATTACGTGATAAAATTTAGAAATTACTTGAAAATCAAATAAGAAAAACGACAAAGATAAAAAAGTAAGTTTTAAATTATTTTATATCAATATTTTCAGTTTTATTTTGTTTATTTTCATGAGTGATTAATTTACTTTTTTGAGTTTGATATTTTTACGGGTTATAAAATATTTTATCACAAGTTATAAATATTCTATCACTAATCCGCATATATGCGGATCTTTTATCTAGTAAATTATATAAATTCAATGATATAAGCATGTAAAAATCGTCATATCTTTCAAGTTTCAAACATCCTCGAATGTAAGAAACTAAACTTTTCACTTTTTTAAGCGAATATTTCATTTTGTTTACAGTTATTTGAATACCGAGATGTTAATTTTTGATAAATTGTTGTGCAAAATGACTAGACTTAAAAGTAAAACTACTGTACCAATATGTAGTGTAGTTAGCTTAATACTTTCATATGGTACTCGCAGAGCCAGATCTGAAATTGTCAGAGCCCGATACAAAAACACTACTAACATTTCATTTAAATATTTTTTTTATTAAAAATCTGGTTTTTAACAACAATACATTCATGTTTTATTATGTGAAATAAAATTATGAAAAAACCTACTTAACACTTTTATTTTTCAATTTTAGAATTTCATAAAATATTTGATCACACGAAAAAACATGTAAATTATTCCACTAAATCATCATTTTTCATCAAATAACATATTTTTAATAAACTAAACATATAAATTTGATTTTTTTTTAATATGTAGGGCCCCTTAAAAGTAGAGGCCTTATTCAAATGTTTCAAAAAAATCTGCTCAAATCCGGCTTTGGGTAATCGTATGTATTCATTTGCAGACGCGGTTCTTGGCAAATGCAAAAGGAACAAATGATCAGGTCCAAAATTTTTGGAAATTTTATCAGCCCAAAATATTTGAATTTCTTTGAAAATGTAGGTTACAAATAAGATTAAAAGACCAAATTTGAGAAAATTTGAAAGCAATACTGACTACTTTGGGAGCCTATACTACTTTTTTTTTTGTTTAGTAAAAGGCCAATTTTTAAGACTAACACAAAGACTCTACATTCAATGAGCCGCCAATGTTCATTTGCAATTTTGCATCCATTTGCATCAACTTGGTAGACATATACCTCAATAACATATAATATCGTGCATTTGGTTGATAAAAAAAAAAAAAAATATCGTGTTACCAATCAAATAGTTCCATATACAAATACTCAATTACCTTTCTTTCTCATCAAACACTTAAGGCTTAGATTGGTTACCTCTTTTGAAAAGAGATATAGTTTAACCGTTCGATTGTTACCAATCGTTTAAAACGAACAGTTAAAACGAACGGTTGGAATTTTTTTTGCAAATAGGCGATTGATAAAAAAGATCGTTTAAACTAGACATAGATAATCATTCGGATTTCGGATTGATTAATTCGGTTATCAGTTTTAGGAATATAATATCATTCGGATATTTTGAAATTTTGGTTCGGTTTCGTTTCAGTTTTAATTGGATTCGGTTTCTGTTATCCGAAATATTCAAAAGTTATTCGTACTACTTAAAAATTATTTAAATTTCTAAAACAATTAGGAGGATAGTTATTTAATATTTTGAAAGTAAATAATTGTAATATATGTTTAATAATAATTCATATTATTATTTTTAAAATATTTATCAATGCATTATATTTTTAAAATCATTTAAAAAAAAATCTGTTATATAATTTTATCTAATTATACTATTCAACCGCTATAATGCTACCAATCAATCTTATATTTGAATTATTTTTTGTTATCCAACCGTTTTCTCTAACTACTGTTTCTAACCGCCTTATTTTAAACAACCTGTACAACCG
Source organism: Arabis hirsuta (assembly GCA_964056655.1). Classification (NCBI taxonomy): domain Eukaryota; kingdom Viridiplantae; phylum Streptophyta; class Magnoliopsida; order Brassicales; family Brassicaceae; genus Arabis; species Arabis hirsuta. Next base: position 28,997,759 of record OZ053303.1, read on the forward strand.
CTCAAAAACTTTTAACCGCTCTGTTCAAACGTGGTCACCAATCGGATCCTTAACCCCAAAACATATTTTTTACTAATATGAAGAAAATTTGCCTTCCCAAAATTTAAACCTTACGGGAAGGGAGACAATTTTTTACCACAACAAAAATCTTTAAAGTGAGATCAAAATCCAAAACTGAAGCAAGAAAAATCACAACTAAAACCGAATACACAACATACTTCACCAATATAATAACACTAGATTTTGTCCACGCCAAGCATGGGATTAAATATTTTTAGTCGATTTTAATATTTAAACGTGTATGACAAAGCATATGATTTCTAATATTTATAAACGTACAGCATGGTATGCATTATGCATAAATGTAATGAAATTATATTCTGATCAACCATAATTTGATGCCATCAGTTTTAATATTTTTATGCAAAATTGATCAAAACATATGCAAATGTTATTTATTTTAATATATTTTAAAAGTAAAATTGTTTTTTATTATTTATGTAAATTACAGAGTATGCGATAAACCAACTAAATTTTAGATTTATATGAATTTGTCGGACATAACAAATGAAAACAATATATATATATATATTTCCAATAATAAAATGTGTGAATATTTGTAAGTGTAGTTAGATACATATATATATATATATATATAATTGATTATCATAATTAAAATATTTGTATATATCATATTAATCTAAATACATATATACACAATAAATAATATTGTTATAAATATAATAAAAAGCTTCTTAATATAAAAAAATAGATAATATGGTAAGTCTAAATATTACATTTAGTTAGGTTTAGATTTATGAAACATGTATTAATAGGTTTATGTTATAAAATTGATAAGAATATCTAGATATTTTTATCATGACATATAGTTATAATTAAAATATTTTTATTACTTAATTTAAATAACATAAAAATTTTACTGCATAGGATTTTTCACTCATTTCACATTAGTGTCGATTAATATATAGAGGATAAGTTTTGAACGACTTAACTCGAAAATGCGGTTAAGATATGAATCTCGGTTTGGTAAGACAAGAGTCTCGGTTTACAAACAAACCAGAAAAACCTAACCGCCTTGCTAAACCCAACCTCCTCTTTGATTGAGAACAGAAGAAGGCTTAAACCCTTCTTCCTCCGCCGCGTTCTTTCTTTCTTCCTCAAATTCCTCCCAAAGAGCAAGCTTAGCTTTTTTCGACTCTTCTCTTGAAAACCAATCTTGATTTCGCATCCCTCTGTCTACGTTTACTTTTGTTTCACTTCCGAGGTTTGTGTCGATTCTCAATTTGCAGCTTTTTTCCAGGTAAACAGATTGATAAACCTAATTTCTACCGTTGCTCGTAGAAGCTTTACCTTGTTTAGTAGAGTTTTTGGAATGGAAAGTTTACTCTTTTGATGATTGATGTTTAGGGGAAAGGCGTGACCTTGCTATCGAAATCGTTGCGTCGAGTTTGATCGTTGGCGAGGTATAAACCATTGCAGTTTGCACACTCTTTGAATCATGGCGACTTCGGCTGATGCTCGGGCTGTTAAGTCGCTCAACAACGGCGAAGGGCGTAGGAAGTTTGTGGTGCGTGTTCTCGTTCTTCTTCTTGTTTATTATACTGCGTCCGTTTCAAAGAAATTCTCTCAAAAGTTCTTTTGGTGTACTTTTTCACTATCCTGAACCTTTTAGCTCGAAGAACCGTGTGATGGATGAGTTGATACATCCATATAAACTTGGTTTTCGGTCTATGGAACTGAAACACCAGTTAGCTTTAGTGATTTGTTTGAGGAGTAACGAGAGACGGCTTGTTAAACGTCGACATATTCTGAAATAGATAGTCTCTTTTAAGCTTTAATTCTGGGGTTATATTTGTTGTTGATTTTCATGAACAGGTCTTTTCTTTTCGCTTCTAAACCTTTCCTCTGCAACTATCTTTTTGATATTTTCTTCCGATTACCTGTCATAGCGTGCAACATTTCACCGCATTAGTAAGCTCAGTTATCTGTTTCCTTTGTGCTCTCTAATATTCCCTTTTGTGTTTAATTACTTCTGGATGCAGTTCAAGACTTTCTCTCAGAAAATCAATGACACTGACATCAACGTGTATAAGAGCCTGGATAAGGTGAAGGCTAATCCTTCGGAGGGATCCACATTTTTCAGAGATTGCCTCGTAGAATGGAGGGTACGTTTGCTTTTGTTGCCTTAGAGCTCTTTCTAAAGTTTCAATATTGGTCTTCTTGTCTTGCATGGTTGTACCATACTTACTATGCTGGTTTCAGGTTACGATTCTTAAGTGCAATTATATTCTTTAGTAAGGCGTGCTTAGTTTAACTTTGCTTTATTACCCGGTTAGGATGCTTGAAACATGAAATTAATGGCAATTTTAGTGATCATGTTATTCATGTGTACTTGAAAGTCAAACCTCACGGCTTTTATTGTTAACAAGATATCATGAAGAGATTGGCAACTCTCTGCTAATTGGTACTCTATTTTCTTGTTAGTTTGTTCTATAGGCCATCTAGGGTGACCAGAGAAACATTATAGCTGCTATGTAGGTTTTGCTTTGTATATAAATAAGTCTTCTTGGTGCTCGATCACACTTACACAGACATTTCAGTGAGATAGTAAATTTGTTTATTTGGCTTGTTGAATGCAGGAACTCAATACAGCAGAAGATTTCATTTTATTTTATGAAGAAATGTTGCCATTTGTTCAGAATCTGCCTTTGGTTATTTTGCAAAAAGAATTAATCTTCTCAAAACTTGTCTCTCGTTTACAAATGAAAGCAAGATTGTCTCTGGAACCCATTCTCAGGTTTGCTAATTTCTGCTCATTCTTTTAGCCTGGAACCGTTTGCCAGTGGATCAGTGCTAATGGGCTATGTTCCAATTTTGTTTCTTCACTTACCGAGAGCATTCACTCTTGTACTCTTCTTCTGCATAGAAGTTAAAGATTTTTTTTTGCAGGTTACTTGCTGCTTTATCAAGAGATCTCCTGGAGGACTTTCTTCCGTGAGTGTTCTTAAACTCTTTATTCTTCGCAGCTGCAAAATATTTAGTTTCTAAAGATTATTTTTTGTTGTCACTGTCATGCTGTTGCATCCTTCTATTGTTAGAGTATTCCAAACATTGTGCGTAGTATACTCTGAATCATAGCAATTACTTATAAGGCTTACTGGAAGTATATCCTTAATGTCGTGGAACTCTGCAAAATCTACTTTCTTAAATCCGTTTCCTTGTGATCTGAGAACTAATTTAGTTTTTGCTATACCGAATAGCTTACGACATGTTAACAGTAATTTTTCCCTCCTGGCATACATTTGCCAGAAAGAGTTGCTAACTTGAATCTCAGTTACTGTCGGCTCACATATATACATGACAGTGCTAGGTTGTTTGGTTACTAGCAAGTAATTTTTCCTAGTTACTGATATTTTTTAGATTGTTTGACTTTCTTTTAAGGATCAAGTGCTCGAACTTCACTTGCGGTTTCTTTGATCAAATCGTGTCTGTGTTCTAACCAAGTTCTTCTGTTTTTTCCTGGGCTAGCTTCCTACCACGAATTGTGAACTCCTTCGTGACTCTCCTAAAAGATGGTGCCCACAAGGAGCCAGAGATTATTGAGCAGGTTGTTAGTGTTCTACTACATAATGTACCCTAAGGAAAATACTTAATTTATGTTCTTTTCTGCTGAATTTTGGTCCTTTTTTTTCCTGTGCAGATATTCTCATCATGGTCGTATATACTGGTGTACCTGCAGAAGTATCTCATACGCGACGTTGAAGGTATTCTCAGGTAAGTTTAGTAAAAAAATTCAATATAATCTAGAATGTCTGTTTACTGTGATGGATCTGGTTGTTGCACACGGTCTTTCGTTTACTTACTGGATCAAGAGATGCTGCCCAAAAAAATAATTAATATATTGGTATCATTTGTGAAAAACAAAAGATGGCCGTCACATGCTGTAAATGTTGTTAAATCTAATTATTTAGGATTGAATTCTTGTTTTTTTTGGTCACAGGATTTATGATTTAATTTTTGTTTTATGTTTAATTCGCTATGCTGAAGGGATACATTGGAACTGAGGTATCACCCCAAAGAACATATCAATGAATTTATGTCAGAGTCCATGTCATTTTTGTTGAGGAATGCACAGGATGAGCAACTTGAAAAAGGTGATAAATTGCTTGTCATTCATTCTTCCATGTCTATGTTAGTGACAGTCCAGTTGATTCTCTTCTTCTAAACGTTACAGGGATCAAGAGGATCCTTTCCGAAGTTGCACATCCATCCAAAAAAGCTGGATGCGTTGGTTTACTATATTATGCTATGAGGGGTACTTACGGAAGTCTCCATTCAAAAGCTGGGAGAGTTTTAAGGTTCTTGCTGAAAGATTCAACATTATCTTTTTGTGAGAATTCTCCTCAAGGCAAGTTCTCTTTCAAAAGTGATGTGAAGAATATTTAATGTACAAGTGTATTTAAAAGTCCAGTGTGGTTGATTTAGCTTTCTCTTGATTGAGTCCTTAGGGAGAGAGGTAGCATTTAGAGAATGGGAAATAATAATATCATAGAGTTTCTTATATTTGTGTATCCATTTCTATTAAAGTCGCCCGTGATGAATTTAGGAATGAAGCATAGATCAACTTTTTTTTGTTTTTTTAAAATGGGAAGTGAGAATGTTTATTAACTGCTTTTATTTTCTTACTGGAGGTGATAAATTCTTCTTTTCTGTAGAGGCTGTTAATAATTTTTACAAAAAAATCTTGAATAATATACCCTGAACCTGCTTTACATGGTTTAGAATCTTATTTTCTTTCTTCTTATCATGGTTGGATCTTATATCGCATTGCAGGCTCGGGTACAGTCGTGGAAGTTGTGAGTTCGACTTTGCAGAGATTATGCGAGGATTTTGAAGCAAAAGAATTAAGTGTTATGTGGATATGCTTGTATGAAGAAATAAATGAATCAATCCTAATCAAAAACACAGTTCATTTAAGCAGACTGTTGAGTGTGCTTACTGCAGTTGTTAGGATCGAGAAAGGTCTCAAGGTTTATGGTGAGTGACTTGAGTAATTCAATTGCTAACTTACATCTCTCTCTCACCCTGTCTTCTTATGGTACCTCTCTTTTGGCTGCACATGGCAACATACATTTGCATGACTGTATTGCCAATCTAAGTTATTGTCATTGTGTGACAGATTACCCATCTTTGATTGGACTCGTGAGCCTCATTGTGTCAACTTTTGTGGCTTCCTCTGAGACCGCTGTAGAAGGGGATAACATATCCGCTGTCCCTGATGAAGTTCTGCAATTGATATTATGCACAATAAACAGAGCTAATGAAATGGAAAATGTTGCTTCGATATGGGCTCCCATTTTTGCTTTAAAGAGTTCAAGGTATTGTCTACTGTTTATCTGTTGTATACTTTTCCACCTTCTTTTTTTTTCTTCATATTGATCATGTTTACCTTCAGTTTGGTGAGTTTTTTGCGGGAGTTGCTACAGAAGGATCAATCCGTAGTGAAAGCCTTTACAAATAATATATTAAGGCAAGACTCATATCATAAATTTTTCATTATCTCTTTGATCTTCCTAACTCCGTGTCTTAGCAACTAAATTCTATTTTGCAGTGCAATCAACAATACGATTTGGGATTCTTGTGAGGAAGTTATTCCTCTGTTACTAACATTGTGTGAGAGACAACAAACGAGTCATGACTGGGTGAAAATCGCAGATCAAACATTTGAGAGTAGATACGAGAGAATTCATGAGTTCTTGGAAGAAAATATTAAGAAGGTTCAACAGAATATAGAGAATACTGGATTAGCTAAAGTTGATGAGGCCGAGTTGGCTGTCGTTTGGGGAGTTGTCAACTGTTATCCTTATTTTAAAGTGGATTCATCACTGCTGATTTGCTTTAAGAAAACTCTCAGACAGCATTTGGCAGTGTCGGATGGTACGTATCACATGATTCACTCTTTTTTGCATGTTACTTTTTTTTTGTTTTTTACGCTGTTTTTTCCTCAAAGATGCCACTCGATTTATGTGCTTGATCAGACACATAAGATTCCACTATACAGAATCCTAAATAATTCTCATATACTATTTTTAATGTCTTTGCCGTGATATTTCTTTCATTGAACTACTGTTCAGAGAAAACTGAGTTGTTCTTGAATGTGATTATATGTCCTGGAGTTATCATAACATCTTAATATGCAACTTTTCAGTAGACACTTTTAGTGCCCCAGAATTGATGTGGCAGAGCTTACTTGGGACTGCTTTGAGGTCATGTCACAAACTGCCCCGAAGATTCAACCACAGTGATCTAGAGGAAGCTTTGTCTTTTGCTAAAGATTACAAGTCATGTGTACACGTGTTGTCAGCAGTGGCCGATTTTATGGATTTAATGCACAGGTGAGTTTGTTTGTATTCATTTATTTCTACATGTTTGATGACTCTGTGTGGTAGGCTGATCCATTTCCCTGTATTAAACTGCAGGCGTGAATTAGCTAATGATGACAGGTCTATTGCTCATCCAGAACTTCAAGCAAAAAAGGCTGGAGATGCTTTTGACATATTTTCGGAAAATTTGCGTCACCCGAACAAAGACATCCGACTTATGACTCTGAGGATTTTGTGCCATTTTGAAACTTTGTCTTGTGACCCTTCTTTTGAAGAGCATCCTACTAAGAGTAATATGAAAACTGGAGAGACTAAAAAATCTCTTCCTAAAGGGAATGTGAGTAGATATCCTTTGTTCTGTATTCTAAAAGCTTTTTCCCTCAAGCAGATTCTTTACTAGCAGTTGTGACTGTATAACTGTCGCCTCTGCACTCTTGGCATGTTACCACTATTTTCTTAAAAAAGTTTCTTCTAAATATCAGGTTCTTCAGTTATTACGCTCAGTCGAAGAGACTGCTCCCACAGTGGATACTGGTCGGATGTTGGTCAGTTTGATCTCTAGAATACAAATGGATCTCTCCGCTGGCAGGATACATGCGGCATATGTGCAGCTAGTACTGAATGGGATGATGGGACTATTTCATAATAGATATTTTGATTTGTGGGGTCCAGCATCTGAGTGTCTAGCGGTTCTTGTGAGGAATCACACAAGAGCTGTGTGGAGTGATTTTGTTTGTTATTTGGACCAGTGCCAACTAAATTTTGAATCTCTCCACAATCATAATGAGAATGCGAATCACAGCAAGTCAGAGAGGCGTACTGGTAGGTTCTCACTATTTAAGTAAATTTATCTATTTCATTTGCTCATATAATGAGTTAGTTGGTTCTTTCTGTTTCGAATGTCATCTCCCTATTTTTTTGTTGCTCCTGCTTTAATGTTAGACTATATATACTTATGTAACTACATCTCTATCTTATTCTTTCATACCATCTTCTCTTCCTTATAGTCTGATACATATATTTTATTCTTTTCAATCTACAGATCTGATTGGCCGTTTTAATTCATTTCTCTTTCCGCCGTTTGATAGCACACCAACAACAACGGTGGTATCTCAGTTGATCCAGACCTTACAAAAAGCTTCCACTATTGCTCAGTCTCGGGCTTCTGAAATTCTGCCTTTGCTATTAAAATTTCTGGGGTACAACAGCGAAAATCCTGTGAGGTAACCATGTCTCTGTATTGGTTCTTCTTAAGAGTAATTTTATTCAACTGTTGTCACCATTTTTTATCTTCTCTTCGTTGCAGTGTCGGCTTATTTAATGGCGGAGTTTGTAATGGAGAGGATTGGAAGAGGATTCTTATACAATGGTTGACTTTACTGAAAGTGATGAAGAATCCTAGGTCATTTCGTTTTAGTCAATTTGTAACCGACGTTCTGCAGAATAGGTTGGCAAAACTACTCAATTTGAATAATCCACGTTTCTTTTGAATCTCCTGGAGTGAGAACTTTCCTTCCCGGTACAGAGAAAGAATTTCATTGACCTCTGTTTGTTGTATTTGTTTTTTGTTTTCCAGGTTCCTGGACGACAATGATGCTGAAATACAAACTAATGTTCTAGAGTGCCTTCTGTTGTCAAACGACTTCTTACTCCCACACCGCCAGCGTTTGTTGAATTTGATCAAACCAAAAGAATTGAGAGAAGAACTCACGACCTGGAACTTTTCCGAAAACATTGAAGAAGCTCACAGATCTCATCTTGTTTCTCTTGTAATTCGCATCCTTATGCCAAAAGTTAGGACACTAAAGAATTTGGCTTCACGGAAGGTACATATTACTTATTTAGTTTACTTCACTATGCCAATGCAGTTTTCCCCTGGGTCCTAACAAGTTTTCTTTGTTTCTTGTCAGCATACAAGTATCCGTCACCGGAAGGCAGTTCTTTGCGTTATATCTCAGCTGGATGTTAGTGAACTTGCCTTGTTCTTTGCATTGCTGATAAAGCCTTTGAACATCATACCAGAGGAAACGATGGACTTGTTCTGGAGTTCGGGCAAAATTTCTTTGGATTTTTTCCAGAAGTCGAATTTCCTGAAACATTTCACTGTTGATGCTATTTCGACATTATCCAGGAATCAGAAATCTGGGTTTCTTCATGTCATCCAAAATATCCTAGAAGTCTTTGATGAACTCCGTGTCCGACCTTTTCTAGACTTTTTGATGGGATGTGTTGTCCGGCTATTGGTAAACTATGCTCCAAATATTGATGAAGAAAGGAACATTGGATCATTGGCACTAAGAAATGGCACCGCCGCCCCATCAACTTTAGATGATGAAGAGAATGTTTCAATAAATCATGACCAGGTAAAATGGTTATTAGTGTTGTTTGCTGTTTCCCTAATGTTTTACGTAGGATATCCATGCAAACAAACCAATATTTTTTCTCCCATTTCCTTTCTTTGGAATTCGTTTCTTGTCTGACATTTTTCACCGGTTTTCGTGTAGGCTGGCACTGTTTTAAAGCAGTTTAAAGAATTGAGATCCTTGTGTCTGAAAATTATTGCTCATGTTCTTGATAAATACGAGAATTATGATCTTGGCTCCGAGTTCTGGGACATCTTCTTCTCGGCAGTGAATCCATTAATTAAGAGTTTCAAGCAGGAGGGTTCTAGTAGTGAGAAACCAAGTTCTTTGTTCTCATGCTTCTTGTCAATGAGTAAAAGCCGCAATCTAGTGACCCTCTTATGTCGGGAAGAGTCTCTGGTTCCAGACATTTTTTCAATTCTAACAGTCACCACAGCTTCAGAAGCTATTAAGTCTTCTGCCTTGAAGTTCATAGAGAATCTGCTTTGTCTTGATAATGATTTGAATGAGGATGACAGTATGATCAAAGGATTCTTAGATCCGTATATAGAGACACTGATCAACAGCTTGCATTCTCTTTTCATTGGGGATATTTTGAAAAGGTCAGGACTCTTTGTAAATTGACGGACTCAGGTTATTTCCTCTTGTTTCTATATTTTCTTCAACTGTTATTTTATGTTCAGGAAATCAGTCAAGTATCATGGGGAACGAGAGATGAAGATTGTTAAGCTATTGTCAAAGCACATGCGAGATCGCTCTCGTGTTATGAAGTATTTGGATGTCTTGCTTTCTTTCTTGGATAAAAGTGTGAAAGATTCGGGTATGGTTACTCATTACTTTTCTTGGTAGAACTTACAATATCACGTCTCTTGTATGTGATTGTCTTATTGCTTTTACAGATATTCATCGTGAGGTTCTGCTAACCATTCAAGGCATCACATCGTTGCTTGGTACTGAGAGTACCACAAAAATTATAAATGTAGTCTCTCCGCTACTTGTTGACGCTGATCTTGACGTTAGATTATGCATTTGTGATCTTTTTGAATCTCTTGCAAAAATTGACTTTTCTCTGGATGATGTGGTAAGTGTCATGTCTCTATTTAAGGCTGAGTCTTTTCCGTCTCTTGGTTTTGCCTCTGCAATTGTAACAACAATTGGTTTCCAATTTACAGGCAAAGCGCGTCCGCGATATGAATGCCATCTCAGCCATGGAAGTTGATGACCTTGACTATGAAAAGATAGTTGATGCTTATGTGGAGATTAATGCAGATTTCTTTAATAAATCGTTGGAGCAGCACACAATGATCATACTCTCACAGAGTATATACAACATATCATCAGAATCCATTATGTTAAGGGGAAGCGCACAGACGCTCTTGTCTTCTTTCATTGATTTTTCAGCCGCAATACTTTCCCAAGAGGCTTCAGCTCACTCTGGCTTTGGCAAAGAGATCAAAATAGCTGATGCAAGCTGGACAGGAAATCGTATACTGTTCATTTTGAGAAGTTTTATTTTGAAACACATTGGTAATGCAATAAACAGAGGAGGCACTATAATAAAGGTACAACCTTCTAAATCATGCAGAAAAATGCTCAGAAGACATAAAATTTCATTGGACTAGCTGTGGGGGAGGTTTAGTAACTTCACAAATTTATGGTGTTGCTTATGGTTAGCTTACTGTCATGCTTTTGCTTTAGAGATAAGTCTCTTGAACAGGGATATTGAATTGTACTAGCTGTAAGATGAATACCCGTGGCTCTCTAGTTGAACTGGCGTTTCTCTGAAACGAATTATTTTGTCACAGGAGTGGATTCTTTTGATACGCGAAATGGTGACAAAACTTCCAGATGCTGGAAATCTTGCTGCATTCAGACCTTTATGCTCTGAAGATGAGAATGTAGATTTTTTCAAAAACATTGTCCACATTCAGGTATGTCACACATGATTCGTTTAGTCCACAATCTGTATTCGTGCTGTGGTGAGAATCAAAGTCGATATGATAACCACACCACACCACACAGGATCCTATACCACTTCTGATTTTGTTTCGTTCTTCCTTTTCCCTCTTTGAATCCAATTTAATACGTTCGTTTAGACTTTATTATTTCCATAGAAGATGTAGCACCATGGTAGAGACATTACGATGATTGATTTCCTTTCACTTTCTTGCAGGTACACCGTAGAGCAAGGGCAATTTCACGTTTCACAAATGTGGTGAATGATAGCAGTCTGCCTGAGGTGATCTCTTTTGAGTTAGATACATTTCTAAATGCAACTGCTGTACTGCCATATACTTATGACCAAATGTTGGTGTTGCAGGGAGTAGTGAGAAAACTTTTGGTCTCTGTCTTTTTCAACATATTGCTCGATGGACAAGATGGAAAAGATAATAATGTCCGGAATGCATGCACAGAGGCCCTTGCATCTGTATCTGCACATATGAGTTGGAAGTCGTACTATGCTCTATTGAATCGGTGTTTCCGTGAGATGAACAAGCACACCAAAAAGGGAAAACTTCTGCTGCGGCTTATCTGTTTGATTTTGGATAAATTTCATTTTACAAGCGATGCTTACACGCAAGAGGTTGAAGAGATTAGGACTTGCCTTCTGAAAACTGTGTTCCCGAAGATGCAGAAGCTGATGAATTCTGATTCTGATAATGTTAACGTTAACAGCAGCGTGGCTGCGCTGAAGGTTCTAAAGCTACTCCCCGAAGATGTATTGGACTCAAATCTATCCTCTATAATTCATAAAATTGCCACTTTTTTGAAGAACCGATTGGAGAGCACACGTGATGACGCGAGATTGGCTCTGGTTGCTTGTTTGAAGGAACTAGGGCTGGAGTACTTGCAAGTTGTCATCAACATTTTGCGTGCTATCTTAAAACGAGGATCTGAGGTGCATGTGCTGGGATACACTGTCAATTTTATCTTATCGAAGTGCCTGTCCAATCCTACATGTGGGAAGTTAGATCATTGTATGGTTGATCTCCTTTCTGTGGTGGAAATTGATATCCTTGGAGAGGTTGCTGAACAGAAAGAGGTGGAAAAATTCGCATCCAAAATGAAAGAAACAAGATCACGCAAGTCATTTGAGACTCTGAAATTGATTGCTGAAAATGTAACGTTCAGAAGCCATGCATTGAAGTTACTTTCTCCGGTCATTGCTCAGTTGCAGCGGCATCTAACTCCAAAGATAAAATCAAATTTGGAGAAGATGTTAAAACAAATTGCAGCTGGCATTGAAGGCAACCCATCTGTTGATCAAGGAGATCTTTTTGTTTTTATATATGGCCTTGTTGATGATGGCATAAACAACAGGAGTGGTCTTGGAGATCAAGTGTCTTCTCCACCATCCAAAAAGAAAAGGAAATCAAGAGATCTGCAAGAGACTGCTGGGTTGATTTCGGGTGCTCAGTCATGTCCGCATCTTATAACCGTGTTTGCTCTGGACTTATTGCGTAACAGATTGAAGAATATGAAACTTGACAATACTAATAATGAGCTGCTGTCAAAGTTGGATCCATTTGTCAAACTACTTTCTGGATGCTTGAGTTCTAAATATGAAGATATAGTTTCGTCAGCTCTTAGATGTTTCACTTCATTATTAAGGTTTCCACTGCCTTCTCTCATGTCTGAAGCAGATGAAGTGAAAACAGCATTATTAACCATTGCTCAGTCTGCAGTGAGTTCCAGCAGTCCTCTTGTGCAGTCATGCCTTAAGCTGTTAACAACGCTTCTCGGCAATAAGAACATAACCTTATCATCCGAGCAGTTGAAAATGTTGATTCAGTTCCCCATGTTTGTTGATCTGGAGTCTGATCCATCCTTTGTTGCTCTTGCACTCCTCAAGGCCATAGTGAAACGGAAGCTTGTAGTTCCAGAGATATACGACATTGCAATTCAGGTTTCAGAGTTGATGGTAAAAAGTCAGTTGGAACCAATCCGCAAGAAATGTAAACAGATACTGTTGCAGTTTTTGGTCCACTATACACTTTCTGAGAAACGTTTAGAGCAACATGTGAACTTTCTGCTCGAAAATCTGGGGTATGTATGTGTACTAGCTATGAATCGAATTTGGCTCTTATTATTCCAATAGTAATTGAATTTGTCGACCAGGTATGAGCATCCAACTGGAAGAAAAGAAGTCCTTGACATGCTTCAAGCGCTAATCTTGAAATTGTCAGAACCTAATCTCGGCAAGCAGTCAGTTCTTGACCAGCAATCGAAAACGTTGTTTGTTAAGCTTGCTTTTTGTTTGGCTAATGAGAACGATAAAAAAGTGCGGTCCCGGATTGGTGCTCTAATTGAACTTCTGATAGGGCGCATCGGCAAAGATCAAGTTGGTACCATTCTCTCGTACTGTCTGTGTTGGTATAAGCAGCAGAACTTACGGGCTGCTGCAGCACAGGTAAATGTTCTCTGAGGGTGCATGTTCTTATTGAACTCTTATCCTAACAATAACTAGATGTCAGACAGTAGAAAGTGGGAACTTAAATTTCTAAATATAAAAGAAACAGGAGTAACAACTGGTGTTACCTGAAATTTTTTTCTTCAAATGGCAGGACTTGATAACTTCACTTGCTTCTTATGGGTGTATGGCTTGTAGCATCTTCACAAAGCTTAATTTCGTTCATATTGCATGTAGGCATCACAAAGCTTAATTTCGTTCATATTGCATGTAGGCACCTATTGTAGTTTATGTTCATTGCTTCTTCCCGAATTTTAATTCACTCGTTGGATGCCATGTAGGTGTTGGGATTTATTGTTGGCGCCATGAAGAAAGGATTTCGGAAGCATATCTACAATACGGTACAGGATGCCAAACCGATTTTGGAGTCTGCTGTGAGTGCTTCCAGCCAACAATTGCAAGATACTGTTGAGGAAGCCAGTATTCCTTTCTGGAAGGAAGCATACTACTCTCTGGTTATGATAGAGAAGATGCTCGTGCAATTTCCTGATATATGTTTCGGAAAAGATTTAGAGGTATGCATTCTGAGAAATACTTGCAACTTTAACCATTGCACCTTGAAGCTAGGATATATATTAGCTTTTAATAGTCATAAATTTTGTCCGTTTGTGAAGAATATAGGTGGGTTTGTTGTCGTATTTTGAGATAGATGGTCTAGCAAGAAAATTTACACTGCTTTGAACTTGATTGGGAAGCTAAAAGTTTTTTTGCAGTTTCCAGTGCCGCATTTATTTGTCCTTTTTTGATGATTCAATGTTTATTTTTTGTATTTTTCTCTTTTGAAATTTTTTATCATAATGTCATTCTTATCTGAACTCATTTTTTCTGTCATATACTTTTAGGATATTTGGAAATTGGTGTTCAAGTTCTTGTTGCATCCACACGCATGGTTGCGAACTATATCCTGTCGGCTCCTGAATCATTATTTTAAGGCATTAGCTGGGAGGAAAAGAGCAGCGTCTCAGACATTAATAACTGATTCTCTTCTGGAGAATCCAAGTAGCCTGTTCATGGTGGCTGTTTCTCTTTGCTTCCAGTTAAAGGAGCAACCCACCACAGGCAACGTTGATGTTGATCTCCTCACAGAAAATATTGTTTTTGCGCTCTCTAGCCTTCATTATCTGATTGGACAATTTGATCAAGCTACCAACAATGGGTTCTGGTCCAGTCTTGGCAACGACGAGCAAGTGGTGTTCCTCAAAGCCTTTGAAGTGCTTGATTCAGGGAAAGGAAGGTCTACTTTTCTGGCTCTTACCTCAGCCAAACGTACTGAGGATGGTGAGGAGGCTTATGGAAATGATGTAAGAAATGTATTGATCGGAAGTTTGCTCAAAAGAATGGGGAAGCTTGCTCTTGATATGGAGGAGTCTGTTCAGGTTTGTGTCTTTGCTCTTCTGATCAAACCTTAGCTTTTGCAGGCTGTAAACTAACTTAACTGTTTTATGTTTGCTTGGGATATGCAGATGAGAATTGTGTTCAACGTCTATAAAGCCTTTACCTCACAAATGAATCAAGAAGAATGTCGTTTATATGCCTACAAAATCCTGCTTCCATTGTACAAAGTTTGCGAAGGATTTACCGGAAAACTCATCTCAGGTATAATAAGTTTTGTTTCCCTCTTTGTTTTCGGTTCCTTTGACACATATCTAACAAAGAGTTAAAACACATAATGGTTTGATCAGATGAGTTGAAACAACTAGCAGAAGAGGTACGAGACCGTATAAGAGAAAAGACCTTAGGCAACCAAATCTTTGTGGAAATCTACAATGAAATACAGAAAAGTATGAAAACGAAAAGAGAGAAGAGAAAGCGAGAAGACAAGCTAATGGCAGTGGTGAATCCAGAGAGAAACGCCAAGAGGAAACTCAGGTTAGCTTCAAAGAACAAAGCAAACAAGAAAAGGAGAATAATGAGCATGAAAATGTCTAGATGGGCACGCTCTTGAAACACTTCTTCTTCTATGTAATCCAGCTATTTTTGTCACGCTTGCTTATACCAAACCGTAGATCAATCACTTTTGAGTCTAATGTATTGTTTCAATGATCCAATGTTGTGAGACAGAGAAAGATTTAAAAGCGAAAGCAACTGCAAACTTATCGTGACAATTTCGGGATAGTCTTAAGTAATGTCCTTTCACGAATTTTTCGTGTCTGATTTAATTTATTTCATATTTGAGATTCCATTAAGAAATAATCTGAGTCAGTGACAAAGACATGTTCATCATCACCCTCATTTTGCTGTCTCTTTACTACCGCAAAAAAAGAAAGAACCTTTAAAAAAGGAACTATTTGATTTTTTCTTTTGAGCATCCATCTCGCCATTGTCGGAAACGCTCTCTCTCTCGGAGAAAAAGGCATGAAGCAATCGTCATGGGGTTGCACAATCTTGATACAGTTATCTCTCTGTCTCGTAGTCTATGTGTCTCTGCATTTGGGTCATCCTTTCTTCTTCTCTAGTAACAATGGTGACGACAATGCCGGAGTTTTAGACCTTCATTTCATCTCCGTTGCCGGAGGTTTCAGACATCTTCACCGGCAAACTCACCTTCTTCGATTGGTCTGTTTCCTATCTTGTTTCAGTGATGATTGGAATATGAAAGTTGGTTTCAGGATAAAAGTTGGGTTCTTTATTGATTTTTTTCGGAAATTTTGAGTTTTTATTGATCACACTCTTTGATTCCATGGAAAGGAAAAAAAGGTTGAGGTTTTATGGAAGTATTATTTGGTTCTCAATTCGAAATTAAAGGCCTTTACGGTTGATTCCTGGATAGATACGCGATTATTATTGTACTTAATTTTGTTACTGTTCGATTGATGAAGATGGAGAGAGTTGCAGAAACTCACAAGGCAAAATTTGTGGTGAGCACAAGTGAATATGGAGAAGAAGATCCACTTCTGCAAAATGTGAGCTCTCAAGCTTAATCTTTGATCTTTTGGTTAATTTATGCCTCCTTGAACTATAGTGGATCAACACAAAATATTTGATCTCTTCTATTCAGACAGTTAGTATGAGTAATGAGTGTACCGATCTTTTTGCAGGCTACTCGAAGGTCTTCTTCACTGAAACTTCCATGGTAATTTGATCTTGTGGAACAGCCTCTTTTAAGTTAACTTACTTTAGAAGACTGATCAATGTGAATACGTGATGCATTTCAGGTACACTACAAAGAAAGGATATAGAAATTTCAGAGAGCACATCAAATTGCCTTTTGGTGGATCCTTGGATGTTATTTTCGTAGACACTGGCTCGATACAGCAGGTAGAACCAGTTTTGTTTATGTGAATTTGATGGAAATATTGTTAGGCTTTTCATTGTTTCCTTTGTCTGACTAATTGAAACTGAAGGAAGTGTTCGGTGGAGCACTGAATGGCTCGATGATCAGTCAATTGAAAGAGCTGACAACGATTCTAAAAGCAGCAGATGGTGATTGGTAAGTCAGCTGTTCAGCTCATGTACTCTCTCGATCTCTCAAGAACTTAAATACCAAAACAAGTTCTGTCGTTAATTTGCTCTACGCTCTCCAATATCAGTCCATATATATCGGTCTCATTGATTAAACAATCTATATAGTCGTTCTTGATACAGGCGTATTGTGGTTGAATCAGACCCGTTACTCGCCTCTACTCTGACTAAGGAATCAGAGGAAGCCAAGGGAGTTGCAAGCTCATTTCATCAAATCATGACCAAGTATGGAGTGGTAAGACATCGAATATATCCCATTGCATTCGTGATAAATTTTATCGCTGCATTAGTGCCATGAGATGTTGTATATGAATAATCTGAGAGGAGAAACTTTGATGATACAAGAACTTATATATAAGCGAAAAAGGCTGCACCAGCGGAGTAAGCGACAGGAGCTTCACTTGCATAACAGTTCCTTATCAATCGCAGAACCAAGGTCCAACGAATGATGTCAAGAGGTAATGACATTATAATCATACACTATGAAACCTCAATCTCAAATGTAAAAATGCTTTTTTTTTTGTTTTGTTCTCAGAGAAATGGAAGATGGGTTTCTTCTTCACAGAGTCAGCTTCTCAGAGTTTGTAAGTAGTTTCTTCTACAAAATCCTTTCTTTTGTTAACCAAGAGAAGAAAAAAAAGCATAACAAAAGTGTTCTTTGTTGTTCACAAACAGGTTACTTATACTATCAACTCATCAGGACAAGTCATGGACACAAGATTAGTTAAGCAGAAGGGCAAAGAGTCCATCTAAGACTTCATTTTATTGATGGTTTTTATTTACTCCATTGTTGTAAACTGTGTAAATCACAAAAATTTATCATTCTTACTTTAATGACCAAAATACCCTTTACCTAGTCCCAGTCTCAGGCCAATCGTGGAAGGGTGAAACTGGAAATTGTAATCTTGCCGCAAGGGTACTATAAATTCCCCCAAAAAGGAGTGACCTTTTAGGGTTTCTACTGAATCTCATTAGTTTAAGTATGAGGCTCTGCTCCCGGAGAATTTCGATCCGGCGGCTGTAACTAGCCCCGACGTCGTTTTCTTCCGGTGGAAGTGGAAGCCGATGATTATTCAAGAACCACTTTTTTAGAGTGGTAATGAATCATTCAGTAATCTCCTCCACCTCCACCACTACAATCTTCCTTGCTTCACTGCTTACTACTGATCTCTCTCTGTTTCTTTCTTTTTCTTGTGTTAAACTCTTCTTCTTCTTCTCTCTCTCTTGTAGGGGACTATGATGATTCTTAAGAAGTCAATAGACCAGACTTTGTGGTAACTCTTCTTCTCTTTCATGGCGGGGCTTTAAGGGGGAAAAATCACATTTTTCTTTCTTTTTAAGCAGCCATGCCTGGAGAGATTTATTACTCTAATCTGTCTGAGAAAAGGCGAATCTGAGTCCTTCCTTGTGACATGCAAATATTTTATTAAGGTTTTGGGTTGTAAAATTTTCTGAGTTATTTTGAAATTGGTTTGTGTCTGTTTTCAAGAATTCTTATTAGTCCTACACTCACATGGATGTGGTATATGATTCATATGAATGTTTTTATATTACTCTTGTCAAGAAAGAATTACAAATTATGAACCCAAATAAGATATTGTTGCTTCTAGTAAATTAACCAATATCGATGACTGATACATCATTGTTGGTTGATTAACTTTGAGAAAGTTTGTAGTGCCCAATGCTCTTACTAATTTAGAAGAGCTGAATGCACTGATGTGAGTAGAAATCTGTTTTTCAATTATTGTTGCTAGCTAAGAACTTAGCCCTTATTGCTCTTGTTTCAGACAAATCTACGAGAAAGGAAACTGTTAGTTGGTTTCTAATTGTAATCTATTTGTCCAATGGTTGTATTCAAGCTTTGACATGTGGATGTATTTTTTATACTAATCTCATATTATTGTAATCTTTGTTTATCATGAACATGTAACTTATACATTATCAACTCATCAACCTGATACAGTTCATGATGCAGTCTTCAATTTTAACCGTAACAAATTTGCAGGAGCAAATGGTTTGAATAAAGAAAGATGTTAAAAGTTTCCTCTGACCAATGGTATTTGGAACATACAATCAATCATACCCAATAAGCTATGCAATGTCTAGCTTATAAATAATTTACCATCAACTCAACAATCTAATAAGATTTCATTTTGTGTTGTTTTGTTTTACTCCATTGTTGTAAACTGTGTAAAGGACAAACATTTTTTTTGTTTCTTTCTTTAATGACCGAAATACCCTCTAACCGGTCCGAGTATCAGCTCAATCGTCGGAGGGTGAAACTGGAAATTGTAATCATCATGTATTATAAATTTCCCCCAAAAGGATTGACCCTTTAGGGTTTTTACTGAATATCATTAGTTTAAGTATGAGGATCTGTTCCCGGAGGATTCCGACCCGGCGGCTGTATTCAGCCTCGCCGTCGTTTTCTTCCGGTGGAAGCGGAAACCGATGATTTAAAATGTTTCTTAAAGAACCACTTTTTGTCGTGGTGATGAATCATTCATTCCATCTCCACCACCACCTCCTCCTTCACTGATCTTCCTCGCAGACTATATATATATTTTCCTATGGATCTCTTTCTTCTTCTTCTTCCTCTGTTTTGGGGGTTATACTCTCCTCTTCTTCTTCTTCTTAGACTATGATGATAACAAGTCAATAGACCAGACTTTGTGGTAACACTCTCTTTCATGGCGGGGCTATAAGATAAACTGTTAGCAGCCATGGGGGAAGAGTTTATCCTCTAATTTGTCTGAGAAAAGGCGAATCTGAGTCTTCCACTGTGACATGCAAAGATTTTGTTAAAAAAAATTCGTTTTTTCTTATTGTCTTCAAGAGATATCATTCCACTATGGTTCTTGTGCGCAATGTGCATATGATTGCTTTTCATATTAGTGTTGTCAAGTATGGATTACAAATCCTAGACCCATACAAGATATGCTCAAAAATGTCATAATCGAAAGGAAAAAAAGGGAACTTTTATCATCTTGATTGTTGCCTCTAGTGAATTATCAACCGTGAAAGCTCTCACAGCATTATTGGTTGCTTAATAGTGGGCCTAATCCTTTTATTTGCATTGATGAGAATGAATGAAACAAGAAATGGAAAAAAACTTAACTTCGAACAAGTTTGTAGTGTGGTGGTGTCCAGTGCAGTTATAATTTAGTGACAGCTCAACGCACTGATGTGAGTGGAAATCTGTTTTAATCTAGAATCTGACTTTGTGGCCAATTATTAATTTTCAAATTTGCCAGTTTAGGTTAGCTTGTTTGTGTTTATTACCAATTGTGTAATCTGTTTTACAATTATTGTTGCTAGCTGAGAACTTAGCCCTTATTACTCTTGTTTTAGACTAATCTAAGTAAAAGAAAACAGTCAGTCAGTTTCTACTTTGGTTATAAACTTGCTTAGAGACTTAGAGTCATGTGCTTGGAAAATCAAGTGGTCCAATGGTCTTCCTGTGTGTATACAAACTATGAAATGTGAATGTATTGTTCTTCCTTATCTCATAATCTCATTGCTGTTCTCAGTTGAAGGGTCAAATGAAACTGTTAGTTCAGGACACTCACTTGCTACAACCTAGAGTTTCAGAACTCAATGTGTATAACTGGATTATAGAAAGAACAATTTTTTTTTGGGCTCAGATTATTTTTTAATCAGGTGTTTGGTGAGATGGGTTTTGGCTCTGTTTGGATTATACATCCACTTGTATGAAGTCTCAATTGATTGTTACTCTTTTTGTGTTTGCATCATCCTTGAGAGAGAGGAAGGGAATCCAGAAAACTTATGGAGAAAAGACAAACTGTTTCCTATATTTCTCATTTTCTTTCCTCCACAAGCTCCAAAAGAGTTTACTTGGGATACCAAAAGCTGACGCTGACATAATACCAAATACACATCTTATTTATTGTCTCTGAGTGTTTGAGTTGTTCTTCTGCTTAGAGGGAGGAAGAAGAGAGAGAGAGAGAGATGGACATGATGTCTGTTTTGTTATGTCTTATGTTTCTGTTCTTCACTGTTGTTGCAGATGCAATGTATCTTCCACGAGGTTCCTATCATCTTTTATCTTCGCGACAAAACATGAAGGCCTCGAAGACAAAGCCAGAGTTACCCTTCCACTTTCAGACTCGCCATTTCCCTCAGAATCTTGACCACTTTAGTTTCCAACCAGAGAGCTACAGAATTTTCCACCAGAAGTACCTCATCAGCAGCCATTTCTGGCGCAAAGGTGGCCCCATCTTCGTCTACACAGGTAATGAAGCTGATATCGAATGGTTTGCCTCCAACACCGGTTTCATGTTGGACATTGCTCCCAAGTTCCAGGCTCTTGTTGTCTTTATCGAAGTAAAAGCTTTTTTCAAAAACGCCTAATGCATCTCTTGTCCTGAAGAATCTAACTTAAAACGTTAATGCTGGTGTGCTTGTCTTGTTTTCCTAAATTCTTGCAGCATAGATTCTATGGAGAGTCGAAGCCGCACAAGTTGGCCAAGACAATGGGATACCTTAACTCACAGCCAGCATTGGCTGATTACGCAATCTTGATAAGAAGCTTGAAGCATAATCTATCGTCTGAGGCATCTCCTGTCGTAGTCTTTGGTGGCTCTTATGGTGGAAGTAAGCTCCCACAATTCTAGTGCATTGTTCACTCTTATTATTACACCGCGTCTTAATTCTCATAAACACCCTTCTGGTGTACTCTGTTTCCTGAGACAGTGCTTGCAGCGTGGTTCAGGCTAAAGTATCCGCATATAGCTATCGGCGCATTAGCATCCTCTGCTCCGATTCTGCAGTTTGATAAGATTGTTCCGTCTTCAAGCTTTTATGACACTGTTTCTCAGGATTTTAAGGTCTGTATATTTCTGACAGGGTTGGTAAAATAGTATATTCAATGAGGAGCTTCTTATGCCTCTTATTACGAGTAGGACGTGAGTGTTAACTGTTTTGAAGTCATCAAGAGAAGCTGGGGAGAACTGAACGCATTCCTTACCATGAAAGATGGCAAACAAGAACTCAGCAAAAAGTTCAGAACTTGCAAGTAAAAATCTGCTTTCCCTCATTTTTGGTAAATTTAATCTTCAAGCTCTCTAACCTTTGTTTGTTTAATTCTCTAATCTTTAACAATCGCAGGGATCTTCAATTTATCCCTTCAGCCGCACAGTGGCTAGAATCAGCCTTTGTTGATACAGCCATGGTTAATTACCCAACTGCAGCAAATTTCACGTCTCCACTGCCTGCTTATCCAGTGGAGCAGGTAAGACGTGTGAGAGAGTCGAGTATTTGCGTTCTTGAAACAAGATGGATTCACAACAAACATCTTATTGCTTCAGATGTGCAAGATCATCGACGGTTTCCCTCTAGGAGCCAGCAGCAATCTTGAGCGTGCGTTTGCAGCTGCAAGTTTATACTACAACTATTCAGGTTCAGAGAAGTGCTTCGATATAGAAAACCATACTGATCCACATGGACTTGCCGGTTGGGGATTGCAGGTATATTCATAAGTCTACTTTTTCTTTGTGTCTTGTTTTATTAGCTTAACAGTTCACAAGGCAAAAAAATCTGTTATTGAACTTACTAATGGATCAATGCTACTTTGGGATGGAATAAAGGCGTGCACAGAGATGGTGATGCCAATGAGCTGCTCGAACCAGAGCATGTTTCTACCATTCAAAAACGATGACAATGGAGAGCAAGAATTTTGTATGCTGGCATACGGTGTCAAGCCTCGACCACACTGGATCACCACCGAATATGGTGGACAGGTCAGTTTCATTGATTTTCCCTTTTCCTTTCCAGATAACAGACCTAAAGCTCAGCTTTTGATCATAGTCTTATGTTACAGAGAATAGCGATGGTGTTGAAAAGATTTGGTAGCAACATAATATTCTCCAATGGACTGCAAGATCCATGGAGCCGAGGAGGGTGAGTCATCATCCCATCTTCATGTCAATATATAATATTCTAGAACACGGATATGATGTTATCGGGGGTTTCCAGGGTTCTGAAGAACATATCGAGCAGCATCATTGCGCTTGTGACCAAGAAAGGTTAACATTTGTGACATTCATGGGGGATTCACACACACTTCTGTTATAAATAAAAGACAATCTGAACATTATTGTTTTGTTTTAAAGCAGGAGCTCACCATACTGATCTCAGGGCTGCTACAAAAGATGATCCAGACTGGCTGAAAGAACAGAGGAGGCAAGAAGTTGCTATCATAGAGAAATGGATCAGTGAGTATTACAGTGATTTGAGACAAGAAGAGCAAGACTAAGTAAAAAAGGACCAAAACACCATTAGAACATTGTCTGATTCTCAATGTGTCTGTGATGATATCGTGTAATGAGGCCCAGATGTAAACTCTAAATCGGTAAATGAAAGAGCTTTACTATGAATAACAAGGGGTTATTTCTAGATCAAATGAAAGTATAGTGCCACTTGGGAAGATTAGGGAATATAAAAGGTAGAATCATAAATTAGTAAAAGAAATGGAGACAGATAACTTTCTCTCTCCAACTTCTCTAACATCTCTCTAGAAAATTCCCCTTCTTCTAAAAGCTTCTCAAGATCTTGTTATTGTTGGTGTCCGGCAAAACTTATTGCCGGCACCGTTTTTGTTATGTATATATCTACTTTTCTTTTCTTCTGTCTCGTCCTTGCAGGTATGTAGTGTCGAATTAGAGATCTCCGTCGTAATCACTGATGGATTTCCATGGAGTCAAAGTAGTTTCGTGAAGGAGGGCTTCTTCTTCCCGCCGTTTACTTTCTTAAAAATGGATAAAACAGAGAATTCGATCAAAGCCCTTTTGATTGATAATTGAATGAAAAACAGATTGCTCCTTATATAGAAGGAGACTTGATTACATGGAAGCAAATAAACAACAAACTCCTAAAACCAAGCACGAGCATAAGACTCGGCTTTCACAACTTATTCCACTAACACATTCCTACAAACTCGGACCACGTCTCCCACCTTGACTTATTCCATGCTTTGATCAACTCCAACATTCCTTCCCCCAAACTAAATGTGCTCGACATTATAGTTTGTCTTTCAGCTCCTGAACCCCAAGCAACTTCCTCATCTTCTGGAACGTTTCAAGTTTTAATGGCTTTGTCATCACATCCGCCACTTGATCTTGAGTTCCAACATGAACCAAACTGACTTCTTCTTCTTCCTTAACCATATCACGGAGAAAATGAAACCTAACCTTGATGTGCTTAGTTCGACCATGAAACACCGGATTTCTTGACAACTTGATCGATGAGCTATTGTCACAGAGTATTGTCATGCACTTCTCTTCCGCTTGACTAAACACACTTAGTATCTTCTTCATCCATAAGCATTGTGTTGCACATACCGAGGCAGCTACATACTCCGCTTCTGTCGTGGATAAGGTTACTACTGGCTGTTTCTTTGAGCTCCAAGCAACAGCTGCATCATTCATAAGAAAAACATAGCCTGAAGTACTCTTACCACTGTCTATATCACCGACAAAGTCGCTGTCCGTGTATGCCCTTAAACTGCCTTCCCCACCATCTTTATAAAGTAAACCCATACTCAAAGTCCCCTTAACGTATCTCAGAACTCTTTTGACTGCGACAAGATGAGACATCTTTGGTTGCATCATAAATCTGCTTAACCGAAAACATGATGTCTGGTCTCGTGGCTGTAAGGTACATAAGGCTTCCGATCAATTGTTTGTATAATGAAGAATCTGCATCTTCACCTTCCATGTCCTTCCATAACTTAGTTCTAGGAACCATAGGATTGTTCACTGGATTACAATCATTCATTCCGAAACGACCAAGCATCTCTGCAGCATATTTCTTTTGATTTAAGAAAATACCCCTTTGGCTTTGCTCCACTTCGACTCCCAGGAAATAACACATCTTCTCTAGATCTGTCATCTCAAATTCACACTTCATGAAGGCTTTGAAATCTTCGCACATGTTGGAATCATTCCCAGTGAATATTAGGTCATCAACGTATAAGCTTACTATGAGAATCTTACCTCCTGCTTCAACTTTAACGAATAAGGTGTGCTCATATTCGCTTTTGGTGAACCCTTCTCTCATAAAATACTCCTCTATCTTGCTGTACCAGGCCCGTGGAGCTTGCTTAAGCCCATAAAGAGCCTTTTTCAGCCTATAAACCTTATGCTCTTCTCCTTCTTTCACGTATCCCTGCGGTTGCTCCACATATACAGTTTCCCTTAAAACACCATGAAGAAAGGCACTCTTCACATCAAGCTGGAATACACTCCACTTTCTCTTCGCAGCTTCAGCCAAAAGCATTCGAATTGTGTCCCAACGAGCCACAGGTGCGAACACCTCATCATAGTCAACCCCATGGACTTGTGAATACCCTTTTGCAACAAGTCTTGCTTTGAACTTGTCAACTTCTCCTTTCTCATTTATCTTAGTTTTGTATACCCACTTGACACCGATCTTCTTCATTCCTTCTGGTAATTCGACTAGCTCCCAAGTTTCATTTTTCTCGATTGAAGCTAGCTCTGCCTCCATCGCTTCTCTCCATTTTTCTTCTTCTGCAGCCTCCCAATATGTAAACGGATCATCTTGTGCCGTATATAACACGAGATACTGCAGTTCATCATCTTCACTAACCTCATCTCCACTCACATAATCTTGTAAGTATCTTGGCGGAGCTCTTTGTCTTGTTTGGGTTTGTTTTCGATTTTGAAGCTCGCTTTGCGCTCCAAGGTCTGCTCTTGTAGTGAGATTTTCTACTGTGTCTCCCTCAGAATCATCTATTTGTGGGACTGGTTCTTCCTCTTCGTCAACAACCAGTACCTCATTCGCTTCATTGTTGTGACTCTTCTCCCAATCCCAACTTTGTTCTTCATCAAAGATGACATCCCGACTCACGATCACTTGATTTGTTGTTGGATCGAACATCTTGTAAGCCTTAGATCCTTCGCTTATCCCCAGAAACACACACTTTCTTCCTCTATCATCGAGCTTGACTCGTTTTTGGCTTGGAATATGAGCAAAACTGACACAACCGAAAACCTTGAAGTGCTCAATGTTAGGTTTATCACCCGTCCAACACTCTTGCGGAGTCATCTCCTTCACCGCAGATGTCGGGCACCGATTCAGTATGTGCGTTGTCCAATTCACTACTTTTCCCCAAAAACTTTTGGGCAATCTTCTCTCCAAAAGCAAGCATCGCACCATGTTCATGATGGTCCTATTTTTCCGCTCTGCTACGCCATTCTGCTGTGGAGTGAATGCGGCTGTAACTTGCCTTTTGATTCCGTGGAGCGTACAAAAATCGTTGAATTCTATGGAGGTGAACTCGCCACCACGATCGCTGCGTAACCCTCCTATCTTTGTTCTCGTTTCGTTCTCCACCATTGTCTTAAAGCTTTTGAATAGAGAAAATACTTCGTTCTTCGCTTTCAAGAGATAGACCCATGTTTTTCTACTGAAATCATCAGTAAATGTGAGAATATACCGTTTTCCTCCGATCGTGTTAGGTGAAATTGGGCCGCACAGATCCGTATGCACGAGTTGTAGCTTCTCCATCGCTCTCCAACTTGCTTGTTTTGGGAATGTCTCTCTATGTTGCTTTCCTTTAGTGCACACTTCGCAAACACCATCGATCTTCTCAATATCAGGAAGCCCCACCACCATCTTCTTCTTCGATAAGTTTTGTAAATTCTGATTGCTTAAGTGACCGAAACGTTTGTGCCATAGCTTGGAGTCACTCTCAGCAACTTGAAGACATGATTCCGAAGGTGGCTCGGCTAATAGGACGAACATTCTGTTTGTTGTCATAGATGTGCTTATGATGAGACCCCACTCATCGTGATACACCTTGCAACATCCTTCTTTTATCAAAATCGCCAACTTCCTCTCTTGCAATTGGCCAATGCTAAGAAGGCTTGTTGTTAGCTCCGGGACATAGTACACATTGGGAATAATGTGACTTCTCTCTTTTAACACCAGCTTTATGCTCCCTTGGCCTTGAACCCTCATCCTTGAATTGTTGCCTAGTTTCACCGTGTGCATAGGTTTCTGTTCCAAGTTGGTGAACCAACTCCGATCTCCAGTCATATGGTTTGAACATCCCGAATCGAGAAACCATACGCAGTCTCTTTGACTGCTATTGATGTGGGTCAAAGTTTTAACCACTAAATAGAACTCCAAGTGCACAGCAATCACGGTAGTATTTAGGGATCGAATCCACAGAGACCTCGTATTTGTACTACAAACTTTTTAGGAACAAAATCAAGCTAAAACAAGAAATATGGTTTTGGTTTTTAGAGGGAATAGGGCACGAAAATAACTAAGTAAAGTTATGATTGGAATTCAAAGTAAACAAACGTTAGGCAAGTAGATCAATCGCAGAGATCCATGGATCATTAAACAACATATCGAATTATAGGGACCTTTTAGAAAGATGTGTTCTAGAACTCAAATCACGGATGTATAATCCTCCCACTGTCGTGGCTCAGATTACTATGTTTTAACTTCCTAATAGACTCAACTATCGCAGGTTATTACAAGAAGAAAACACGCAGTAAGTTCAAGATTCAATTGTTCACTAAACTCCTTAACTAACCTTTCGAATTGTTAAGACGCCTAACTCATCAAATACTAGTTCAGACAATATAACAAGCTTTTGGAGAGTATATCAATCTAAAATCAGATGCTAGTTGATCAGAAAAGCAATCATGCATTAAGAGCAAATAAAGATGAAGAACGTAATAGATTATCCCTAATTCATTCGATAGAAGTTAACAATTCATGAACTCTTTGATCTTTCTACAACCTAACAAAGAGAACTACTCAAACATGGTGCACGAAAAACACAAGATAGATGATGAATTCATAATAGATAAACTTGAATTAAAGAGTAAAGGGTAAAAAGAATCTTCTCTATATCGAGATACAAAGCGAATTCATCCACCGGATTGCTCTAGAATCCAAATCTAATGAAGAACACCAAGAGAACTCGTGGTGGCTGCTCCTATCTATTAAACTACTCTAAATATTTTGGCACACACCTAACAAGAGGCTAAAAACAAATATATATAGGTCTAGGGTCTTCTTAGGGTTTCGTTTAGGACAAAACGGACTTTTTACGTCGAAACTGTCTCAATATTGGTCACAGTATCGGGCCAATTTCGTGACCGGTACTGGGGTTTAAATGACCCATCTTGTATCCTGAAAATGGCTGAAATATCGGTCTACGGTGCAGACCGGTATTTGGTCCGAAATTGGACTCGCTTCAGCTTCGAGGCAGTTAGACATGTACTCAGTAATTCTGGTGTATCTTCCTGCTCACAGCTCCAATTGAGATGATTCCAACTTCATTGTAAAGCTGACTCAAAGATGTATCTTCAAACTAAGTTTCATTTAATTCCAAATCGGTTTGATCTTTCGTTCACTCTAAACTTCTGGCGTATACGTTCTGTCCAATTCGGTAGAATGTTGTATCTTGTGAATTCTTGGTTCTTGATAGTGTATTTGGCTTATGAAAGTTGCTGTGGTTTGTTTTACACCTAAATTGAATCTTTTTGATCCTTTTTCCTTGAATTCCCTGTTAAAACTCTAAAACTACAAATACGAAGAAAACTACCTCTAAAGGCGTAATACCGTAGATAAATGCATAGAAAATATAGTAAAATAGGTAAAATATGGGACATATCAGCTATTTTCTTCGACAAACGCCATGAGCAACATCTCTTATTTCTCATCAAGTTCAGCATAATTGGCTTTGCTATCCCAGGTGGGACACTCTGACTGGTAGTGCCTGAGCTTGTGACATTTAAAGCATTCAATGGTGGCCCGATTACTCCTTCCTCGACCTCTTCCACCTCTGTAGCCTCCTCTTGAAACGCCACGTCCTCTTCCCTCATACGAGACTTTTAGAACGTGCTCCTCCTCTGTGTCTCCTTTCATTCGGTGTTCTTGCACCAAGAGGCTACTTTGCAGTTCATCTAGTGTCAGTGTGTCCAAGTTGTTGGATTCCTCAATGGAACACACGACATAGTTGAATCTTGGTGTTAAAGATCTCAAGATCTTCTCTGGTATGGTGCTCTCCTTAAGCGTGTCTCCATATGCTATCATCTTCTTCGCTATCGACAGTGTTCTCGCGAAGAAGCCATTGATGGTTTCTCCTTCCTTCATCTGCAACAACTTGTACTCTTTACGCAATCCCTGAAGTTGTGCTCTCTTCACCTTAGTTGATCCTTGAAACTTTTGTTTCATGCTTTCCCAAATCTGCTTGCTTGTCTCGGAATTGAGAATTGTGTCAAGAATTTCTCTATCGATGGATTGATGGAGAAAGTTCTTGAGTTTCATATCTCTCAAAGTCTGCTCATTAATCACCTTTTGTTGAGCCTCCGTTGGTGTGACTCCTTCACACCTATTAATCCCATTCTCAATGAGACCCTAGTATTCTTTCGATCGGATGAAGTTCTCCATTAGACGAGCCCAATGATCGTAGTAACCATCGAATCGTGGAATGGCTGGAACTACAAAACCTTTCGCGCTACTGCTGTCTCCCATTTCACTCTCTTTCCTTTTTTTTCTCGATACTCTCGTCTCTCTCTCGTTTAGTGATAAAGCTCTGATACCAAATCTTAAAAATGGATAAAACAGAGAATTCGATCAAAGCCCTTTTGATTGATAATTGAATGAAAAACAGATTGCTCCTTATATAGAAGGAGACTTGATTACATGGAAGCAAATAAACAACAAACTCCTAAAACCAAGCACGAGCATAAGACTCGGCTTTCACAACTTATTCCACTAACACATTCCTACAAACTCGGACCACGTCTCCCACCTTGACTTATTCCATGCTTTGATCAACTCCAACATACTTGTGATTTTACTTCCGGTAACAAAACGGCAAAGCTTTGGAAGGAAGTTTTTGGTTTTGTTTCATCGGAATTAGGACGAGGAGCCTTATCGGAAATCGGAGTTCCTCATCATGGCAGCCGATGTTCTTACCTATATTTTGGAGTTTTTTTGGCAGCCTGTAGTAACCGGTGGTCCGTGGTGGTTGTGGTGGTGGATCACCTCGATGTCTTCAATGCTTCACTTTGTGTTGTGGTGTGGAAGAGGACACGTGATCCATTTTCTAACCACACCCGTGTTATTCCTTGTAAAATATCTTATGTTAATTGCTTGTGGTTGTGTGTTTTTTGCTGGAAAATAGTTAGTTGTAAAATCTTAGTCTTAGTCGGTGTAATTTTATTAGTTTCTAGAACAAAAATTTCATATGGACACGTCTTCTGTCGACGTAATCCCAATCGGTATTATACCGTGATATTGGGAATTCGTAGGGGACTTTCAGTCTGCTGGTATATCCTGATGCCCAGGATTTCTATAACTCTCTTTATGAGAGTGTTTGGATCTATGTTGCATGGAAACGTGGATGAAGGTGCGTTTCCGTTTCCGAAACGTTTCGGAAACGGAAACGCTATGGAAACGCGTTTCCTAAATATTCTGATTTGGAAACGTTTTGGAAACGCGGCCGGAAACGTGTTTCCGAAATTGGAAACGCGAATTTTGGCTTTTGAAACAAATTTAATAAATATTTTGAAAATATAGGAATTTGTTTGTTATTTTTAATAAGTTTTAAAACCTAACTATTAAACGCTAATACATTATTTTTCTCTAATCGTCACCGTAACCTAAAAACGTAGAAGAATCGAATAGATAAACAAGGTATTTTTTCTAATTACAGTAGATTTGTTATTGATTATTGAAATTGTGAAGTCGTATATAAAAACGAAGTGTTTTTTGTTCGAGTCGTATTAGATTTGTGTTGTTTCAAATATTCTAAAACTATTGATAATTTTTGTTTCATGATATATATATATATATACACGTTTCCAAAACGTTTCCGTTTCCTGTTTTTTTTAAAAAAATCGTTTCCGCGTTTCCTAACGTTTTGCTTCCACGTTTCCGTTTCCATGCAGCTTAGGTTTGGATTAGTAACGCCCTCTATGAGTTATTTCTACCTTTTATTGGGTTTGTACTTTCCCCTCGATGGGATGAATGTACCCTTTGTTGGATTTCTTTCTAGTGATTAATACAATGGTTTGCCCATAAAAATAAAAAAATAAAAGAAATGTGTGAAACAAATGAAAGTATTGCGCCTTTTCAAAAGATTATGGAACTCAAAAGGTAAAAGCGTAAATTATGTTAGTGTTAACGTGAGAAATGCACCACCGACATTTGGAACGGAGGCATTAAAACGGCGTCGTTTAAGGCACTTTCCTTCTCTACTTTCTCCGCGTTTGGTACATCGACACTTTTAGCTGTGTTTCTAAATTCTTCCTTTTTCGCGCTGACAGTCTTTCCACACTAATCGTCATTGTCGCTCCGCACTTCGGACTCTATAGCATTTAGTTCGATCGAGCATTTAGTTGTATGATCTGTAGCGATGGCTCGTCGTTCTGGTGATTGCATGAGATGTCTGGTGATTTTCGCGGTTGTATCTGCTTTAGTTGTGTGTGGACCTGCTCTTTATTGGAAATTCAACAAGGGTTTCGTTGGATCCACACAGAGGAACTCTGTTTGTCCTCCTTGTGTCTGTAATTGCCCACCTCCTTTGTCTCTCCTCGAGATTGCTCCTGGTACAACTACCTTTTTCCTCTGATTGGATCTAGATGTTTCTCGTTTTATGAATTGGATTGTGATTGCGAGTTTGTGTTCCTTTGAGAGTAAAGATGAGAATTTTGAGGTGCCCTTTTCCCTGAATTTCGATTTGCTGAAACTTAATTTGGATCTTGCTCTGATGCATCTGATTTTGTCTGGTTTCAATATTGG
The DNA here is from genome assembly GCA_964056655.1 of Arabis hirsuta. Classification (NCBI taxonomy): domain Eukaryota; kingdom Viridiplantae; phylum Streptophyta; class Magnoliopsida; order Brassicales; family Brassicaceae; genus Arabis; species Arabis hirsuta. Next base: position 29,029,270 of record OZ053303.1, read on the forward strand.
TTCTTTTAATCAAGCTGTCTCTTTTAGGTTTAATATTATTGTTGTCTAAGCAGTATGAAAGAATCTGACTTGTATGTTGTTTAACAAGTTGTTTTTACTTTTTCTTTTGCAGGGCTTGCAAATCTCTCTATTACAGGTTAGATCTCGATTCTGACCTTGATGTTGTTTAGCTGCTATGCCTGTGTTGTTTCCTAGACTGTTTTTTTCTGTCAAGTTTCATTCAATGGTTTGATAGTTATTGAGGAGCTTTCATTTCTGTTTAGGGAAGTAGTTTGGAAGATTGGTTTTCTATGCCTAACATGGTCTTCCTAATTTCTGAGTCATATTAAAAAACGGAAATTTTGATGATTCAATAATCCACAGGGGCTTGATGGCAGAACAGGCTTGTTAATTTTTCAGTGTTACTCTGATTGTTATCTGTGATCAGTCTTTACCCTGTCCTTTCTGCATCATGTTGCATTACGTTTTTCTGATATGTAACAAATAGTTGATCTTGTTTTCTCCTGTCAAGACGTTCCCTTCTTTGGTGTTTGATAGTAGAAAATGAATCCTCACTTGTGTTGTGAACAGATTGTGGAAGTGATGACCCAGAGCTCAAACAGGAAATGGAGAAGCAATTTGTGGACCTTCTGACCGAGGAACTGAAGCTGCAAGAAGCAGTTGCAGATGAGCATAGCCGTCATATGAATGTTACTCTAGCAGAAGCTAAAAGGGTTGCATCTCAGTACCAAAAGGAAGCTGAGAAGTGCAACGCCGCCACTGAGATTTGTGAATCAGCTAGAGAGAGAGCTGAAGCTTTGTTGATCAAAGAGAGGAAGATCACTTCTTTGTGGGAGAAGAGAGCTCGGCAATCAGGTTGGAAAGGTGAGTAAACTGATTGCACTTCTCAGTCTACCCTGACGAGTTTTTCTCTGAGAAACCAAATTTTCACAATTCAATCAAGAAAAGGGGAAGTGTTTAATTGTCAAGGCAAAGTCCTATCTTCCACGTTCTTCATATATTAGTATTTTTGTTTTGCCCTTGGGATCAGAATGTAGCTAAAGAAAGGCTTGGCCTTGTATTGACATTCCTTCATATATAATTGTCCATTTCACTACCACTAAGCTTCACTTGCTTCTCTCGTTATATAAGAAGTTGGTTCTGTATTTTATGGTTCATGTTCATGGGCAGCCCCAAACCATAACATTCTCAGTTCCTAAGATCAAAGCTAAACAAACCCGAGCTTTCTAACTCGGGTTAATCTTGAGTTTGTTGAATGTTACATCTCAATGAATCAGAAAAGCTTGTGAATCGATTTGCAGCTAAGCTTTGATGCCTGTCTGTGATATATCTCTGGCTTAAGCGAAGCACAAGCGGATCAAGAGTTACTAGGACTCTGTTTTCTTCTTTGCTTTAAAAACTAACGACGACTTTTTCAGACGTGAAGAAACAGGAGAGTTTGTGAACAGAGAGAAGAGCCTAGAAGAGACAAAAGTAGAGAAGTCAAAAGCACTTAGGTTGACATAATAATGATCGCACCAGGTCTCACGCGGTTTCAGTTTTCAATATTCCTTCATTCACAAAAACAGCTGTATTCATTTTTAGTTTTTAGCATTAGCCATTAAAGTTCTCTGTTTGCATTATTCTAATATTCAGAGGGACACAATCCATAAAAGCTCCATTAAAAGAAATAGATTTAGGTTCAGTGACTTTTGCAAACCGTACACTCCATGTGGGTTGTAAAATAAAAGATCCATAAAGCAAAGATAGCTTTGAGATTTTGGTTCTAGATTCAACTAATCTCTGTTTCCATTTCTTCTGTGTTCTTCTCTGAAGCTTCCTTTGTAGTATAGGACTTGTGCTCTTTTCTCAAACTTAGGAAAGTGCATTAAATTTGTTTATCTCTCTTGGCACAGAGATTGATAAGTTATTACTTTAAATGGAAAGTTCGATGAACAAGAGAGAACATGGACACAATCAAGAGTATACAGATAACTTGCCAGAATCAAAGCGACGGAAGCTTCCTGCTTTGGCAAGGTATTTTACAAATTCGGTTGTTTTGGCTGTGATCCTGAACTCTTTTGGATTGGAGAGTAGCCTTGTTGAGAGATGTTCATGAGTTACACTACCAAAAAAGCATAATACTGTGAAAATATCTTGCTTTTCAAATTCTCGATAGTCTTGCTTTAGTCTTGCAAGGTCAGCAAATTTTCTCAGACGTTTGAAAACAAAAACTTACAGTGTTATCGTGGAAGCTGTCAAGGTAGATAGTCTTCAGAGGCTATGCTCGTCTTTGGAACCGTTGTTTCGAAGAATTGGGAGTTTGATATCCTATTTGGAAGTTTGATTTCCTCATAGACCAAATCTTGAGATGGTTTTGGAGTTTTAAACTTGGTTATGGTGTGGACTAATGAGACAGGTTAGTGAAGAGCCGGAGCGTGCCTTGTCAAGGTTGGAGAACTCGAACTCAACTTCAAGGTAATGTCTCTAGTTATATACTTCTTTTCCTTTGCTGGAATGGTTCCATGATCTTTACAGCAATTTGAGTTTTCAGACCAGAACCAAAGAAGATTCAGGGCTTCGATGGAAGAAGCCTGCAAATTCGCTTTAGAACACGAATGCCTCCTCATTTATTCACAGGTGGGAAAGTCGAGGGAGAGCAAGGCTCAGCCATTCACGTGGTTCTAATAGATGCAAACACAGGAAATGTAGTGCAAACAGGAGAAGAATCGATGACAAATCTGAATATTGTTGTGTTAGATGGAGACTTCAAAGATGAAGACCATGTAGATTGGACGAGAGAACATTTTGAGAGCTTTGAAGTGAAAGAACGCGAAGGGAAACGACCTATCTTGACTGGTGACAGACATGTGATACTTAAAGAAGGTGTAGGAACTCTTGGAGAACTTACTTTCACCGACAATTCAAGCTGGATTAGGAGCAGAAAGTTTAGACTTGGTGTTAAGGCTGCATCGGGGTTTCACATCCGTGAGGCTAAAACAGAGCCATTTGCTGTTAAAGATCATAGAGGAGAACGTGAGTTACTTAATTCTTTGGATTGACTTGAGAAGCAGAGAGAATATTTTATATTGTTTGTCTGAATCTTGAATTATCTTTTGACTATCTTTTTTGCAGTATACAAGAAACATTATCCTCCGGCTTTACATGATGAAGTCTGGAGATTGGATAGAATAGCAAAAGATGGAGCACTACACAAGAAGCTACTAAAATCTAACATTGTGACTGTTGAAGACTTCCTTCGAATTCTTGTGAAGGATCCGCAGAAGCTAAGCAGCGTATGTGCATCTTTAATATGTGAACATGTACACAAGAAGTTGTTTCTTAATTTACATTCGCGGTGTGTGTTTGCAGTTACTTGGGAGTGGAATGTCAAATAGAATGTGGGAAAACACGGTGGAGCACGCAAAGACTTGTGTATTAGGTGGGAAACTTTACGTCTATTACACAGATCTGACGCATAATACAGGCGTTGTCTTTAATCATATATATGAATTCCGAGGCTTAATTGCCAATGGCCACTTCTTATCTCTAGAATCTCTTAACCATGACCAAAAGGTAAGTTAATTCTCTGTAAAGCTAGCTTCTTTCTTCTTCGTCCCTCTAGAATCTGCGGTCTCTTAAGATCATATTCACAAGTGATGTAAAGATTTGAACTTTTTTGCAATTCAACAGATTTCTGCAGACATTTTGGTAAAGACAGGCTTACGAGAACTGGCATAAAGCAGTTGAGTATGACGGTAAGCTTCTGAAAAGCTTACCAGTCGCTAAGAAGGAAACAAAAAGCTTGTCGGAGCCAAAAATGGCCACTGCGCAAAAGACTCAGAAGCATCAAATGCAGCAGAAGACTCTGCAATGTCATCAGATTGCGAATTGCTACTCATCGACGCCTCAGCATCCAATAGCGATCCTTTTGTGAAACGACGTAATCAATTACAAGACTACACACCGATAGAGAGTTCTTCGGTTTCAGGCTCATACAATTGAGGCCTTGAAGATATTCTCAGAGAGGAAATCCGGATGAGGAATTTAGAGATGCTTGAGACCAATGATATGCAGAGATTGCTCAAGACATTCCGATGAGTCCTGCTACGATTTCAATGGTCAGTATGAAGCTCAGATCGATAAGGGTTGTGGAAGAGAACGAGGTAGAGGCTCAGGTAGAGCTGTGGTGGGATGGCTTAAGCTTAAAGCTGCATTGAGATGGGGTATCTTTATACGCAAGAAAGCTGCAGAAAGGAGGCCTCAAATTGTGGAGATCGACTAAGAAACTGTAGAGATTTTGGGTACTTTTTGTGACAATTTGAAGCAATTACTTATTTTCTTTGTTAGCTTCTCCTACAGGTAATGATGTGTTACAAACACAAACCCCAAACTTGGTGCTACATTACATTTTTGTATTATACAGGAGATCGAACATCGAGCAAATACCCAAGAACAGAACTACATTCTACAGTAAATACCTCTTTAGATTCATCTTTGTTCCTCCAATGTCCGTGTCCCTGTGTTTAGCATTGGTAATTTTGATCACACTGAAGAAATGACTCTGAACAAGCTTTTGAGTTAAGACCTAAGAGATCGAAATGAGCATACTCCTGAGTGTTCTGAGTTGGAAGCACATGGAACTGTCTTCTGATTCTCTGCTACTACCTCCATAAACCCAACCTACTTTTTCCCGAATCTCAAACACCGATTGTGCTTAGTTTCAGTGATACTAGGCTCATTGGTTAGTTCTTTAGGTGGTGGATTGGTTAAAGAGAGTTTCTCCATTGCGTTTATGAACTTGCGCAAGTGCTTAATGTACTCAGGATAAGTCTCAAGGTTGCAATGTCCTCCTCCTTTCACCCATAACGGATCATACTTCTCCTTCGCCAGCTCCCACAGTCGCTTCCCGTGTGATAAATCAACAATCTCATCATTCGTTCCCTGCAAGTTACCTCAACAATCAGACAAGAATCAAAGACAGACAAATTCTACAGTTGATAAAGCTTACATACGTACATGTATTACAAGCACTTGAGAGTTCACATGTCGAATCTTGTCTATGTTCTGCAGTAAAAACAAAGAGATGAGACAAGACCAAACTCAAAACAAAAAGACATTTCTTTTGTGTTTTTAACTTACTTTGAAAATGTCGAACCAGAGTGTCATTTTGACAGGATAAAGAACTCTAATGCCAGAGAGAATGGCACTGTGAAGAACAACTCCTCTCAGCCTTTTCAACCGAGAAGCCATGTGCAACGTTGGTCCGCTTCCTACAGATTGTCCATACAGAATCAGCTCTTCTTGTTTGATCCCATAATCGCTTCTCAAGCAATTGTACACTGCCTCAATGTCATAATATGTATTGAACTCAGAAGGCTATATATACACACACCAAAGAAACAAGAGGTCAGAAAAAACAAACATATGAAAGGTTATGAAAGTTGAATTGGTTTCTCTTTGTTTACCTTTCCTGTTGAAGCTCCATATCCTGAATAATCATAACTGTTTCAATGACATCAAACATTTTAAATGTAAGAATCTATAACAAAACACACATAAATCTTTCAATTAATTTTCTTTATGTGTCTTTCATATATATATATATATGTACCTCATGATGTTGACGCGGAGGTGAGCACGAAGCTCCATGAAGAGCTCAATCATTTGACCAAGATCAGCTGCGTTGCCATGTGAATAGAGAAGCGTGAATCTTGCAAAAGGGTGTCTCCAGAACGTGGCTACGACTTTGTTACCGGACTTTGTGGTTAGCTGGTGGACTTCCATGTTCTTGTCTTGAGAGACACCGGCAAAGACCAGCTTCCCGGTCTCTTCCTCCGTGGTTATGCCGTATGTTGCCGGCTCCGGTGGGAAGAAGGCGAACTTAGCCGCCACGTTTGATGTTACATTACCCATTTAGAAAGAAAAACAACAAGAAAAAGAGAAGAACTTTCAATGAAGAGAAAGAGAAGAACACAAACCCCAAAATCTTCCTCTCTCTATTTGTCAAAAAAAAAGAATTTTAAAAGATGTTGTTTTTGTTATTTGTTTGGTGGGTTTCGTGTTGAGAGGTAAATTGGAGGGAAGAACATGGAGAGAAGGTGGTGGTGGTGGTGGTGGTGGAGGAGGAGAGAAGATGAGATCCGAACTTGGCGGGTGAAATAAGAAGATGAGTTGTATCATGAAACCAACTTTCTTTTTATTTAAAGGAGTTTTTATAGAAGAATAATGAGTTAAATACGCATTAATCCTTTAGAGATTCTTAGGATTTAACAAATTAGGCTACGAGAAATTTCAATATAAAAATAGTAATGACATACAATTCTTAAACTTCGTGCATACATAGTTTCATAATTCTGATGGCGTAATACATACAATTCAGTATTCGTTTTGATCTGATCCTAAAAATTTGAATATCTGTTTTGAATTAAAGCGAAACAAATAATAAAATTTAGTATCTGTTTAAACCGAAGCAAATCACAAATATTGGTTGTAAAAATTCGAATATCCGCTCTTATTCGTATATTACTTATATATACATATAATATGGTAAATTTATAACGTATATTTACAAATTTTGACTTTTAATTATATTTGACGAAAATATATATTTCACTTTCAACGTTTCAACGTTTTAATCGTTCACTTTTCATTTTCAATTATACTGAATAACATTAGATTCATTTCATATATTTATTTATTAATTAGTTTAAATTTATATTAAAACCGTTTTCTGAAACAAATATTATGGTGTTTTAATTTTGTTTTGTTTAAAACAAATATCTGTGAAGATCCGAATATATGCAAATATCTAAAAAAATAAGGATATCCGTAATCTTGGATTTCCGAAATTTTCCGAATCAAAGCAAATCAGAAAATTAGATATCTGTTAAAAATAAATCGAATCACAAAATAATGCATTTTTTTCAGGATATATGATATCATCCATGTCTAGTAATACAATAATTCTTTTTTTTTGGGCAAAAAAGAAAAAGTGTTTTATGTAACTAAAATATTGCGTAAGCTTTTTTTAACTTGTGTTTAACGTTAGGTGTGCAAGTTGAATGTTCATCTGTGATAACTAATTTTGGTTGTAGACGACAATAAATCAATTTTTAGACTACATAGGAAGTTAGAGGTAACCGAGAGTCCGAGTTGCTTCAAAATCAAAATTCATGCAACCAAAAGTCATCCATCAAACCTAATAAATTTTAGTCAAACACAAAAAAACTAACTAGATTTAAATTACCCAAAAACTGACTTCAATGTTGGTTACTACCCCTTTCCCAGAGAAGTTTTAGGCACATAGATTGGTCTTAATTTTAAACAAATTTAGACATGTTTATAGTATTATTTAATTCTTCTTGTGACTCGAAATTAGATTTACCCTATCTTTTTTTTTTTCCATACTTGATTTTTAACAATTTTACACATGTTTATTTAATTCAGCTTGGGTCTTAAAATTAGAGTTTCATGAAAGGGATAAGATTTGGTCAAAGGCTGCAAGTGATAGCTTTTAATGGAGTTGTTGTCAGAGAGTCAGAGACTGAGACATTCCTCCATGTATGTCTATTTTTTTTAAACCTAAATTATCTTTAATACTACTAGTACTGTTTCTTTTTCTTTTGGTCACGTTTTCACTTTGCGATTTCTTGTCACAGTATTCTTTTTTTTTTTTTTTCTTTTTTCCGTGTCCCAATATTCTTATTTTAAAGTACAATAGTTAGAAACACAAAGGAGACAGACATTTTCCAGTACGCTTTTAATTTCTGACACTATTCTGTGTACTTTGGACTTTGTCAGCTTCAGATTTTGACCAAAATTATTAGCAAATGGTGTAAAAACTAATGATGCAAATTAATTAAAATTTGCTTACAAAATCATTATTATTGGAGGTAGGTTTTAACTCGGGAATGGCTCGTGGAATCAGCCATATTATATGGGGCAATTACAGGTTTATCAATAAATTTCTATTGCAGACCATCCAATCTAACTGTTAGGATACTGGATTTAATCACTATATTTGCATGCATGGATGATTGATATGGCGATTCTGAGTTTTAGAATACCGCAACTAAAAAATAACCGTTTTATAGATTTTCATAAAAAATAAACGGTTGTATAAACAGAGCTAACCCTGAATTTTAGAAAACCGCAACCGAATGCTTGGTCAATTTGGGTTAAAGAGAGATTGTATATACTATATACTTGTATATCCTAATCTTACATACAATTCTTACATATGCATGTACATGATATGTTGTGTGGTTGGTAACTATAATTTGCATGGTCAGCTTTTTGATACATTGTGCATTGTCCAAAAGAGAGTAAAGTGTCTTGATTCAACAAAGCTATGAGAGTTTTGTGTGGAAGTTTGAGCTCTTCAATCTTAATGATCAAATCAACCATAAGAAAAAGATAAAAGAAAAGCCAAAGGTAAGTAAAAAAAAGACCATGTCCTCCAATGTCTTTGTTACTTTTTTTTTAAATCAGATATAACCTCCAACCAAACTTTATTTTATTTTTGATTTAAATTTTGTATAGAAAAATCAGAAAATAGGAAAAATACCAAAAAATCCTTAATGAAATATCTTAATTACGGATCCAACCACCTCGAATTGGATCAACTCACACTCGACCCGTTTAATTCGGATCCCACTCTCCCTCTCCTCCTTAACCCGACAAACGAATCAACTTCTTTTTTTAAAAAACACAAGTCCGCGAACTCTCCCTCTTCTCTTCGCTTCTTCTTGTTCAAGTTCAACTTAGTACAACCAACCGAATTCAATCAACCCAAACCCGTTTAATTCGAATTCCCTCTCCTCTTTAACCCGAAATCGAATCAACTTCTTTAAAAAAAAAAAACACAAGTCTGCGACAACATTCAACTCTCCCTCTCTTCGCTTCTTTTCAACCAAGTTCAACCAAGTACAACCAAGGATAATTGTTCTTAAAACGAAATCTAATTCCAAGGTAAGTCCGAATCTACTTCCTATATTCAAATCCGAGTAGAATTCGCGATGAAATTAGGTTAAAATGGTTAACCGATTTCGGAAGTTATAATGTTGGGTTTGTTTGTTTTTTCGAAGATAAATGCCGCGCACGAAGAACGCAAGTTATGTTGGTGAAACATCTCAAGGACAACGCGAAGTCGGAGTCCCTGATAGTTCGAATGACAGTGAACCACTTGTAAATGACTCAGAACAAACTGTGTCGGACTCTAGCCATTCTACGGTATGACTCATTACTGTGGCCAACTAAGTGCAATTTGGTATAACTTGCAAGTTTTGTAAATTTTTGAATGGTTAAATAATTTGGTATAACTTGATATAACTTGCAAGTTTTACTAAGGTACATCTTGGAATTCAATTTGGAAACAAAAGTTGGTAAATGTTGATATAACTTACTAGTGTTTGTAACTTAGTAATCGGTTAAATAACAAGTTATAACTTGGTATAACCTGCTAGTTTTACTAAGGTACATCTTGAAATTGAATTCGTAAACAAAAGAGGTAACATGGTATAACTTGGTATAACTTGGTATAACTTGGAATTGAATTCGGAAACAAAAGGGGAAACTTGGTATAACTTGTCAGATTATTGTAATATATTCCGGAAAACTAAAAGGATTAATTTTGTTAATTTTGTTTGATTGCAGGATTCTAACGAGGAAGTTGCGTTAGAAAGAAGGCTAGAGATGTACTTTCCACCGTCTCAATATACAAAGCCGTTTAAGATTTCGGCTAAGTGTAGTATTAAAGAGACGGTGAAACTCCTTGAAGACCATCTTACACAGGATGAGATGTCGTGGTTCCGCAATCACCCACAATTCAAACATTTCTTCCATATGCCCAAGTCCGCGAATCATAAGTTGATGGGCATGTGGATACTTTTTCTTCGCACGACAAAGATAGCGAAGACAAAGGAATGTTGGTTCGTAGTGAACGGAGTTCCAATCCGGTATTCTCTAAGAGAAATGGCACTCATCTCTGGATTGTATTGCCATAACTATCCAGCGAACAAAGACACTTTCGGCGGGACCGCATTTGTTGGTGCTCAGTTTGGGGTGGGGACAACAATAACTCTGGAAAAAGTCAAGAAGAAGTTATTTTCAATGAAGAAACCTTCTGAAAATCGGTTGAAGATGGCAGTGCTATATTTTTTGTGCACCGTTCTTATCGGGAAACGAAAGGGAGGGAAGCAAGCACCCTCTGTCCACTCTTTCTTTATTAGAGCGGTGGAAGATCTTGAAGGGTGCCGCTCATATCCGTGGGGACGAGAGGCATTTGAGCAGAACATTAAAGACATCTTCTATTGTATGGACCACTATGGAGGGGATGTGAGAGGACAGTGGGTCTTTCCTAGCTTCATTATCCCGCTGGAGGTAAGTTTTTAAAAATGTATAACTTAGTATAGCTCAAATTGAATTCGGACCAAAAGGGATAACTTGGTATAACTTGGTATAACGTGGTACAACTTGGTATAACTTGGTATAACTCAGTTCGTATGACTAAGTATAACTTGGATTTTGTGTGATGATGTGTAGTATCTTGCGTTTGAGGCCATTCCTGCCCTGAAGAATAGTTGCATTGAAGTTGTTCCTGCACACAAAAGCTGTCCTCGTATGTGCAAGATGAAGTTCAAATCCGGCAAGATGAAAGGGTTTGCTCTTAAGGACATCAATGTCCAACTTGGTACAACTAAGGTTAGTAATCCGTTTATATTGCAAAAACGTTTTATTTTTTTTATCAACTTGGTAGTTTTAATTTGTATTTATTAATTTTCTCAGGATATTCAGAGTATCCTGACTCTAACCAGCCGTGAGAGGCGTATGTTGCACCAACTCATGGATATTGATAATGGGTGGAACGATAATGATGATGCATTGACTGATGGGTGGACGAGGCTTATTCTGGTGGAGAAGAAGATGGTATGGTCTCGGGATCTTTACATTGAAGATGTAAAGGCCAGAGGATTAGATCCTGATGTGGGTGATGAGGACGATGTTGTGGGTTTCAGTGGTGTTATTCGGGATGAGACTATACCCGAAGATGCTCCTGAGACTACGCCTGCAGATGCTCCTGAGTCTATACCTGCGGTTGCTCCTACTATGCATGCGGATGCTCCTACTATGCCTGCTAATGCTCCTTATCAGTGGAGAAATGAAATGGTTGCGCTAAAGGGCCAGATTGAAAAAATGTTTTCCGAACTTAATATGAAGATTGAAGGCCTTGGTACCAGAGTCTCCTCTATTGAATCATCTCTGAGGTTGGAAAGAGAAGAGGATGAGTATAACCGTGGGTTTGATGACTATAACCCTCGGTTTGAAGAGTAACAACCTGCTGCGGAACAGGTACAACTTGGTGCAACCTGAAAATCTGTAATAAATCAATGATATATGACATATGATATATGATATATGCTATGATATATGAACAGGCACAACCTCGTGCAACCGAGGTACAACCTGATGCAACCATGCTACAACCTGCTGCGGAACAGGTACAACTTGGTGCAACCGAGGTACAACCTGATGCAAACATGGTGCATCCTGCTGCGGAATAGGTACAACTTGTTGCAACCTGAAAATCAGTAATAAATCAATGATAGTATATGATATATGCTATGATATATGAACATGTACAACCTCGTGCAACCGAGGTACAACCTGATGCAACCATGCTGGTACAACCTGATGCAACCATGGTGCAACCTGCTGCGGAACAGGTACAACTTGGTGCAACCGAGGTACAACCTGATGCAACCATGGTGCAACCTGCTGCAGAACAGGTACAACTTATTGCAACCTGAAAATCAGTAATAAATCAATGATAATATATGATATATGCTATGATATATGAACAGGTACAACCTCGTGCAACCGAGGTACAACCTGATGCAACCATGCTACAACCTGCTGCGGAACAGGTACAACTTGGTGCAACCGAGGTACAACCTGATGCAAACATGGTGCATCCTGCTGCGGAACAGGTACAACTTGTTGCAACCTGAAAATCAGTAATAAATCAATGATAATATATGATATATGATATATGATGTATGAACAGGTACAACCGGCTGCAACCGAGGTACAACCGAGGCTTTATGAGAGGAGGAAGAGAAAGAGAACAGCCGAGGTTCCAGCTGAGGCTTCATCGGAGGTTCCAGCAGAAGCTTCATCAGAGGTTCCAGCAGAAGCTTCATCAGAGGTTCCAGCAGAAACAACGCATAAGATCAAGTATATAGCGAAGGGGAAGGGAAAGGGAAGTACCGTTGTGTTGAGGAGTCCTATTGGTACTAGGCAGCGCGACAAGATTTTAGGACAGAAGAAGGATTAGAGTGTGTTTGTCCTCTCCTTTTATTTGATTGAACTCTTTGATTTGAACTCTCTTTTTTTGGTGTTTTTGTTTTTGTATAGATTTAACTTGGTACAACTTGTGTTTTCTAAGGATAACTTGGAGCAAGTTTTTTAGGAGTAAAACATATCAACAATTCAAGTTCCAAAACCACAATTCAACCTCTAATTCCACAAACATATGGTCCTTACATAGTTGTACAAACATACGGTCCTTAAATACAAATAGTTGAAGAAATAAACGGTCCTTACCTAGTTGTACCAATACGAGACCTAGTTATTCTTAGTTACACAATCTTGATAATCATTGTTCCAATAAGAAGAAGGGAAGAACATAGAATCAGTAATGTCCTCGTTTTCTTACTTTCTTGCTTCAACAGGAGAACTTCTTCTTCAAGAACACTGACTTGAAAATCCAACTGTTCTATCTCATCCAAAAATGCTTCATCAACCCACTTAAAAACATGGCCATCATCGTTCACAAGCTACATAAATTATTGAACAAATGTGAAAGTGTAAAGAAGATGTGAATTCGGGTCATGTGAATCTAGTCAAGTTAAGAGATGTACCTTCCTTTGAGCAGCATACAAGCACCGGTAGTACCGACGACAAGGATTCGATACCGACCCAGAAATTTTTTCAACAATCACGGATCCACAGTGACATTTTTTTGGAATTCCAGGAACCCTAATTCGTTTAGAGAATGTGCCATATGTGTTCGTCGATGCTTCAGAGTTGCAGTTCATATGGAAACCGGAAAATCGGGAAAAGCCAAATAAAAGGATTCGAAAAATCGGAAATGGGACAGTAAACGGAATCGGAAAATCGATTTACGAAAGGAAAGAAAATCGATTTATGAAAGAAAAGAAAATCGATTTGCGAAAGGCAAAAGAAAATCGATTTGTAGAGGGATTGAAGGAACCCACTTGAAGGAGGGATGTGCCGCCTTTTGAAAATCAGAAATGGAGAAGAGGATGATGCGAGAGGGATTTTTGAATTTTTTCAATCTTTGGAAAAAAGGATTCACACGTGCGCCGCCTTTTCGCACGTGTGTAGCTGCCAAATGTGTCAAGTTGTACATGATTGACCAGTTGTACAATTTTTGACAAGTTGTACTTTTTAAAAAATTTCTTAAATGTTAGGTATACACATGTTTAATGACAACATTTGTAGTTGCACAAATGGTTTATGGTAATTTATATATAATAGAAACAGTTTTGTGGAATAATATTTGACAGAACATAATTTTAATGACCGTTTGTAAGTTTAAGTGGTTAACATATGGAAAGTAACCATTAAACTCTAATGTCTAACATGAGATATTATAACCAAATAACATATCCAATTGTTCAAAATTTATATTATTTTTTTGTACTCAAATGTTAATTTGAATATGACATAAATATTCAAAATTTATATTTAGTAAAAATAATGTTACCGTTTTTTATTTAATATAACTTTTTTTTTAAATTTTTTTTTTAATTTAGTAAGTAATAAATCAATGATATAATTTAATAAGTAACAAATCAATGATATAATTTAATAAGTAATAAATCAATTATATAATTTAATAACTAGTAAATTAATTATATATTTTTAAAAAATAAAATATCATTATTTAAATAATATAAATTTAACAAAAACTAGAAAATAATTATTGTAATATAAATTAAATAAATTAGTTTTAAAACTATTATTTTAAAAGAACATCTAACAATAGTGTAACAAGTAAATGAAAAAGATGAAGATTAATATCACAAGTCTAGTTGGACAATCACGAAACAAGTTGTACTTAGTTATACAAAGATAAAATCATCAATATCCATTACACTCCACAATTAAACCAACGATCAGCAAAGTTTCCCGGTTGTTGAACAGATGACGACTCAGGCACGGAAGACGACTGAGGCTGAGGCTGAGGCATGGAAGACGGCTCAGGCACGGAAGACGATCGAGGAATGGAAGATGATCTCGAGGTACGACGTCCTTGTTCTCCGGTTGAGGGAAACCTCCTTGTTCGTTTTCTTCCTTTCTTTTTCACATACGCCTTAGGATGAACAATCAAATCACGCACATCCTGAGGCACCGTCCACATATCCATACTAGGAACTGGATTTATCGACTTCGCATATGCCAATGTCCACTGCTCCATCCAGTAATACTTAGAGCAAAATTCATGCAATGGGAACTCAGTACCCATGCTATTCTTTGCTGCCATGGCAGCAGCTATAGCATGCACGCACGAATATTTGTCAATATCAAAACACTTGCAATCGCATGTCTTATTCTTCAAATCAACCACATAACTACTCCCATCAATTGCAGTCACCTTGTACTCAAGAAAGTACAAGTTTATCTCGGTCACTGGTAAGAGCTTAGCTTCCGTACATCGTGTGTGCATCAATTTCTCAACATACGGAACTAGCTTCTGCCCTTTCGGTGTCTCCACGAACATCTTTCTATGCTTGTTCCACCATTCAGTAACTTTTTCAATAATCGCATCGATCATTGGTAACAACGCATATGTCCTCGCTTGTACAAAAACACCATTAATCGATTCAACATTATTAGTTGTATCTATATTGTACCTTGACCCGGGAAAATAACACCTTGCCCATTTCTCCTGTCCAACACTATTCTTCAGATACGCACATGCGTTCAGATACTTTTTGACAAAAGCAGCAAAGAGGTTCAGGAACTCAGGCTCTGTGTAAGCCCTACTACACTCTATGAAAGTTTTTGCAACCAAATCTCTGTTGACATTTTTGCAGCTCAATTTAACATTCTGAGACAAATGATAAATACAATACCCATGGTGAGACAAAGGGTACACTGCACTTATGGACTTGATGAGGCTTTGATGTCTGTCAGAACAAAACACCAGTTCAGGACAATCTGGTACAACTGTTTTCAACTTTTCGAAAAACCAGGTCCAACTTGCATCTTTCTCACGATCAACTACACCAAAAGCAACTGGATAATGGTGATGATCTGGATCTTGACCTATAGCCACTATAAGCACTCCACCAAACTTATTAGTAATACATGTGCCATCCACAATGATCACCTTCCTCATGGCTTGGAAGCCTTCAATGCAAGGACCCAAAACAAAAAATAGGTACTTAAACCTCTTTTTCTCATCCAGTTCAACATATGAAACTGTACCGGGATTCTTCTTCTCCAACATGTGCAAATAAGAATACACATTCTTATAGCTATCCTCTGGAGTACCGCGAACATCAGCAGCAGCTAGTTTTTTCCCTCTATTTGCGGTCGAATATCCGACTTTAATACCAAGTCTTGACTGAACCAAAGGGATGAGATGTTTTGGAGCTGGAGTCTGTATCGAACATGGGTAATCTTCTCGTAATACAGATGCAACCAATCGTGCTGTACCTCTCCTTTTCTTTCGCACTGTACTCGTAGTTGACCGCGAGCATGTATGCATCTTGTGGTACGTTCTGACCGAGAAAGTGTCTGACAGCATATCCCTCGCAGCTCGAAGAAACCACTTGCAACCTTTTTTACGTTCACAACATTTTACCAGAAACAACTCTTTATTCGACTTCACTATATCAAACTCAAAACAGTTTTTGTGCGCCGCTGCCTCAACTACATCTCTCACTGCATTCTTACTTGGAAATTCTTGACGTATATTCAGATTCAACCCATCTTCCCATTCTATAGTTACAGTCGGGGTTGCATCACCTTCAACTGTTTCATAGTTATCTATATTTTCTGGTTCTTCGTCATAGATAACAATGGTAGCCCCAACGTTAGAAATTTTTGACGCTTCTCCTTCAAACTGAGTCGTGTTCTCATCTTCAGTCGTGTTCTCATCTGAACATGTCCCACTTGTATTCACCTTATCATTACTTCCAACAAATAAACTTCCTCGATCATGCTCACGCTCATGCTCCTTATCATTGACAACTTCCACATGCAAAACATAGAATTTATCTTCATTCATTTCCAAAAATGATACAACATCATCATCATCGAAGATATATAGTGGTATCGTTCGGTCCACTGGATCTGCAACGTAACTCAATTTCAGCTTAGTCGTAGCTTCATCAACCTTTGTCTTTAAACATATTTTATTCACCAAATATGAATAAGTGACGTCTTCGTACGATCTCTCCAATCTAAGAAATTGATGAATTTGACTTGAAATCCATTTATTTTCATTTCTTTTTTTTCAAATAATATCCCCCAAAATCAAAAACAATCTTCATGTGAGGATTATTACTCAATGCGCCCCTGAAATTCAATAGAAGGCCAAATTAGATTCGGTTATACCAAGTTGTTCTTTTTTTTTTCAAGTTATACCAAGTTGCACGATTTAATTTTGAACAGTTATACCAAGTTATACAAGTTGTACCGAAATCCAGTAAGCCAAGTTTAACAAGTTATACAAGTTGTACCGAAATCCAGTAAGCCAAGTTTAACAAGTTATACCAAGTTATACAAGTTGTACGATTTAATTATCAACAGTTATACCAAGTTATACTAGTTGTACCGAAATCCAGTAAGCCAAGTTTAACAAGTTATACCAAGTTATACAAGTTGTATGATTTAATTATCAACAGTTATACCAAGTTATACAAGTTGCACGATTTAGTCATTTAACAAGTTATACCGAGTTATACCAAGTTGTACCGAAATCCAGTCACCCAAGTTTAGCAAGTTATACCAAGTTATACAAGTTGCACGATTTAGTCAATTCAGTTTAATTCAAGTGTTACTACAACCCAGATCGACAATTCAACCCAGATCGACAATTAAACCCAGATCGACTATAAGAAAAAACGAGAATGATTGGAATGAGCATTCAAGAACAAACGGCATTGAAATCAACTAAATGCTTAATTCCATTAATTTACAAAATTATGGTTTCACATTATCTTCATTACATAATTTATGACTTTCAGATGCGAAATAGAACAAGAAATCGGACCTCAATCCAATTTTCCAAAGCTTGGTCGGACGCTAATGGTGGATTCCAGATAGATTCCAGAGGAAGAGGAAGAGGAACGGCCGAAGAAGGAAGAGGAGAAGAGAGTCGACGGGTCAAGTGGGGGAGATGTGGGACCCATATGAATTTTATTTTATTTTTCATCTTTATTCTTATTTCACAAGGTCATTAAAACTACATAAGGCTAGTGAAGAATTGATTTTTAAGTTAGAAAGACATTTGAGGACATGATCCGTAAAAAAAGTGACGAGACTTGTAATTCATTAACTACTTTTTGTTTGCAATATAATTCATTCACTACTTTTTGTTTGCAATATTTGAACATTTATGTACTAAGATAAAGATAAAAACATAAGATATGTAACTGACCATATTGAAGATTACAACTTCACAAGTAAGCATAAACCCAAAAGCCCAAAGGGCTTCTTTTGTAGGTTTGTTTATTGTGTATGCATGACAAGGTAATGTTGTGAGAGCCGAACAGTTAATCTCTCAATTCTGTCACCAACAATTCAACAAAAAATAGCCTAAATGTTCCTCTTATATGTCTAAATGAAAGTAAATAAAGCTGAAGAATGATGGTTTGTGTAATAGAAACTCAGAACTCAAATGGAGGATTTCAATGGTGGATACTTACTTAATGACGTTTCATCTCCTGGAAAATGTTGGAAACTCTTGGAGACAGTCTTGGAAGGAACTTAAACAGCTGCATAAGAGAGTAAAAAACCAGTTTAAAATGCAGAAAGAGATAACGAGCAAAGAAGACGAAAGAAAGGAGAGACGCATAAAGCGAAAGAGAAAAATATAAAAGGCGAAGAAAATGTACCCAGAGCTTGACACAAGCATCCATAATAACGGGAACAAGGCAGATAAAAATGGTGATAGTAGATTGCTCAACTTCAAGACCATAATGTTCCATTATTATCTCTAACAATGTCTCCCATCCAGACTCAGAATGGTACCTATAAAGAGAAGCATTAAGTTATATATACCTTCTTTGCACAATGGGCAGTTGACAAGAGTCCATCTATCGCTAATATCAGTTAATGGGACCGTGAAAACTTTGATTTTAACATTTGTTATGAGCTTTACTTTCGGTGTTTGCTCGTAACAAAACCAAAGATTTAGACATTTACCCCAAGAAAATGTCGGTGATAAGGATAATGAGAAATGCCTTTCCCGTGTCTGAAATGTTGTTTATGATCTTATATCCCGTAAATTTCAACAGCGCTACCTGAAAAATGTTTATGAAGCAACCAAATCATTTCACATGTTAACATAATGGGTTTAACTGCTAGTAGCTCGAAAAGAAACTTAAAAATGTCATTTTAGGTTGGAAACAGAAACTTACTCTACCCTGATTGGCGTACAAAAGAACAAACAGGGAGATCCCAAACACCATATCAGACCAAATGTTGGCAAATGCTTTCCGGTTCTCTAATCTCCACTTATCTCGTAGCTCCAAGCTGTTGAAGAAACCAATGGTAGGAACAAAAAACATAGTGAGGCCATGCTAGAAAATTAACTATCTGGTACACAGATCAAGATGAGTTTTCGGCAATTAAACCATTAAAAAGAAACAAAAATATGTGGCGTTGAGTCTTACGCTTTACCCCGCAACTCCCACCATAACTCATCATCAGAAAGAGACGGAGATTTGCCAATCTCGACTTCAAGACGGTACCTAGCTTTTTCTCTATTCAGTTCCTTCACCATTTCTAGCTTCTGATCTCGTCTCACATCAAGTGTCTGGGCAGCAAGTGGTACAGTATTCACATATCTGTAAGTAAAGGCAGACTAAATAATCAGACTGGGGACCAACACAATGTAAATAGAGACATAATCAGGAGAAGTTATCAGTGAAAATGAACAAATCACCTCTCCAAAAAGGGCATAAGTACATAGTCATGAGCTAAAAAGTCCAATGCCCATGGTATGAGTATCAATACCGCCAAAAATTTTGCCTGCAAAAAGTTACAATGACAATGAGCGTTGATCAGTCTTCTGGCAGAACATTACAATCAACAACAGATGCAACAAGAGTCATATGAACCAATGGCAAGGAATAAGATCAATCAAAAAAGCTCTGTAGCCTAGTGAAACTGTCTCACAACTCACCGATTTCGAAGATGCATAACGAAAAACACGGTCTTCGTATAAGATATCTTCCTCTTCTACTCCTAAAACGATATCCCTCACCATTTTAACCAACCCTGTCTCTGGAATAGCCAATTCATCGAGCTCTGATTCGGTCTCATTTCCTTCTCTGCTCCAAGATTCAACTAAACTATCATCTGAATCAACAATCCAGTCCTCCCATTTCTTGCTCACATCACGTTCATCATCACCAATCTCCTCCTGACCTTCCCGTAGCTCCACAATGGCCTCTGCTCGTCTCTTCCAAATCTCGAATTTCTCTTCATCAGACATCTCATCATCTTTTGCAAGCTCAGATGTCTCATCAACGATGTCTTGGTCCCTCAAACCAAGCCAATTCCCATCATCATCAAAGAAAAACTTCTGCCACCAACTTCTTCTCTTCTTATTATTACCCGTATGACTGTTCTCCTTCTCCGCACTGCGAACAAATCTCCAAAGATTCTTCCTTCTCTTACCCAGCAACGAAATCGAGTAACAGGGCTTGTGATGAAGAGAAGATGACGATGAATCAGGAACTGGGTTTTGGCTAGTGAATGATAAGCAGTGGCATAAGACCATTGACGAGCTCATCAAGGACATGAATCATTGTTTGGACTGTAATTTCAAGGCAACAATACAGATTGTTCAACGAAACCCAAGCAAAGCAGCATATTTCTTCGAAAATTCAACAACTAAACACGGAATTCAGTGAAGAAGAAGCTCCGAATGGATAAGAATTAGGGTTCTTCACCGAGAGAGAGAGAGAGAGAGAAGCAAACCTCAGTTGCGAGAGGAAAATGATGATGGACCAAAATAGATAAAGCCACCCTCTTTTCTTTGTTATCTTCTTCAGATTAAGCATGTCAAATATCTGTTATCCATAAGATTGTTTTGGTCCAAATATTTACATAAGAAAATATTTATTGTCAAAATTGTTGTTTCAGTCGTTTTTAATTGGCTAAAATTGAATTTCTGTTCATTTCCAAAAATAAAATTGAAGTCATCGTATCTCACTTCTTCTAAAGGAGCGCTTTATGGTCTTATGGAGACGTTGTTGCATCCAGTAGAAACACTACTTTCTGGGCTTCATCGAACTAACACCGAGAGAAGCAGGATATTCAGATCTCTCAAGGTCTTCAACTCGAGGAACCATGAAAACCCAAGAAAGTAAAGTTTCCTTCTTAGTAACTCTTTGGGTTCTGTTCTCTTTTGTTGTTTCAGGCATTTCTACGAACACCTTGTGTGCAATCACCAACCTTTTTTCAGGTGCCAGTGTTTTGATCTCTACGACCAATTGGTTCCTTACAAGAAAGCTTGGTCATGGCAGAAGAGCATTGTCGAGGAGAAAAAGGCATTGATTGATACAAACCAAGACTGCCCAGATACTGTGATTTTATTACAACACTCTCCTGTTTACACAATGGGAACTGGCAGTTCAGAGGATTATCTCAATTTCGACCTAAAGAATGCTCCTTTCGATGTTTATCGAACTGAACGTGGTGGTGAAGTCACGTACCATGGCCCTGGTCAGGTAATAATGTGAACAACACATTGAAAGTTTCTTTGTTTTCTTATGAGTTCTTCAAAGCTGATAATTTGTTAGTGAATGTGATTCTTTGGAAATGTAGCTAGTTATGTATCCTATAATCAACCTTCGAAATCACGAGATGGATCTTCATTGGTACCTTAGGATGCTTGAAGAGATAGTAATCCGTGTGCTTTCTTCTAGTTTCTCCATCAAAGCTTCCCGTCTCGATGGTTTAACTGGAGTTTGGGTTGGTATGTCTCAAATCTTAACATTGTTTGAGATTCTTAGTTGTGTTTTTGATCTGTTTTGGATGATTCTATTAGTGAACTAAAATAGTTTTCGAGATTGATCTCTTTTCGCTTGCAAATGTTATTTAGGCAACCAAAAAGTGGCGGCTATAGGTATTCGTGTGTCGAAATGGATAACATATCATGGTCTAGCTCTTAATGTCACAACAGATCTAACACCATTCAATTGGATAGTTCCTTGCGGGATTAGAGACCGGCAAGTTGGAAGCATAAAGGGCTTGCTTAAAGATAGAGAACACGGAAAGGTCGATGATTTGAGATTGATAGATATAGCTCACGAGTCATTACTAAAGGAATTCTCTGAAGTTTTCCAGCTTCAAATCGAAAAGCAAATAGTTTCAGATCCTAATATTCTGAAAGCTAAGCCTTTCAGACGACTGGAGTGCTAAAAGGAAGGTAGCATTGGCAGAAGAATATCCTTGCAATCTCTATCAATTTTAGAGTCGCTATAACATTCTTGTAAAGCCTTGAACATAAAGATCTAATCTTATATTTAGGTTTGATTGGCTGTTTGTGACAATGTCTGCTTCATGTAGATGCTTGTGTGAGATAATTGGTCCTCTTTTTTTACTGTAAAAATTTGTGAGACAGCTTGAAAAGAAGAGTGTTTAATGGGAGGATTTATGGAAACAAGGCAAGAAAACTGCTCACAAAGGTGATTGATAAAATGCCTGATAGAAGCTCAGATACATAAGAAAAGAGGAGTTTACGAAAGAGATGTAGTTCGAAAGGTCTAATTAAGTTTACAGTAGGTAAAATAAAATCCAGCCAAAATACCCAGAAACCAGAGATTTTGGAGGTGTTTAGGAATTAGGACATTGCTAGTTTCTAAACACCTTCTTCCCTCTTCTGGGTCTCTTTGGTACTGAAGAGTCATAGTAGCTGTGAACCCAAATGGTTACTCGCATAGGGTTCCATCCTTCGAGCCCTTTAAGAAGAGACATAAAGATTGGTTTGTGCCCGAAATTTTTTAGAAAGCATTCTTGCGTGTGCTGCATTTAGTCATTTGCTGTAATTGAAGACCAAGCATATGCGTTATAGAGAGAAAGGTAGCAATTACAGTAGTCCAGTAATGATGAATATAAATCTGAATCTTTTGAACTAAAAGAGTTTGCTCAGTAGAGATATTTCCATAACTAGCTGATATTACTTTGATGTGTACCTGTCCTTTTGCAGTTTCAACTGTTTGCCAGTTTGCTGATGGAGATCCATGTGCTATGTATGACGATTATCAACGGTCCCTTTGCGGTCCATTTAGGTAATAGTAGAAGATTCTCCAACTGAAGTACAAGATTTTTCTTTAGTGCCTTGTGCAAAAAACATTATTGCATAATAAAGATTGTGTGATCCTTTTGTTTATGTTTCTGATCCCAGAAGATTTGTAGGCCATCTTACCTTTTTTTGCTCTTTCCCATTTCGATAGCTTGAACAGTTCTTTCCATTTCAATGTTGCTAGGCGTGGTTCCTCAGATCACAGGAATACAAGTAGCTCAGGTTCCAGTAAAAGCTTTCACTTTAGCCGTCCTCTCTCTGCTCACAGGACTTGGATCTAATGTTTCCATCAAGGGATGTCGGTCTAAATTAATGCTTTCACCGGTTTTCTGGCTAACACATGGAAGAAAACTGAAACTTAAGGTAGCTTTGGATTGATTGGATGGTATCTTCAGAAACTGCGGTGGTTCTTACGCGTGTCTCAACTTGGAAATATAACGGACATAGGACTTGTAATAAAGCGTAGGTTCTTCCTCTCCCTTTTGTGAAACGTATGCTTGACAGTTAAATTGGCTTTTACCTTGTCAGTCGATTCCCTCGGATATCGAGGATGCTGGCACAACCGTAGTTTCTTCATTGCCACGTGCCGTTGATAAACATCGCGTGCCTCTCCGTTTCATCTCCACCTGCTCCATAGTTCAACACAAATGTTCTCTCTCCCTTTGATACCCTTACTTTTTAGTTTCTACAGTCCCTATACTTGTGCATATAACTGTTAAACACTAATCTGGAAAATTTGCTTATGTTATGAATATGATGCCACCCTCTACTCCTAAATCTCCTTATCTTAGCTCTTCACTCGAAGAGGAGGCTCATGAAGATCGAAGATTTAAATGTTATAGAGGTGTCCGAAAGAGGGCATGGGGCAAGTGGGTGTCTGAAATCAGAGTTCCAAAGAGTGGAAGACGAATCTGGCTAGGTTCATATGATGCTCCAGAGAAGGCAGCTCGAGCCTATGACGCTGCTTTGTTCTGCATTAGGGGTGAGAAGGGAGTTTTCAATTTTCCCACTGATAAAAAGCCACAACTTCCGGAAGGTTCTGTCCGGCCACTGTCCAAGCATGACATACAGACGATAGCAACAAACTATGCTTCATCAGTTGTGTCTGTGCCTTCCCATACCCCCACAATCCCGGTAACAGCTCATGTTCCCTCTCAGATTCCTGCTTCCCCTGATGTATCTCTTTCTTCTGAGATTATAGAGATGGCCAATGAACATTATTTCCCAGTCAACGCAACTGCAGAATCAACATTCGCAATAGAAGACTTACAACTGGACAATTTCCTCATGATGGACATTGACTGGATAAACAATCTAGTCTGATCATGCGCCCGCAGTTACTTTTAGCTTTATATGGCTTAACTACCAGTCACCTGTGTCTCTTTAGTTGCTTCTTGTAAGGGTATACTTGCATCCTTGTCTTTGAACTTGTTTCATTTCGCATGCAGTTTGTTGTTCTTGTTTCGCATGCAGTTTGTTATTCTCTCTTTTTTTTCTCTGTTGGGACTTCATGCGATGTTGAACAATGAAATGATTAGGAGTTGGCATCCAACCTAAATCTTCTGTTGCATGTTTGAGGCATTTGTTTTCCATATCGTTCCCACATGATCTGCATCTCATTTTTCTATGCTTATCCAATTATCAACCTGCATAAACCGTACATTGTCAGGCTATGACTCGTAATCAACTTGTAGATATGGTGCAACACTATGCCAACATATACCTGTATTAAATCTTCAACCTAAACAAGGCTTGAAATGGCTTTCTATGATATCAACTAATTTATGCACCTTGTCATTGCCACAATTACACAAGGCCAGCCGATAAAAACTCAAAACACTGATTTCTCTTGAAAGGTCCAAGAACTTTATTATCAGGCTATAAATTGCCGGGTAAATGCACATAGTTTATGGGAAAGAGAAAAAATCAGTAAACCAGTTAACTAGCTAAAGCTTAGCCTAAGCTGTTTGGATTCCAGTTTCACATTGCTTTTGAATTTGTTTCTGAGTTTCTCAAATCTCATCATCACCGTTATTGATGATGGCCATAGATCACCAGCAAGAAAGAGATAAACAGAACTGATAAGCTCAACGTTCTGATGAAACCACAAAAATACATTACATTACCTTCAGGCTTCGTATATGGCCTCTCTTTCACATCCATTATAGTTCCGTTCTCCTGTTGTCTCATAAGATATCTCCTCTTCTGTTAAGTGGAGCATAGGTGCCATTTGAGGGGGACCTATGCATATCATCACATCAACAAAGAATCACTTAGCGAAGGCTCAGATTGGTGCCAGAAAGGGAGACACAGCAAAGCAGAGATCATATCGTTAAATGATAATGTTGGCAGCCCTCACAAATAGGTTGATGTCGCCAGGCGATAACAAAAGCATGAAATAGGATCTGTGGCCATGCGACATTTACACCAGCAAATCTTTATGAACTAATCCCTATTTCGGTTGTTGGAACATTCTTCAAGAGAGTGCATCAGTGATGCTACTATTTGAACTGCAGAAAGAGAACAATGCTTAGATAGAATCTTCATATAGGATGCCGAGATTTTCTATGGTGATCTACAGTCTGTTATTCAGAATTCAATTTTACTGAATCCGTAGCATTTGTTTAGTCCCTGTCTCTGCATAATGCTCCTCACTTCTTGTGCACCATAGAAATTACCAGATTCTGTGTGAATCTTGCTCAGCAATACATAATTGGCTGGATTGTTAGGTTCAGCTTTCATTATCTCATTTGCAACAATTTTTCCCGCAACATCAAGCCTCCCATGAATCTCGCAAGCAGATAGCAGAGAACTCCATATTTTTGCACCTGGATTCATAGGCATACTTCTTATTACCTCAAAGGCATCGTCGATCTTCCCAGACCTGCCAAGAAGATTGATATAGCAAGCATAGTGCTCCAATGTGAGTGGCATTTGAAAAGTTTTGCCAGCTTGTGTGAATATGGTTTGAGCTTCTTCTACCAGGCCAGTATGGTTGCAAGCCGATAAAACTGCAAGAAATGCAATTGCATCTACCTCCTCTCCACTTTTTACCATCCCTTGAAAGATTTCTAAAGCTTCTGAACCATGTCCATGAAGAGCGTATGCATTTATCATTGAGCTCCATGACACAAGATCTTTCTCATTAAGTTCATCAAATACTTTACGCGCCGCAAGAAGACTGCCACACTTTGCATACATATCTATGAGGGCGTTGCCCAATATGGTATTTGACATGAAGCCACATTTCAGGATGAGCGAATGGATGTTAGATCCAAAACTCAATGATGCTGAATGGGTGCAAGCTGAGACAATAGCCAACAGAGTTATCGAGTTGGGTTTAGTTCCTTCTTTTCTCATTTGACTTAGCAGATTCATAGCTTCGGAGCAGTCTCCAGTCTCGGCATAGCCACCAATCATTGAACTCCACAATACAACATCTCTCACTTTTGATTCTTCGAATAATAACCTAGAGAGGCATACATTACCACATCTGCAGTACATGGTCATTAGAGCAGCTGTCAATCGATCATCTGAATGGAATCCATGACGAAAAGAAAATCCATGAATCTCCTTCACCAGCCTTAAGCCAGAACCAAATTCAACAAATGCAGGTAGAATAGACATTAGTGTGACACGATTGGGCCTCAAGTTTTCTCTCTGCATTGCTAGAAACAAATCAATTCCCATTTTATAATTATAATTTGCAACACAACCCGAGATCATGGCTGTCCATGAGATCTCATTCTTCACCTCCATTTGATCAAACACATGGAACGCCACTACAGGATCATCAAACTTTAAGTACATATCAACCAATGCCGTTGATAAGAGAACCGACTCCTGCATCCTCTCATCAACAAGAACAAGAGCATGAAGCATTTTTGCTACTTTACTACTTCTTCCCATGCGAGTGCAGAGAGCCAATAAAGACGCAACCAGCTCAGACTTGGGAGAAAAACCATCAAAATACATCTCCTTGAGTAACTTTAACGCTTCATACAACAACCCATCCTGGCAATAACGATTGAGGATGGAGCAATAGCTAACGGTATCTCTTTGAAGCATTTCATCGAATACTTTACGTGCAGAGTATGTGCTAGAGAATTTCGCATACATAGAGATGAGAGAATTGGAAACAACGGTATCACGATCAGCTCCTGACTTGTGAAAAACGCAATGAAGCTGTGGGCCAAGTAAGAAAGGCTCATGTTGAAAAGAGCAAGCTTTGATAACAGAAGGAAGAATCGCTGTGAAGCCATCAGTGCCTAAAGGATGAATCTTTTGCTTGTACAGTGTCAATGCTTCATCGTGGAGTTGTTCCGACACCAATCCCTTCAGCTTATTGCCGAGTTCCAAATGTAGGCGGGAAGAGATAGATCTTGCCATTGGAAGACAGTTAACACATCTCGTACGATTCAAATATGAATAGTTTCGAAATAAGTACTTTAAAATAAGTTATTTGTGTTCCATTAGCAAAGAAACAGAAATTCTAAATGTTCGATGGAAAATAATAAATTGTAAAGCCCAGACTAAAGTTAGGAGGTAATGGGCTAGTAAAGGGCCCAATCCTCGGAAACTTGATACAGAAAAGCACGTGGGGATCACGTGCGTTGACGTCGATGTGACTGTACCGGTGGATCTCGAATTCTTCTTCTCCCTTTCCCTTCTCTGGCTTCTCGAAGGCGAAGAAAACTGTCGCAGATAGAAGAAGAAGAAGCCAACCATCGCCAGTTGTTTTGTTCTTCGAGATATTCAATCCCTCTTTCTCTAGATAATTCCAGATCAAGAGAATCAGGCAAGTGGCCGATTCACGGATCCCGAGTTGGAGAATTTCTGGTTTCTCAAGTCTTCAGGTTTTCTGATGATCGATCGTTTGATTTTGCAGTGGTTTCGGTAAATTTTGTGGTGGTGGTAGTGGGAAGGTGATAAGATATGGCGCAGGAGAAGGAAGGACCGGTGGTTGAGACCGGTGAGCAGAATGATTCCGCCGTCGCTCCCGTGGCCGCAACCGCATCCCAAACCTCCGATAGCGTGGAGAAGAAGCGAAATGGATTCTTCTCACGTATATGGAATGGGATATTTAGGGTTAGAGGAGACGATTTCGAGAAGAGACTTCAATACATCTCAAGGGAAGAAGCGACTGTTTTGTCCAGGATGAAGCGCAGATCGATGTCATGGAGGAAACTCACTAGAAATCTCATCGTTTCCTCTGTGTTATTCGAGGTTAGCAATTTTCTTCCAGTTGATTGTGAATTTTGAATCTGATGTTGTAGTTAGTTTGTGGTGAATAGATTGTGTGATCATATGGTAGATTTTCTTCTATTCAGATAATTGCAGTGGGTTATGCGATCATGACCACTAGAACGGAAGATTTGGATTGGAAAATGAGGAGTTTCCGGATCTTGCCAATGTTTCTCTTACCTGCTGTATCTGCTCTTGCTTATTCCTCAATCGTCAGCTTCTCAAAGATGTGTGAGTCTTGTGTTTTTCCTTCGTTTAGATGCTCATTTCGTGCAAGATGTTGGTGTTTTCTCGTAGCTTCAGTGTTTCTAATCGTTTCTCTGTGTAAAAATGGTTGATTAGTTGATCGTAGAGATCAAAAGACTTTGGAAAAGCTTCGAACTGAAAGGTTGGCTAAAATCAATGAGCTTAAAGAAAGGACCAATTATTACACCACACAGCAACTTATTCAGGTGAGATAGTAGTCTCGAACAAAGAGAATTTTGTGAGTTTGGCTTGTTCACACAACAACATCTTGGATTCTATTAGGATTCTGCTTTTTTTTATTGCTGCCTTGTATTCCGATATTTGCTGCCATTTCTTTCTTGCTCGTATTACTTTGATCAAGTACTGATGCTTTCGACGGTTATCGTTTATGGTTACTGGATAGTACTATGTGTTCAAACTTCAATGATTGTTCTCCATATTTTTAGGATAATGGCGATTATGTATACATAGTTGGAATCTTAGTTTGGCCTTTAGAATTCATTGTATATATTGCCACCATGACAAGCATCCATGCCTGAATATAGCAAGAGAAAGACATAAGTAGTTGTTTTAAAAGTACTTCATGTACTCGTAGCCCTGCAATATATTCAATAACTGGAAAGAAACGAATGGATGCTTGTCACTATGGCTAACCTAAGCTTTTTGATGCAGAGATATGACCCCGACCCAGCTGCAAAGGCAGCTGCGGCAACTGTCCTGGCATCCAAATTGGGTGCCGATTCAGGCTTGAAAGTATATTTAGGAGATGAATCCCAACTTGATCCATCCTTGGGAAAGAGCAATGACATGGAGGTTAACCAATCACGTGGGCTGAGGAATCGAAGACAACCAAATGCTAGACCCCACAGTTCTGGGAGCACTTCAGCACATCATTCTGATGATGAGTCTCACCATTCTGGCGCAAGCGAGAGATTTCCAGGGATTCCAGAGCAAAACCAGCAGATGTTGGTTGAGCATTACAATCCTCAGGGATATGCTGCTCCTGATGGCAGTTGGATCTCACGTATCGCGGCCCTACTCGTGGGCGAAGATCCCACACAATCATATGCACTCATTTGTGGAAACTGTCATATGCATAACGGTGAATGAATCTCTATGCATCATCCTTTACCCGAATCTTCTACTATATGTTAGTTTCTTACATAATTTTGCAATGTGTTTTATATTATTTCTTAGGACTTGCTCGGAAAGAGGATTTTGCATACATTACATATTACTGCCCTCACTGTAACGCTCTGAACAAACCGAAGCATTCAGAGGAGAACCCACTTCTTCCTCCTGTTTCCGCCTCACTGGTCACAGACTCTCCGACATTGATCGAAACCAGCGAAGTGGTTAATAGCAGCAGCTCGAGCAGTGAACGTGGTAATAGCCCCACTCCAGAAATAAAGGAGGAAGCTGTGACTAGTGAGACTGTGACACCGAGCTGAGGAAGATCCAGTTAGCTAAAGAAGAAGGCTTTGTTGAGTATGTGCTACAGAGAGAGAGGGATATTTTGTGTCTGAGTTTGTGGATCCCAGTAATGGTTCAGGTAAGTTATGCTATGAATTGCTAATATCTGAAGCTGCTTACAGTTTTGATTCTGGTCTGTTTCTACTTTCTATACAACAAGACAATAGGGTTTTTGGTGGGTAAATATATACGACTCTAATGTCGTAAACGATGATTGTTATACGTTTTTGGGCTTGAAATCTTTCTAATTCTCTTTACATTTACACAGTATTTGTGTTTTGTTCATTTGGATCATTTTTTACTTCAATACTATGAGCTACAGTTTCTTGTATTTGGGTTACTCTCTCCAAACTTGAATTTAAAATTATGGGCGGTGTTCAGTGTTTTTGGTATTTTGCTAGTTCATGATATGAATGTGACTTTTGCAAGAAACTGCCTGTGCAAAAGAAGACTGTGACTTTTGCTATATTTCGTTATTAATTACAAAATTTCTTTTTATTTTGGCATCTCCACTTTTAAAAGTGTTAAACTTTTCACCATATTTAAACCAAAAGAATAGCTTTCAGTCGTCTCTTATTGATCTGAGCAAGAAAAAGAAAGAGATGTTGCATTAAAATATTCCAAAGATGAAGACACCATTAGTCGAAGGAACTTTACCTTCTGTCTCCACTTACCAGAGACCGTCTCGTCTGCTAAAACAGTAAGAAACAAACTCAGGAACATCAACTTTTGCTTTGAGTAGTGAAACATGAGCTACACAAATACAAATTGCTGCTCTCTATTCTTGATGCTATTCAAGCTGCTACTTTTGCTGATCATTTATTCTGCAGATCTTGCTGCTTCTTCAAGCCCTTGTCGAAAAGAGTGTGGAGGAATCACGATCCCATACCCTTTTGGAATCGGAAATGGTTGCTATCTCGACAAGTATTACGAAATCGAATGTCGTAATACTTCAAGAAAGGAACTACCTTTCCTTTCTGCAATTAGCAAAGAAGTTGTGAGTATCACTCTTCCTAATGAAGAACGTGATTCTATATTTGGTGAATCATTTGGGTTTGTTAGTTCTCAAGGGTACGGGTTAGTTCGTGTCAAAAGACCGATAACATCCACAGGATGTTCCAGAGATGGAAAGGAGTCTGCAAGATCAGTTTTGAACTTGACGGGTAGCCCTTTTTTTTCTGACAACCTAAACAGCCTCATAGCGGTTGGTTGCAAGAGCAAAGTGTCGTTGACGCATATAAAGCCGAACATGGTGGGATGCGAGTTGAATTGCAAGACGAGCACAGACTTGCAACTCAATAACATCCCTTTTCTCAACCAAACCGGGTGTTTGAGCCATGTTTTTTCCTATGCTTACGACGAGACTTGTAGAAAAGAAACAGGATGCAATGGTAATGGATGTTGTCAGGCAAATCTACCTGACGAGCCTCAACAAGTTATAGGTGTCATAATACAGAGCGATGATAAACTCTCTACGACAAGAAAAGATTGTAGAGTTGCCTTCTTAACAGATGAATACTACACTTTGTCGAATGGCACCAAAGCACAAGAGTTATTTTCTAAGGGATATGCTACGCTTAGTCTAGGATGGTTAATCCAGACCAAGAACACTTCCTTCATCAACTCCTTGGCCTGCAAAATCGGAAAAGATAACGGTGATACCATTGAACCCAGAACTAAGTGTAGATGTGGGGAAAGCACCATTTCTCAGATTAGTTATGCAAATTGTGAATGCAGAAAAGGTTACATAGGTAACACATATATTCCGGACGGATGCAGAGGTCAGTATATGTACATTCCTTATGCTAATATTTTGTGTGTGCAAGCATCTATTGATTTTTACAAATCTATCTCTAGATTATAAAATCATTATAAATGTTTCTTAAATCCAGATATTGATGAAT
This sequence comes from Arabis hirsuta, assembly GCA_964056655.1. Lineage (NCBI taxonomy): Eukaryota > Viridiplantae > Streptophyta > Magnoliopsida > Brassicales > Brassicaceae > Arabis > Arabis hirsuta. The sequence goes on from OZ053303.1 coordinate 29,060,692, forward strand.
GTGATATCAAACCCCAAGTATGTGGAAAAGGAAACACTTGTGTGAATACTCTTGGAGGCTATAAGTGCGTGGGTGATAAATCGAAAGCAATAATGATAGGTACATCACTGAGTTTTCCTCCAAGTTGAGTTAGGCCTTTATAAGCAAGCATGATCAAACTATCATATTCTTGGTGCGGTTTGCAGGGGTGGGTGCAGGTTTTGGTGTCTTAGTCGTAGTAGCTGGCTTATGGTGGTTGAGAAAATTTCTAATAAAGAGAAAGAAAACAAAGAGGAAGAAGAAGTTCTTTAAACGTAACGGGGGACTACTGTTACAAAAAGAACTAAACACAAGAGAAGGTACTGTTGAAAGGACGAGAATCTTTAGCTCGAGAGAGCTGGAGAAAGCCACCGAAAACTTCAGCGAAAACAGAGTTCTTGGACAGGGTGGTCAAGGTACTGTGTACAAGGGTATGCTCGTAGATGGTAGAACCGTCGCGGTTAAGAAATCCAAAGTTATAGATGAGGACAAACTACAAGAGTTCATAAACGAAGTGGTCATTCTCTCTCAGATCAACCATAGACACGTCGTCAAACTCTTGGGATGTTGTCTTGAGACGGAAGTTCCTATTCTGGTTTACGAGTTTATTCTCAACGGAAACCTCTTCCAACATATCCACGAAGAATCTGATGATTATACTATGGTATGGGGAATGCGTTTACGTATTGCTGTGGACATCTCAGGAGCTCTTTCTTATCTTCATTCCTCTGCAAGTTCTCCGATTTTCCACAGAGATATCAAGTCAACAAACATATTGCTGGACGAGAAGTACCGAGCCAAGGTGGCTGATTTCGGAACATCGAGGTCAATAACCATTGATCAAACTCATTGGACAACAGTTATTTCAGGTACGGTTGGGTATGTGGATCCAGAGTACTACCGTTCCAGTCAATACACTGAGAAGAGTGATGTTTATAGTTTTGGAGTTATTCTCGCAGAACTCATTACTGGTAATAAACCAGTCATGACCGTACCAAACATTCGGGAAATAATAAGTTTGGTAGATCATTTCAGAATTGCCATGAAAGAGAAGAGATTTTCTGATATTATGGATGCTCGAATAAGAGATGAATGCAAAGAGGAACAAGTAATGGCAGTGGCAAAGCTGGCGATGAGGTGTTTGAGCTCAAAAGGAAAGAATCGTCCGAATATGAGAGAAGTTTTTACCGAGTTGGAGAGAATATGTACTTCTACAGAGTATTCTCAAGTGCAGAGTCGGATTGAAGAAGAAGAACAAGAAGAAGAAGAAGAAGAAGAAGAAGAAGAAGAAGAAGAAGAAGAAGAAGAAGAAGAAGAAGAAGAAGAAGAAGAAGTTATGAAAATAGTAAACAGAAGCGATTCTTGGAGCATTGGTGTTAGTGCTCCAGTTGCGGCTTCAACATCATCTTCTAGTTCAGATGTTGAACCATTGTTTCCTCGTCTCACATGGTGACTCAATCAGATTAAGGTAAATGGTGAACAAATTTGATGATCTTCTTAAAACGTTTGGGTAATAATTTGCATGTTGTAAGAGTTTCCGCTTAGTTAATTAACACATGTTTTTGAATCGTTTGATGCTTGTGTTTGAGATAATGTTTATGTAATTATATGTTCACATTTGTTTTTGTAAATTAATAGTGGTAACTGGAGGAGTTTGAGATACAGAGCCAAAGCGCTATGAATACTTAAATGCATGATAGAGTCTTCATTCATAACATATTTGAATCTTGTTGCAACAATCCAATGAATGTCTAGCATGCATTTGTTTATCAACACCATTTTTATTTTTGTTTTCTCGTCATTTGAGCATATGTTTCATTAACACATTTTATATATTCTACAATTATTTCATTTGTTTTTCTCTAATATAATTATGTTTGTTGAGAAACATAAATAAACCGGAATCATGGAACACAATCCGGGATTATAGGTTATCAAGTGCAGTCTAAATCAAGCTAGGTATGTCTTCAATCCTTTGGTGGATAATAGAAAATTACTTGAACAAGTAAATAAAAAAGGATCGGAATACTTGGTCAAGTAATTTGATGTATTTCGAGGTTATCGTTTTAGAAAAATCTAAAACATGACATGACATCCATAGGTAAAGCCGATGCTACCGATTTAATTAGAACTTCTCATCCCCTTGTGAAAAGAATTTTTTACCATCCATTAGTAGACGGATGACTAGTTTGCGTTCCCTCCAAACTGTATGGAAAGTAGTTTGGAACACATAGCTTAACAGGAAAAGGTTAATTTTATGTACCCACCAGTAGCTCGAGTATTTGATCCCAATTCGTTGTGTAACGTTGAGCAAGATGTTTTTGAACTATATACTTAACCTACATGCAAAATAAAGATATCTCGGGTTTCGATGTTACTTTGGCAAAAGATACAAGAGCCATTGGCATTAACATTAAGCATAGTTAATTAATCGATCATGAACAGCAAGCCATGCATGAAAGGCATATTTCAGCATAGTATAGGAGAACCACAATCCCTTCCACCAGACCTTGATAGGCTTCTCTTCTCGTATCAGCTTCCATGTCGCTATGGAATTAAAATTTGGCCAGAACGTATCCTTTTTTTCTTCCATAAAACCACATTGTCCCCTGTGAGAATAATCCTATTGCTTCGTTGTTCTTCAATTGCCTCTTCTAAAACATTATATGGTGTGCTTGTCGATGGTTGCGTTGCCTATGAGTTCGTAGTGTCATCACTACAGAGGATTGATTCCGTATTCCCAAAACCTCTTGCTATTTCTCGATTTTTCAAAAGCTTCCTCCACATTCAAGAGCCAGGTGAACACATCCTCTTTTTCTTTTTAATATGATGTTTTCTTCATCTCCAGGTTCTTCAAGAATGGTGTCTAAAAAGTAATTGATTGCTTTGAAAAATTAATATGTTGCCCCGAAGCCGGCCCATATTGTTATTGGATATCGAGAATCACGGTACATTGGGGCATGTCTACTTTGTAAATGAATATAAACGCAAATATGGCTCTGTTCGTTTGGCGACTGGATGTTGTTTGTTTAACAGCCGCAACAACCAGCAACCAATCGCTAAATTTTTTAGCGACTAGTCGCAAGTTTTAGTGACTGGTCGCGTGACACCAAAACGAAAATTTAGTCACTACAACGAAAACGAAATAAAACTAATTAAATTAAATTTATTTGAAAAGTTAAATTAAAAAGCAATTTAAAAACATATTTATATTACACACAAATTAAGTTTATTTGTTATATTTTTCAAATAACTTAAAATTTTGTTTGTTTTAGAAATTTTACTTAAATATGCTTAAATTAAAACCAAAGATTTTAATATGATAAAACTTTTTATTTTATTGATTTTAATAAAGATACAAAGGTTTAAAATAAGATTTTTAAAGATTACAAAATTTAAGACTTTAAAATTTTTCTTGAAAGCTATTAGAGGTTTTTAGAGAGAGAAGGGTTGCAAGAATTTTGCTCGTCCCTTAAAATGATCCTATAAGCAAGTATTTATAGGAGAGTTTGAGGAAGCAATTGTTAAGTCTTCTTTTACGTGCTTGAATGGCATTGGTAGGTGTCATGTCTTGCTTTTTATTTTTGTCTTCTAGTCTTGTTTTGGAGGTGAGCTTGATCTTTGCTTCGAATGGTTCTGCATTATTGGTCTTGTGATAATCGTTTGTCTTCTGCTTGTGGGTGTCCTTGTCTTGAGTGGTCTTGTTTGGCTGAATCAGAATTGTCTAACACCTTTCTGCTGTTGCATTCTGATTGGTGCCGTTAGTGTAATTGGGTCTTATAGTGGGTTCCACATGTCGGATGTCTTAGTCTTCTAGAAATCCCGCATAGTAGATGCCTTGGTCTTGTTATACTGCGAGAGTACATCTTATAAAGATATACTATGTATTTTATTTTACAGCTTATAGTGTACTAGTAATTTTAAATTACAATTAAAATAATATATAGAGTCTACCAGAATATACTTTATTTCTAAAATTTTAAAATTTATATACAATACCATTCCTTTTTTTTTTTGAGGAGGAAGAGAGAAATAGAAGGAACTACTCTGTATTCGGGATTCACCAAGGTGACTTGCCAACAGTCTTACTGCCTGTGTCAGGACTTGCAGCCTGAAACATCGACCTTACAAGTGAGTCGGAAAACACAAGGTTAAAATTTATTTATTTATTTATTTTTTTTTATAAAACTTTTTTAGCGTTTATATATTGAGACCATCGTAAGGGTCTTGCGAGAATTGTTCATACGAGTCTGGATTATCGTCGTTGTGGATACTGTCATCATCGTCGGAGCTGACGGCGAGGAGTTCTTGGCTAAGTGTTTTGAGGGCCTCCTTTAGCTTAGCTCTCTTTTTATTCTGTTGAGAGGAGGTGGAACTTGTAGATTTGGACGGACTTGCCAGTTTTGGTGGAGGAGGTTGGGTCGGTGGAGGTTGAGTAAGTTGACTCGGGGTCAATAATGGAATAGATTTGGAGATAGATTTGACCAAGAGTTGGTCTTGGCGGTTGGTTTTGAAATTTTTTTGGATATTGGAGAGGGAGCAACGGTCGATATTGTACTTATCCTCGGTATTCTTTGACTAGGGAATAGGTCATATCGAGTAAGGCAAAGATGAGGTTAAAGTGGCACGAACAGATCCATGGGATTCCCATGTCTGTGTGGAAAAGGATTTTTTGGTATTGGCCTATAGTTTTGACTTTGGTGGGTATGTGTTTGAGATAAAACGGGTAAGATGTCTTAATAACGTCGGCCGGGTAGATCTGGTCGGAAGGTCCAAACCAGTGCCACCATTAGTTGAACCAACCTGGTATACGGATAAGGACTTTTTGATCAATTGATATGAACCAAGAATGATCATATGGACGTAGGTAGAGAAAGCGAAACCAAGCGTTTTGGTAATCGGTATAAGTATATCCAGAGATTGGGAACCCTGGTTGGGAAAAGGATTTGGAGCTATGTAGGTGTAAATACCCGAGATCTTAAATAGCTTGTATCCGGAGTATTTTACATGTTGAGTAGGAGATAAGGTTGGGGTTTGATTTATCTGGGTAATGAGTAACTTCGATCATCCAGAGTCTACCAGAATATACTCATAAAAGGTTCTATTTTTGGTAACATTGTATGTTGGGTAAAGAGTGTCTTGGTAAAAGGTGCGGTTGATAAATTGTTGGAGTTCTTTGGGTTTGATAGGTTCGATGTAATGGGTGGTCATAATGTGTTGTTTCTGTGGTTTAAGGTAATAGGTAGATTTGGTTGGTAGGTTTTGTGTATTTGTTGAGGGTCGGCCTTTTTTTGTGGATACGGCCTTTGAGTAAGATAGGGGTGGAAATTCAGCAAGAGCTGAATATTGGTTTTGCACAGTCAAGGGCTTCCCCTGTAAGTGTGGTTGATTCTTGATATAGTCCAATGATGTCATTGGCTTCTTTGACTTGGGATCAGTCATCTTGTATATCGTTTTGAATATCTGTTGTTTTTCCTTGCAAATATTCTCTTGTTAGGAAATCAGATAAAGAATTATTTTCGCCTTTGATGTATTGAATATCAAAATCAAAGACAGAGAGAATAGCTTGCCATCTGGCAAAAATTTGCTTTGATACTAAATTTTTGACATCTTTCTATAAAATTTCTTTGGCTAACTTACAGTCAACCTGGAGTAAGAATTTTTTTGTTGATTAAATCATCTTGAAATTTTAAAATACAATTGACTATAGAAAGAACTTCTTTTTTCATAGTTGACTAATTTTTTTGGGGTCCTAACCAAACTCCAGAATGGAAACGAACAATTGATTCTGGACTTGATTCGGATAATTGTCGTTTTAAGATTCCTCCGAATCCTATTTTGGAAGCATCTGTTTCGACTATCATATTAGCCTCAGGGTTTGGTATGGTCAAACACGAAAGTGATTTGACCTTTTCTTTTACTTGTTGTACAAGTTGTGTATGTTGAGTAGTCCAAGGTTTTGGGTTCTATTGTAGTCGTTGAAATAAAGGTTGGGTAGTTTTACGAAGATTTGGAAGGAAATCAGAAACATAGTTTAGACATCCTAAAAATCTTTGCTGTTGGGTTTTTTCCCTTAATTCATCGGGGAATTTGGTAGCAAATTCTATTGATCTTGATATAGAAGTAATAGTTCCTTGATAAATGTTATGTCCTAAAAATCTAATTTTAGTTTGGAATAGTGACATCTTTTTTGCTGATACAACTAACCCATGTTTTTAACTATATTTAGAAACGTGTTTAAATGATTAATATGTTGGTCTATTGATGTTGAATAAACGAGTACATCATCGATGTAGACTGTAACGCTCGTAAATTAAAAAGAGGAATTTTGATTGTATGTCGATCGACACAGGGTTAAATTGAACCGACATGTTTGGTTTTTGATCGACACAAGCTTGAATTGAACTAGGTTGGTTCGATTTTGAGCGTCGGTTTGGCGTGTTGGTTAGGGAAAACCCTAAGGGGCAGTATAAAAAGGGAACAGCCTTTGTTTAGGCTGCGTTTTTGGGCAGAAACACTCAGAAATCAGAGCGGAGAGAGAGGATTTTCGTGGGTTGTGAGAGAGAAGAAGAGATTGTCGTTTTCGAGACAGTTCTGGCCGTTCCAAGAGTAGTAGAGGAACGAACAGTCTAATCCGATCGGATTGGAGTGGAACTTCTAGGGTAAGTTCTCCACTCTTGTATCTAGCTTTGGACGAAATCGGTTTGTCTTTTGGATTAGTATTACGAGAGTTATCGTCGTTTTACTAAGAGATGTTTCTGCAATTTTGGGTCTGTGATCAGTCCACTTCGAAGGAGGATTCCCGTCGAACCAGAAAGACTTAGGTGACAATCAGCATATTTGTGGAAAGCTCTCTCTGTCTAGTTTCTAAATCAGGTTTTCGATCCTGATTTTGACGTAATCTCCGTTCTCGGTGTGCTTTCAAAGTCAGTGTGTCGTTCCTGTTTTCTGAAATCCTATTTCGGTTTAGTTGATTTTTTGGAGGAAATATCGTACATTGGTTAATTTTGGGTTGGAAGAGTGAAATCAGAGGCTGGGCGATTTAGGGTTGTGTGTTCTTCATGTTCATCCTCATTTTCAATCCGGAATCGAGGTGAGTGAGTGACCATGGCTTATCTGGGTAAAGGAAATGTTAGAATGCATTTGCTGGATGTTTGGATTGATGTGTGATTCTCGTGTGGATTATTGTGTTATGCATTATTGTTTGATCGTCTGGTATTGTGATATTTTCTTATGCCTGTGTGTATAGCCAAGTAGATAGAATGACCGTCTCGCTGAGTATTTATGATAATACTCACGCAACTCTTTTTGCCATGTGTTGCAGGTAAAGAGAAAATGTGATCGTGGAATCAGGCCAGGAAGAAGTGATGATTTAGGGACTCGTTTGTGTGTTATTGTTTTATGGAATTGCTAGGTTGTTAGTAATTCTGGAACTTGTTGGGGTGTTGACTTTGTTATGGTTGAACTGGATTAGTAATTTAATAAAGTATGAGTTTATTGAATTGGAATTTATTGATTATTATTTTTTTCCGCGTTCCTTGTCTTGTTGACCCATTGAGAATTATTATCTGTGATGATAATAATCTGAAGGGAAATTTTTTTAAAATTCTGGGTTGGGTTATTTCATTTTGGTATCAGAGCCCTTATGGTTCTAGGGCGGGTGCAATTGATTAGTTTTGTGAGTAATTGATTGATTGTTGTGTAGGTATGGAGTCCTAGATCATCTCTTCCAAGCCTTCAATGAGATTCCACGGTAAGTGTTGTTTGACTTTTTGTTTTCTAGTATGATACATGTTCTGCTGGGTAGGGCAGAGTGAGATGGCTAGAGGTACTAGAGGCAGAGGTCATGGAGGCCGTAGAGGCCGAATGGTCGTGGTGGGCACGGGCGCAGACTTGAGAGTGAGTTTGTTGCCGCGAGCGTGGCCCAGGAGACCATGCAGGAGCAGGTGTCTGATTCGCAGACGTATCAGAAGGGGTCCGGGGGTGTGACCGTGAGTGCTAGTGTGAGGGCTGGTGGGGCTAGTGAGGGTCCCGGTGTGGCCAGTGGTGCTGTGGGCCCATGTGGGGGTGCTGCCGCAGGTTTTGCCCAGGATCGAGATGATCGTCTAGCGGGTCTGCTACAGATGATTCTGGAACGGTTACCAGGTGGGGTGCCGGCTCCGGGAGGGCAGCAGTGTTTGCATGATGTGTAGCCGTGTGTGGCTGGTGTACAGCCGGGTATGGCTGGGGTTCAGCCGGGTGTGGCTGGTGTGCAGCCGGGTATAGCTGGGGTGCAGCCGGGGGTGACGGTTGCAGAGGAGCCTCCATCCTACCTTAGGATGATGGAGCAGATGCAGAGGATTGGCACTGGGTTTTTCTCGGGTGGTGCCAAGCCTGAGGAGGCGGACTTGTGGCAGAGCAGATTGGATCGGAATTTCCAGTCTCTTAGGTGTTAAATGGGATACCGGGTGGACCTAGCGGCTCATTACCTTGATGGTGATGCACATCTCTGGTGGCGAGATGTGGTGGCTAGGAGGGCTCAGGCGGATATGGTCTGGGAGGATTTCTTGGCAGAGTTTAATGTCAAGTAGTTCCGCAGGAGGCTGTGGATCGGTGGGAGTCAAGGTTTCTGAACCTGACTCAGGGGGATCGGACTGTGAGGGAGTTTAATTTGGAGTTCAGTCGATTCCTGGTGCATGCTGGTAGGGGCATGGAGGGCGAGCAGGTCCAGGTGAGGAGGTTCCTCGGGGGACTTCGACCTGAGTTGAGGATTCGTTGTAGGGCGAGCAGGTTCGCCACAAGAGCGGAGTTGGTTGAGATGGCTCCGACGATCGAGGAGGATCTCAGAGAGCAGGCTGTGGTGGTTAGTCCGCCGGTACAGCAGCAGAGGAGGTCGCAGCAGCAGGCGAGTGTGAGCAGGGGCGGCAAGCCTGCTCAGGGACAGAAGAGGAAGTGGGAGGGAACTTCAATAGCCAGCCAGAGAGGTCAGGATGGTTCAGGATGCTACAGGTGTGGTAGTATGGACCACAAGGTGGCGGACTGTCCGACGAGGAAAGAGGCTCGGGCTACTCAGGTGTGCTTTCACTGCAGGGAGCCGGGGCATATTAAGCCCAAGTGTCCGAAGCTGCAGTAGATGGCGGTGGCGGCAGTGCAGTGGTTGGTGGTGCAGCCTTTGGCTCAGATTGCGGCGACGCCGCGGGTTTTCACGTCGGCAGAGGCGGGCGGATCTGGTGCCAGACCGATCACAGGTATAATTTCAGACTTATTCTTTTTAAAATTCTTGTGGTGATTGAATATAGTTTGTTGGAATTGTGAGTCTGCGTTAGAGTGTCCGGTCTTAAAGTACATGGGATTTGTGTAGGGACCTTAGTTGTGGGCGGATGTGAGTCCCACGTGTTATTTGATTCAGGAGCTACGAATAGCTTTATTACTCCGGAGTGTGCGGAGGGCAGCGGGATCTGGAGCGATTCCGGAGAGCAGCCGGGAGTAGTTAAGATTACTGGTGGCGGGACGTTGGCTACTTTCGGGTGGGCTCGTGGTGTGGATGTTCTTGTGGCGGGGGAGTTGATGCTAGCAGATCTGGTCATTTGTCCGGTGGAGCTGTACGATGTAATCCTGGGTATGGATTGGTTGGATCGGTACAGGGTCCATTTGGATTGTCATCGAGGACATGTGGTCTTTGAGCGAGAGGTAGGGAGGTTGGTGTTTCAGGGTGTGAGACCGACTTCTGGAAGTCTCGTGATTTCAGCGATATAGGCCGAGTAGTTGTTTGAGAAGGGCTGTGAGGCATATCTGGCGATGATAGTGATGCCGGAGACTGTTGGAGAGGTTGCAGTTGGGGATATTCGGGTTGTTTGGGATTTCCAAGATGTGTTTCAGTTATTGTTGGGATTGCCACTGTCACGGTCGGATACATTTACGATTGAGTTGGAGCCTGGAACGACTCTTATATCTAAGGCGCTTTACCGTATGGCTCCAGCAGAGATGACAGAGCTGAAAAAGTAGCTGGATGATCTGTTGGGGAAGGGGTTCATCCGGCCTAGTGTTTCACCGTGGGGAGCGCCGGTATTGTTCGTGAAGTAGAAGGTTGGGAGTTTCCGGTTGTGCATCGATTACCGCTGACTTAACCGAGCCACTATGAAGAACAAGTATCCTCTGCCGCGCATTGATGAGTTGTTGGATCAGTTGCGAGGGGATACTTGGTTCTCCAAGATTGACTTGGCTTCGAGATACCATCAGATTCCGATTGATGAGGCGGACGTTAGAAAAACGGCCTTTCGGACGAGGTATGGACATTATGAGTTTGTGGTGATGCCGTTCGGGTTGACGAATGCGCCAGCAGCGTTCATGCGGTTGATGAACGGAGTGTTCCAGGAGTATCTGGATGTGTTCGTGATCATTTTCATAGATAATATTTTGGTGTATTCGAGGAGTCCAGAGGAGCCCGAGGTGCATTTGCGGTTAGTTCTGGAGAAGCTGTACGCAAAGTTGAGTAAGTGTTGTTTCTGGCAGCGAGAGATGAGCTTTCTTGGCCACGTTGTATCTGTAGAGGGAGTTTCTGTGGATCCGGCTAAGATAGAGGCTATCAGAGATTGGCCTAGACCGAGGAGTGCCACTGAGATCAGGAATTTTCTTGGGTTGGCGGGTTATTACCGGAGGTTTGTGAAGGGGTTTGCGAGTATGGCGCAGTCGATGACGAAATTGACGGAAAAGGATGTCCCTTTTGTGTGGTCTTCAGCTTGCAAGGAGAGTTTCGGGAAACTGAAGGAGATGCTGACTAGTACACCAGTTTTGGCTTTACCCGAGGTGGGGGAACCTTACGTGGTGTACACAGATGCTTCGGGAGTTGGTCTGGGATGTGTACTGATGCAGCAGGGAAAGGTTATTGCATATGCTTCGAAGCAGTTGAGGAAGTACGAGTGCAACTGCCCTACCCACGATTTAGAGTTGGCTGCGGTGATATATGCCCTTAAGATTTGAAGGTCTTATCTGTATAGCGGGAAGGTGCAGGTATTCACAGTCCACAAGAGTCTGAGTATTTCTTCACTCAGCAAGAACTGAACCAGAGACAGAGGCGCTGGATGGAGTTAGTTGCGGACTATGACCTGGAGATTGGGTACCATCCGGGTAAGGCTAATCTGGTTGCAGATGCGTTGAGTCGGAAGAGGGTTGCTTCAGATCAGGAGCGGGATATGGAGGCTCTGATGAGCGAGATCAATACCTTGAGGTTGTGTGTGATCTCACAAGAGCCGTTGGGGTTAGAGGCAGCTAACCAGGCAGATTTGTTGAGCAGGATTCGGGTTGCTCAGGAGAAGTATCAGGGTTTGATTAATGCTTCTAAGACAACCGGTTCAGAGTATCTGGTCTCAGCGAGTGGGATGATACTGGTGAACGGGCGGGTTTGTGTACCCAAGGATGAGGATCTAAGGTAGGAGATCCTGAGAGAGGCTCATTCGAGCATGTTATCGATTCATTCGGGAGCGACCAAGATGTATCGTGACCTGAAGCAGTATTATCACTGGGTTGGGATGAAGAGGGATGTAGCTAACTGGGTTGCAGCGTGCAACGTGTGTTAGTTGGGGAAGGCTGAGCATCAGGTTCCGAGTGGTATGTTGCAGAGTTTGCCTATCCCGGAGTAGAAGTAGGATATGATTACCATGGATTTCGTGATGGGGTTGCCAGTGTCACGGACGTATGATGCGATTTGAGTGATTGTGGATCGTCTGACCAAGTCAGCACATTTTCTTGCCATTAAGAAGACCGATGGAGCGACAATTTTGGCTAAGAAGTATGTGCGGGAGATAGTGAGGTTGCACGGGGTGCCAGCGAGTATTGTGTCAGACAGGGATCCGAGGTTTACTTCAGAGTTCTGGAAGGTATTTCAAGCTGAGATGTGCACTAAGGTGCATATGAGCAGAGCGTATCATCCTCAGACGGACGGGCAGTCCGAGCATACGATACAGACTTTGGAGGATTTGCTGAGGATGTGTGTGCTTGATTATGGTGGTCATTGGGCGGATCATCTGAACCTGGTTGAGTTTGCGTACAACAACAGTTACCAGGCGAGTATTGGGATGGCTCCATATGAGGCTTTGTATGGGAGGCCGTGTAGGACACCACTATACTGGACTCAAGTGGGGGAGAAGAGCATGTTTGGTGCGGATTTTGTTCAGGAGACGACGGAGAAGATCCGTGTCTTGAGACTGAACATGAGAGAGGCTCAGGATCTGCAGAAGAGTTACGCCGATAGGAGATGGAAGGAGCTGGAGTTTGAGCTGGGAGATCTGGTGTATCTCAAGGCAGCGATGTTGAGGGGTCCTAATAGATCCATTTCAGAGAATAAGCTGAGTCCGAGGTTTATGGGTCCTTTCAAGGTTGTGGAGCGGGTCGGACCGGTAGCTTATCGGTTGGAGTTACCTCAGAGTATGAAGGCTTTTCACAAAGTCTTCCATGTTTTGATGTTGCGGAAGTATCTGCATGAGTCTGAGGAGGTGTTGGCTAGGATTCCGGAGGATCTTCAGCCCAACATGACGTTGGCGGCGAGACCTGTGAGGATTCTCGAGAGGAGAGTCAAGGTGCTGTGTCGTAAAAGTATATCGTTGGTGAGAGTCGTGTGGGACTGTGACGGTATTGAGGAGGAGACTTGGGAACCAGAAGTATCGATGAAGAGGAAGTTCTCGAAGTGGTTCAAGAAGCAAGCGGTGGCTTGAGTGTCTTTATGGTTTTCAGAGTCTATATTAGCATGTTGATATGTTGTTGTTATGTATTTTGTTTGTGGTTGTAACGAGTATACATTTTGAGATTTAATAAGATGAGTTGTTCCTTATTAAATGTGTGTTATAAGATGTGAGTTCTTATATTGTATGACTGGTGGAGTCATGTGATGGCTAGGAATGGAAGTTCTATGCGTTTTAGAGCTTGCCCATGTTCTAGGAGTGGCTAGAAATGGAAGTTCTATGCGAGTTAGAACTTGTCTATTTCCTAGGGAGAGTCTGGAATAGAGGTTTTCTGGTGGTTAGAACTTGTCTATTCCAGGGACTTTAGTGGAAACACCTAGTGGGGGTTGTTTTGGATGACCTAGTGGGGATCATGGATGTGATGATATTCTGGGTTGGGAATGTCATGATGGGGGCCACGGAGGCTATTCCGGTCGACATGTGCTTATGATGCACGTTTCAGAGTATTGCTCCAGGGGACGGTGGGTTTCCTGCATACTTGAGAGTTGGTGGTTCTCTCCAGGGGATAGTGGGTTCCCTTCATATACTCGAGAGTTGATGGTTCTCTCTAGGGGACGGTGGGTTCCCTACATATACTTTAAGGGATGGTGGTTCTCTCCAAGGGATAGTGGGTTCCCTGCATACGTAACTCAAGGGGTGACAATCCTGCGAGTAGGTGTGGTGTATATGTGTATGAGTTATGAGCAGTAGCGTCTGAGCGTGGTCGTAAGTATGAGGCTGGATGAGCTTCAACGACCGGGAGTGATCTCAGTGGTGCTGACCAGGTGGGGTCAGGGGGTATGTGGATGTTGAGTTTAGGGTCTTTTACTTAAGTTTAGAACCTCGGTTTGGACAACCCTGGTAGCATATGTATCGCCGTTGGTCGTACATGTTCTTGTTTGATTGTTGTACGATCATTTGGTCTAATTGGGGTCAACGGTTGGTCGTGCATGTTCTTGTTTGATTGTTGGGCGATCAATCGGGCAGCTCTGATCCGGACCAGGGGTGTTGCATCGTTGATGGCTCCGGGAGAATCTGGTCGGGTTTTTAGACGAGAGTGTTAGCCTTAGTAGGACGGGTTGTGTGGTTCGAGTGTGATTTCGAAAGGTGCTGGCCGGGTTTGGGTCAGGTAGTTGAGATCGTAGTGTGACGGTATCGCAGGATTCGAGGTCGAATCCGTGTTAGTGGGGGAAAATTGTAACGTCCGTGAATCAAAAAGAAGATTTTTGGTTGTATGTCGATCGACACGGGGTTAAATTGAACCGACAGGTTTGGTTTTTGATCGACACAAGCTTGAATTGAACCAGGTTGGTTCGATTTTGAGCGTCGATTTGGCGTGTTGGTTAGGGAAAACCCTAAGAGGCAGTATAAAGGGAACAACCGTGTTTAGGCTGCGTTTTTGGGTAGAAAACACTCAGAAATCAGAGTGGAGAGAGAGGATTTTCGTGGGGTGTGAGCGAGAAGAAGAGATTGTCGTTTTGGAGACAGTTCTGGCCGTTCCAAGAGTAGTAGAGGAACGAACAGTCTAATCCGATTGGATTGGAGTGGAACTTCTAGGGTAAGTTTTCTATCTCGTATCTAGCTTTGGGCAAAATCGGTTTTTCTTTTGGATTAGTATTCCGAGAGACCGTCGTTTTACTAAGAGATGTTTCTGCAGTTTTGGGTCTACGATCAGTCCACTTCGAGGGAGGATTCCCGTCGAACCAGAAGGACTTAGGTGACGATCAGCATATCTGTGGAAAGCTCTCTCTGTCTAGTTTCTAAATCAGGTTTCCGACGATTTAGGATTGTGTGTTCTTCGTGTTCATCCTCATTTTCAATCCGGAATCAAGGTGAGTGAGTGACCATGGCTTATATGGGTAAAGGAAATGTTAGAATGCATTTGCTGGATGTTTTGATTGATGTGTGATTCTCGTGTGGATTATTGTGTTATGCATTATTGTTTGATCGTCTGGTATTGTGATATTTTCTTATGCCTGTGTGTATAGCCAAGTAGATGGAATGACCGTCTCGCTGAGTATTTATGATAATACTCACGCAACTCTTTTTGCCATGTGTTGCAGGTAAAGAGAAAATATGATCGTGGAATCATGGCCAGGAAGAAGTGATGATTTAGGGACTCGTTTGTGTGTTATTGTTTTATGGAATTGCTAGGTTGTTAGTAATTCTGGAATTTGTTGGGGTGTTGACTTTGTTATGGTTGAACTGGATTAGTAATTTAATAAAGTATGAGATTTACTGAATTGGAATTTGTTGGTAATTATTTTTTTTTTCCGCGTTACTTGTCTTGTTGACCCATTGAGGATTATTATCTCTGATGATAATAATCTGAAGGAAATTTATTCTTAAAATTCTGGGTTGGGTTGTTTCATAGACTACTGTAAATTTTGAGTGATTGTTGAAGATATCATTCACAATATGTTGAAATTTTGATGGTGCATTTTTAAGTCCAAAAGGCATTACGTTCCATTCGTAATGTCCAAATGGAACAGTAAATGTTGTTTTGTATTTATCGTGTTCGGCAACTTGAATTTGCTAGAACCCGCTTTTCATGTCAAATTTGGAATATCTTTTTGCGTTATATACTCGTTTTAGTAAATCTCTTTTATTTGGTATTGGATACCTAATCCATTGTAAGACATCATTAAGGGGTTTATAATTAATTACTAATCGTGATACTCCACATTCCTTTTCTGCTTAATTATTAACATAAAAGGCCGAACAACTCCAAGGGGATTTGGATGGCGTTATTAATTTTTTGTTTAGTAATTCATTTATTTCTTGTTTACAATGTTCTAATAATTCTTTATTCATTTGAATAGGTCGTGCTTTAGTTGGTATATTTTTCTCACTAAATTCTTTTATGTACGGAAGTTCAACAGTATGTTGTTTTCTTTCCCAAAATGCATTTGGTAAATCTGAACATATTTGTTTTAGTAAATCATTTTCAATAGATTTTATTTTATCTAGTATATATGGGGTTTTTAGTTGTTCCTCTATTTTTTTGTATGTTATTTCTTCTTGTAAATGTTGAATATGACTTTGTTTTCCTTTTATTAAATTAATTGTTTTGTGGATAGTATTTTGTTGAAGATTAAGAATTTTTTTTGTTTTTATTGGGGATAAGAATTTGAATAATAATTTTGTTCCTACTACTTTTATGGTTATACCTATTTCTGTTACTTTAAATGGGTATATTTGTGTAAAAAATGGAGTTCCTAATATTACCCCTTGTGTTAAGTTTTTAACTAGGATGAATTGATTTTTAAAACAATATCCTTGATTAAATATTTTCTCACATGGTAATTTATATTGTACTTTTAAATTACTAGCATTAGCACCGTTTTATCTTTCTGTGGTTTTTTTCATAATATTTAGTTGGAATAACTCCTTCACGGATACAGCTATAGTCTTCTCCGGTATCCATTAGTGCAATTATATCTATTTTGAAATCATGACCTATATGTAAAGTAATATTTGTGTACCATTTTCGATAGTTGATTTTATTTATGATTTGGATATAATCTTCATCATCCTGTGGTTCTATCTCATTTTTATTTTCTGGATTACTGGATGATGCTTGAGAATTATTTTTTGTTTCTATTAAAGATAATCTTGAATCTATTTGTAATTGCTTAAGGTCTTGTTGATTAATAATTGATTGTAATTCTTTAATTTGTGATTTTATTTGCTTTGTTTCACTTTGTAATTCTTCTGTTGATACTTGCTTAAATAGATTTTGTGTTGGATATTTTTTGAATATTTTATTGAGACTAAATGGTTGTGGTGATGATAATTGACTCTCTTGACTTATTATATCTTTTAGTTTTAATAAATATTCCCTTTTAATTTCGAGATCATCTATTTTGTCTATTATATCTAATAAGAATTTCTTATCACTATCTTTTGTTATTACATTAATTATTTTACAATTGCATAAGTTATCAGATAATTCTTGTGATTTTTTAGAAGAGTCACATGAATTTTCAATTTCATTTATTTAATAAATGCTATCAGAGTCTTCGGATGGTTCAGATTCTGATATCAATAACTTAGTTAATTTTTCTTGAATATCAGGTTGATCTTCGAATATTTCATTTATTTTCTTTTTCATTTTACATTCGGTTGACCTATGTCCAGTTCGTTTACAATTCCAACATACTATTTTTTGCTTGTTTGTTGGATTAAATTTTTTGTTATCTTTTGAATAATTTCGATTTTTTGCATAATATTCATTGTTTGGTTTTCTATGAAAATTTCTATTTTTATTGTAATATCTCGTGTGGTTAGATTTTTTATGTCTATAATTTAGTCGTTTTACTCTAGATGGTCGATTGAATTTATCATATCCATATTGTAAATTTAAATTTATCATTCCGTTTTTTATCTTTATGTTCTTGACATATAGATAATCCTTCTTTTTTAACGAATGCAAATAATTGACCATAAGTAATTGTATTCCAAGGAATAGGTTGTCCACCGGAAAATTTCTTTTAATTTATTGATTACTCTATCAGCGAAAAAGGACGATAATCCTGCGATAAACCGTTCTTTCCAAAAAGATTGATTACAATCATTTCGTTGGAATATATTGGTTACAAATATATCTTTGTACCATTTAAAATCTCGTAGAGTTGGACATCTTAAGTTGGTTAAAACTATTTTTTTACTTTCTAATTCCTCGGCTGGGTTTCCAATAAAATGCATCATTAAAGTATGGATTAATATCATAAAACCATCTTCATCCTCTGTTTGTATTATTTCTACATGATTAATTATAGAATCTTGTGTATGTATATCGAGTGAGTTATCCCACCAGTATTTTAATGCTCCTTTAAACCCTGTTACTAACATGACGTATGCTTATTTATCATTGAAATTGATATTTGTTGCTTTATAGGCTACAGCTGCCATTCCCATTTCTTGTAATCAATTCATTATTTCATATTTGGGACGTTCATCAATATTCCATTCATATATACCGTGTCCAGTATATACGTTGTTAGAATATTTATGGTGTTCCTCAAACAATAAATTTGGTGGAGTGTGTCTTGGATAACAGGGTTTATTTGATCTCATCATTTTATTTTTTATTCTATTAATTTCTTGATTTTTTTGTTTTCTGATTGTATAGATGTTTGAATAGATACATTATCGTTCTCGTCTATGATATTGATTCCTTTTTCTTTGTCTAGGTTATCTAATTTAGTAGCAATTGTTTTTAAAATTTCGTTTTCTGCAAATTTAACTTGTCTAGTTATAGGTTTGAATATAGGTGGAGTAATAGATGAAAATGGATGTTGATTGATTTGATTATATTGATTTATTTTATTATTTTCATTATTCAGTTTATTATCTATACTATCTACTTGTTTAGAGATAATGTGTAATAGTTGACTTTGATAATTATTCAGTTGATATACTGCTTTTATATCTTGAATTACTACTGGGTCTTTATCATCTTTATTGGCTCCAGTTTTAAAAAGAGTAGCTATAATTTGTCTATTTGATGTGTTTATTTTTAAATCTCTTAGAGGTGGATGTATTGATTTAGTTTTGTTACCATCTACCAATTCCCATACTTGACTTAACGATGAGCTTGTGTTAATTGTTTTGAATGGATAATTGATAGTATGCTCGATTGAGTATGATTCAAACCAAGTGAAAAACGGGATATCCATTTTTTTCAATTTCATATAGTCATACCATTTTTCTCTAAGTTCTACAGTTTGTTGTTTAGAGAATGTTTTGAAGTACCAAATACGTTTTTCTTCATTTTCTTTTGAATAAAAGTCCTCTTTTATGTATTGTTTGTTAATTTCATATTCTTTTATTATGACATTTATTGATTTAAAATCTAATGGTGTGGGAGATGTTGGATATAAATTTTGATCTGGTTCGGCAATAGGGGCCTTAAATTTAATTGAATTGTCTTGTTTAATATTTTGATTTACGTTTTCCGTATCTGAACTTGCACTAGATTGACCAGTACGAAATTCAAAAAAAGAAGCTCTTAAGTGATTTGAACTGATCCGTGGTGGAAGTGGATCTCTAAATGATCCGAATTGTAATAATATTTTTCCATCTTGTTGTTCGATTACTCTTGATATATTTTTTTGCTCAAAATTTCTAGGTGGTTGAGTTATTTCAATTTTCCATTGATCTGGTATTGTTATTTCATTCCAATTAAATTGTTTAGGAGTATATGTAGCGGTTGGAGTATCTTTGCTATGGAGTGCTAAAATTGTTGTTTCTCCTTTAACGTCTTGTAATAAACATCTTGGGTTTAATTCAGAAGTGGATTGCTTAAAATAAATTCGATAAAGTAGTAAATAGACATGTTTTTCGTTTTGGAATTTAACTTCTGGTAAATGAACATTTAGTACTAAAGTGTTGATTATTGTTGGGTCATACAGACTTACTTGATAATTAGGAGCACAATTAAAATAAATTGCTCTGTTACATAAATTGGATTAAACTGCTCCTAGTAGTGAATCTTCAAATTTTAATAAGGTCTTGTCTCTTAATAGCATTAATATTGGAGAGTCTATATCAGTCCTTGATAATGGTTTAATCACTATTTGTATTAATCCAAATTGTAAATAGTTGAATCCTTTTTTTTGTATTTATCTAAGGCAAGTGAGGATAATAACTTTACTTCTTCAAATTCATTTTGGAGAGGTAAAGTTTGCTCATGCTCTTTTATTGAATATGCGGTTTTACAGTCAAAGGTTCTGATTTGATAAATACTTTCTGGATTAATATGTGGTAGCTGGTCTTTTGTTATCTCTTGATTAAATGATGTTAATTTTGTCATAATTTTTCTTGAATTAATTGTACTATGTGATGTGGAGGAAAAAACATGTTTTGGCGTAAAGAGTTTTTGAAACGATGAAGCCATGATTTAATCTAGAATTAAACACATGCTTTAAAAGATACTAACCTTTTCTTTCTTGACACAGCCGGGGCTTGCCAACGGTCTTACTGCCTCTTCATGGGACTTGCTGCCTGGAACACCGACGGAGATGGTGTCTTGTCATAAGGGAAGGATCTTTTATAGAAGGGTTTAATTTGATTATGATCAAAAGCTTTGTTTTGAAAATCTTTAAGAAAACTTCTTTGTAAGATCGTTTGGTCTGATACCACTGTTTTGTTCTCTTTTATACTTTTCAAATAACTTAAAATTTTGTTTGTTTTAGAAATTTTACTTAAATATGCTTAAATTAAAACCAAAGATTTTAATATGATAAAACTTTTTATTTTATTGATTTTAATAAATATACAAAGGTTTAAAATAAAATTTTCAAAGATTACAAAATTTAAGACTTTTTAAACTTTTTTTTGAAGGGTTGCAAGAATTTTGCTCGTCCCTTGAAATGATCCTATAAGCAAGTATTTATAGGAGAGTTTGAGGAAGCAATTGTTAAGTCTTTTTTCACGTGCTTGAATGACATTGGTAGGTGTCATGTCTTGCTTTTTATTTTTGTCTTCTAGTCTTGTTTTGGAGGTGAGTTTGATCTTTTCTTCGAATGGTTCTGCATTATTGGTCTTGTGATAATCGTTTGTCTTTTGCTTGTGGGTGTCTTTGTCTTGAGTGGTCTTGTTTGGCTGAATCAGAATTGTCTAACACCTTTTTGCTGTTGCATTCTGATTGGTGCCGTTAGTGTAATTGGGTCTTCTAGTGGATCCCACGTGTCGGATATCTTAGTCTTCTAGAAAGTGGGTCCCGCATAGTAGATGTCTTGGTCTTGTTATACTGCGAGAGTACATCTTATAAAGATATACTCTGTATTTTTTTTTTTTTGAGGAGGAAGAGAGAAACAAGGAACTACCCTGTCTTCGGGATTCACCAAGGTGACTTGCCAAAGGTCTTACTGCCTGCGTTAGGACTTGCAGCCTTGAACATCGACCTTACAAATGAGTCGGAAAACACAAGGTTAAATTTTTTTTTTTTATATTACATATTTATATTACACACAAATTAAATTTATTTGAAAAGTTAAATGTATTCCTTTCAAAACCTTAAAACACATTTTTCCGTCAAAACCGTAAAATTATGTTTTTTGCTAAAATCTTAAACCACAATTTTCCGCCAAAAATAGTTAAACCGTGTTTTTTTGCCAAAAATATAAAACCACTCCTCCCCCAATTCTATAAACCCGTGTTTTCCGTCAAACCCGTAAAATCGTATTTTTCCGCCAAATCCACCAAAAATATTTTAATTATTGTTGAAAAGTTAACTTATAAAATATCACATATTTAAAAATTTACAATTTTAAATTCAAAAATAAATCGCAGCGATAGGCAAACGAACAATATAATGATTAGTTGCATGCAAAAACAAGTCGTTAGTGGCTAGTCGCTATCACCAACCACTGAAAAAAAAACAGGGCGTATATGATTCTTATGTCGTAAGCGATGACTGTGAAATGTTTTTATATTTTCAATTCTCTTTACCTTTACAGACTGTCTCCATGTTTTGTCAGTGTATTCACTCTTCAATCTGGATCATTTTCGATTTAAATACTACGACCTGCAGTTCATGTCTTCATTATATGAACATGGCTTTTGTAAGAAACTGCATGTGTACACAACAACTACTTTATTTTGTATAATAAAACTATATAATTCGTAATTAATTACTAAACGTGTTTGTATTACTCTATCTTCCACTTAAAAGTTTACACTATATTTAAACTAAAAAAGGAAGTTTTCCACCAAATTATTGATCTGATCGAGAAAAAAAAAGATAAGATGGTAATAAAAAATGGAAAGATGAAGACAATTCGTTGAGGGAACTTTATCCTCTGTTTCTACATACAAAAGCCAAAAAAATCTGAGGAAGATCTAATTTGCTTTGAGTAGAGAAACATGAGCTACACAAATACAATTTGCTCCCTCTTCTTGATGCTACTTTTGCTGATCATTTCTTCTTCCACTGCAAGATCTTGTCAACGTGAGTGCGATGGAGGAGGACTGGAGATCCCATACCCTTTTGGAATCGGAAAGGGTTGCTATCTCGACAAGTATTACGAAATCGAATGTCGTAAAACCGCTACTTCAAGAAAGGTCGTCCCTTTCCTTTCAGCAATTGGCAAACAAGTTGTGAGTATCTCTTTTTCTAATGAAGAGCGTTCTTATAGTTCCGAGTTATTTGGGATAGTTCGTATCAGAAACCCGATAACATCCACGGGGTGTTCCATCGATAGAAATGAGTCTACAGGACCAGCTTTGAACTTGACGGGTAGCCCATTTTTTACTCACAGCATAAACAACCTCGTAGGGGTTGGTTGCAACAGCAAGGTGTCGTTGACCAATGTAAAGCCTAGCATGGTGGGGTGCGAGCTAAATTGCGATTCAGCTCAAGAGTCGCATGGAAATAGCATCCCGTTTTTCGACAAAACGGGATGCTCAAACAAGGCCTTGTTGTTTGCTAACAATGTTTGTACGGAAAACAAACCGGAACAAACACGATGCAATGGTAACAAATGTTGTCAAGCAAGAATACCTGACGAGCCTCAGCAAGTTATCAGTATAAGAATAGAGAGCAATGATGGAGGCTTGACGACTACAAGAAGAGAACCTTGTAGAGTCGCCTTTCTAACAGATGAATTCTACAGTTTATCGAATGGGAGCAAACCGGAAGAGTTATTTGCTAAAGGATATGCTACGCTTAGTCTAGGATGGGTCATCCAGACGAATAATATTTCCTTCCTAAACTCATTGGGTTGCAAAAAGAGAAATGAATACGATAACGCTCCTAACTCTGTTCAGTCCAAAACAAAGTGTGTATGCGACATAAGCACCATTTCTGGGATCAATTATGCATACTGTGGATGCAACGTTGGTTACAAAGGTAACCCCTATATTGTGGACGATTGCACAGGTCAGAATATGATCCTTTCTTTGAGCTTTATAAATCATCTCTAGATGTTATTTGATTCTTTGGTCAGCATCTTATTATGCTTTCATATACAGATATTGATGAATGTAAACAAAAAAATTTCTATTGTAACGAAAGAGACAAATGTGAGAATACTCTGGGAGGCTATCATTGTGTTGGGGATAAGACGAAACCAATAATGATAGGTAAATCACTGAGTTTTCCTCTATGTTCAATCAAAAAATTTAAATCCCTCATAAGCAATTAGTATCATATTCTTGTGCGGTTTTGCAGGGGTGGGTACGGGTATTGGTGTCTTAGTCGTAGTTGCTATACTATGGTGGTTGAGAAAATTTCTAATAAAGAGAAGGATGACAAAGAGGAAGAAGAACTTCTTTAAACGTAACGGGGGACTACTGTTGCAACAAGAATTTAACACAAGAGAAGGTACTGTTGAAAGGACGAGAGTCTTTAGCTCGAAAGAACTGGAGAAAGCCACCGAAAACTTTAGCGAAAACAGAGTTCTTGGACAGGGTGGTCAAGGTACTGTGTACAAGGGTATGCTCCTAGATGGTAGAACCATCGCGGTTAAGAAATCCAAAGTTATAGATGAGGACAAACTACAAGAGTTCATAAACGAAGTGGTCATTCTCTCTCAGATCAACCATAGACACGTCGTCAAACTCTTGGGATGTTGTCTTGAGACGGAAGTTCCTATTCTGGTTTACGAGTTTATTCTCAACGGAAACCTCTTCCAACATATCCACGAAGAATCTGATGATTATACTATGGTATGGGGAATGCGTTTACGTATTGCTGTGGACATCTCAGGAGCTCTTTCTTATCTTCATTCCTCTGCAAGTTCTCCGATTTTCCACAGAGATATCAAGTCAACAAACATATTGCTGGACGAGAAGTACCGAGCCAAGGTGGCTGATTTCGGAACATCGAGGTCAATAACCATTGATCAAACTCATTGGACAACAGTTATTTCAGGTACGGTTGGGTATGTGGATCCAGAGTACTACCGTTCCAGTCAATACACTGAGAAGAGTGATGTTTATAGTTTTGGAGTTATTCTCGCAGAACTCATTACTGGTAATAAACCAGTCATGACCGTACCAAACATTCGGGAAATAATAAGTTTGGTAGATCATTTCAGAATTGCCATGAAAGAGAAGAGATTTTCTGATATTATGGATGCTCGAATAAGAGATGAATGCAAAGAGGAACAAGTAATGGCAGTGGCAAAGCTGGCGATGAGGTGTTTGAGCTCAAAAGGAAAGAATCGTCCGAATATGAGAAAAGTTTTTACCGAGTTGGAGAGAATATGTACTTCTACAGAGTATTCTCAAGTGCAGAGTCGGATTGAAGAAGAAGAACAAGAAGAAGAAGAAGATATGAAGATAATAAACAGAAGCGAATCTTGGAGCATTGGTGTTACTGCTCCGGTTGTTGCTTCATCTTCTTCTTGTTCAGATGTTGAACCATTGTTTCCTCGTCTCACATGGTGACTTAATCAGATTAGATTAGAGTAATGGTTGAATAAATTTGATGATCTTTGGGGAATAATGTTAATGAAGATGTGTGTTTCCACTTAGGATTGTCCGTAAATTAATTAACACATGGTTTTGTATATATGTGCTTGTGTTTGAGAATAATATGTTTTTCTAATTATATGTTCACATTTGTAATGGTGGTGACACAAAAGTTAATGGAAGACTCCGGAACGTCAACTTTATGTCATGTCTTTTTTATTCTTTTAAACAAACTTTATGTTATGTCCTTTAGGGCTTCTTGACAATCAAGAAACCCTAATTTTAACTTGTGAATTCTTCAGGGGTAGTCTTGGAGAGAAAAGGAAGAGAGTTGAACACCAAAAAATGGTGTTGGATGTTCTTCGATCTTTCGTTTTGTCAAGATTATTAACAAGAGTTCAAAGTTAAACCATAGCTTGCCTAACGGATCTATAAAGATGAGACCGATTTGTTCGTGGTAACATTATCATTATAACGATGAGCATAATTTGTAATAAATTATAAATTCGGACAATTGGAAATATCACTTCTTGGTTGGTTGGGTTAGGTAAATAAATGTGTTTAAGGTAAGATGTATTCCTTCTCTTTCATTTTGTTTGATGTTTAAGGTTTTTGCATGTTGATTAAGAAAGTCATTTAATTTTTCAATATAAAACACGTTTTATCATCAAAACTCGGTAAAGTACGTAATTTAATCTTTTGTAAAGTAGTGAAAAAATGAAAGATTTAATTATGGAAAGCAAAATTAGATCACCCCTTAAAGTAAATAAAATAAAAGTAAAAACGTTACTGTAAAATCATTAATTAAGAAGCATAACATCTATATATTATTTTTACAGCCTTTTAAGTTTGTTTCCAAACACTCCTAATCTAGTTTTTAAGTTTGTTTCCAAACACTCCTAATCTAGGATATTTGCCAATCAAAAATCGAAAAGTCACTTTATGAAAACAAATTAAATCGACAATAATGTATGATACACGAGTCTTAAAAGCTTCTTCCATATCTTAAATCTAAAATATTCTTCCTTCCTCCTAAATCACGGGTCTTAAAAGCTGATTACCTATTAGATGATCGCAAATATTCATCTTTCTTCCTAAATCATGGGTCTTAAAAGCTTCTTCTCTCTTCCTAAATCGAAAAGTCCCTCTATGTAAACAAATTAAATCGACAATAAACTCCTAAATCACGGGTCTTAAAAGCTTATTACCTATTAGATGATCGAAAATATTCATCTTTCTTCCTAAATCATGGATTTAAAAGCTTCTTCTCTCTTCCTAA
Organism: Arabis hirsuta; assembly: GCA_964056655.1. Classification (NCBI taxonomy): domain Eukaryota; kingdom Viridiplantae; phylum Streptophyta; class Magnoliopsida; order Brassicales; family Brassicaceae; genus Arabis; species Arabis hirsuta. Next base: position 29,086,105 of record OZ053303.1, read on the forward strand.
ATCGAAAAGTCCCTCTATGGAAACAAATTAAATCGACAAGAAACTCCTAAATCACGGTCTTAAAAGATTCTTCTCTCTTCATAAATCGAAAAGTCCTTCTATGGAAACAAATTAAATCGACAATAAACTCCTAAATCACGGGTCTATATTATTATTTTTGCAGCCTTTTAAGTTTATTTCCAAACACTCCTAATCTAGGATATTACCAATCAAATTCCAAACACTCCTAATCTAGGATATTTCCCAATCAAAAATCGAAAAGTCACTCTATGAAAACAAATTAAATCGACAATAATTTATGATACACGAGTCTTAAAAACTTATTACCTATTAGATGATCGAACATATTCATCATTCTTCCTAAATCATGGGTCTTAAAAGCTTCTTCTCTCTTCCTAAATCGAAAAATTCCTCTATGAAAACAAATTAAATCGACAATAAACTCCTAAATCACGGGTCTTAAAAGCTTCTTCTCTCTTCCTAAATCGAAAAGTCCCTCTATGGAAACAAATTAAATCAACAATAAACTCCTAAATCACAGGTCTTAAAAACTTATTACCTATTAGATGATCGAAAATGAGAAATAATTTTGATATTTATGAAGTTTGTTATGTGGAAACAAACTTCTTCCATATTATAAATCTAAAATATTCTTCATTCCTCCTAAATCACGGGTCTTAAAAGCTTATTACCTATTAGATGATCGAAAATATTCATCTTTCTTCCTAAATCATGGATTTAAAAGCTTTTTTCTCTTCCTAAATCGAAAAGTCCCTCTATGGAAACAAATTAAATCGACAATAAACTCCTAAATCACGGGTCTATATTATTATTTTTGCAGCCTTTTAAGTTTGTTTCCAAACACTCCTAATCTAGGATATTGCCAATCAAATTCCAAACACTCCTAATCTAGGATATTTCCCAATCAAAAATCGAAAAGTCACTCTATGGAAACAAATTAAATCGACAATAATTTATGATACACGAGTCTTAAAAGCTTATTACCTATTAGATGATCGAACATATTCATCTTTCTTCCTAAATCATGGGTCTTAAAAGCTTCTTCTCTCTTCCTAAATCGAAAAGTTCCTCTATGGAAACAAATTAAATCGACAATAAACTCCTAAATCACGGGTCTTAAAAGTTTATTACCTATTAGATGATCGAAAATGGGAAAGGATTTTGATGGTTATGAAGTTTGTTATGTGATTTAATGTCTTTTTTTTTAAGTTTGTTAAGTTATCAGTTGTTGGTATTTTGTTTGGGTGTGGTATATTTGTATTACTATGATATGTGTTTAACTTATCAAACAAGAATTATCCCATTGTCTTTTATATATTCGCTATTCTGAATAATCCGCTATTCTGTAGAACTACATCATAACATTTATATTATCATATAAGAAACTGATGTATACAAAAATGAATCGTAGTCTATACTAAAGTCAGAGATTCAAACCAATTAAAACAAAAATAAAATACAAACGTTAAAATAAAGTAACCACTGTGATATTCTAACAATACAAACGTTAAAATAAAATAGATATAAAAATTTTGAAAAAAACATAGACTCGTGGTGTACCACGGGTTAAATCCTAGTTTATTTATAATTTTGATGTTTTTGTTATTTGATTTACAATTAAATTTTATCACCTATTTTAAAATAATTAGTTTTTTCTTATTCTTATTTAAAGTGGTTTATTTTTACTATATTTCTACTCAGATTTCTATTTTCAACATGCTGATGAATTTATTTTCATACTTAAATTTGAACTATTTATACTCTTATAATATTTTATAACAACTCTTGAAAAAAAAAATCAAAGACGAAACAACATATAAAATTAGGCCACCCCAACCTAGTCTACCCAAAAACCCACGACATATTACACACCAAGATTCGTGTTCTGCAATAGTTTCTAATCTACCCAGAAGAAACAGTTAACTCTCAACATAAAATCACTCTACTCATACTTGAGTTCTTCAAGGAGTACACTCTCACTCTCTCACTTTATTTTTGCATGAAGAATAACTAACTTCACAAAAACATGTATTATATTGGTGTTCTAGTTACTAATATAATAAGTGACGCCTTGCTTCGGATCGGCAGACCATCCACTATACTGTGACAGAGAACACTGTTTCACCTGTCACTTCACTTTGTGCAAAGCGCCAATCTTATGCTTTTTGCCTTTTGCATAAAGTCACTTCCTTGTTTGTTGAACCAAACATCTGCACAATCTCTCCCACTTGTGTTCCCATGGCTCGAGACACTCATTGATTTTCACACGTATGGTGTTGACTTCACACGTGTGATGCTGACTTCAGCTTTTCTTGTCTCATGTGTAACACAGGCTTCCTCACACTTTCTTTGATCCTTAGTAGCCATCTTTGATGCATCTACAACTATCGATATAAATCACTTATTTACACGGCACATGAAAAATTAGCTCAATAACAATCAGTAAAAAAACTAACAATACATATTACAAATAAAATGTTATCCGCTATTACATATGTTGATGGGATAACATTGAGTTTAGACGGCTAATTCTAGTACTAAATTTACTACATAAATACATATCAGTTGATACAGTATACTTCTTTTTCACCATTGATTTGAGAACTGCTTCCAGTGACAGCTACACACCACCGGATCCGTCGCTACTTCCACATGATCTGTCGCTACTTCCACAGGATCCGTCGATGCTTCTATCGTATATGTCGCTGCTTTCACTAGATCTGTCGGTTCTTCCATTGATCGCCACGCGCCACCTGATCCGTCTCTGATTCAACTAGATCTGTCGCTGTTTCCAATAACCGCCACACACCACCGGATCTGTTGTTGCTTTCGTCACCACCACTTTCATGGGTTTATGATTTTTTGGTTTATATGATGTCTGAGAGAGAGAGAGAGAAAGAGAAAGAAAACTTTATCAAAAAAATTGTGGCTCGCAACTTCTCTATAGGTACTTTACAAAGAATCAACAGTAACCTGTAAAATCTATACTGCAGGCTACAAGATTTGGTGGGGTTTCCCAACAAACAAAAGCAAGGGCAGAGCAAAAATTGAGCTCTGTAAAATGACACTAAGAATGATCATTATGTCACGAGATCTAAGATAATTTTACGCACATCAACACGATAATTCAAAAATTAAAGGATAATAAATAAACTATCAAGTTAAATGAAATATTAACCAGAGTTTAAATATTTATTTTATATACTAAATAATTTAACTTGTTACATAAAGATAAATTGGTTATATAACTTAATATCACTTTTGTTGTGATTAGATAACATGGAAACTCAATTATTGTCTCTTAACTTACATATTTCTTATGGATATTATATTTTTATTTACATATTACTTACATATTTCTGAGTCCAAATCTCACTCACTGAATCGACTCAGTAAACTTGAATCAACTCCAACAAAAAAAATTCCAATTCCTTTCTCAGATAATTTTGCTTGTTCTTCATCTCCAAACTCTCTCTTAAATCCATAGAAACAATTTTTTTTTTTTTGCAAAGCTTCTCAATGACTTACGATGAGAGAGAAAGATAAAAGGAAGGAGATATGATATACACGTTTTATCATTAAATGCTCGTTGGATTTTTAAGCTTCTCATAAGGATAGAACCATAAAAGCCACTTAAAATAGCTATAGTGAATTTAGTTAAAATGACAGAAGTGATACATTTGTAATAAAAATCTTAATACATACGTTATTTTATATTATTTGATTGTTAATTCAACAGAGGAGCATTTTTCTTTGAACAAAGTGTTACAAAGGTATTGAGGATCCATTCTTATGTTGCAGTGAGCTTCCCGGAGTGGCTAGTACGTAGTGGAACCCGATGACCTCCGTGGTTTGTGTGGTTTTTACCTTTGGGGTTTTGGTATAGGATGACCTGCCGCCCTTCTTTGGATTTTGATGATTTAACCAACTGTTCTAATCAGAACTCGCAGGTCGTTTGTTTAATCTTAATGTCATTTCACATGAAAACAAAAAAAACAGAATTACCTTGATTTTTACCATTTTAAAAATAATGATATTAGATTTTAAAAACGATAAAGCTCTTTTAACATGTAGCTAAATTTAATTAGATGTTGATCTTTTATTATTTTACAAATAATGAAATTTTCGTTTGTTAGATAGATAAAAAAATTTGATATGCAGCTAAATCTAATCATAAAATAATTTTTTATACGTATCAAAATCTGTTGAATGTTGATTTTTTTTTTGGTTTGAGAAGTCATTGTTTCAACGATGATATATATACTGTAAACAAAAAAACAAAAATTCGAATTAAAAATAAATAATTATATTAAGCTCCTAAAATTATTGTCGTTGTGTTCTAATAGTTATTTTTTCTGATGAAAATTCGAAACAAATTTTGTAGAATAGATTATTGAATTTTTAAATTGCTCGATGATAAGATTGGGAGAGCACAAAAGTGTTTAAATAAATATCAAATATTATAATATTTTGAAGATTTGGGTATGCAAACATAAGTCTATTTAAACTTAAAGATTTTTACATGTATCTTATAATATATTCTAATGAAAAAAAGTATTTGATTTTTTGCCTTATCTATTTCTATTTCAAATCATAATATCTTGTTGATAAATAAAAATATCTAAATTTCTATTTAAAAGTAAATTTATTTAACATATGGCAAAATCTAATTCATTTATTTTTTAATATGTGTCAATACATGTGGCGATGGTATTAATTAGTAAGTTTGACGTATAATATTTTCGAAGGTTTTCTTGACTACGAAACATCTGACATCTAGTTCACAACCTGCGAGTCCACTTCTAGTTCAACTCGCCTTACTCAACGCTCCCACACCACGTACAAACCGTAATACACACCCCATAGTTCTGCCAAAGGTGCTGAGCATATCCCAATATTAAGTGCATATCCCAATATCTAAATTTCTATTTAAAAATAATTTTATTTAACATATGACAAAATCTAATTAATTTATTATTTAATATGTGTCAATATATGTCGCGATGGTATTAATTACTAAGTTTGACGTATCAAATCTATAATATTTTCGAAGGTTGTCTTGACTACGAAACATCTGACATCTCTCCTCTCACCACCAAAGATGCATACCTTCTTTTCGATGAGCCGATCAGGATTGCTTCAATCCTCGACACATCTAAATCCTCAACAAAACTTCTCTTCGCGATTAGCAGAAATAGAATTTTCATCCAACACCAGAAATCACGCAAGGTTCTCCTGTGATTAATCATGGAAACACACATGTACGATTTTCTGGTTGGTCATATCAACTAAGATTTTATCCACTACCATCTCTTCCCAAATCATTAAGGGGTTTCAAGTTGTTGAGTTTTGCTTTTCCAGTGAAGAAGGTCGTTATAGTTTGAACATTTCCCGGTGGAATCTAAAACAGAAAGTGGCAGATCGGATGTGAAAGCAGCGTCGACAATGATTTTACTATTAGATTAGGAAAAGAAAAGGAGCCATTAAGAATTCAGGTGTCGTTGGAATCCCTTTAAAGGCAAACCAAAAACGTTCAAACTTTCAAGGGCCAGCCAGTTTCTCTATTATCACTCACCATCTCCTTCCAACATCTCTGCTACATTTCTCATCTCAATTTCTAAAGCAGTGCTTTCTTCTTTGCATTTCTGAAGTACCCTCCTTTTCTACTTTCTCTTTTGGTTCATTCACATTATATTTGATGTTCCGATTCGTACTTTATTTTATTTCGTTTTATGTGCAGAGTTTCACCTTTTTATTGAATCCGCTGCCTCGACTGTATTAGTCTTGCTGAGTTAGTACAAATCGTAGTGAGTTGGTTGATATTGCTCTGTTTTATTGTATGAGTTTTGAGATGATATAGTTTGGTTTCTATTTTGCAAAATTCTACTTCTCTTTCTTACGTTCAACACCACAACGATGTTGATGTTTGTAACTATTTGCATGAATGAAAAGATCACTCATGGTTTAAAAATCACTATAGAAGCGATGAAAATGTAGAACAAAGAATTGTCAAAACTTAAAAAGCAAGATTTGCAATTAAAGACACTGGACGGTTTCTAATGATGATATTCTTGGTTAAAGCACATATAGCTCTAATTTATATATGTTAAAACTAACAAGTAATTGTTTCCCTTTGAAGATCATACTTAATGTGACAACTATTGCGGGAAAAATTGATACTTATTCACATGACTGGTTAAGAAAATTTAGCCCAAATTGGAGATACTGGAATTGCAGCAAAGATGCAAGTAATGTTTGCTTCTCTAACCTCTCAGTTCATTTAGTTACGTAAAAGTTAAATGATATAGAAATATTTGACATATGCATCTCTGTTCAACATACAAATAGGATCAACCAAGGAAATATTACACATGTGCCTTTTAGACTGGAAGCCGATCATTCAACTCCAGATAAAATTTGTGCTTCTCCACTTTATCCTCTGGAATTTTTTTTTGTTGCTGTTTCTTTTTTCTGGATACAACTTCTTCTGCTGATATTTTGAGTCCAAAAACTGCTGCGCTGATGAGTTAATTTCAAGATTCAAACACCGGTTTTACAAGAAATCTATAGCATGACTTTTACTTTGGAGGTATTCAAGTTTCTAATCTTTGTGGTCTGTTTCACTGCAGGATACGAAAACATTCTTATCATAGTTTTTGTTACTGGATCAATTTGTTGAAGGTGGGGATTAAGATTCTATTTTAAACTAGATTGAAACATGGTCCATTGACAAAAGTTGATATTTACGAACAAAGCTTCCTTAAATTATCGTAGTTTATAATTTAAACTCTAAAAATTCCTGAGTAAAGTAGAATGATATCTAATCTCAGTCTAAAATTTATACATATTTGTGTTTCTTTTTTTTTTTCATCTAAAAGATTTTATTATAACACACCAAACCAAATATAATACAAACCAAACCCATAAAGGCTGTCTCTCCCACACCAGGAAAATACAGAGGTCAGTGAAGCAAAGAAAACAAAAACAGAGCATTGTTGAATAAGGAAATTGATCTACTTGAAACTTTATATTAAAGTGCGGAGGATTCAGAAAACCCAAACTTTGAACTCCCTCCTCCACCTCCCACGGGCAATCACACCAAGCCCTATATATATTTTCCTCTTCACACATGAATTCATTCTCGCATCTCCCCACTTCTGACCAGTCGATGACATTGGTTCGATCGATCCCTCTTGTAGATCAGTTGAGCTGCACTGCATCATTTGAAAAGTGTACCAATCTTCTTTCATTTGAACTTGAATAAAAATACCTCCTTTTTAATTTTCCAGAAAAGTGTCCCTGCCATATGAATATGAAACCGATTCCATCCATACAAGCAAACACATCACCGGAGAAAAAAACACTCACAACCCACATAGGAGCTCCCACCTCCACATATGACTGCAATCTCTTTTCCCGAACCACACTCTGAGCAATAAGACTTACTCCTCTAGACGCCACCCGACTTTCCACCTCTACACTCCACTCTCGAAGCTTATCTAATTCCTTACCCAATACCGAAGCTTGATATTTATAAGCCGGCCAGCGCAAATGATTATGAATTGCTCCTACTAAAGCCACATTGTCACATGCAAAAACCACTTTGTCGAATCTAAGAGCTTTCATGCTTTGGATACCCCATAAAAGACCTTGAAACATAGCATCATCTTTACACACTGTTTTTTCAAATGCTTTCCTACTATGCATTAAAACTCTACCTTCTGAATCCGCCACCATCCAAGCTCCCCCGCCAACCTTATTCTCCTTCCCCCACGCACAACCCACATTACACTTTACGAAGTTAGGTTTTGGAGGCTTCCAAACCAAAACCTCTTGTTGACATTGTGGTTGATGCGGAAGAAAAGCCGAACCTCGCAGCCTTTGCCCAAGTACCCATGTACCCGTATCCTCAAGTATCTTCGTCATCGTATCCAATGGCCAATATCTTTTTCCTTCAAAAGTTAAAGCATTTCTATTTTTCCAAATCGTCCACAAAATCCAAGGAATGCTATTTCTAATCTCAACGGGGACTTCTACTCTTCTCTTAACAGCTAGTATGTAGCAAAAGTTAGAATAGATGGTATTGTTCTCAAAACCTGTTTCCGGCCACGGAACTTGTGAAAGGGCCCAAACTTGTCGCGCTGCTGGACAATTGAAAAGTAAATGATTCACTGATTCTCCTTCTTTCCCACACATCTGACATCGACTATCACATTTCATACCCCGTGCTCTTATCTGATCCGCCACTGGTATAGCTCCTATAATCGCCCTCCACATGAAATTCTTTAACTTTGACGGAGCTTTTAGAGCCCAAATCTCCTCCTTCATCACATTTACAGAAGGTAGAGCTGACATTTCATGTATCAACAAAGCATTTTTCTCCTTATTAGCTAACCAATGACCTGACTTAACCGTATAGTCTCCTCCTTTGGTATGATCCCATACCCAATAATCCTCTTGATCAATGATTGGCTTTCTCCCCAATATCAACATCACATCACTTGGATAAAATAAGTCATCAAGCTGTTCTCTATCCCAAGAACCTGTTCTTATGTTTAAGAGATCACTCACTTTGAGATCCAAATTTGTGAAAATGTTCTTCATAAGAGGTATTCTACCTCCATTTTCCAAAATCCATGGATCGCCGAAAACCGAAATGGACTTACCATTGCCAATCATTTTAGTTATCCCCTTCTCCAAAAGCTGGCGACCATGAATAATACTTCTCCACGCATATGAAGGCCTCTTACCCTTCATCGCCTTCCAAAAATTATTATCCGCATAATACCTACTTCTCAAAAATCGTGAACAAAGACTTGTGGGGCTCTGAATAATCCTCCATGCCTGCTTTGCCAATAATGCTTGATTAAAGCATTCGATATCTCTGAAACCTAGGCCGCCACATTCCTTCGGTTGACATAACTTCTCCCATCTTATCCAATGAACTTTTCTTTTATCTTCCACTGAATTCCACCAAAAATTAGCCATAACCGAAGAAATGGAAGCACAAGTCGTCTTTGGCAACTTAAAACATGACATGGCATAGATAGGCATTGCCATAGCCACTGCTTTAATTAACACTTCCTTCCCCCCCAATGATAAAGTCTTTGCGAACCAACCTGTCATTCTTGATTTTAATCGCTCTCTGATATAATCAAACATTCCCACTTTTGATCCACTAAAGCATTCAGGCAATCCCAGATATCTTCCAATCCCTCCTTCTTTATAAATTCCCTGCTTGACTCTCTCTTCCACTTTCACGCCGAAAGAAATTGCTGATTTCTCCAGATTAACCATTTGGCCTGTAGCCAATTCATACTCCAGAAGGATCCCTTTCAAAACACAACTTTGCTCTAGATTTGCTTGACATATAAACAAGGAGTCATCAGCAAATAAGAGATGATTCACCGCTGGTCCCTCTGTTGAAAATTTCAATCCATTTATCAAGCCAAAACGTTCAGCGCGATTAAGAAGATGTGTCAAACCCTCAGTGCAAAGCACAAACAGAAAGGGAGACAGAGGATCCCCTTGTCTAATACCCCTGTGAGGCGCAATCATTCCAAAAGGCTGATCATTAATCAGAACTGCATATGTGACCGAAGTAACACACCACATCACCCAATCAACCCACTTAACCTCAAAGCCCATAGCCAAAAGGAGAGATTTCAGAAAACTCCACTCCACTCTATCATAAGCTTTGGACATGTCTGTTTTCACTGCCATAAACTCCTTAGAAATGGTTGGATGCGTTCTCAAAGCGTGTATCACTTCATGGGCCACAATGATATTATCAGAGATGAGTCTCTCCGGCACAAACGCAGACTGACATGGCGAGACCAAATCAGAAAGCATAGGTTGTAATCTTTTGACCAAAATCTTAGCAATCGCCTTATACATTACTGAACACAAACTAATAGGCCTCATATCTGACATTCTGACTGCATTGCCTATCTTTGGAATTAAACAAATGTGTGTATAATTCCACTCCTTTGGAAACACACCCTTTACAAAAAACCCCTGTATCTCCTCTGTAACCTTTTCCCCAATCACTTCCCCATATTGCTGAAAGAACAAACCTGTCATACCATCCGGTCCAGGCGCTTTAGAGGGCTTTATAGCAAAAATTGCATCCTTTACCTCTTGTTTTGTTACAACCGAACACAATGCAGTATTCATAGCATCGGTTACACGTGGCTGAAAGTCGTGGAAAAATGCTTGGCCTGATTTAGGATTTGAAGATTGAAAAAGGTTTTCAAAGTAAGATGCAGTATTTGTGTTTCATTAGTCATATACCTACACTACAAACCATAATGCATACCATCAAAACCTTATTATAATTCTTTTACATAATAATAATACAATTTGTAGATATAAAAGTCTAAAGAGCCATACCCGCGACTCTCATCTAGTTTTATATAATAAGATTCCAAAACAATTTAACCAATAAAAAAAATAATATGAAGAATTTAAATAGTTAAAAAAAAAAAATTACATAGAAATAAAATAAAACATCAAATAGTATAATGAATGTTTTTGTAAATTAACTCTGGTGACAAATAAAATTTACTGCGGGTCGAGTAACACACGTGGAACCATCAACGTGATGCCTTGTTCGGAGCAGCTTCAATGGCGGATAGGGATCCATGGGTCACTCAGAGAACTCAACTGATCCTTATGTAGACGACGAATCAATTCTTAAGATTTAGGGTTTCTTCATTTCTCTAACCCTTTTGGTTCCTCAATTTGGAAAATGGAAATTGGGATTCACAACGGATTGAGAACTTGGGTAACTACAGAAACCCCAAGAACTTTGCCTAGATCTTACCCTAACACCATCCCCAGGTTTATTCTATACTTTCTTAAATTTATCTTCTTATATTTTTGGGTTTTTGGTGATTTTGATAAGTCAAGAGCTTTTGTTTCTCAGGAAGAGAATCCATGTGCGTAGTAGTGTTGATAGTGGCAAACGAACAATGGTAATTTCTAGTGCAAAGAAAGCGAATCTCTCTGCTTCGAGGAAGCAGAGAATTAAGCTACAGATTAATGGCGAAAAGAAGCTTACTTTCAGTGAGTTCTTGAAACACCCATCTGGCATGGAAGCTGTAATCAACGCTAAAGCTTTGCAAAGTTATCATTTAGTTGATGATCAGAATGATAACACCTACAGGTTTATTCGAGAACCTTCTAGTTATCAATGTTCATAAGACACTGAAAGCTCTCTCATTTCTCAGTTTCTACATACTTGTCTGGCGTAAAGATGTTTGTTTGCATATGTTTTAAGGATTTTCATTGATTTAGTGTTACATGTAGCCTCTTAGTTTCCGTGGTGGCTGCAGAAACTTCAGTGTCTCTGAACTGTGTTAAGAGTGGAAATGTAGTACAAGTATCTAAAGAGTGCATCTCTGAACATGAACATTGGTTTTTTTAGTTGATATCTTCCAATCACTACCGTGTGGTAATGTATCATAATTTGTTAGCTAAACTATATGGACATATGCTTTTATCTGGAAAAGGAGATAGTAAATCTTTATCTTACAGTGCAGATGTACACTGCCAAAAGTTCAATTAATGAGCTTTGAAGTTTCTCCAGTACTGGTTTTGAGGGTCACTCCCACACAGGAAGATTGTACAGTCGAGCTGCTTTCCTGCAAGGTTGAAAATGACAAAGACCTACGTTCTCGTTTATCAAATATTTCTGGTGTTTTCGTTATACTGACTTATGTTTTGAATCGGTGTCGTGCAGTTGGAGGGTTCGGAGTTGTTGGAGAACCAAAGTGAAAGGTTTTTGGGTAGACTTTCATCTTGTAAACAAAGCATCTGAAAGCATCACTGTTAATCCAAAGTTGATTCAGATGTTTTTTCCATTTCTGGTTCGCAGCGAATATGACAAATTGCATGACTTGGAACATGGAAAATCCAGAGCCGTATTTGGAGGTTGACGTGAAATTGAATGTCACTCTAGAGGTTGTGTATTGCATTTCAGTATTCATTTATAACTTCATTTCCGGGCTGTCCTCTGTAGCCTTAAGAGTATCATATATCGCACCACCAGCCTTCTGCAATCCATCATTGTGGATATGTCATATCGAATACGACACAAGCATAAATATGAATAAACTTTGATTCTGGTGTTCATAAAAATCTCCCTTGTTCGTGGCAGATCTCAACGCCGCCATTCACAATGCTTCCAGCATCAGCTGTTGAGGTTCCTGGGAATCTGTAAGTAGACATTATTCTTCACTTCACCTCTTTGCTGCTTCATGGCTCGAAACGTTGAGCAATGATTAAAATTTTAAAATGATGATGACAGAGTGATGCAGACACTGGTAGATTCACTGGTACCTCTTCTGCTTCAGCAATTACTCAAAGATTACGACGAATGGCTTCAAAAACAGCAACAAAACTCCTTATAAACACAACTTTATTAATATGTTACCGATGTTTTGTTAATGGAAGATGCGAGATTTGTTATTCTGTTTTGGCCATTTGGGGTGACATACGTGTATTGTACACAGCTTTGTATTAAAAGTAAAACATTAATAATGTCAAAGGAATTTTGATTCACTTGTAAACTTTGGTCTTTCTGTTGTCATAAAAAATACAGCACACTGAGGCTACATCACTTCATCGTACGTCTCTCTCCTCCTAAACCCTAAAGGCCGACCCAGTAAGATCGGCCATTGGTGTTGTGCATCGGAGATGGAGTAGGTGAAGACACTGACCATTCATACCAGACCTGAACCCAAACATCAGATGATCAATAATAGTTCTTGAGACAAAAAGAGTTAGTTGTTTGGAATTGTGGTTTTAACTATATTTTTTACCTTTGAGGAACCACAACACCTCCAAAAGTGTACTTCTAATGGTGAATCAGGGTGAACCTCCACAGGCTTCCTCAATGGGAAAAAGATCGGGAACCTGCCAAAAGGTAACACGATATTATAACCGGGTCTTTTTCGTTCCTATTAAGCAAGAGGTTGAATAGGAGATTCATATTTAAAGATTAAGCCATTACCAGCTGAACATGTTTGGTGTTGCTGTTGTAGGCTCGATCCCAAGATGGACATCTTTATATAGGACGGAATCAAAATAGCCAGCAAATCCTGTTAGGTAATGTATGATCACAGTAGATTCCTGTTAGGTACTAATTCCCATACTAACAGACAAAATACTAGAAAAGCGTGTACCATGCACCAAGGCTGAGCCAGCATCGCTTGGAAGGTTGAAACGAAGCTTTTTGTAGCGCTGGTTGTCGGCTTTTGTTGAGAAATTTGGATGAGTAAATGTGAAAACCTAATTAAGATCAAAACAAAACACATGAGATCGAGAGATCGACAAGACTTTTATATATGTATTCAAAGAGAACGCCTTAAAGCTATTAAGCAATCCTGAAGACAGGGAGAGACTCACAGATTGGGAAGGAGCAAGTTTAGCAACACTGTGCAGTTTGACGACATAAGCAGTTTCAAAGTGCGCAAGATCTTTATGAGCCTTAACCTGCCAAATAGTGTAAAAGACTTAAGCTCAACCGAAAATTATTATGAGAAAGAGTACACAGCAAAAACGAGAAGAACCTACATCATTGTAAAGCTTCGAAGCTGTCACAGGTTGAATGAAACTTGTATACCTGAAAAGGTAACAATGATGATACTCGAGTTAGAGAAACAGAAGAACAGATGTAATGTCCTTCAAGCTTTAAAACTGGCCTAGCAGTTTAATAGAGCATAGTTTTCTTATGGAAATTTGACTAAAAGAAGGAGTACACATACGAGGATGGTATTGAAATTCCATCTGGCTTCAGAAACCTTTGGGCTCCATCAAGACACTCAGGAGAGAGTTCATTGTCTCCAAAAGAACCCAACAGTTCGCTAACCTGAAGAACAGAGTCAAACGAGAATTAGATGAACTGTATAATGTCGGTATGAGTAAATACCTACCAAAATATGTACATACTGACCAATATATCAGCTTTCTCAGGAGCACTCCAAAAACGCATGTCACAGGATATTATAGTAACAATGTCTTCCCACCCTTCCAGCTTAACCAAATTCTGTCAGAAAGGATAGCAATGCTATATGAGTTAATCAAAAACTGCTCCGCACATACGAAAGAAACAACATAAAACTTAGCCATATTTAAATTGACTCGGTTGCTGTCAACTTACATGGAGTGTTACAACTGCATTAGGATTCTTTTCGACAGCATAAACTTTCAACTTGCGATCAGTTTCTTCAGCTGCCTGGGAAAGGAAACCAATGGACTCAATATGTTAAGAAAAATGATTTCAAATTCTCCTTGTGATCAGCAGGGGATTGCATCAGAACTTTACCTGCAACGATGCCCTCACAAGGGGTCCTCTTCCTGCTCCCACAACCATCAATACCTACCGACTATAACTTTAGTACTATCGAAGTATTTTATAAGGTTACCAAAACAAAACATATAAATGAAAATGCGACTTTGTAAGCAATGAAAGCGAAACATTGACATGTGACATACAGTAGTTAACTCAGACGCTTTTTCATCAGGGACCCTGTCCACCAAGGCTTTGGCAACTGCCCTTTGATACTAACAAAGCAAAGATGAACATAAGTTAGGCATGACAAAAAAAACTAACCACACAAAATATGGGTATGATGTTGAATTGTATAGCGAAATTCATCCATCAATCTCCTCCCTTCTGCTAATCGAAGCAGAAATAGAAAAAGGGAAGCCCAAATAACAGAAAAGTTTTCAAAAGTTTAAGATGTGAAGGAAATAAAACTAGCATATGTAACATACTTGGATGTACTTAACAGAGTCTCTCTCAAACGTCTCATAGGTTTGGGCTTCGAGGTTATCCATCAGAGGCTGTATTTAAAAATCAGTAGAAGCTCTTTACAGTAAGAATAGAGCAGTTTTATGACAGGTTAAGGTACTATGATGAATAGATGGAAATAAGTATTACTTATGAAAAGAGACTAACCTGCAGAGGTGCCTGCAAAAAATCCCTGTAGCCAAGCTGTAAAAAGAATAAGATAACTGTCAGAATTGAGCTTGGTTATGCCTGCGTGTATCTGGTGATAAAAAAGAAATAGAGAGAACTGATACAAAGGGTCCAACAAACGACCTCTATGCGTTCTTGTTCAGGAAGTGCTTCCATTTTTTGGAACAAATAAGCAACATAGTCCAAATACGACCGCAGGGGATGCCTCTGCGTACCTGAGAACCAAAACAATTGGGAACTTGTCAAAAGACAACGTTATATACAAACTATTCAGCTCAAAACATATTGAACGGCTATGCTTATAAACGATGCCCATTATAAAATGAACTACGAAAATAAAGTCCAGATAATAACAGCTAATTGTCAGCGGACAGAAAAACATATTGAAACATTACCGTCAGTGTTCGAATCAGAAGCCTTTGTAAGATTATGAACAGGCTTTCCAGAAACTACAACCTGCAATTAAAAGATTGACGATAATGAGCCCTAGGAAATGAGAAATAGATATTTATTTTCTGGTTCAAAAGAGTATTCTTATCACAGAATGACAAATAATCAGGAAAAGGGTGATCACATAAAGAGCCATATTCTTGGCATTTAAATTTAGTGTTCTACATATCAAAGGAAGGGGTATTTATTACCTGGACAGCACGATCAAAAAATCCTGCTATTAGCTTTTGGTGGCGTTTTGACAAGCAAGGATAACCCCGAGCATTTGTTAAGAAAGACTGCACACCAAATTAGAAGCATTTTGTGAATACAGGACTTCAAAGAGTTTTTAACTAAGTGGTAAAAAGATGAGGCACTTACATCAGTGCTTATTATGGCTGCTCTCACAGATTCTCCCATCCACCGTCCGAGTGAGGTTTCAGAGGGTAGCGTACTCCTAGATAAAGGAAATGGTGTTATGTTTGGGGAGGAGAAAAAGAGTCTCATATTAACAAAAACCAGTCAAGAGTTTCTCTCAACTCACATAACATCAAGAGCAACAGACAGCTTGCTGTCATGCTCACAAAGAAGTCGGAACGAATTCCAAAGTTCCCAGGAATCATTCTGCATAGAAGCGAGTATATATTAAATTCATCATGACATAACGAAAAAAAGGGATACAAAAAACATGAACATATAGGGATGTTTTCACTTGTATTTATATGTTTAAAGGACTATAAAGACAAACAGCCACAAAAATCTGAGAAGGCACAAAAAATAAGAACAAACTTAAGTTTGCATCAACTATGATACTATGTCTTACCAGATCCTCTGACGTAGCATCCATTGAATCACCATCAGATTTCACCAGCGGAATCCTCAGCCATAACTTCAAAGCAGAATGACATTTAAACACAACAAAACAACGAATAAATAGTTAGAGCTTGATTGAAGATGCTCATGTAAGACACCTGCAAGTTAGTCAGCCCTTGTAAGATCTGGTTTACACATCTGGCATAATTGGCGCACGAAGTCCCTTTAGGTGTAGGAAGAAGGCATGCCTGCAACATACAACAAACATTAACAACACAATTCCTCCTTCTCAAGCATCAGAATCTAACGCAGTAAAAGAACTGAAAGAAGCAGAAACAATAGGCATAACTTAAATCTATGGGTTCACAAACACCTGCAAGGAGAGATGTGTAGCCCAAGCTACTTCTTGCTTCAATGTGGTTTCTGAATCCATTCGCAAGACCTCGTCTTCAGAATCCAAGTCAATCCACGAACTAATTTTTCCTAGAAAATGAAAAGTAGCACAAAACAAAAACCCATCATTCATAAAAAAACCAACACAAAAGAAAAGAACACAGGGAGAAAGAAGATACCAACAACATGACTGCTCCACTGAGAAGGTGCCAATACTAAGTCAGATCCAGAGAATGGTAGAACCTGAGTATCCAAACCGTTTCCTTCCACCAAGCTCGGCCTATACGACGGATTCATCTGCGTAACAAACATATCACAAACTCCATTAGAGACAACAAATCGCGAAGCGCCAATTCCAGGAATAGTAACAGAAAAGGATATGAGAGTTGGGAGGAAGAAAGAAGCAAACCAGAGGAGCGAGGACATAGTCAAAGCCGCCGGTGGAGATGTGGAAGGAGAGGAGAGAAGGAACATCGTCGGAGAAATCAGTCTCGACGCCACAGTACCTGGACTCGCTCCTTTCCCAGCCTCCTCTCTCTCCGAGCGGCATCTCTACTACTATCGAGCAGCAAACAAGAGGAGTGAAGGAATTGCAGATGCAAATGAAACTTTCCTCGAGCCGACGTTGAAAGACCAAGGGTTTTGAAAGGGTTTAATTTGACAGATGTATCGGGCTTTTTCTTCTAATGGGCTTTCTGATATGCTATATCTAGACCCATTTAAGCGTCTTTATACTTCCAAGAAATTTAGCAATTCTCTAGTACAAGTTTATTCTTAAAATGTTAAGATTTGCGGGGGGGTTTTCGTAAATAAAACTAAAACCAAATCGTAAGATTCTTTTATCAAGAATCTGAGTAGATATATATACAACTTAAGAATGACAAAGCAAAAACAAAAAACAAAAGTTGAATTATTTTCCTAACCAAACAAGCAGAAGAACAAATTTAAAACCCTTATTATAGCCATAACCAGTAAGCAGATCACTCTTCTCAAGCATCAATCTTGAGATTAACATCCCTGGAGGAAGAGTTCCCATCGATGTTTCTGTTTTCTACTTCATCAAAATGGTCTTCACGGGCGTTATCAGCAAGCATCAGAGCAACCAACCAGAAAAGGCACGAGTCCAATGACACAAAGGCACCTCCACCAAGCAGACCGGTCTTAGCCGTGGGGCAACTGGACTCTAAGTTACGGTGAACATTTCGGGTCAAGTGAAGTTGCTCTGTAATGGTTGGCCATAGCAACAGAGACAATGCAAGTCCAGATGTTATCCTACAATACAAAATACTACATCAATGGGTTTTCGGTATTTCACATATGTATTTGGTGAAACTAAAATGAGATTGAAAAAACAGAGGATATGGATATGCTTACAAGGCAATAGTATAGAACACAAAGAAGGTGGTGCTTTTGAACAAGACAGACTGAGGAACAGACTTTCCCTTGTAAGAGATGAACAAGGATTTGTATCCTGCTGCAGTGCATGCAAGGAGAAAGGCAGCAGAAAGGTATCCCAAGGCAACACTTGGATCAGATGGATATTTGCAGATAACTACTCCCTTTCCGTTTATCGGAGTCCCAGACGCAGGCTAAGATGAAAAACCAAAGACCATAAACAAAGCTCACAATCAGATAACAATTATAAATAAGAAAAAGCCGATTGGAACCATGATAATGTAGTTACTGATGAGTATGGTTCCAGTAGACCATTAAATTTTAAGATCAAACAATTGGTTTCTCCATCATTAGATATATTTATGAAACTGTGCCAAAGACTAGTGCACAAGATCACTGTTACATACAACTCCAACATCTTTGGAGTATTTTTCCTATGATTAAAACATATCTAACATCCTCCATTGAGCAACATGAACAAAAAGATAGAACAAAAGACAACCAAAATCATCTTAAACAAAACAGTAAATCAAGAAGCTATGGACACAAACTTCAAACAATTAGTTTCTCCATGGTTATGAATCGGTAACAAGGTAGTACAGGGGATCACTGTTTGATACATACAGCTCAAAACAATATCTGAATGAGTCCTCTCTGATAAGAACAAAATCTGACTTCCGTAATTCAGCAACATGAACAAAAAAATAAGCAAGATAACAACCAAAATCATCCAAAACAACACTATGAACACAAAATTAAAGGTTTTCTTGCGAATCCTAGATCGATAATCATTACCTTCTTATTCTCCGCGATTACTCCAAGAACAAACGACAAGACGCCAAACGCAGAGACGATCAACGACATCTGTTTCATACTAACCGCCATGTTTTCTCTTCTTTTCCGGTTACCCTAGACCCAATCACAGAGATATATAAAATTCGATATCCCCCAAACAGAAAAGAGACGAGAAAATTAGAGAATCGATTCGACGAACAGCCGTCGGAAAATCAAAGGAGATTAACGAAAATAGCAAAGAGACATTCACCGAGACGACGAATCTGGAGATCGGATTGAGAGAGGTGAAATCGGAGGATATGGTTTGTGTGATGATAACTTCTTCTTCTCCAGTTGCACTGAGAATTCGGATGAGCCCTAAAAAGTCTCCGCGTTCACGAGTGTTGTTGATTTTGGGCTCATTACAGATTCTGTTGACCTTTTAAATTAATTTAATTAATTATTTATTTACTTAAGGGCAGATATGAATTACAACAAAAAGATTCGATATTTATCTT
The DNA here is from genome assembly GCA_964056655.1 of Arabis hirsuta. NCBI lineage: Eukaryota > Viridiplantae > Streptophyta > Magnoliopsida > Brassicales > Brassicaceae > Arabis > Arabis hirsuta. Next base: position 29,105,434 of record OZ053303.1, read on the forward strand.
CTTCGTTTTTTCAATTAAATCAGATTCCAATTACTTCGGTCGTGGATAATTACGTCGATCGTACGGCGTAGATCATTAGTTCTAAATGATGACCACTAAAAAAATATTTTTATTAAATTTGAGAAGAAACAAAAAGAATACATTTTTTTATACAATTCTTTCTCATTCCTAAAATTTTATTCTTTTTTATTTTTTTATTATTTTTTCTCATTATTTCTTTTATTCATTTAGTGGTCACCAGTTATATCCTATGATAGATAATATTATTATTAATAGTATTTAATTGATGATTTTTTCCCCACAAAATAGATGATAAAACAAATCACATTATATTTTTGAAGGCAAACGGTTAGAGACTATGACAAAGATCAATGGAGAATCTGAAAACTGGTTTTTAGCACTAACAGTTGATCAAAATATTGTACAGAAAGAAGAAGAAAAAAGAAAAAAAAGAGCTGGATGGAGTAGTGCTCCACAACCCAATTGGATCAAGTGTAATGTGGGATGTTCTTGGTCAAGTAAGAACACCAACAGCGATGGATCATGGGTTACGAGAAATTTCCAAGGGAAAGTGTTGATGCATAGTAGGAGGGTTTTTGCAGGATGTTCAACCCGTATTGATGCAAAGAGGATTTGTATAGCATGGGCCTTTGCTAGTATTGTTGAGCACAAGCTGGATAGGGTTGTTTCTGCCTTCCACTAATTCAGAGCTTCTGGGAGCCATACTACGGTCAAGGGCTTGGCCTTCTTTCATCGGTCAAGCTGGGGTTTTGGTTCCACTACTAGAGAATTTCAATGATTGGAGATTGCAGGTGGAAGAGTCATCAATGAATAGAGGTGCACAACTCATTGCCCATAGTGCAATTCGAGATGACCGTAGGCACTCTTATGTAGTTGTAGGAGAACCTATTTGGTTGAAAGAATCCTTTGAGAATGAGTGTGTTTTAGTCGTTAATTAGTGTTGCTTCTCTTCTAAGTTCGGAATGGAACCATTTTTTTGGTAGGCATTTCTTAGCCTTTCTAGGGTATACAAGAGCGGCAAGGAAATCGGTTTATTTTGACCAGTATTGTAAATTGGTTTGGAATGTTATTAATATATAGTCTGACTGAAGTAGCATCAACGGTTGCGGTTGCGGGCGTTTGCGGAAGCGGGCGGTTGCAGTTAAAAGCGTTTTTAAGGGATTCCTATGACTGGGGCTGCGGTTAATAATTGGTGCGTTTGCGGGATGTTTATGACGAGAGTTTACGGTTTAAAAAATAATTACCAAAATAAACATAATATATTAATATTGAAAAACACCAAAAAATCATATTATTATGGTAAAATTTAAAAACGACTAATTCAACATGATTAATAATGAAAAAACCATAAATTATTGTTAAAGAAAAATCATTGTGACATGCTAACTACTTCATACTTCATGCATTTAGTTCACCACCAAAAATTGCATGAAGTAGTATAACAAACTCCTGAAAATTTGGTGGAACTCGTGGATCTTTAGGATTGTGCCTATAAAGATTGTAAACTTTCTTCAACCAGTCCAAACAGTTTTTTGCTTTAGTCCAACTCAAAGCAGTTCCAAATTGTTCATTAAAATTCTTAAGGATGTTTTCTTTTTTGAGACCACTTAACAATCTTTCATCTTCACTTCTTTTCTCCACAATCACCCATTGAAGTAACGCACATGTGCTCTCAGCTGACCAATTAAATTTCTGAAAACTACAATGTTAATCAAACCATCTTCTATACATATATTATAAGCTAAGGCAGAACAAATTAAACTTATCACTGCAGAAACGGAAGCAGCACGGGTGTGTTGTGAAGCCATTAACATCACTTTATGCACTGGATATAATAAAAATTGGTTAAAAAAATATAATTTGCAAAATATAGCCAAAGTTATTATCATGAAAAGGAAAAGAAGGATACCCTCTTCTCTGGATCTAAGTTGAGGAAGACTGCGTACACAAATAAAAAAAGAGGTTGTGTATTACGGTTGAGATCAGTTGAGTTTTATACTAGTTTATTAGGTTGGAATAAAATATTTGTCTCCTAATAATTCGGCAAATCAATATTCCATTTTTCATTTGGCGCGTAATTATCCTTTAGCGCCGTTTAGTTACCAATAAAATATTATGATGAGTAGAAGAGTATCTTTGGCGTGGTTCTTGTATACAAATACATAGCACTTAGGATGAATAATATGCATGAGAATAAACCAGAAAAATTAAAGATTAACATAGTAACATAAGTCTAAAAATCTAACAGAGTAACATGTGACTCTGGTTTAAAAAACTAAAAGAATTGCATGAGAAAAAACAGAATTTTTGCATACATAAGTTCCAGTACTAGTCTTCTCTAATGATGATCCCATATCTCTTTTGCTATATCATCTCTCATTGTAGACATATACGCATCGGCCGTCGGATCATAATTTCGATCAACTCTATTATCATCATGAGAAGGCGATGTGTTTCCTACTGGATCGACATCATAATTTTCTATTTTCTTCAGCAGCATTGAAGTCCATGTCCTCTGCATTAGAATCTCGAATAAAATTATGCAACGCCATAGTTGCTGCAACAATCTTTTCCTACATTTCTACGTTGTAACGAACACGACCTTCTAAAACAGACCATTTTCCCTTCCACACTCCAAATGTCCTTTCAATTACTGATCGAAGAGAGGAATGTCTCTTGTTAAACGTCTCTCGGACAGTGGTCGGTCTACGTCCAGCAAAATGGTTGGATGGTAGGCCTCACCTTGATAGGGAGCGAGAAAACCTCTTCGGTTGGGATAACCCGAATCCACTAGAAAATACTTGTCCGACCCCAGATATGGGAAAAAATATCATGACGTGCACAATATGTCAATACCTTTGAATTGTGTGCACACCCTGGCACTCCAATACGTGTGTATATAAATCTCATATTGAAATCACACACTGCCAAAATATTCATTGATGTGTAATTATGATGATTCCAGTACGTGATCTTCTTATTGCCACCCACACATAAACGAACCTGTGTACCATCTATGGCTCCAACACAATGTTTAAAATATCGAAAATACCTCTTATCATGCATGATTCATGGTGGTGTATCATTCAGTTCTTCTCTTTTCCATGAAACAATGTCTGAATGCAAGCAACATAGGGCGTTAATAACATCATTAAATTTTGTTGACACAGTCCATTGTGTAACTTGAAATGCTGCTGCTATACTCCTCTGTGATGGATTATGCCCCAAAATCTTGAGCGACATTCCTAGAGCAACCTCAGATCTCACTCGATGAGAATCTTGAAGACCATATATTTTTAGCATATTTAAGAGCCTACGAAAAAACTCTTTGTCTCATACGGAAAACATGGAGGCATTATGTGTTGCTTTCATACATTAATTGGTGCATTATTCGCTGTCCACGTTCAGGATCCGTTCTCAACAATTCTCTTTGAGAAAAACGAATATGATCAATCAAAATTATTGCTTGAACAGCTTGGTCGTCTGCATCTATAATTTCTTTGAGTGTGTTCAACTCCACACCGCTTTCTTCCTGAAACAAATAAAAAATCTAGTTACCTAATAAGACAACATTATTGTAGTGTGATAAATCAATACATTAATAATAGATAGTAAAAGCCAACGATAACTAAGGTCAAACCAAAACAAAAGTTGAAACTTGATACTCACTGTCAAGAAAAGCCAATGTCGATCAAACCTAAAAAGTTGTAAAAGCCAACGACAACTAACGTCAAACCAAATCAAAAGATGATACTCATTGTCAAGAAAGCACAATTTGGATCAAAATAAAAAAAAAATAACATAAGCTAATCGTAAAAAAAATCATTACAGGAGTCTTTAGTTTGACGCTTTAGGAAAGGTAACTTCTCATCATCAGGAAGAGCGAGAAATATTCCCCGCACAACTTCATTTGTTGCAATAAGGTCAAGAGACTTCCAGTAAAAGTTTGTCATAGGAACTAGGTCAGGTACAGCCCTCACATGTTTGACAACAAGAGCCATGCGATCTTCAGTTGAATTCGTTGACTGAGTTTTAGATGGTGTCATCTTCTCTAGGATATCATTTCGATCTTTCATGGTCGTAGCAATACGATCGAGCATCGAGTCTACTGCATTGCGCTTACGCTTTCTAGGACGAGTTATATTTTTCACTTGAGGTTCTCTGAAACAATTCTGTTGCGATGCCAATGACGGTTCCGCGTCAGTCAAATTTTGAGATTCTTCCACTGGGATTTGTTGGTACCAGTCTTGTTCTTGTGTATTCGTAGGATCACGTAAACAATTTCGCATCACATCTTCTCTTTCGTCTCCATAATTGTTTGTATCTTCATTTTCAGTTGACTCAACTTGCGGAGCACGAGCATGTCTAGCACGTGGTTGCCATGACTCCTCCACCACAACAGTTTCATTTCGGAAGACCACATCCATAAGTGGTATAAACTTTAGTGGATGTGAACGAAGTCTCAAAACTCAGGATAAATCTAACAAGCCAAAAAAAAAACATTAATTCAAAACATGTATAGAACACCATAAATTAATAGAAATCTAAGTTGCATGGAAACGGAAACGGAAACGTGAAAGCGAAACGTTAGGAAACGCGGAAACGATTTTTGTTTAAAAAACAGAAAACGAAAACGTTTTGGAAACGTGTATATATATATATATATTTATATCATGAAACAAAAATTATCAATAGTTTTAAAATATTTGAAACAACACAAATCTAATCCGACTCGAACAAAAATCAATAACAAATCTACTGTAATTAGAAAAAATACCTTGTTTATCTATTCAATTCTTCTACGTTTTTAGGTTACGGTGACGATTAGAGAAAAATAATGTATTTGTTTAATAATTAGATTTTAAAACTTATTAAAAATAACAAACAAATCCCTATATTTTCAAAATATTTATTAAATTTGCTTCAAAAACCAAAATTCGTGTTTCCAATTTCGGAAACACGTTTCCGGCTGCGTTTCCAAAACGTTTCTAAATCAGAATATTTAGGAAACGCGTTTCCATCGCGTTTTCATCGCGTTTCCATTTCCGAAACGTTTCGGAAACGGAAACGCACCTTCATCCACGTTTCCATGCAACATAGATAGAAATTGACACACAAATCTATACCTGAGTTTTGTCTTTCCACCAGTGCTCAGGTGCATCAAGACTTCCTGTACGGGAATTAAATCCAAGACCAGTTGACCCAAACGTAATTTTACGATAGATTTTATATTGCTTCTTTAAAGTGTCTAGCCAGTTCTTAATCTTGTTCCAATTTACGAGCAACAATGGAAATAGTTTTCTACTGTGAAAACGTTTTGTTTCCCCTGCTCACTCAAACTTTTGCCTTTGCAATTCCCAGCTTGTTTTCCAGTGTTATTAGTTCTAACAACGAACGGGTCATCTTGTCGGACCAGTTGAGTTTCTAATCGAAATATAGAAACATATATCCAATCACAAAAACAAATACATATGAAATAGGAACCCTAGATTGAAACTCAAAAAGAAAAGAGAAAACATAAACTCAAGCAAGCATGAACTGATAAACTCTAAATTCACTTAGGTTTGTGTTAGCAATAGAAAAATCAACAACTGAAAAAATTCCAACAATAACAAAATAGTGATTACTTACGTTTGTCTCTTGAGTTTCTTCGGTTTCCATGACTTTAATGGAGAAACATAAAATTTAGGGTTAAAGGTTACTGTGAGATATATAGGAGTTATAACGTGATTCAAGTGTTTTTTTTTGGTTTTTTTGGTGTATAGGGTTCACGTTATTAATCTAACGTGATATTCTTAATTTTTTTTTTAACCACCTGTTACCGCCCGCAACCGCAAACGCTTGCGGGAAGGAGCTTTTGATTTCTAATGGCACGGAGCGATACAAAGCGGTATGAGGCGGTGTCTGTGATTGGTGCTAAACGCTATCAACCGCAAACGCTGCAAACGCAGCGTTTGCAGGTGGTAGCGGGTGAACCAATCAAGCTCATAATCAATCCAGATGAAAAAGAAAAGATGATAAAACCAAATTGTGAGCAAAGATAATTATTTTGAAATATGTCGGCCAAAGAAAATATGCATGTTTTCATGGATTAAAGGGGTGTTATCATATACTCCATCCGTTTCAAAATATAAGTTGTTTTGGAGATTTTTTTATGTTTCAAAATATAAGTTGTTTTGATAATCCTAGGTACTTTTTAACTTTATTGAGTATTGTGTGACCAATAGTATATTGCAGTTGTTTTTTTCATTGGTTAAATTATTTTTATTATATACTCCCTCCGTTTCAAAATATAAGTTGTTTTGGAGTTTTTTTTATGTTTCAAAATATAAGTTGTTTTGATAATCCTATTTACTTTTCAACTTTATTGATTATTGTGTGACCAATAGTATTTTGCAGTCGCTTTTTTCATTGGTTAAATTATTTTTATTATATATATAAGTTGATACTTTTGAGAAGAAAAGTAGTTTATTAATATTCGTATTTTTACCCAAAATAACTTACATTTTGAAACAGAAAGAGTATAAAAGATGATATTTTTTAGAAAAAAATAGTTTTTTTAATATTTGTACTTTTATCCCAAAAATGGAAGAAATATATTTTCATGAATTATCTGATTATTTAATTAGCTAAAACCGTAGGTTGTGAACAAAACGCTAAAAATGTGTACTTGGATGTATTTTTGCTTTTTTAGCTTTCACTCGTTTTTTGTTCTAAACAATTATTCACATTTTTCTTGATAAATTTATCTCGCATTTGTTTACACTTGTTTGTTCAGTGGTAGGAATTGGATAATTTGGATTCAAATCACATCCATAAAGATTTTGGGGGTAGAATACAAATTTTTTATGTGTCACGATGTGGTGAGCTCTGCCCAACAATCTTTGTGGGTTTGGTTTAAACTCATCTCCGAAAACCCAATGTAAGATTATTAAGTGGGGTCACATATGTTAATATTAAATGTGTTAGGGTCATTAATTAATTAGCCTAATTCTATTTATAATAAAGGAAAAGGCTATGGACATAAGTGTTATAAAATATTAATATGTGGATACCTTTAGTAATTTCTAATTTGATGAAGGGCCGAATTAGAAATTAATACTCTATATAAATAGAGGCTATGGTCCCCAAACAACCCTAGCCGAAAATACAGAAACTCTCTGCATCCCATCACCGGAGAACTAAAGTCACATAGGGTTTGTTTGGAAGAGCCATTCCTGGAATTCAGAAAACAAGTCATGGATCCAAAAGGTACGCTTCCGCTTCTGTTCTTATTATTCAGAGATTGATATGAGTTTATGGTTTATGTGAAATCATAAAATATAGTTCTAACAATTGGTATCAGAGCATCATGTTCAGTTTCTGTTTAATAATCAGGTTTATGTCTAGATTTAGTATTCTGGAATATGTGGATTAAATTTTGATTAGATCTAAAATATTTAAATGTTTAGATCTATTTCTAGAATCAATGGAATTAAGTTTTTGATTAGATCTGGATTATATGCATGTTTGAATCTGGATCTGGATCTAAAAATTGGCTCTTGACGGCTAATTTTTTGTGTTTATGAAAACCCTAAGTCAAAAGGTTGAAGACAAATTCGTATGGGCCTGTTTTGTGGTCTGGCCCAAAATTAGTTTTCTGATTTAATTATTATTCTGGGCTTACAGATTTATTTTGGCGCATTTTCTTTAGTTTTAAATCAGTTGGGCCAGATTTCACACAAAACAGTAAATCAGGCCCAGTCCAGCTTTTAATCAGGAATTGAATTGTTGAAGCTGGGACTTGAACCCAGGTTGCGTGGTAAAAGCTGGTGCCGTTTCAACCATTCTGCCACTTCGGAATTCTTGCATAAAGAGCCCTCAGACTTATTATTATATGTCTGCGCAAGAATAAAATTCAGTTTTAAATCAATAAATAAATTTGATTGTATAAGTTTAATATTTTTTTTATGGATTAATTAAATCAAGATGTCACCAAAGTGATCTCTTTTGAGGATATTTTTCCATGAAAATATTAAATAAAATACGTATATAAATTTATGCGAATATTAAATCGGCCCAAAGGAAGATTTATATTTGGCCGAATTTACATATGTATATGCGTGTATATCCATGCGAATATTAAATCGGCCCAAAGGAAGGTTTATATTTGGCCGGATTGCATACATACATGTGATGATAAACATGTGACGATTATTGGAAAAACCATGTGAATAATAAATCGGCCCAAAGGAAGGTTTATTGTTTATTGTGCATTATTGTCAATGTTTGATCATTACAACAAGAGTACCGCTAGCAGTTAATATTACTGTCCAAAGACTTGATATTGATAATGCACTTGGTATCTTGAGATGGGTTATACAATCGTTTGTTGTTTATTATTGATTTTTCATTTTAGTAGTGAGTTACTAATAAAGATTGTTCTCTTTGCAGCAAATTTTGCTACAGTATCTGCAAACTTAGGTTCAATTCCAACACTTTCTGGTTCCAACTACAAGGAATGGAAAAGTAAAGTTAAAATTGTCCTTGGGTGTATGGATCTTGACCTTGCGTTAAGGATGGAACAACCTGCTTCTCCTACAGATACCAACACTGCTGAGTATAAGACAGTTTGTGAGAAGTGGGAACGTTCTAATCGTATTGGTTTAATGATCATTATGGACACCATTCCGGAAACCTTTAGAGGTAATGAGGGGACCAATGATCTCAAACAGTTATTTGCTGAAATGGACTTGCGGTTTGCAAGTAGTGATAAAGCAGAAATAAGCACGCTTCTGTATCGCTTTAGTACCATGAGGTATCACGGCAAAGGAAACATAAGGGAGTACATTTTGGAAATGTCAAACATCGTTTCCAAACTTAAGACACTCAAGACTGAGCTTTCGGAAGATGTGCTCATATTTTTTGTCTTGAACTCTCTTCCTCCTCAATTCAATCAGTTGAAATCCAATTACAACACACAAAAGGAGAAATGGTCTCTTAATGAGCTTATTTCATATTGTGTGAATGAGGAGGAAAGGATGAAATAAGAAAGGTCTGAAAGTGCTCATATGGTAAACACCTCTAAGGGTCAGGGTAAAAGAAGGAAAATTGAGACCATTAAGAATGAGGCTGCTAAAGGTCCATCTCAAATGAAGCATGCTAAGGTTGAAGATACATGCTTCTTTTGTAAGAAAGCTGGACATATGAAGAAGGACTGCCAAAAGTACCATGCTTGGCGTGGGAAGAAAGGTATGTTTCTTGCTATGGTCTGTTCTGAGGTGAACTTAGTTGAAGTACCCAGAAACACTTGGTGGTTAGATTCAGCTGCAACAACTAACATCAGTGTTTCATTGCAGGGTTGCCTGAGCTACCGAAAACCAACTGAAGCTGAAAGAAGCATTCGTGTGGCTAATGGTTTTATGGTGCATGTGGAGGCAATTGCGCATTTTAGACTGTTTTTTTAGTACTGGTCATTTTCTGGATTTAAAAGACACTTTTGTTGTACCGTCAATTAGACGGAATTTGGTTTCTGTTCCTTATTTAGACGAATCTGGTTATTCTTGTCTAACTGGAAATGAAAAAGTTTCTTTGTCTTTAAATTCAGTTTTAATTGGAACTGGTAGACTTATGAAAAATCACAGTCTTTATCTGCTTGACACTCTACCTTCTCATAATGAAAGTTTAAGTGTTGAATCAAGGGGTACTAAACGAAAATTCGAAAATGCAAATTCAGGAAATCTATGGCACAAACGCTTAGGTCACATCTCTAAAAATAGAGTTGAGAGACTTGTGTCAGATGGAATATTGGATTCTGTTAACTTCACAAATTGTGATGTCTGTGTGGATTGCATTAAAGGGAAACAGACTAAACATAAGAAATTGGGTGCATATAGAGCTACAAAGTTCTTGAGTTGATACATACAGATATTTGTGGACCTTTCCCTAAGGCATCTTGGAATGGTCAACAATACTTTATATCTTTCATAGACGACTACTCTCGATATGCATATTTATTTCTTATTCATGAAAAGTCAGAGTCTTTGGATGTGTTCAAAAAAAAGTTTAAGGCTGAAGTTGAAAACCAACTTGAGCGAAGGATAAAGACTGTCAGATCTGATCGTGGTGGTGAATATTACGGTCGGTATGACGGTTCAGGTGAACAACGTCCAGGACCATTTGCCAGATACCTAGAGGAGTGTGGAATTGTCCCACAATACACTATGCCTGGGTCTCCCAGTATGAATGGTGTATCTGAAAGACGTAATCGCACTCTTAAGGACATGGTAAGGAGTATGATTTGTCATTCCACCTTACCAGAATCACTCTGGGGAGAGGCACTAAAGACTGCAGCTTACATTCTTAATAGAGTACCAACTAAAGCAACTGCAAAGACACCTTATGAGCTTTGGACTGGAAGAAAACCTAGTCTAAAGCATTTTCACATTTGGGGATGTCCAGCTGAGGCTAGGCCTTATAGGCCATTTGAGAAGAAATTGGACTCCAGAACTGTGAGCAGTTACTTTATTGGTTATTCTGAGCGATCTAGGGGCTATAAGTTTTATGATCCCAAACAGAAGAATATTTTTGAGACGGGAACAGCTACATTCTTTGAGGATGTTGAATTTGGGGAGAGAAATGAGGTTAGAAACATCATCTTTGAGGAAGAATCGGATTCAGGTTCTAACCCGGTTCATATAGTTGCTTTAGATAAAGTAAATCTGGAACCTCAAGTTGATACTGAAGTCCTTCCTCCAAATGAAGATGACAATGTTATTGAACATGAAGGTCAAATTCTAAATCCTCAAGAATTAGTGCAACAAGAACTAGTGCCTTTGCGGCGATCCACTAGAGAACGAAAAAGCGCTATTCCGGATGATTATATAGTGTTTCTTTTGGAAGAAGAGGAAAATCAAACCCAGTTGGAAAATGATCCGATCAATTTCCGTGAGGCCATGGGTAGTTCCAATTCAGTTAAGTGGATCAAAGCTAGTGAAGAAGAGTATCAGTCAATGCTAGACAATCAAGTTTGGGACGTTGTCCAATTACCAGAAGGAATGAAAGCCATTGGTTGCAAATGGATATTTAAGACCAAAATGGATTCAACTGGTAATGTGGAGAGGTATAAGGCTCGTCTAGTAACTAAAGGCTATACTCAAAAGGAAGGGATTGACTATAAAGAAACCTTTTCTCCAGTTTCATCAAAGGATTCTTTTAGGACAATCATGGCCCTTGTTGCACAATATGACTTAGAACTTCATCAGATGGATGTCAAGACAACATTTCTCAATGGAAACATTGATGAGACGATTTATATGGAGCAACCAGAAAACTTTGTGATAGGTGATCCAAAGAAGATGGTATGCAAGTTAAAGAAATCCATCTATGGACTAAAACAAGCTTCTCGTCAATGGTACCACAAATTTCATGAAGTAATAATCTCTTTTGGTTTTGAGGTGAATTTGGTTGAAGATTGTGTATATCAAAACTTCAGTGGGAGCAAGTGTATTTTCCTTGTTTTATATGTCGATGACATACTTTTAGGCACTAACGATATGGCTATGCTGGTTGAAACCAAGGGATTTCTTAATAAGAATTTTGAGATGAAAGATCTTGGTGAGGCATCTTTTGTTTTAGGGATCGAGATCGTTCTCGAGGAATTCTTAGATTATCACAAAAGAGTTATATCGATAAAGTACTTAAAAGATTTGGAATGCATGATTGCAAACCAGGAGATACCCCAGTCGCTAAGGGAGACAAATTTTGTCTCAAACAATGCCCTAAAGGAAAGTTGGAAATCCAGGAGATGCAAAAGATTCCTTATGCATCGGCAGTAGGGAGTCTAATGTATGCTCAAGTTTGTACGCGTCCAGATATAGCGTACATAGTTGGAGTTTTGGGTAGATACTTAAGCAATCCAGGTATGGACCATTGGAAAGCAGCCAAAAGGGTTCATGAGGTACCTGCAAAGAACAAAGGACTACATGCTCACTTATCAGAGATCAGAGAATTTTGAGATCTTTGGATATTCTGATTCTGATTTTGCTGGATGCCAAGATAGTAAAAAGTCCACTTCAGGCTATGTTTTTCTGTTGGCTGGTGGAGCTGTTGCTTGGCGTAGTGCAAAGCAATCATTAGTAGCTTCCTCCACAATGGCAGCAGAATTTGTAGCAGTTTTTGAGGCATCTGACAGGGGACTTTGGCTGAGAAATTTTGTCACTGGGCTGCGAATTGTTGAGGGGATCGAAAGACCACTAAAGTTATACTGTGACAATAAATCAGCTGTTATGTACTCCAACAAGAATAGGAGTGCGACAAAGTCCAAGTTTATTGAAATCAAGTTCCTGGTTGTTCAGGAGAGAGTACAAAGTGGAGAGATTTCATAGAACACTTAGGGACAAACTCCATGATAGCAGATCCTCTTACAAAAGGAGTTACACCGAAGGTCTTTCATGAGCATACTGCTCGAATGGGTGTTTTAGAGTTGGATGATCATTTGGTTTAGTGGGAGTTTTTCCATTCAGTTTTTTGGGTTTTATGTTTTAGTTGTGTTTATGCACATTTTTCTTATCTGATCAGAAATAAAGTTTAAGTTTAAGTATTCGGCTTACACTTTGTACAATAAAGTTAAAAGATCTCATTAAAGTAGGACCAGTTGAAAATCGACATGTGCTGACCATTTTTCATGTGATTTTCATGCTACATGTTTCATAATAGATCTATGTCATTTGGTTATATTGATTTCAGTGATCATGGAAGGTTTAGTTATGATTGATATGACAAAAGCCGCCATGATTCTATGTTGTTGTAACTGATGGACGAGATTGTTTTATGCTCCGGGAATTAATGACATATTTGAGCTCATAAGGACTATCACATTTTCAGGCACATATATGACCCAGTGGGAGATTGTAAGATTATTAAGTGGGGTCACATATGTTAATATTAAATGTGTTAGGGTCATTAATTAATTAGCCTAATTCTATAGTGGTCATATTTATAATAAAGTAAAAGGCTATGGGCATAAGTGTTATGAAATATTAATATGTGGATACCTTTAGTAATTTCTAATTTGATGAAGGGCCGAATTAGAAATTAATACTCTATATAAATAGAGGGTTATGGTCCCCAAGCAACCCTAGCCGAAAATACAGAAACTCTCTGCATCCCATCACCAGAGAACTAAAGTCACATAGGGTTTGTTTGGAAGAGTCATTCCTGGAATTCAGAAAACAAGTCATGGATCCAAAAGGTACGCTTCCGCTTCTGTTCTTATTATTCAGAGATTGACATGAGTTTATGGTTTATGTGAAATCATAAAATATAGTTCTAACACCCAAGGCCACCCTCAAACAATTCAGAGTGGAGGAAAAAATGAATAACGCCTCCGAGCCGTTGAAGAACCCCCGAGAAGCACTCTTCGCCGCCTCCACTTATTGATTCCACAAATCCATATCACCACGACCTTGTCGTCTGATTCCGATTGAAACCTCCAAGATCCAACCCAATCTCTCGGAGAAAAGTTCTCGAACCTCGTTAGAGTACAAGGCAAAAAGAAGGAAAAGAAAGGAAAGAGGAAGACCTTCTCGCAAAAACCGGTCGTTACATCAGAGGCTGGAGAGGCAGATCGAGGAAAAATAGGTTGGGCTAGGGTTTCGGAAGAGTTTCTTTTCTACCTCTCAAAAAATCAATTTCTAATTATAGTCGACTTTAAGTTCTAAAACGCTGCATGTTAGTAAGTTAGAGGATAAAAAGTGATTGTTTGCATATTTCATAAAAGTGGGTCGTTTTGTAAACATAATCGGTTTTGGTTTCTATAAAACCGCAAATCCATGTTTGATGCATGTGTTTGTGTTTGGAACTAGTCTATGTACACAAACTAGAGAAAATCAAATAGGAGAGTAACATAAAAATGGAAAATGTGTAAACGGGATATTAACCACTAGAAAATATAAGCGTTTAAGTATTCGTCGGAAGTTTTGTGGACGCCGTTGTTTTAAAATAGCGATAATGATAACAAAGAAATGTGGGTGTGAAAACATTCTACATAGAAAAATTAGTAAAACTTTATAAGAATCGAAGACACTAAAACTTTGAAAGAAAATTTATGTTGTGTCTTTCTATACAAAAAAATGTTGAACTATGTTGAAATCCGACTCCTACCAATTAATTTGCAGTCATGTCGCTCCTCTATATCTTTATTCCATTCATATTTTGTCTATTGATTAGACTCGTACTTACCAGTTAAAACCAAATTTGTATGTTTTAACAATAGATATTATGTATCCCAAACTCCTAAAGTATATTGACGTTGTATCATTGTATGTTTACATCCAAAATAATATGTTTGTGTTATGTATAAGGGAAGGGAATCAGCATCGCTGGATGAGTTATCCGGCCGGTGAACGATCGTGAATCACACACAAAAGTAACAATTCACCGACCAAAATTGGTCACCTTTGGATGCTCTCTCTCTCGTATACCCCACAAGCTTTACTTGTCCTTATCACTTCCTTTTTTTTCATTTAGCTAATGATCCTTTTCTAAGTTTTGCATTTTTAATCCAACAAAAATAAATCAAATCAAACCAACTGGTCACTTTTGCTTTACACTCTTATTATCATTTCCAAAACAATCAAATATATATTATCGAGTATGTTTAGGAAAAATGGGCTTTTCTTGTCTCTTGGAAAAGATGACAGGACTTCTTCTACTTTCTTCTTAGATTATAAGTTCATAACCTACGAGTGGATAAAATGATTTTGGTTTGACTTATTTGGTTGTTAGGCTTGGTTAAATGAATCAAATTGAAAATTTTATAAAAAAAGTAAATTGACTAAATGAATCAAATTAAAAACAATATGCCAGACGATCCTTTCCAAAATATGACCTCCATCTATATGTCAATAGAATGAAAGTTAAATTTCTATATACTCACCAAATGAAAGTTAAATTTCTATATACCTATAAATCTGATATAGATCGGTTTTAGTAAAAACCAGAGACCAAACCGACAAAACCGAATTTTAAACCGAACTTTGAATCGAACCAGAACCCGATTCGTAAATCCAATTCTTTGTAACCCGACCCGATTCATCCAACGGAACCCAACCCTGATTTGATCGTGATTTATGTTAAATTCGATTCAGAGCATTCCGATTGCAACTCTGGATCTTGGCGATGAGTAACTCTGGATCTTTGTCGTCAACGTCATGTGGTTGTCTCAGAGGAAGAGTTGTGGGAATACCTAAGAGATGTTGGTGTGGAATCGTGATTGTCGCATTAATCTCAAAATCCAAGCAGAATCCGTATCGGCGATACTATCGATGTGGCTATGCTGCAGGGCATAAGGTTTGTCGAACATTATCCTGAAATTTTCAGTTAGCATTGTTAAAAATTTCAAAAATTTGATGAATCTTTCGTGTTTTTTGTTCATGTGATTCAATTTGTAATGTTAGCATTTGTAATGTTGTGGTTTGTTGTAGCTTATCAATGATGACCACACATTCAAGTGGATAGATGAGGGTTTGTTAAACGAGATCGAGTCTTTGCAAGTGAGAAATGTGAGATTTGAGAATGAGCTGAAAGAAATTTCAACACAAAGAAAAGAATTTGAGCAGATGGTGTTTGAGAAGGTGCTTGTGAAGCTTGAGAAAGAGATATTTGAGAAGGTGGAAGATGTCTTGATTGAGTCATCATGTAATATGAAGAAGATGATGATTCTTGTACTGATTGGGTGCATGATCATGATTGGACTGAGTAAATTACTAGGTTGACCGTATGTTTGTGGGTTCATGTATTAGTAGTTATTGTTTGGGTTCTTGTAGTGAACTAGTAGATGTGCTTATTCTTCTGTCTTAGGAAAAGGATTTATGTTGTTATGTTATGGTGTGTGTTTTACAAAAACGGTTCTTGTGTTTGTAATGTTGTGTTTTGTGAATGTGTTTTGTTTTAAAACTTGTTGTGTTTTGAAACTTGTTGTGTTTTGAAAAGAACTAACATAAAGAAACAAAGTGATCATAAACAAGCTAATCATAAAGAAGCAAACATATTGTCAAATTGATCCGTAACTACTAATTTGTACATGTCTGACCAAAATGATACCAAGATTACTAATTTCTAATTTCTACCCTAAAACAGAGCCAACTTGTTTATATCTTCACTAACAAACTTGAGTGACAGTCCCTTGAGAAGCTTGAGAAGACTCACCAATGCCTTGAAAACCCTACAAAGTAAACAAGATCAGAAAACCCTACAAGACACATACAATAAAAAAAAACAAGACACAAGTAAACCACAAAGATACCAACCTGTGGTTTAATCTTATGGAACCTAGAGTTGTGCTCAGTAGACTTACATATGCCATAATGAATGATCTTTTTCTTCTGTTTTGGCTATTTTTTGGTTGGAGATTCATGCACACCTTTCTTCCTTTTCTTATCAGCTTTAGTTATCTTGTTTCTACCTGGTTGTGGTGGTTCAGGAGGAGCATGAACATTAGGTTCCTGTGTGGCTGGCCAAAATGGTACACCTCTGGTTGGAGCAAACCCCTCTGTGTAGTTCCTCCTCCACATGGCAGTCCAGAACCACTTACACACAAAATCCTCAGGGAAAAGCTTCTTTACCATAATTACTCCATACGCATGCTCACATGGAATTCCAGTAATTTCCCACTTCTTGCAGGTACAAGTCATCCTCTCCATGTTCACTCTGTAACTACATCCACTGAGCTTTGAATCATATACTCTGTTTGTACCTCGAGTCACCTTACAAGCAAAAGCTTTTTTCATATTCTTTAGCAAGAAATGTTGAAACATATGGTGTACATGTACCTGATACAGAAGAATGACACAATTAAAAGGTAAACAGAAATGCATAAGTACAAGATAATAAAAAACACAAGTACATCTTACCATTGTGACTGTGAGATATAGCTGATCTTCTAGCAATCCGAGCCATAGCAAGCCTGCTTATCATATTTAGCATGGGAACAAAAGGCATCTCTCTTGCTTTGCTAATAGTATTGTTGAATGACTCTGTTGAACTGTTTTCAATATCTTCACAGTAATTATCAAGCTTGTAGTAGGCTCTGCACCAAGACTTTGGATTTGCCTTGAGCACATCGTTGTACACTCCACTATCATAATTGAATATCTTGTCAAGGTTTTGACAAAACTCGGCTTCATTGTAGCTCCATGCCAAGCTTCATATAAGTGGCTTCATCTGTTTCTTTCCAGCATGATTCTTCTTTAGATTCTCATATATGTGTTTAACATACATTCGATGCTCAATCTTAGGTAACTCTAGCTCCACTACTCTGATGAGTCCCTGAAACACAAAAAAGTCAGAATGAGTCCATGAACAATGAAGTTAGAAAGAAACACAAAATATCATGATAGAATACTCACCTTTTGACGATCAGATACCATGATATAGCCATCACCATCGCATAGTCCCAAGTTTGACTTAAGCTCCTGCACAAACCATATCCAATTGTTTTTGTTCTCCACTTGTACAGCCGCCCATGCTATTGGATATATAGCATTATCTGCATCTCTACATAAAGCTACCAATAGTTGTCCCTTGATCTTACGTTTCATGAATGTACCATTAACTCCTATTAGAGGCCTACATGTGTCTTTCCATGTTCTTCTTAAGACATTAAAACATACATAGAATCTGTTGAATAAGTCTTCACTTGCATTATTCTTCAAAGTATCTACTTCAATAATTGAACCCGGATTTGACACTAGAATCTCAGCAGCATAGTTTTTAAGTCGAGCAAGTAGTTGATCATACTCATTTTCGATCCACTTCAATGCCTCAAGCCTAGCATTTTGACATTTAGACCTAGACACACTGATTCCCCACTTTTCTTTAATTATTTCTTCGATCTTCATAGGCATATAATACTCCGGATCTTCTCTAAGTTTATCAAGGAACAACCTACTTATCACAGGTTCTCTTAAAAGTAGACACTCACTATTAGGGATACAACTATGCTTATCTATAAACTTACTAACTTTCCACTTTGAGTTTTTAGGAAGAAGTGATGCATAGACTTGCCATTCACATCATTCACACCAGCACATTTAAACCCAAGCTTCAATTTATCATACCTGTATTGCCAGATGTTTCGACCTGTCCTTAGTGCGTAGTCTACGACTGTCTCTTTGAAGGCAACTCCGCTGATGAAACTCTGCTTTTTATACAAACTCCCATCACCATGTTTGACGTTTGTACGAGCTCTCTCTCTAACCACTTCATCTTCTTCGTTGTCACTATCAGGCACAAAATCGTATTGGATCGGCAGTTCATCATGAAATTCTAGTAACAGTTGCTCAATGCGAAACTCATCTCGTTGCTCCGCTTCTTCATCGAATCCCAAGTTCTCGTTTTGCCCATCAAAAGGGACTAAAACCATCGAATTCGAAGCCATGAAAACCCCTCTTTGTTTCTCAGTTTCGATTTGAGAGAGAGAGAGATGTCGATTTGGGGATTTTTTTTAGGGTTCTATGAATCGGGTTTGAAGATTTGGTTTAAATCAGGTTTTTTGGGTCATAATCGGGTTTTTCGGGTCATAATCGGTTCATAATCCGGTTAAGTATTTTATCAAATGGTTAACAAATCATTTCGAAATATCAAACCATCACTAACCAATAATTGTGGGTTATGAGATTTAAAACTTTTATTTGGTGGGTATATAAAAATTTAATTTTCATTTGGTTGGTATATAGAAATTTAACTTTCATTTCATGGACATATAGATAGAGGTTATATTTTGGGCTGTATATAACCAGATGTCATACTTCTGGTGGAGAAATAGATCGTTATCCCTTGTTTTTTTGTATTGATTGAATTATGTAAGATTCGATTGTTTTAAATTTATTTGATGGATTTGAGTAAGGTTTGAGATTTCACACGTGTAAGAATTAAAAGCATTGCTTGATCGGAGAAATAAAAATTTTTATGTCTTTTTGTTGAGAATGAAGAAAGTCAAATCTTGTGTAAAGATTCGATTGTCCACCATTGAACAATCTTGCGTAAAGACATTGCGGAGTTCTCTTTAAAGATGTGGAAAGGTGTTTATTGCCTGCTTGAATTGTTCAAATGAAAAATTTAACAAGTTTTTAAGCTGAATGGATGAGTCATTCAGATTTGTTGTCTAGTGCTTCACTTTTTCCCCACAATATCCTAACAATTCAAAAAGAAAACTTGTGGTATAAACAAATGGATACAACAAAAAAATAAGATATAAAATATAAAATATAAAATATATCATAGTCGAAATTTCTTTGGTATACTGGTTGACCCAAAGTTTAATGTTTTTACATATTATGTGAGATGTGAGATTAAATTTTCATAGAATGGTCATTCGATTTTGCTTTCAGTTCGGCTTCTTCTCATACCATTTTTTCTCTTTCGAGTTCGTCTTATTTTCTTCCATTGATTCCTCGATTTACTCATAATGTTGTCGTTCGCTATTTCGATATTTAACACACAAAAATCGTGAATTCGTGATGAGGAAAGATGAATCCCAACAAAATAGATAGAAAAACAAGAGGAACACGAGTGAGAGCAAAATCAAATGAAAGAAAGAGAAAAGTCGAATTGAGGATTATTAGAAAACTAGAAGATATTCCGTACTACGTCCGGGTAGTGTTTATGATTTTGTGGATCCAAAATAGATTTATATGTTTAAATATAAAAATAAGTAAATGATAAATTTCTAAACATGAAAATTACATTATTAAATTTAAAACTAACCGAAATATATATACAACATAAAATTTATCTAAAATATATATACAATGTAAGTATACAATTTAGTTATTGGAAACATATATATATATATATATATATTGTGTTATTCTTTCACTCATTTTTTATCAATAATCTTAAAATAAATTCAGTGTAATATAAATTCAATATAATTGTTTATATATATGTGTAACGTGTTTATGCATTACCTCTAAAATATATTTGATTCATTATTTATTTGAAATTTGATAATACCAAAATGTTTAATTTTTTGTAAAGTATTTTTGTGTATTTTTGAATAAAAGATTTTTAAATTAAAAGAATTTTCAATAAAATATTTCTGAGCTAAAGATTGTTTACTTTTTTTGCTGTTCTTTGCGTTTTTAACCAGAATGATTTTGTAAGCCTTAACATATATCAATAAAAGACGAATTAAGAATATTATTTTTCTAACTATAGAGACGTTTGTTTGCATTGCACTATGTTTGTACTTTTGTGTTCACTAAACGACTATTTTTTTTGTTGTGCGCATCTTTTGCAACATATATTTATTCAAAGTATTAATATCATATATGTGAACGATAAGTTTTAGAATTATATTTTGTGTGACCGACAAAAAAAAAAGATTTATATTTTGTGTGACGACCAAAAAAAAAAAGAATTATATTTTGTGTTTTTACACACTCACTTGCTCGCTATATGATCATTCATTTAATATTTTCGATTTTCGATTTTCATGATTCAAGTGTAAATAAAATGGTATTTGACGGTCATTCCTACATACCACAATCTCGACCTCGTTAGAGTACCCAAGCTTCCTAATTGGCCTAGGAAGAAGTTACGAAAGAAATTTATTTCTCTTTCAAATTTCATAGTCTGAGTTAGCAACAATTAAACACTACTACTGCATGTTGCCAAACTTACTATCACATGAAAAAGTTGAAGTATGTGTACATGTAAAAGAAGTAGTTTGTCTTCTCAGAATACTAAGTCAGTTGCCTTGAAGACCTACTTGCACTGGAAGATCTCTCCGAGTTGAACAACTCCAACTCCTCCCACACTGAGTTTGCATATACGCTCCCTAAAGATTGGAGTAACGTCAAGACCGATGGTTCCCATACTTAAAACATCAAGAGTGAGTGATCTGACGTGCATGAGAGGATAGAATACTTCAAAGCTATTTAAAAATGAGAAAATTCAAGACTACCTTCTGTGAGAAGACTGAGAGATTGACAATGTTCGATTATGGCTTACCTTTGAAATATGAAAACCAAGGTTACAATGTCAAGAAAATAGAGTATAGAAAAGGTTTTCTTTGTTATAAACTTATTAGTAGATGTCCATTATAGGCCTATGTTCTAGAATGTTCTAGAATGACTTGTTCCCAAAGTTATACTTGTTCTCCAAGTAATTGTATTCCTATATATACTCTCTATTATTGATGGAATAAGACAACACAATTTCTTCTCTATTTTTTTTATTCATAACACGTTATCAGCACGAATGTTCTAGCTAGCTCACGAAACCCTAGCCGCCTGAGCACAAAACCCTAGCCATCTAGCTATCTCCATCTTTCACTTTGTTTCCATCAAGAACCCTAATCCATGTTATACTCCTATCTTTGACGCCATCTCCGGTCTCTCTCCGTTTCCAATCTCCGATCTCACCACCACCATACGAGATAAGTAACCTCATGTTATATAATTGATCGGTTCATGCTTTATCAGTAATCGCTTCCTTCGATATGTTATCACTGATTGAATCATGATTTAATTGCCTCAGTCTAATCGCAATTTCATAATTATGATCGTATTGCTTTACTGGTTTTATTAGAAGAAATCGGATTGTTTATAAATTATAATTGTCGACACATGATTTGTTATAGTGCTTTGTTGTTTGATGTGATTTCTTTGTCATTGATCTATACCTGCTTCCTCTCATGGTTTGAAAATTATTAATTATAAATTGATAAATCGTTGGTTTTGTACTCAATGGTTCTGGTTCAATTCTCTGTTTGATGTACATGATTTATTGCTTTAGAATCAGAACATAATTCACATTTATCTAATCATGTTTGCAACCAACAGATTGGTTAATTTCATTACATTAAACATGCCTCAGGCTTTTATCTAAACATGCACAAGATTATTGTTTATTCGTTTTGCATGATAATATTTTCGTATTATTCAACATGAATTTTGATCATATTTCATGTGATAGAATGATCATGACCTTACTGCTTTTAGTTTTAAACCATAAATACGATGTTTTAAGCATCTTAGCTCAAATTATATTTCATTATCGTCTCATGCTTCATTATCGGCTACGTAATTATAATTAGCATGTTAGCATATCATCTTCGAAGTAAGCATGTTAGTTTAGCCTTAAGTGTTAAAACCTAGAAGATGTGAACATAAATACTATTAACTAGATTCTCACCCGCACTATGTGCGGAAACATTCGTTGTATATGTTGTAAACTATATTTGGTTTTTGTAGTTTATCGTATAGAATATGTTATAAGTTTAGATATTCTATGTTTTTAGTTTGTAGTTAGAATCAATTAGTTTGAAATAATATAATGGTTTTTGTTTTTAACTTGTTGGTAGAAGTCGAGTAGTTTAAAATATTGTATTTTATATTGAATAGTCATAAGTGGAAATATAAATAGTTGACTATGTTGTATTAAAATGTATAAACAAAAATCGAGTAGTTATAAATAACTTTATTGTTTTACATTTTGCAGTCCGATTAGTAAATTAATAAATTTAACATATTAATTTGACATACGAAATATATAAAAAAGCCTTATTTTATTTCAATAAATAAAAGAAGTAAAATAATATCCCAAAAACACCAATTGAATTACGGAAAACTATTTAAAAATACCAAAGATAAAATTTTTAAAATAAACAAAAAACAAATCCCTTAAAACCAACATTGTTAAGGTTTCTCGATCTTGACTTGCACCAATCCTCCAACCAATTTCAGTTTGTTTTCACCCACTGCCCCATTCAAAGAATACTTCCCACCAGTGATAACACAATCAAAGTCTTGGACACCATCATCAGCCTCATCAATCCGCTTAGATAAATCCACACTCGAATTGTTCTTGTGCGGAAAACTCCCAGTGGATGCAACCATAACAACTTTAGAGACGTCATTGCATGAATCAATTTTATCAATTCTAGTATAATGTTTCTTTGTGGTAGAAAATTCAGCTCCGCACTCTACAGCCAAAATCCGGTCACGTTTGAAAGAATGAGTACCTAAAGTTGCAGATAAGTCCTCTGCTTGTTCTTGACTAAAAGTCAACATCGGAGGAATCTACAAATACAAAAACATAATTGGCTTTATAAAATTTGATATTTCGCTAACTAATGCTGGAAAACAGTGAAAATTAATTTTATACCATTCAAAGATCATACCTGGTCACCGGACACAAGTGAATTGGGGTTGATATGATCATCAGATAAAGCATCCGAATCAACATTAACAATATCTTGTCCACACCAAACTTTAATAACTTTGAATGTATCATTCCCTTGCCAGATGTTTTCTTTCTCAATAGAAATGAGAAACTGAAATGTTTTCCCAATAACATTTTTCAAAGCTAGAGGCATATCATCTGGATTTTCAATCTAAAAATTAGATGATATTAGTAAGAAAGATTTGTATTACCTTGTATACAAATATAATTTTATTAAGATAAAAGTTAGTTAGAAGGAAACCTCGTTGTACACTCCTTTTAAAAGGCTATCAGCAGTACAATTGACAACAGAGACAACACTGGTATCAAATAGCAATCATTTGGCTTGACCAGACGAATCTATCACAATAACGTGCAACTTGTACCTATTCCAATGTATATGATGTCAAAAATATTACATTTAAAAAAAATAAGATTTAGAAACGTAATAAATAATAGATACCTTGGAACGACGGATGTAACATTGGTGTTATTACAGAACTCACAATGGAATGATTGCTTCTTCACCAACTTACCTATGTCCTTCTCCTTTGTCTTATTCTTGTAAACTGTTTTTTTACATTTCTTGCAAGTAACATAATACCACGACCAATCAGAATCAATCCGCAAATGGTGCACATGATTTTGTACTTGCCAACCTGTTAGAACATATCCTATCAAAAACAATTCGACAATAAAGGTAACTTAAATGGTATAACGTCAATACCTCAGTAGTACTAATCATTTCACTAATTGTGACCAAAGGAAACTGATCAAAATATTCTTCTTTGACGATTAATTCATCCTTTTTGGGCCTTTTTTGCACTATTCTCAGAACCATACCATCATCTGGCAAACTAAAAATATAAACATTAATATCTTCTGGTTTTGTTTTATAAATAAAAAATGTTTAATAAATAATCGAAATAAATCACAAACCTCTTTTTAAATTCAACCAACTCAGAGCATTGCGGATTAATAATTACTTGAGACGAATCAAAAGCATTAGTCACTTGTGGCTGACCTGAAATGTGTAGAGAATAGATACACTATGAGTATTTCGTATCTATATCAAAATATAAAGACTATGAATATGCTGTCATAATATAAACACCTCGAAATACGTTAATCTTCGCAAATCGAATTAGACAAATCACAAAACCATCCTCAGCAATTTGACAGGCATTGTAAACACCTTCTGCAAACTTTCCCCACAAGGTACATGCCAAACGATCATTCCTATATGTGAATGAAAAGTTATTTTAGATACTAAAAAAATCTAAAAAGCAAAAAAAAAAATGACTCTCATATAGCATTACGTGGCGTTCCGAAGTTCGAACTCAAGTTTATGAGTGTCTTTGTTGTTAACTTGTAAAGCTTCCATATCTCTGAGACTAACAATTTGGCCCATAACATCTGAAATAAATGAATGAAAATTAAATTAAAAATTAGGCAGTATTAAAAAAATGATTTACACATAAATAAAACTAACCGATCAGAATGTTTGGATTGAGCTCTTCGTTATTAACTTGCGTAAAGTCGGCAAGATCAAGTAAAATACTTTCTGATCGAGGACCACATCGAACGACAGTAGTTGTATTCAAGAACGACATCTTGTAACGATGGCTACATGGTCTATACTGACCTATAGCTTGTGAGAGACTAAAGTTTTCAATAAGTGTCCATTGACCAACAACCAATGACCTCTCAAAATGTACGACCAATGGCCTACGTACCGTAGCATGAATCTTAGAACCCT
Organism: Arabis hirsuta; assembly: GCA_964056655.1. NCBI lineage: Eukaryota > Viridiplantae > Streptophyta > Magnoliopsida > Brassicales > Brassicaceae > Arabis > Arabis hirsuta. The sequence continues at coordinate 29,130,422 of OZ053303.1, forward strand.
GTAAGAAATGGTTTGTTGGTAAGAAATGATCTATACTTGTTGATAATAAATCAAAATAAAGGCATATGATCGTATATCATATTAAGCTTAAGATCAGTGCGAGAGAAAGATGAACCACGTGAAACAAAAGCAGTGCGAGAGAAAGATGAGAGTATATCATAATATTTTCGAGCTTGGGTGTGTATCTTATTTATCAAATGGATCTACACTTTGCAATCCGATCAAACGTGGAGATCTATATTTATTACTGATAAAACACGGGTTAAATGTAAGAAAAACACGTTTTAAACATGAGTTTTAGTTGTGTCGTTAGAATTAGAATTAGAATTAAAGTAAACGGGAATTTGCTTTTATAAGAAAAATACGTACCATTTCATCTACGAAAATAATCTCCAAACTTTCACCATTCGTTGTATGGAATTGCTTCCAAACATGTAGTACCTTCACTTGAATCTTCTAGGACGCCTTGAATGGCTTCAAATCGCGAAGTTGAGTGATAGATGTTTGTAAAGCTATTTTAACGAATTTCTGACTTGTTTCTGAAAGGTTTGTGAATGAATAGAAGAGAAGAAAGCTCAAGGTATTTATAATAAAGTATCGTAGAGATGAATATGCTTAGGGTTTTTGGAGAATATTCTGTCAAATATTCTAGTTATAGAAAGTGAATAAAAAATATTAATTGTTAAGAGTAAATCTTGGTAGTAAATAATATTAAACTTGTAGAGAAAGATTTCAATCTTTTAAAAATATGAAAAATTAAATAACTTCCGAATTTAACATTATGAAAGATTTGCATTAACTACTTTCTATTTTTGTAAATTCCATCGAAGATTCAATCTTAAGATCGATCGATCTTTGTACAGATCGATCGATCAATAAGGCTGAACCAAAAACCAATTCATCGAGTGACCTCAGGATCAACCTGTCCACGCAGCCCCATAGGATCGATCGATCCATCGGATCAGATCGGGCGATCCATCAACCAATTAAGTTTTCTAATTCGGTTTACTCGGTTTAAATCGGTTTATATAAGATCAATTCGGTTCTTCCTTCTTCTTGAGCGGATTTTGACAAAAGTTTTTAAAAATAAATAAAAACCTCTTCAACCTCACAAATGTATTAAATATTTTAACAACCCTTGAATATTTTAGGAACATAATATTAACTGTAAGATTTGATAAAGACTATGAGTAAATATTTTTTGCTTCATTTAAGTTGACTTGCTATGGAAGTTGTAGAATATGATAAAATTGGAAACTGCATCAAAGATTTAAAAAACAAACCATGTAAATTAAAATTCAAAGAAAATATCATCTTTAGAAGAAAGCATAATCCAAATCAAAAGAAAACAATTCAACCCAATTATTCAATAATAAAAAACGACAATAGTTAAAATTCAAATATCCTCCATATCACTAAGTTCGTGATTCTTCTTATTGTTAATATCATAAGTCATGGCAACGACTTCAGGAGCGTCAAGGTTCAACCAAACTTGTGTACAATTTAATACATTTGTGATTATCCAATCACCTGCAGCAAATAATAACCCCAAAAAAACTATTAGTAATCAAAGTACTAGTACACATAGTAAAGAAAATAATTAAATTGGTATAGGGAACTAATTACCGTGGCTGAAAAAAACTCTACCAAACCTAATGATGCATATTTTAATGTCATCATTTGAATCTGTGAACTGGCGGTAGAAATCATGGGCATATTCTTTTGTTAAGCGACATGATAAATGACAGTTTCTGGAATTATAAATAAAAATTGAAAAAGTGTAGAAATGTCAAATTGGGTGATTATTTTAAGGTTTTGAAAACATACTTTCCATTGTCCAGCTCGAAAGAAATTTCATCCCATTTTTCGTCTGAGACGCTAGATCTGCACTCAACGATACCCTTTACGTTGACAACCTGACCAATAATATATGACACCGAAAAATGGTTGTGTGGTTAGAATTAAAGTTGATTCTTGTTTTATAAAATAATATTAAAGATAATGTACCCATAATCTTCCCACACAAAATTCTGGATACAAGTAACCTTGTTTAATATCTTCGAAATCAGCAAATGAAAATAATACCTGTCACCTTTTGATGGTACGCATCTTGCATAGGTGGTTGACAACCACTCGATCTTAAATCGGTGATGTGTAGGCCGGAACGGGCCGTCTATCCAAGCTAAGCAAAAATTTGCTAAAATCATCCATTTACCTTCGACCAACAGGTTATCCCAGCGTCCAATGAAATCTTCTGGTAATGTCGCTTGTATTTTATCTCCCTAAATTATAAAGAAATATCCAGAAATTAGTAGAGCATAACAAGTCAATAAAACTTAAAATAGACAATTATCTACATGAGCCACGTAAAATAAAATCAAACAAAAGAATGAGGGATCACGTAGAAATCTGAATGACTACATAAACAAAATCCTATGAAAACTATTTAGAAACCATTAACTATAAAGAAAAAGAAAATTTTATGATAAGTTAATGTATGTTTGACATCCAATTCCACTTTATAAATAGTATGTTTTCTACACGTACAAAAAAATAATATGCAATTGTTATTAAGAATCGATTGTTATGATTTTTTTGCAGACGGCATATGGATTTAACGATGGTGTTCCATCTAGGTGTCAATGAATCATATTAATCTTTGCAAGGAAATCTAGGTGTTGATCGACATCACATATGATTCATTATTAAAATCTACAAACTAATTGTTAAATCCTAAATCATAACAATTAGTTTCTAATCATAACAATTGTTATAAACAAATCAAAAGAAAAGAAAACAAACCTTTTCATCAACCATGAGGAGCTCGAGGGATACATATCATCCTGAAGATAGTTTGAATTTTCGGAGCAATTTAACTCTAATTCTCCATTCATTGACAAAAGAATTCAAGTTCTTAACTTTGAACAAAGACTCCATGATTTTTTTTGGTGGAGGAAGTGTTTTTGTTTAATTTTATTTTTGTTATAGATTTCAGCCATACACATTGATTTATATAGATGTGTATGGCGTGTGAACTGTACATTTTTTAGGGTAAATCTTGGTAGACAAAAGATATATATTTTAGAAGATTATCTTTTATTTAATTTAGATTTAGTATTTTAAAAACAATAACTAAATATTTTGATTTAGATTGTCTTTCCAAATAAATAAAAGTTAATTATGTAAATAACTTCCCAATTTTAACATGGACGTTTTTTTGGCAAATAATTAAATAACTTCCCAATTTAAACATTAGCAAAGATTTGCATTAAGATTTATGTAAATTCCATCGAGCATTAAAATTCTATGGATCGATCGATCCTACTTCTACATCGATCATCCATATTGCTGAATCAAAAACCTATTCATCGGGTGACATCAGGATTGATCTGTCCACTCTGCCCCGTAGGATCGATCAATCCTATTTGCATATCGATCGGTCTGATACAATGATAATTACATAATTGCCATTAATGAAAAACGGATCATGAAACGGGTAGCACAGGATCCGCGTCCCCCAGTCGGATCCAGTCCGAAAAATGTCCGAAATTGACCTGAAAATTACTGAAATTGCCATTAGATCATTCCAAAGTTACCCTTTTCAATTAAATCAATTTAGTTATAATTGAATGGCAATTTCAGTAATATTCTTTTCAATTTTGGGCATTCTACTAAATGTACTCCTCTTTTAATATTATAGAGATTGTGATGTGGTGATTATATGATATATCTCAATTATTTTATGATTGGTAGAAATTGTTGGATTTGTACAACAAAATTCATGAATCACATCTCTTGGTCCATTCTCTGAGATGAATGTGACATTTATGTATGAAAAGAAAAGATCATACTAATAACATTCAGCCAAAGAAGTGGCTATAATAAAACTTGTTTTGAGTGGTCAAAACCAAAATGTTTCTTTCAAGAACTTAAATTCTCACCAGAAGTGCGAAAAAAAAAATAGTAAGAAGTTGATCATGGTCCATTCCTTGAAGTGAATGTGACGTCTTATACATAAGATCACACTAATAGCACTAAGCCAAAGAATTGGCTATAGAAATTTTCGTGTGAATGGTCAAAATCGAAATCAAGGTGCTTCTTTCAAAGAACTTATATTCTCACCTGAAGTGAGAAAAGAAAGATAATAAGACATAAGAGATATACCTTTGATCACACAATAAAATAATATAGTGTGAGTATAACATGTACTAGTATAAAGCATAGTGAAAGCTCTAGAAGAGTAAATATTTTATTGCTTATGGGAACACAATTTTAAATTATTGATGCGTTATAAAGTCTCAAAAGTTGAAAGGATATAAGATATAGTACATGATCCAAGTCGGGTATATATTGTTGATTCTAGAATGAGATTCTAGGATGAATTTGAAGTTCATCATCTCGAGGGAGAGAATTAAAGAATCTCACATAAACAATAAGTGACAATTCCTGAAGATTATGTTCACTACTTGACCATAAAATATATAAGATATGGTATATGGTCCAAGTGAGTATATATTTTGATTTTACTAAGAGATTCAAAAAGAATGAACCTGAAGTTTCATATTATCTCGAGGGGGAGAGTTAAACAATCTCATATATACAATAAGTGACATATCCAGAAGAGTATGTCCACTACTTGGTTATTAAAGTTCACTTTAAGTGACATATCCAAAAGATTTTATTCACTACAAGTTCTTTGAACAATATTAAAAAAAAAAATGTATGATCACCAGAATGTGATATTTAAGACTACAAGATTTGAAATCTGTAAATCAATATAACTCAATTATGTTGAGAGAATATCTCTAATGCAGAAAACCGTAAAGCAGTTATTTTATGACACATAAAAGAAAAAGACCAGACTAACAAAATCCGTCAAGGAAGTCACTACTAAAGTGATCGTCTCGGTCTTTGTTTTACGATAACTCCCATAATTAGCTTTGAATTTCCGAGAAAGAAATTCTAATTATAATATTCTTTGAAGGGAGTAAGTGATTAGCGAAACAAAGTAAACCAGAAGTTTACTACTAATGTAAAGTAAACAAGAAGTTTACTAAGATTAAATATTTGGCTTAACCGGATTGGCCATCCTGGTTTAATGATGATGCGAGAAATTATGAAAATTTATGTGGACATTCCATGAAGATCTAGAAGATTCTTCTTAATGATTTATCATATGTTATTTGCTCAGAAAGCAATATGATAATCTGGCTTTCACCAGATAAATAATTTGGAATCTAATAGTTTTCTGAAATATTTACAAGGAAATGGTTATGGGCTGATCACCCACCATGTGAAATTTTTCTTCCTTATGGTTATAATAGACGCATCGATTCAGTGGACGCATTGACTCGATTGACGTATAAAGTCGATGGATGCATCGACTAGATATTCACATTTATCCTTGTCATCAAACTGCAACCTGAAGTTTGCAAGGTTATTTGGTGAATTCACATCTCATGTCTTTGATGATTATTCAAGGTCCACTGGAATAAGTGTTGAACATCCTGAAGTTCATGTTCATACACAAAACTGGTTTAGTACCAATGACTCGCATTAAGCCAATGAATAATTGATAGATCCCCCCATCATTATTGGTTTAGGGTCAGAAACCATATAGTTCCCATATGAGAATCTTTAAGTATGAAAAGTGCTCCACCACAACGCTCTAAGATGGGACCTCAAAGGAGGATAAAAATATATGATGGATATGAATGATATTAAGTTTCTAGAGCCATCCAAGAGTGGTTTATTTAAGGCTTGATTTGAAGACTCATTTTAATGAGTCAGTTTTTTCAACATTTGGGGAAAAAAATAAAATAGCTGGAAAAAGATATAAGTATTAATGAATTATCAATGATCCTCGGACTAAAGGATGAGAATTAGAAGTCCAAAAGATAATTCCAACTTTAGCGTATTGATTGCCGGACACGTTTACTGACCCAAATAGAGTGATGAAATCACTTATACCAGCTATATATGCTCCAATTAGAATTAATGTCTCAAAAGGACAATATCAGACTGCTAGTGAGTCTAAAGATCGCATGAAACGTGATAGACCTATTTGGTTTCGAATATAAGAATCCTCGTAAAAGAAAAGGAGTATATAATTAGAATGACCAGATCGAGGAAATAAAGATTTTGAATGATCTCTAGAAGAGACCGAATGAGCTCTAGAAGAGACACAAACATGACGAATGAGAATATTCAAGTACTTGACAACGAAGAGAGCTAGCTAGCTATGTCAAGTTTGAAATAGAATGGAACCAAAAAGCAAATCGACGTCGTAATATTTTGCATGCTATGAGCAGTTGATATTATGAAAAAGAAGATCATAAGAAAAGTCTGTTGAAAGTGTACACAAAGTAATTGGCCAAATGGAATAGAAGAAAATAGACGTATAATCTCTTATAGAGAATTAGACCAGTACTCTATGCACATGAAGTGTAAACCAAGTGGAAGATAAATTAGTTTTTGTGTGAAACAATAGTGAAATTATCACAAAGACAAGGAATATTTTATGAAGGGATATATTCTCTTGTGATGGATACAATACTTATAAGTCTGGCAATATGTTATTGAACACTGGATAATTACATATGATTGCAATCGTTGAAGGATGTGAAAGATACCGAAGAATTAAGGGTATCAGAATTATGTTCCCGGGAACTCTACTCAATCGAATGAATAGAAAATATGTAACATGGGGTATAATCATGTATTTATCAAAAGATTTTGATAAAGTGATTCTTAATTGAAGATCATCGAAACTCCAGCAGAGTTATCACAAGTAGTACGATGATAATAATATATGATAAAAGATCACTTGATAATGATATTTATGAAAGTTCTAGAAGAATTCAATGAAAGGATATTTCGTAAATGATTTGCTATAATAGCAATGTATGTGATGATTTGAACACCACTAAAACTCCTTAAAATATTAATATCTGAAGAAAGATTTAAGAATATACCTTGTAAAGATAAATTTATCTTCACATATCTCAAGTTGAACATCTAGCGCAAAAGATGTTATCTGAATAAATCCTTAGAGGATTTTACAGAAAATGCTCATATATGTTTCGTCATGAAGTACCATACATAAAATACAATGAGATTTTGTATGATAAAGGAAAAGATGGTATAGACCAGAAGTCTAATCATCTGATATCATATTATATAAGTTTTAAGCCTATGTTTATAGTAATTTTGAAAGATCGGAATTCGTCTCCCGAAGAAGATTTTCCAAGGGGTAGATATATAATGATGAGCGTGGATGTACTCTTTTTCCCTTATCATAGTTTTTATCCCATAGAGTTTTTCAGTGAAAAGGTTTTTAACGAGATATCAAAAGACACGCATATGATAGACACTTAAAGAGAAATGTTATCATTACAATGATAAATGAAAGTCTATCAATCTCCCAAATGAATATCATATACGTGAATGATATTGAGAGAAACAAAGAGAATGATTAAGATAAATAATCTGAAAGACCCATGAGTTGCAGAAGAAAGGCGATGTACATGTTCTACATATTCGTTCAAGTGAAGCTTTGGCGGACTTATTTTCCAAGATACTTTCAGTTAGTACTTTCAAGATGTAAGTTCAAGATTTGGGTACGTCATCACAAATATATCAAGTTATGCACTCATCAGGGGGAGAAATAGCGCGTTGCACTCTTTTTCCCTTAGCCATGGTTTTGTCCCGATTGGGTTTTCCTGGTAAAGTTTTTAATGAGGCAACATCTTATGCGCATTAGGATTATTTTTACTATAATGACATCCAAGGGAGAGTGTTATAAACCCATTATATGAATGTCCATTATAGGCCCATGTTCTAGATAGTTCTAGAATGACTTGTTCCCAAAGTTATACTTGTTCTCCAAGTATTTGTATTCCTATATATACTCTCTATTATTGATGGAATAAGACAACACAATTTCTTCTCTCTTTCTTTTATTTATAACATTCTTGTATTTATTGTAGATGGCCTCAAGGCTCTATATATATACAACGAGGATTGCCTTAAAAGACAATGTGCAGAATATAAACTTTCTTAACTTATTGGAGCTAAATATTCACAACTTAATATAACATGATATGCAAGCATATCTCAATACCTCCCCTCAAGGCGGAGCGTGAAGATTATGAAGGCCCAACTTGAGAGAATTTTTTTGAAATCTTGTCGACCGAGAGGGTTAGTCATAATGTCAGCGAGCTGCGACGTAGTCGTGACGTATCTTGTCATTAGCGTACCATCAACTATCTTGTCCCGAATAAAATGACACTCATTTTCGATGTGCTTTGTTCGTTCATGGAACACGGGGTTGACGGTGAGGTGAATAGCGGACTGATTATTACAATGTAATGGGATTGGTTGATCATGAGATACTCCAAGAGAAAGAAGCAACCGTTTAATCCAGATGATTTCTTTCAATGTAATCGTCATTGCCCGATATTCAGCCTCCGTTGAAGATAGAGAAACCCTGTTTTGTTTTTTTTGTCTTCCAAGATATTGGTGATTGGCCGAGCTGTACGAACCAACCAGTCAAAGATCGTCTAGTAAGTGGGCATCCCGCCCAATCGGAATTACACCAAGCAGTAAGCGTGAGGGAAGAATCAGATCGTAAAAGGATTCCTTAGCCAGGATTACCTTTGAGATAACGAACAACACGTAAAGCGGCTTCCCAATGAGCTACTTTAGGACGTTGCATGAATTGTGTTAAAACGTGAATGGAGTAAGCTAACTCAGGTTTGGTCACACCAAGATAGATGATACGTCCTACTAGTCGGCGATAGCTAGCAGGATCAGTTAAATCTGCACCATCATCTAATGCCAATCGATGATTTTGTTTAAGAGGGAAACTAACCGGTTTGGCAGCAAGGAGCCCAACTTCTGCAAGCACATCTAGAGCATATTTTCTCTGACATAAATAGATTCCCGAAGCATTCCTTGCAACTTCAATCCCAAGAAAATATTTTAAAACTCCCAAATCTTTCATTCTAAAACACGATCCAAGATAGTCTTTGAATGCTTGAACCGCTGTATGTGAGTTCCCACTAATAATTAAATCATCAACGTATACTAAAACATGAATACGTGATCCATATTTGTTGTAGACAAACAACGAATGATCAGCAGGAGACTGTTCAAAACCATAAGAAAGCAACGCTGAATTCAACTTTGCAAACCAACAACGCGGGGCTTGTTTCAACCCGTAAAACGATTTTTGAAGATACAAAACTTTCGACTTGTCATCGGAATGAAAACCAGGAGGAAGACGCATATAAACTTCCTCATGTAAATTCCCGTGTAGAAATATATTGTGCACGTCCATTTGATACACTTCCCAATTCCAAGTAGCAGAGATTTCAAGAAAACATCTTATTGTTGTCATTTTTGCAACTGGCGCAAACATCTCGTCATAGTCATCGCCTTCGACTTGATTGTTCCCAAGAACAACGAGACAAACTTTGTAAGGTTCAATTGTGCCATCAGAGTTGTGTTTGATACGATATACCCACTTACACACAAGTGCCTTCTTGCCTTTGGGTAATGTTTCAACCGTCCAAGAGTCATTATCTTCTTGAGCAACAACTTCATCTTTCATTGCAAACATCCATACGTCATCAAGCATAGCCTGGGAGTAGCTTTTCGGTTCAACGTTACTGATGATCGTATTCAAATAGGCTTGGTGAGAGATTGAGAAACGATCACAACTAACAAAATCTAAAATTGGATAGAACACAGTGGATTCTTCACAAGGCATCGTAACAACGCGATTAAGAATACAGTCGTTAAGTCTGATTGGAGGTACACGTTGCCGGAGCCCTCGGCCAATTTGTTCTGGAAACATAACAATCGGTGATTCAGCCGATGTGTGTCAATCGGCGGCTGTTCAGAGATAACTAAAGTCGTATTATTGTCAACAATAACCTCATTATTGGTCGGAGAGTCACTAATGATTTCGTCTGACACATCATGATTCACATGTGGAGTAACATCAACAAGAAACTCATCTTTTTTAATCAAAGGAACCATAACAGAAGGAAGATCCGCCCTTGGTATTGCAGAGATAGACTGAAACGGGAAATCATTTTCACAAAACAAAACATCACGAGAAACTGGAATTTTCTTCGAAACTAGATCATATACTCTCCACCCTTTCTTTCCGAATGGGTAACCAATGAAAACATATTTCAGACTTCGTAATGCGAATTTATCTCCACCATGAGCTCTAATATGAATATAGTATAGTGAACCAAACACTCGTAGATGATTAAGTGGCGGAGGATGATTATAAAGCATTTCAAATGGCGTCTTGCCATTGAGTACACTTGATGGAGTTCTATTGATTAGATAACCCGTTGTTAACGCACAGTGTCCCCAAAACTCAATGGGCAAGTGTGCTTGAAACCGAAAAGCACGAGCAACGTTGAGGATGTGCCGATGCTTGCACTCCACACGCCCATTCTGTTGGGGAGTGGCAACACACGAAGTTTTGTGTATGATTCCTTTGCTTTGAAAGAAATCTGATAAACATATAAATTCAGAGCCATTGTCGCTTCTGATGGTTCGAATTTTCTTATCAAATTGGCGCTCAATAAGTGCTACATATGTTTTTAAAGACGATGGAGCCTCAAGTTCTTGAGAAAGTATCTAGAGCCACACATGGCAGGAGTGCGATATGGGCCCCAAAGATCAGTGTGAACTAGTTGAAAAGCATCGGTAGTTTTATTACTGTTTAAAGGAACACATCGCGAGTTTGCTTTGCTATCAAAATCATCAAAACCAGAAATAGGTAGCTTCGATACAAATTTACAAGATGGATGTCCTAAACGCTTATGCCACACACTTGGAGACACCTTATCACCATGCTCCATCGCACCAGCAAACTCCATTCCTCTAAAGAAGTATAATCCATTTGATTGTTCACCCGCTCCAATCAGGATCCTCGTGGTGCGGTCCTGAACAACACACAACTTGTCAGTGATTTGGAAAACACATCCACTATCACGTGCTAACTAAGAAACTGATATTAGATGACATCTCAAACCATCGATAAAAAACACATTCTGCAAACACAAGCGACTGCCTAATTTCACTGTTCCTTGTTGCCTTGAAACACTAAACCGTCCATCAGGAAATTTTATCATAACCGGTGCCATACTACTTATATCAGTCAAGTAGTCAATGCTTCCAATCATATGACTGGAAGCTCCTGTGTCATAAATCCAAGTTTTGTAGAAGGATTTACCTGAGAGACGCGGTTGTCCTTCCACATTGCGTTCGGCTAACATTGCGATCAATCTTTCCATTGTGCATCCGTGAGCCCACTCAAACCAACACGATCACCCTCTCCAATGACAACATAAGCAGCGTAACTTGTGCTTGGAGCTGTTGTCTCGGCATGAGCAGAGCTTGGAGTTCTGTTTCGAGATCCCGTCGAGACACGTTCTGGAATTGGGGTCGTAGAGTCACGGTTTTGCGACGATCTCCCCACCAAGGCGGATATCCAATGGTGTAAAAGCATTGCTCTGTGACATGCCGTGTTCTACCACAACTTTTGCACACCAGTCGCGGCTCGAGTCTTGTCATTCGGAGGACCGCGATTGCGAGGCACCATTTGAGCTGCAAAGCTTACCCCATCGATGCGACTGTCTAGAGTAACAGCCACCATTTTGCTGTCTTCATCTTGAGTCAGTGTGAGATACACATCGTCAAGTGTCGGAAATGGTACTCGAGAGATCAATGCAGAACGAAGTTGTGTGTATAAGTCATCAAGTCCTCGAACAAACTCATACACTTGATCTTCTTCGCGCTCATTTGCAAGTTCAGCACCAATATTACAAGTGCAATGGCCACACTTGCACACCTTGAGATGTCGATAATCGTTTAGCATCGTCCACAATTGAGTCATGGACCCATAATAGGCTTCAATAGATCTTCTGTTCTGTCGAGCCATTGCCAAATCAGCCTTGATTTTTCCAATCTTGGCTCCATTGTTCACCGAGAAGCGTTTCTGAATATGCTCCCACAAGTCTTTGCCGATGTCCACTGTTTGCAAAGTGGTTCGCAGCGATGGATCCACGGTACGTTTGATCCATGAAACCACCAAAGCGTTGTTACAACGCCAATCTTCCAGATCCGCAGAGTCATCAGCAGGCTGTGGAATTGTCCTATCTACGAAACAAAACTTCTTCCGAGCCATCAGCGAGAGACGTAGATTCGCTGAGCACTCATCATAGTTTGATCCACGAAGAAGGGGCTGTGAAATAACACAACCAGGGTTGTCACTTGGAGACAGATCGTATGGAGATATTGTTCGTCGGGATATTGCCATCGTCTCTTGAGTCACAGCCGCCATAGTTGATTTGTCAGAGGAAGTCATCGTGCCGAAAAGAGGATCGAATTAGGGTTTAGAATTTCAGAATTCCCTAAAAACGCTCTGATACCATGTCAAGAAAACAGAGTATAGAAAGGTTTTTTTGTATTTATTGACAGTAGACTGATACCATATCGCTAGACTTCAATGTTTAGATCCTTAGTGAAGACTCTTTCGATCCATTGTTAATGCCTTGTGCACCGATTGTTGTTGTTGTGATTTGCGGGTAATGTCACTTATGGCTCATCTAAGTAACCCTAAAATTGAGTACTCGAACAAAGAAGATAACCTAACCTTCGATGACTTTAGATGGTTGTAATCGACTCTGCCGATAGAAACGAAATTCAGAATTACAAAGAAATCGAAGTTTGTAGTAGGTTAGGAGGAATATGAATGGCCAAATCGTAACTATTGGCGATTGATTTTTCTTATTTATGATTCTTCAAAGAGTGGATATTCATCTTACGAAATAATCTTTTATTTTTTCAATATATGTCAACTGTGCTTATTTACTTTGAGCCCAATTTCATTCTTAATACACGGTTATGAGCGACGCTTAAACTGATTAGTTAAGAATGAAATCATCTTTGTTAGGAATGAAAGCATCTTAGTTAGTATAATTGATTTATGGCTGACGTGGCAGTTTGTAAAGAAGTCTAAAATTGCTGATATGGCTAATTTAAGGTGCTTCAAATAGTTTCTATCTATATATTATTTTTGCAACCTTTTAAGTTTGTTTCCAAACACTCCTAATCTAACTTTTTAAGTTTGTTTCCAAACACTTCTAATCTAGGATATTTGTCAATCAAAAATCGAAAAGTCATTTTATGGAAACAAATTAAATCGACAATAATGTATGATACATGAGTCTTAAAAGCTTCTTTCATATCCTAAATCTAAAATATTCTTCCTTGCTCCTAAATCACGGGTCTTAAAAGCTGATTACCTATTAGATGATAAAAAATATTCATCCTTCTTCCTAAATCATGGGTCTTAAAAGCTTCTTCTCTCTTTATAAATCGAAAAGTCCCTCTATGGAAACAAATTAAATCGACAATAAACTCCTAAATCACGGGTCTTAAAAGCTTATTACCTATTAAATGATCGAAAATGGGAAAGGATTTTGATGTTTATAAAGTTTGTTATGTGGAAACAAACTTCTTCCATATTCTAAATCTAAAATCTTCTTCATTCCTCCTAAATCACGGGTCTTAAAAGATTATTACCTATTAGATGATCGAAAATATTCATCTTTCTTCCTAAATCATGGATTTAAAAGCTTATTCTCTCTTCCTAAATCGAAAAGTCACTTTATGGAAACAAATTAAATCGACAATAAAATCCTAAATCACGTGTCTTAAAAGTTTCTTCTCTCTTTCTAAATCGAAAAGTTCTTCTATGGAAACAAATTAAATCGACAATAAACTCCTAAATCACGGGTCTATATTATTATTTTTGCAGCCTTTTAAATTTGTTTCCAAACACTCCTAATATAGGATATTGCCAATCAAATTCCAAACACTCCTAATCTAGGATATTTCCCAATCAAAAATTGAAAAGTCACTCAATGGAAACAAATTAAATCGACAATAATTTATGATACATGAGTCTTAAAAGCTTATTACCTATTAGATGATCGAAAATATTCATCTTTCTTCCTAAATCATGGATTTAAAAGTTTTTTCTCTCTTCCTAAATCGAAAAGTCGCTCTATGGAAACAAATTAAATCGACAATAAACTCCTAAATCACGGGTCTATATTATTATTTTTACAGCATTTTAAGTTTGTTTCCAAACACTCCTAATCTAGGATATTGGCAATTAAATTCCAAACACTCCTAATCTAGGATATTTCCCAATCAAAAATCGAAAAGTCACTCTATGGAAACAAATTAAATCGACAATAATTTATGATACACAAGTCTTAAAAGCTTATTACCTATTAGATGATCAAAAATATTCATCCTTTTTCCTAAATCATGGGTATTAAAAGCTTCTTCTCTCTTCCTAAATCGAAAAATCCCTCTATGGAAACAAATTAAATCGATAATAAACTCTTAAATCACGGTTCTTAAAAGCTTCTTCTCTTCCTAAATTGAAAAGTCTCTCTATGGAAACAAATTAAATCGACAATAAACTCCTAAATCACAGGTCTTAAAAACATATTACCTATTAGATGATCGAAAATGGGAAAGGATTTTATGTTTATGAAGTTTATTATGTGGTTTAATGTCTTTTTTTTAAGTCTGTTAAGTTATCAGTTGTTGTTATTTTGTTTGGGTGTGATATATTTGTATTACTATGATGTGCGTTTAACTTATCAAACAAGAATTATTCCTCCTAAATCACGGATCTTAAAAGCTGATTACCTATTAGATGATCGAAAATATTCATCATTCTTCCTAAATCATGGGTCTTAAAAGTTTCTTCACTCTTCCTAAATCGAAAAGTCCCTCTATGGAAACAAATTAAATCGACAATAAACTCCTAAATCACGGGTCTTAAAAGCTTATTACCTATTAGATGATCGAAAATGGGAAAGGATTTTGATGTTTATGAAGTTTGTTATGTGGAAACAAACTTCTTCCATATTATAAATCTAAAATATTTTTCATTCCTCCTAAATCACGGGTCTTAAAAGCTTATTACCTATTAGATGATCGAAAATATTCATCTTTCTTCCTAAATCATGGATTTAAAAGCTTCTTCTTTCTTCCAAAATCGAAAAGCCCCTCTATGGAAACAAATTAAATCGACAATAAAGTCCTAAATCACGGGTCTTAAAAGCTTCTTCTCTCTTCCTAAATCGAAAAGTCTTTCTATGGTAACAAATTAAAACGACAATAAACTCCTAAATCACGGGTCTATATTATTATTTTTGCAGCATTTTAAGTTTGTTTCCAAACAGTCCTAATCTAGGATATTGCCAATCAAATTCCAAACACTCCTAATCTAGGATATTTCCCAATCAAAAATCGAAAAATTACTCTATGCAAAAAAATTTAATCGACAATAATTTATGATACAAGAGTCTTAAAAGCTTATTACCTATTAGATGATCGAAAATATTCATCATTTTTCCTAAATCATGGGTATTAAAAGCTTCTTCTCTCTTCCTAAATCGAAAAATCCCTCTATGTAAACAAATTAAATCGACAATAAACTCCTAAATCACGGTTCTTAAAAGCTTCTGCTCTTCCTAAATTGAAAAGTCCCTCTATGGAAACAAATTAAATCGACAATAAACTCCTAAATCACAGGTCTTAAAAACATATTACCTATTAGATGATCGAAAATGGGAAAGGATTTTTATGTTTATGAAGTTTATTATGTGGTTTAATGTCTTTTTTTTTAAAGTCTGTTAAGTTATCAGTTGTTGTTATTTTGTTTGGGTGTGATATATTTGTATTACTATGATGTGCGTTTAACTTATCAAACAAGAATTATTCCTCCTAAATCACGGGTCTTAAAAGCTGATTACCTATTAGATGATCGAAAATATTCATCATTCTTCCTAAATCATGGGTCTTAAAAGTTTCTTCACTCTTCCTAAATCGAAAAATCCCTCTATGGAAACAAATTAAATCGACAATAAACTCCTAAATCACGGGTCTTAAAAGCTTATTACCTATTAGATGATCGAAAATGGGAAAGGATTTTGATGTTTATGAAGTTTGTTATGTGGAAACAAACTTCTTCCATATTATAAATCTAAAATATTTTTCATTCCTCCTAAATCACGGGTCTTAAAAGCTTATTACCTATTAGATGATCGAAAATATTCATCTTTCTTCCTAAATCATGGATTTAAAAGCTTCTTCTTTCTTCCAAAATCGAAAAGTCCTTCTATGGAAACAAATGAAATCGACAATAAAGTCCTAAATCACGGGTCTTAAAAGCTTCTTCTTTTTTCATAAATCGAAATGTCCTTCTATGGAAACAAATTAAAACGACAATAAACTCCTAAATCACGGGTCTATATTATTATTTTTGCAGCCTTTTAAGTTTGTTTTCAAACTCTCCTAATCTAGGATATTGCCAATCAAATTCCAAACACTCCTAATCTAGGATATTTCCCAATCAAAAATCGAAAAGTCACTATATGAAAACAAATTAAATCGACAATAATTTATGATACACGAGTCTTAAAAGCTTATTACCTATTAGATGATCGAAAATATTCATTCTTCTTTCTAAATCATGGGTCTTAAAAGCTTCTTATCTCTTTCTAAATCAAAAAATCCCTCTATGGAAACAAATTAAATTGACAATAAACTCCTAAATCACGGGTCTTAAAATCTTCTTCTCTTCCTAAATTGAAAAGTCCCTCTATGGAAACAAATTAAATCGACAATAAACTCCTAAATTACAGGTCTTAAAAACATATTACCTATTAGATGATCGAAAATGGAAAAGGATTTTGATGTTTATGAAGTTTATTATGTGGTTTAATGTCTTTTTTTTTTTTAAATGTGTTAAGTTATCAGTTGTTGGTATTTTGTTTGGGTGTGATATATTTGTATTACTATGATGTGCGTTTAACTTATCAAACAAGAATTATTTCTCCTAAATCACGGGTCTTAAAAGCTAATTACCTATTAGATGATCGAAAATATTCATCATTCTTCCTAAATCATGGGTCTTAAAAGCTTCTTCTCTCTTCCTAAATCGAAAAATCCCTCTATGGAAACAAATTAAATCGACAATAAACTCCTAAATCACGGGTCTTAAAAGCTTATTACATATTAGATGATCGAAAATAGGAAAGGATTTTGATGTTTATGAAGTTTGTTATGTGGAAACAAACTTCTTCCATATTCTAAATCTAAAATATTCTTTATTTCTCCTGAATCACGGGTCTTAAAAGCTTATTATCTATTAGATGATCGAAAATATTCATATTTCTTCCTAAATCATGAATTTAAAAGCTTCTTCTCTCTTCATAAATCGAAAAGTCCCTCTATGGAAACAAATTAAATCAACAATAAAATTCTAAATCACGGGTTTTAAAAGCTTCTTCTTTTTTCATAAATCGAAATGTCCTTCTATAGAAACAAATTAAAATGACAATAAACTCCTAAATCACGGGTCTATATTATTATTTTTGCAGCCTTTTAAGTTTGTTTTCAAACACTCCTAATCTAGGATATTGCCAATCAAATTCCAAACACTCCTAATCTAGGATATTTCCCAATCAAAAATCGAAAAGTCACTATATGGAAACAAATTAAATCGACAATAATTTATGATACACGAGTCTTAAAAGCTTATTACCTATTAGATGATCGAAAATATTCATCATTCTTCCTAAATCATGGGTCTTAAAAGCTTTTTCTCTTTTCCTAAATCGAAAAATCCCTCTATGGAAACAAATTAAATCGACAATAAACTCCTAAATCACGGGTCTTAAAAACTTCTTCTCTTCCTAAATTGAAAAGTCCCTCTATGGAAACAAATTAAATCGACAATAAACTCTTAAATCACATGTCTTAAAAGCTTATTACGTAATAGATTATCGAAAATGGGAAAGGATTTTGATGTTTATGAAGTTTGTTATGTGGTTTAATGTCTTTTTTTTAAAGTCTGTTAAGTTATCAGTTGTTGGTATTTTGTTTGGGTGTGGTATATTTTTATTACTATGATGTGCATTTAACTTATCAAACAAGAATTATCCCATTGTATTTTATATATTCGCTATTCTGAATAATCCGCTATTATGTAGAACTACGTCATAGCATTTATATTCTCATATAAGAAACTGACGTATACAAAAATGAATCGTAGTCTATACTAAAGTCAGAGATTTAAACCAATTAAAACAAAGATAAAATACAAACAATACAAACGTTAAAATAAAGTAACCACTGTGATATTCTAACAATACAAACGTTAAAATAAAATAGATATAAAAATTTCGAAAAAAACATAGATCCGTAGTGTACCACGAGTTAACTCCTAGTTAGTTAGTATAATTACAGTTTATGTTGTAAAAACCATTTACTGATTAAGGTTCTATACAAATCGTTTAATTAATTGTAACAAAAGTTATAGTGGCTCAATGTTTGTTTTTGATTTAGAGGTCATGAGTTTGGGTTACTCTTTTGTCAAATCTATGTTTCTGAAAAGAAGTCCAAACCAGTCGTTTTCTTTGAACAAAATATAAAACGGATAACTAACATTGTTATTTCATTATGTTAATCAACTTAGTAACGTTTGGGATTTTTAACGAAAATTAACAGAAAATTTGATTTAAATGTTCCAAACTAAAGTTGAGAATTTAAATGGCCAAAATTTGATAGTATTAGAATTTAAATAATTATTTTCCCAAATTAATTATGTACTTTCTTCTGTTTCAATATGTTTGATGTTTTAGAAATTTTACACATATTAAGAAAACATATTAATTTTTAACTTTAAACCAATAATAATTTAATAAATTCAATTAATGTGTTTTGAAATTTATAATTCATCATTATTAATTTATTAAAGGAACAATTACAAAAATACCACTTTTTATGTGCACATTTGCAATAATGTCACTTAGGGGTGTTCATTTGCAAAAATGCCACTAATTATAGATTTATAAAGCTTATATCTTAAAATTCTAAACCCTAAAAAATATTTTGGCCCCTAAAACCCCTTAAACCCTCAAAATTAAACCCTAATAGAACATAGTTAACCCAAACATAAATAATATAAAGAAAAAATAAATTTCAAAAAGTGGTATTTTTGGAAAGATTTCAAAAGTGTGGCATTTTTGTAAAGTTGCATTTGAAAAATGACATTTTTTAAAATTTCTCTTTATTAAAACTGTATTAAAAATAAAAAACATTAAATATTTTGAAACAAAAAAAAAATTCTAAAACATCAAGCCTGTTATAAACCCATTAGATGGATGTCCATTATAGGCCCATATTCTAGAAGTTTCTAGACTTGCTTGCTCTCCAAGTTCTACTTGTTCTCCAAGTTCTACTTGTTCTCCAAGTCATTGTAATCCTATATATACTCTATATTATTCATGTAATAAGACAACACAATTCCTTCTCTCTTTCTTTTATTCATAACACGTTATCAGCACGACTCTAACCACTTGAGCACAAAACCCTAACCCCTAAGTAAAAATACTAGCCGTCTAAACAACCACAAATCCCTAACAACACCGTCTACGATTTTGATGTTGTCCTCGTCTCAACTCCATCAAAATAGATATTGGATAGGCAAAAACTTAACGACCTAGAGAAACGAGATCTATCAGAATCCTTAGCTGATGTTGTCTCCGCTTTCGATGTTTCCGATCTGTTTTTCCTATCGAGTTAAGTAAGCTTTAATCGAATCATAGTTAAATTGAATCATGCTTTAATGGCAACTACATGCGTGCGTTATAAAGATCAATCCGTTAATCGTTTATGTTTCGTAATGGTAGTTTAGTGTTCATATTATATTATTGCTTTCGTTATGATGCCTTAATGCTTAGTCAGTTAGTCCGATTGCTTATAAATCATGATGAATCACACGTCTTGTCAAGCTTTATAACTTAAATCTCATGTGTCTAGATGATATATCCCATATTTTACTATTTTTACCATCTATTTTACTATATTTTTTATGTACTTTAATAAGATTTTCAGCCAAAAGGGCTAGTTTTAGAGTCTTAATAGGGAAATCAAGCAAAACGGAGCAAAAAAGACCAAAAGAGGTGTAAACCAAGCTAAAGAAACTTTCATAAGCCAAAGACATCACCAAGACGAAATAATTCACAAGGTACCACAATCTACCAAGTTGGACAGAACATATACGTCAGAAGTTTAGCAGTAAATGGAGGGTCGAATCAATTTGGAATTGGATGAAACTTGGTCAGAAGATATATCTTTGAGTTAACTTCACAATGGAGTTTGAATCATATCATTTAGAGCTGTGAGAAGAAAGATACGCTCGGTTTACAGAAGACACGTCAAACTGCCTCTGAAGTGAAACAAGTGGAGAATCGAGTCAAGCACCGGGCCAGTACGTGGACCGATGTTCCAGAACGTTACCAGCATTCATGAAAGCCCAGAGAATACTCCAACACCGGCCTAGAAGCTCGTCCGTTACTTGGCCCAACGTTGGAGCAGTTTTGACGTAAAAGACCATTTTGTCCTAAATTAAGCACTAGAAGATCCTACACCTATATATACTTGTTTTTAGCCTCTTTAGGAGAAAAAAGTATCAATAAGCAGCCAAGAGGGCACGACTAGGGAGCCCTAGGCAGCCGCCTATCTCTTCTCTAAACACTAAACACGTTTTCATCTTTGTTCTTCATTGGATTTGGATTCTAGGAGGAGATCTCCCTTTGTACTTCGATATAGAGAAGATTTCTTATCTATTACTCTTTGAATTCAGTTTATCTATGATGATTCGTGCCTATCCTTGTTGCTTCGTTGTTACTTCAATCATGTCTGAGTAAATTACTTGTTAGGTTTTAGGCATTCAAAGATTTCATGTTTATGCATAATTGAATATCGAACTTTGTTAGAATTTATCTAGTGGATTCTTCACCTCTATTCGATCGTAATGCTGTTTGCTTTTTTGGCCATCTTGCGAACTGATCTTAGGTTGATATACTCTCCAAAAGCTTGTTATATTGCTTGAACTAATGTGAGTATTGCGTCATAACAATTCGAAAGGTTAGTTAGGGAGTAGTATGAACAATCGAATCTTACACTTAAAGCATGTTTTCACCTTATAATAACCTGCTAGGGTAGAAAACATAGATAGTTAGTTACGTCACGATAGTGGGATGACCTTACATTAGTGATTTGAGTTCTAGAACGATCTTTAAAAACCCGATATTATTATGTGTTTCATGAGTCTCTGCGAATTGTCTAATGCCTAACGCTTTTTTCTTATTGATTTATCCTTCCTTTTACTTTCTTTGCTTTATAATTGCTATCATAAAACCACAAAACCAAAATCATATTTTGTCTTAGCTTAATTTGCATCACATAAATTCGTAACGTATCATCTCTAGTCTCTGTGGATCGACCCCTAAGTACTACTGCGTTTGTCTGTGCACTTGCAGCTTTATTTAGGGTTATAAATTTAAAGCTTGAATAACCCAAGACATCACTAGACTCATGTTATTGGTTATTGATTTTTATTTTCTTACTAAGATGTTAATTGATAAAGCTTGTTTATGAAAACTGAAAATAAGGTTAAGCCTGTAAAATATAATTTTGATCATAGACATGTAACATGTTCGTTTAGTGTTGTTTAATTTTGTCAATCATGTTACATATAGTATGTTAACAATATATATTATAATGGCTTCACATCGTTTGATTTATGAGAAGTATATATATTTATATGTATATCCGTAACTGAAAAGAATTTTATATGTATAGTCCATGTTTATTGTTTAATCACAATATTGTGCTTCTTCGATTTAATCTGTTTGATTGGATTTGATTTTTGCTTCTTTGATAATTTTAAAATTCGATTTAGTTTCTCCAATGAAATATCTGCTTGTTAATTAAGATTTGTTTTTAACCTGCACATGTTTGCTTAATGCTTGCATTAGATCGAATATGTCTCACGAATCATGCTTGCATTAGATCAAGACATATTGATTACTTCACGGTTTATCCTCACTTTGGTTTGAATTGGTTTGGTAAATTGTTGGTATTTTAATTAAGAAAATCCTAGAATGAATTATGTGAATAGTGAATTGATCGTCTAAGCATTAGCAATTTGAGATGTTTTAACTTTTGGAGGCATGAATGTTTCATTGAATTAATTATAAATTGATTATTTATAAATCGAATCATGCATTATTATAAACCGACACATGTATAATGTAACATGTATTTCTAATTGTTCGGTTTGATGATCATAATAACTTGATGAGATAGAGATAGGTGGTATCTCGTATTTAGCATGATAGTGTAAACAATAAGCATGTTGGTTTCCAAACATAAAATTTGGAGAGGTTGTTAAAAGAAATCATATATTTCTATTATTTGATGGTTGGTACAAAGTTATTTTTATTAAATTCATGAATCCCATCCCGTTAGCTCTTGTACATTCTCTGATGTCAATGTGACATTTTATATGAGAAAAGAGAGTATCATACTAATAACACTAAGCCAAAGAAGTAGCTATAAAAGTTATTGAGTGGCCAAGACCAAGATGTTTCTTGGTATAAATTAAATTCTCACTAGAAGTGTGAAAAGAAAATATTAACAAGTTGATTATGGTCTATTCCCTGAAGTGAATGTGATATCTTATACATAAGATCACACTAATAGCACTAAGCCAAAGAATGTGGCTATAAAGATCGTCCTGAATGGTCAATATTGAGGTCAAAGAGTTTCTATCAAGAACTCATATTTTCACCAGAAGTGAGAAAATAAAGATAGTACTATTCAAGATAGTACAAGAAAAATATTAAATGCTTAAGAAAAACATATGTATATGAATGCTCCAGAAGAGCACAAAGATAGTATTTCCTATGGGATAAAAATGGCAAGAGATAAGAGAGATTTCTCTAGATAAAAGAATCTAGTGTGAATACAATATTAAGAAGTTTAAAACTGAGTGAAAGCTCATGAAGAGCAGATATAAAATTTGTCTATGAGAACGCAATTTAAAATTATTGATGCGTTATACTCTCCCAAATCTCATAAGTTGAGCATTAAAGAATGTTATTGATTCTAAAGTGGCAATTCGCGATTGATGAATCTTAAGTTTCACCATATCAAGGGGGAGAATTAGAGAATCTCACATATACAATAAGTGACATATTCAGAAAATTATGTTCACTAAGTTTTTCGAACAATTCTCAAAGGAAAAGTGTGATCACTAGAATGTGATATTAAGACTACAGACTTGAAGTCTAAAATCATAAAGTAGTCTGTTCTCTGACAACTCCCACCATTAGCTTTAGATTTTCTAGAAGTAATTTTGATTATGATATCCCCTGAAGGGAGTAAGTGATTAGCGAAACAAAGTAAACCAGAAGTTTACTACGAATGTAAAGTAAACAAAAAGTTTACTAAGATTAAATATTTGGCTTAACCGAATTGGTCATCCTGGTTTAATGATGATGCGAAAAAATTTATGTGGATATTCCATGAAGAACAAGAAGTTTCTTCGTAATGATTTATCATAGGTTGCTTGCTAAGAAAGCAATATGATAATGTGGCTTTCACCAGATAAACATATTTTGGAATCTAACGGTAATGTGAAATATATACAAGGAAATAGTTATGGGCTGATCACCCACCATGTGAAATTTTTCTTCCTTATGGTTATAATAGACGCATCGATTCAGTGGACGCATTGACTCGATTGACGCATAAAGTCGATGGATGCATCGACTAGATATTCACATTTATCCTTGTCATCAAACTGCAACATGAAGTTTGCAAGGTTATTTGATAATGTTGGTGAATTCACATCTCAAGTCTTTGATGATTATTCTATGTCCACTGGAATAAGTGTTGAACATCCCGAAGTTCATGTTCATGCACAAAAATGGTTTAATACCAATAACTCGCATCAAGCCAATGAATAACTTATAGATCCCCCCATAATTATTGGTTTAGGACCAGAACCAAAATGGTTCCCATATGAGAATCTTTAAGTATGAAAAGTGCTCCACCAGAATGCTTTAAGATGGGACCTCAAAGGAGGATATAAATATATGTTGGATAAGAATGATAAGTAAGTGTCTAAAGCCATCCCAAAAGAATTTATCTAAGGCTCGACTCGTAAACTGCATTTTAATGAGTCAGTTTTTCCAACATTAGGGGGAGAAAGTAAAATAGCTGGAAAAAGATATAAGTATCTATGAATTATCAATGATCCTCGGACTAAATGATGAGAATTAGAAGTCCAAAAGATAATTCTAAGTTTAGCGTATTGATTGCTAGACGCATTTACTGACCCAAATAGAGTGATGTAATCACCTATATCAGCTATATATGCTCTAATTAGAATAAATGTCCTAGAAAGACAATATGAGACTGCTAGTGAGTCTAAAGATCGCATGAAGCGTGATAGTCCTATTTGGTTCCAAATATAAGAATCCTCATAAAAGAAAATGAGCATATAATTAGAAAGACCAGATCGAGGAAAGAACAATTTCGAATGATCTCCAGAAGAGACCGAATGAGCTCTAGAAGAGACATAAACATGACAAATGAAAATATTCAAGTACTTGACAATGAAAAGAGCTAGCTAGCTATGTCATGTTTGAAATATAATGGAACCGAAAAGCAAATCGACGTCGTAATATTTTGCATGCTATGAGCAGTTGATTTTATGAATAAGAAGAGGATCATGAAAGTATATTGAAAAGTGTACACAAAGTAATGATTGGCCAAATGGAATGGAAGAAAATAGACGTATAATCTCTCGCAGAAAATTAGACCAGTAGTCTATGCACATGAAGTGTAAAACCAGTGGAAGATAAATGAGTCTTTGTATGAAACAATAGTGCAATTGTCACAAAGACAAAAAAATATTTTATGAAGGGATATGTTCTCTTGTGGTGGATGAAATACTTATAAGTCTGGCAATATGTTATTGAACACTGGATAATTACGTATGATTGCAATATGTGAAAGATATAATCCCCGAAGGATTAATGGTATCAGAATTATGTTCTCGGAATCTTTACTCAATCGAATGAATAGAAAATATGTAACATGGGGTATAATCAAGTATTTATCAAAATATTTTGATAAAGTGATTCTTAATTGAAGATCATCGAAACTCTAGCAGAGTTATCACAAATAGTACGATGATAAAAGATCACTGGATAATGATATTTATGAAAATCCCCAGAAAAATTCAATGTAAGGAGATTTCGTAAATGATTTGCTATAATAGCAATGTATGTGATGATTTGAACACCACTATAACTCATTAAGAAATTAATATCTGAAGAAATGATTTGAGAATATACCTTGGAAAGATAAATTTATCTTCAGATATTTCAAGTTGAACATCTACCGCAAAAGCTGTTATTTCAATAAATCCTTAGAGGATTTTATAGAAAATGCAATGAGATTTTGTATGATAAAGAAAAAGATGGTATGGACCAGAAGTCCAATAATCTGAGATATCATATGACAATTATATGAGTTTTAAGGCTATGTTTATAGTAATTTTGAAAGATCGGAATTCATCTCCCGAAGAAGATTTTTCCGAGGGGGAGATATAACATGTACTCTTTTTTCCTTATCATAGTTTTTATCCCATAGGGTTTTTCTGTGAAAATATTTTTAACGAGACATCAAAGAACACGTAAATGATAGACACTTAAAGAGAAATATTATCATTACAATGATATATGAAAGTCTATCAATCTCTCAAATGTATATCATACATTGATGATATCGAGAGAAATAAAGAGACTGATTAAGATAAATTATCTAAAAGACCCATGAGTTGCAGAAGAAAGACGATGTACATGTTCTACAGATTCATTCAAGTGAAGCTTTGGCGGACTTATTTTCCAAGATACTTCCAGTTAGTACTTTCAAGATGCAAGTTCAACATTTGGGTACGTCGTCACAAAGATATCAAGTTATGCACTCATCAGGGGGAGAAATAGCGCGTTGCACTTTTTTTCCCTTAGCCATGGTTTTGTCCCAATTGAGTTTTCCTGGTAAAGTTTTTAATGAGACAACATCTTATGCGTATTAGGATTATTTTTAATATAATGACATCCAACGGGAAGTGTTATAAACTCATTAGATGGATATCCATTATAGACCCATATTTTAAAAGTTTTTTAGACTTGCTTACTATCCAAGTTCTACTTGTTCTCCAAGTCATTGTAATCCTATATATACTCTATATTATTCATAAAATAAGACAACACAATTTTTTATCTTCTTCTCTTATTCATAACAAAACCGATTGAAACGGAGGATATTTTATGTTTTAAAACAACACTCTGAAAATAATAAATGGGCCGAAAATAATACTATTAAGAGATGAAAAACGAAAGCCGCTTGAAGGAGAATAAATGTTTCTTCACTAACCGTACCTGCCGACTTTGTTCATTCTCTGTTTTACACTTTTACTATTCTTTTCACTAAATAATTATTATCTTTTTTTCCTCACAAAATAATTATTTTATTTATTCATATTTCGTATTTTCATTCAACTTTAGTGCCAAGAGCATCACATAACACTGGTTCCAATCTTTTAAAGATTCTCCCCTTTTTGTTCTCTCTTTTAATCCCCCTTACACATCTGATTGACCTCATCCACATGCCCTTGCCTCATTAGCATATTAGCTAATGTAACACAGACAAAAGTTAAATAACCAATTTTAGAAGCTACCTATATAAAAGTTTAATAATAAACAAACCCAATTTAGAGATCATAATGTTTTTATATGTATGTTTGATATTCTTTTCTATGAAATTAACATATTATATCAATTAATTTTAGCATAATGGCCGTATCGTATAAATTAGTATATTGAGTGGTATTGTGATTAGCAACAGCTACGAAGTAGACCAACACATAATGGAATTCAAAACATTAATTTAACTTAATTTTTCATTGGAGTACCAATCAAATCAGTTAGATCTGGACATAAAAACTGAATTCAAATATCCGAACATGTACCTGATCCGAAAAACCCAAATCTGTATACGATCCAAAAATTTATAGGTATCTATATCGGTATAAATTTTCTAGATCCGACATAACCTATACCCGATAGAATCCGAACCTCTACCCGATCTGAATACTCATATACCCAGGTCTAGATATCTTTTGTCATATTTTTAACTAGTTTAAATTTTAGATTTAGTATTTCGAATGTTTTGTATTGTTTTTGCTTCAAATATTTTTTACATTATAAGTTATTTTTTTGTAATTTTTTTTTAAAAAAGGTTTTAAATACAATTGAACCTAAAAACCTGTATCTGAATCTTTTGGGTATAATTAATTATGATTTGATCTGAAACTGTATACGAAAAATCCGAATCGTATCCAACCCAAAACTTTATAGATATTTGTATGAATATAAATTTCTAAACTCGATAGAATCTGTATCCGATAAAACCTGATCCGGATCCGATCCGAATATCCGTATGCTCAACGCCTAAAAAGCACCTTTCAGACATTGGGACAGACAATAAAAAAGCCATTTTCGCTTATGTTCGATTTCTGGAAAAAAAGAAAAAGAAAAAAAGAAAACATTCTCAGGTATCTTCTCGTCGTTTCATTCTTAAATTCTTGAAACCTCTTCCTTCTCCTTCTCCAAATCAAACCTAGAGAGTTTTAAAAAAAGCAGTAATATATAGTACCGTATCGATGTTTTCGATACCTAAACGATTGAAGTAGCCAAAACCCAGCTCTGTTCTTCTTCAAACCGAACTTCCCCACTTCACTGATTCTTACATCTGAGCTCGTTCTAACCACAAAGTTTAGACTTTTTTGTTGTTGGGTTTTTGGTTTCTGGGTTTTAGGGTGTTTACGATTATTACCTTTTCGATCCGATGTTGTCCAAAGGCGTTTTTGCTGTCTCTTTCGTAATCACTTTGTTGTACGGGAACTTGTTAATGGAAGTTGAAGGGATTGGTGTGAACTGGGGCTCTCAGGCGAGTCATCCGCTACCTCCAGCGACGGTGGTGAGGCTTCTCCATGACAACGGAATCCAAAAGGTGAAACTTTTCGAGGCCGACTCGGATATTCTCAGAGCTTTGAGTCGGTCGGGGATTCAGGTTATGGTCGGAATCCCTAACGACTTACTTGCTCCTTTAGCTGGAAGTGTTGCAGCCGCAGAGAGATGGGTCTCTCAGAACGTCTCTGCTCATGTCTCCTCCAATGGCGTCGATATCAGGTTTGTGTGTGATAATATCTCACTGAAACAGCATATTCTCTTCTTTGTTTGTTTTTAATCAAGAAGAAGCTTCAATCTTTAGATTTTTGATTAGTATTGATTACTTTTGATTACTAAGCATAGAGATTGAAGTTACAGAATGTGTTTTATGTGTGTTTAAATTTTAGGTATGTGGCAGTTGGGAATGAGCCTTTCCTAAAGGCATTCAACAAAACATTTGAGAGCATAACACTTCCTGCTCTTCAGAATATACAATCAGCTATCATCAAAGCCGGATTAGCGACTCAGGTGAAAGTAACAGTGCCGCTTAACGCGGATGTGTACCAAAGTGCATCTAATCTTCCTTCAGATGGAGATTTCAGAACTGATATCCGCGATCTCATGTTAGAGATCATTAAGTTTCTGAGTGATAACCAAGCTCCATTCACTATCAACATTTACCCTTTCATCAGTCTCTACAACGACCCGAATTTCCCTGTGGAGTTTGCTTTCTTTGATGGAACAGGTACTCCTATAAACGACAATGGACGAATCTATGACAATGTTCTTGATGCAAACTACGATACACTCGTGTGGTCGTTGCAGAAGAATGGGTTTGGGAACTTGTCTATTATTGTTGGGGAAGTTGGATGGCCAACGGATGGTGATAAAAATGCAAACCTGCAGTACGCGCGGCGTTACAATCAAGGGTTTATGAACCGTCAAAAGGCTAATAAAGGAACACCTATGAGACCTGGGGCAATGGATGCTTACTTGTTCGGTCTTATCGATGAAGATGCCAAAAGCATTCAGCCTGGAACCTTTGAAAGACATTGGGGGATCTTTTACATTGATGGACAGCCTAAGTATCAGCTCAGTCTTGGCAATAGTAACGGGCTGATCCCGGCAAAGGATGTGCATTATATGGCAAAGAAATGGTGTATTCTTGCGCCAAATGCTAATCTTCAGGATCCTCAATTGGGACCAAGTGTGACCTACGCTTGTGATCATGCTGATTGCACCAGTCTTGGGTATGGCTCCTCTTGTGGTAACCTGAATTTAGCCCAGAATGTTTCGTATGCGTTCAACAGCTATTACCAGGTAAGTAATCAGCTCGACAGTGCGTGTAAGTTCCCGGGTCTCTCTATAGTCAGTACCAGGGATCCGTCTGTTGGTAGTTGCAAATTCAAGATAATGATCAAGTCAGATTCTTCAGCTGGTGAAGCAAGTGCGCCGTTAACACAATCAATGGCACTGTTGCTACTCTTCTTGATGTGTCTGTATTTTCTGTGAATACTGAAGAAAATTTGATGGGTTTCTTTTGCAAAACTTTCGTGTTTATTGAGAAATTAAAGAAACATTGAGATTTATGTATTACTTACCTGGTTTGATCTCTAATTTATTTCTCGAGAGCTGTCTGGTGTTCACTGTTTCTCATTTGCTTCTCTTGTTTGTACTAATGATTACCAAAATTCGCAACTTTCACTACGTGAAGTAGTCGTTATCCAAACCGAATTTGCATATATGTTAAA
This sequence comes from Arabis hirsuta, assembly GCA_964056655.1. Taxonomy (NCBI): domain Eukaryota; kingdom Viridiplantae; phylum Streptophyta; class Magnoliopsida; order Brassicales; family Brassicaceae; genus Arabis; species Arabis hirsuta. The sequence continues at coordinate 29,160,168 of OZ053303.1, forward strand.
ATCACATAACCTTATTAGTCGAGCAGGTTTGCCGCAGAAGAGGGGTTCAGTCCTGTGAATCTGTCCACCATTGAACAATCTCTTAAGATTGAGAAACCATTCTGCTTTATTGTTGAATGAGAAATAAGTTACAGAGAGAAATTCCACACCAAACAACCAAAATACCAAGATCCTAGATCAGCTTCCTACTCCATTGTATGTTTACGGTATGTATGTAAAGGAAACTCCATTGTATTGGATACAACATGATTCCTAGGATGTTATGATTGTCTTGGTTTTTCTTGCAATCTTCGAGTCAGTGAGATAAATAAAGGAGAAATTGGGGGTGGAAATTCAGTGCCTTGAATCTGTCTATTGAACAACCTCGGGTGAAGACATGTGAGAGCACTATTTTAATGTGGAACCGTGTTCACTGCCTTCTTTCGTTGTTCGAGTCATTAATGTTCCGTCTGCTAGACAAAAAAGGAAGCAAATGGGCATGTGATAAGGGGGCTTAGAACCGCAGAGGAAACATCACAAGTTACCTGATCCGTTGGCTGCAGAACCGGTTCTTTTAAAAGAGTCAGTTGATGCTTCTGGAGGTATGCTCTTGATCTCATATCTGCCTGCATATAATAGACTGTATACTTAACAACTCTTACTTTCGAGGTTTTACAGTAATCTAGAAGATAACTATCGGTTTGTCGGCATATCAAAATGCAGCGTGTACCTGTCTAATAGGTTCTGGAATGCGGTATTTGCAGGTCATCTTGACAATCGTAACCGCAGAGTCAAGTGATATACGATGGCCAACAGAAACATATATAGGCTTCAGAGAACTCATAGTTGGCCTAAACCCCTGTTAAAAGAAATTTGTGAAACTTGACCATGAATTCACTTTCTCACAAAAGACTATCAAAACCACACCGAGGGAATTTTATTTAATCGGACCAAAGTGACAGAAAATGTTTAAGCAAAGTCACTTACTACTCCCCACGTCAATCCAGAGTTCCCTACCAAAGTGATAACTTGCTCATGCTCGTTTTCTTTGAGCTGAAACGACCGTCCAACCTCAGATTGATTCAGACCATCCACATGATGCAGCTGAAATGTTATAAAGCCATACATTCCACATTAACAATCAAATGCAACTGCAGGCAACACAAAAATCATCATATATTACAGAGCTTGAGATTCTGACAAAATCGTACATTCTTTCCGACCCCAATGGTAGGGAGGTGAGCCAGAACACCTAAATGACACGCCAAGCCAAATCCTATAACACAAATTTAGATCCAACAGCATAAAATTACAGAGCTTGAAATGCAACCAAACAAAAAAAAAACAAAAGCAAACAAAGAAACTTTAGTGTTCATACCTCGTGGATGAAGTATTCCATTACCATCCACCATGAGTACCTTTGTAAGAGCAAAAGCAAGAGACTTTCAGACAAATCAAAAGCATGGCTTAAGAGTAGCCAATTGCAAATTGCAGCAATTTCATAGACAAACCTGAGGAAAGAAAGGATTCTGATCATTCCTCATTTTTTGCAGAAGCTGCAAAAGAAGCGGAGCCTGCAACATGAAGAATCCAATTTTGGGATCTGAGAGACAATTAGTGAAACATTTTGAAAACATCAAAGCATTGGTCAAGGAACACGAAGAAGAAGGAGACATGAACCTCACGAAAGGCAAGAAATCCAGGGACATAAGGAACATGGAGTCGGAGGAAAGAGAAGTCATGATAGACTAAACGCAGAGAAGGTAGCTCGAGAACGACGAGACAAGCGCATGCGACGGAGGAATCCTCCTTGGAAAAGCTCATATCCACACCTCCAACGTACTTAAGCATCTCCGATTCCTCACGAAGTTCCATTGATGAAGATAACTTCCATGGGAAATCATCGTACGCGATCAGTTTCTCCTTCAATCGATCCTGCTCTCTGAAAATAAATCAAACACAAATCCCTAAATCGATTTGATTTCCAGAATTCAAATCAAAATCGAACGCGGTACATACTCTTTCCAGTTCTTGAGCTGAATTTCCGACGAAGACCCTTCTTCATCCATTAGCAGGGAAGTTCAGTCGCCGGAGACGAAGCTCCACGGGAAGATCCAAACCGGGTCAAGTAAAACGATTTATAATAATATTATAAGTATGGGCCTTTATTAGGCCCATTTGGTAAAACTTGGGTTAGGGTTTGTTTTGTTGGAAAAACCCGGGTCGGGTTATATTTTTTTAGTCGGTTCAGCTTTGTCGTCTTCATCTACCACCTCCTCTGCTGCGTTTCCTCACACTACAACTAAAAAGTTAGTTTCGTTTTAACCCTTTCCATTTTCTTTTGTAATACTTTAGTTTCCGCGATCGTAACGTCTCGAATAAATCGCTGTTTCTGGGTTTTTTCTTTGGGGGAATAGGGGTGATTATGGACGGGCAAGGGCATGATGCCGAGGTCAGTAATCCGGCGGTTGAGGATGAACAACCGGCTGCTGCGGCGGAGGCGACGGAGGCTGCGGAGGTGACGGAAAATTTAACCGGCGGAGATAATTCTGGAGATGGAGAACAACAAGAAGATGAAAATCAGAGCGTTGATGACGAACTTGTAGAGGCGCAGAAGTACATGGAAAAGATCACTTCCGCTGCTAATAACCCTAATCCTAAGATCCTTCACGCTCTTAGCCATCTCCTAGAATCTCAGGAGGCTTTGTATGTCACTTTCAAATCTTTCTTCTTGATTTTGTTCATTCGTAGTTGCTTTTTAGCTTGACAGTGTATTTGCAGGTTCTTAGAGGAGAATGGGCACTATTCAAATTCTCGAGGTGGTCATGACAGTGGCAAGCTGTGTAATCTCATACGAGTAAGTCTTGTCTTTATGGAGTGTTTATTGTTTTTTTCTTGGGTGGGTTCTTTCTTCTTATTTAGTTACTTGATTTTGCAGGAAAATGATGAGTTCTTTGAGTTGATATCCTCAACTTATCTATCTGAGAATTCTTACTCAACCGCCGTAAAGGCAGCCTCTGCAAGGTTGCTAATGAACTGTTCGCTTACTTGGATGGTATAAATTTACGACCTTTCTTACTCCTTTCCTTTAGGGTTAGCTCTTTTGGTTGGTTCATGACGCAATTTTTTTTTTTTTAGTATCCTCATGTTTTCGACGATGCTGTTACGGACAACTTCAAAAATTGGGTCATGGAAGAGTCAGTTAAGTTTCCTGGTGAAGACTCTGGCAGAAAAGAAGCCTCAGATTCTGAAATGTTAAAGACTTATGCTACAGGACTACTTGCTCTCTCTCTGGTGAGGTATTGATTAAACACTCTCATCTTGTTTTCTCTTTTCGATTCTTGTAACTTGTTTTTGGCGCCCACAGCTGAAATAAAAACATTTTCTTTTTGTCTGCTTGATAAAAGTCGTGGGCAATTAGTTGAAGACGTCTTGACATCAGGGCTATCTGCTAAGCTTATGCATTATCTTCGAGTACGAGTTATTGGAGAGTCAAGCTCAAGCCGTAGAGATGCCCTTCACACAACTGAGGCCAAGCATGTGTTAAAAACAAAAGAAGAAAGTCGAAGTAGGGTGCGGAAAGTTGTGGATACAGTTGAAGGTGATCATGTTCTTGAGATGGACTCCGGCAGAGAGATGGGACAATCTGATGTATGGTCTGAAGGCGAAATGGAAATAGATGGCAGAGAAAGATGTGATATTTCAGGTGCTGTTGATTGTAAAATGAAACCTGGAGATGACAATAGTGGAAGAGATGACCCCTCAAGACACAGACTGAATCGATCAAAAACCAGGGGGAGAGGAAGGTTTAACGAAGGTGCAACTGATACAGAAGTTCCCTTGGCATCTCCTAGATCAGGTCGCCTGGTTGTCAAAGATAAGGATCTATCAAAAATTTCAGATGTCAGAAATGCAGAAGATGTGAGCATATGTTTGGCAAAAATGAAGCCTGGAATTATGGAGATAGAAAGAGACGAGAATGATGAGTGCTTCCAAGGGTGCGTGATAGGAACCAAAAATATAACTGATCTAGTAAAGCAAGCAATTGTAGCTGCTGAAACTGAAGCTCGAGCTGCCCATGCTCCTCCTGACGCAGCTAAAGCAGCTGGTGATGCTGCAGCAGAGCTTGTTAAAACTGCTGCTTTGGAGGTATTTTTTTTTATTTTGATTTAGCTGTTTGTGATTTCATTTAGTTGATGCCCAGGTATGATTCTCTGGTACAGCTGACCTGGTATGTATATTGATTTTCTTTCTTTTATATTATCCAGGAATTCAATTCTTCTGGCAGTGAAGAAGCTGCTGTGTCTGCTGCTACTCGAGCAGCTACTACAGTCATAGATGCCGCTAACGCTACCGAGGTTTTAAGGTCAGTCATGTTATGCCGTCGTCGATAATGTCATTTCTGTCAATCAATAATGGTAGCTTCTGTCTATTTCCGGTAGTTTAGAGCTTTTAACTCTGTTATTTGGTTGTTGGCAGAAATCACACATCTGTTACATCTGATCAGACTACGGATTTGAATAGTGTGGAAACGCACACAATTGAGGATATTGGAGAAATTTCACTTCCAGATATGGAATCGTTGGCTCAGTTACAAGAAAAGTATTGCATCCAGTGCCTGGAGATACTAGGGGAATATGTCGAGGTTCTCGGGCCAGTACTCCATGAAAAAGGTGTTGACGTATGCATTATGCTGCTGGAACGTACATCCCAATTTGATGATACCTCTACACTGTCTCCTTTGTTACCTGATGTCATGAAGTTAATTTGTGCTTTGGCTGCGCACCGGAAGTTTGCTGCGATGTTTGTCGACCGGGGGGGCATACAAAAATTACTTGCTGTTCCAAGGGTTAATGAGACCTTTTATGGTCTCTCATCTTGCTTGTACACCATAGGCTCCCTTCAGGTAGTAATAAGAGCAAAATTGTACGGCTTCCAATGCAATTTTTTTTCACCTGTCATCTCGTTATCCGGCATCTTCTTAACTTTTAAATTTATCTCAGGGTATAATGGAGCGTGTCTGTGCACTTCCATCGGATCTCATACATCAAGTGGTTAAATTAGCTATCGAACTTCTAGAGTGTTCCCAGGATCAAGCCAGAAAAAATTCTGCCTTATTCTTTGCTGCGGCTTTTGTCTTCAGAGCCATTTTAGATGCATTCGATGCTCATGATAGTTTGCAGAAACTCCTTGCAATTCTTAAAGACGCAGCCTCAGTTAGAACTGGTACTAATTCTGACCGATCAGCTCCTGAAGTCATGACGTCTTCAGAGAAACAGATGGCTTTTCACACCTGTTTTGCTTTGCGCCAATATTTTAGAGCTCATCTTCTTTTGCTGGTTGATTCCATCCGTCCAAGCAGAAGTAGCCGAGGTGGTGTGCGGAATGTTCCCAATATAAGGGCAGCCTATAAGCCCCTTGACATCAGCAATGAAGCTGTAGATGCTGTCTTCCTTCAGTTACAAAAGGATAGGAAGTTGGGTCCAACCTTCGTGAGAACTCAGTGGCCTGCTGTCAATAACTTTCTGGCCTCCTCAGGACATGTTACCATGTTGGAACTATGCCAGGTAATGTAGCATTTTACTCTCCACAGGTACTTTGGTTTGTCTACCATGTGTTTACATTATTGTCACATGCACAGACTCCACCAGTAGACCGTTATCTGCATGATCTACTTCAGTATGCTTTTGGTGTTCTTCACATTGTTACATCAATACCTGATGGCCGCAAAGCAATTGTGGCTGCCACACTCAGCAACAATCGTGCTGGCATTGCTGTCATCCTGGATGCAACAAATATTTCCAACAGCATAGTGGACCCTGAGGTCAGCAGTCTGCTTCTATCCATTATTTTATATGAGTTTGGTCTTTCTTCTTCTGCGTCTCATTGGTACTTGCCTTCTTGATGTTTTTTTGGCTAGTAAAGATCATACAGCCTGCACTTAATGTCCTAATCAACCTGGTGTGCCCACCTCCATCATTAAGCAATAAGCCGCCTCTTGCACAAAATCATCTACCTGTTCCTGGCCAAGCCACTGCCCGTCCCTCTACCGATGCTGCTGCAGGTACTCAGTCCACTGGTAATGCTCCACAAACTCCTGTTGCACCAGCGTCTTCAGGTTTGGTTGGAGATCGAAGAATTTTCTTAGGAGCAGGAACTGGTTCTGCTGGTCTTGCTGCTAAGTTGGAGCAGGTTTATCGTCAAGCACGTGAAGTTGTTCGTGGGAATGATGGTATAAAAATTCTCTTAAAACTTCTTCAGCCCAGAATATACGTGAACCCCCCTGCTAGCTCAGATTGTCTACGAGCCCTGGCTTGCAGGGTACTTCTTGGTCTGGCTAGAGATGATACAATTGCACAAATATTGACTAAACTTGAGGTAAGATTACAATGTTTTTTTCTCAGTTATCTTCATATCTTATTATTTATTTCTGAAGAACACCTGATGAAGTTGAGCAGACATCGTAGGTGATAGATACTGACTTTTCCAAGCATGGTTTCTAGGTTGGAAAGAGTTTATCAGAACTAATTCGAGATTCAGGTGGTCAGTCAAGTGGAACAGATCAGGCCAGATGGCAGGCAGAACTTGCTCAGGTGGCGCTTGAGCTAATAGGGGTAATCATTTGAATTTATTTATTTTACTTGTTTAATATGTGTGTCTCTACGGGATTCTTTGCGTGCTTCATAAGTCATTAGTGTTCATTTCATTCCTTGTTTCTTTGCTGAAGTTCTGCAGACATTTTTTAATTGTGTTATTATTATATGTTGTGCTTGCAGATAGTGACAAATTCAGGGCACGCGACTACACTCACAGCCAGTGATGCTGCTACTCCAACATTGCGGCGCATTGAAAGAGCTGCGATTGCAGCAGCAACACCTATAACATATGATTCTAAGGAGCTTTTGCTCCTTATACATGAGCACCTCCAGGCATCAGGTCTTGGTGAAACTGCTTCAGCGCTGTTAAAAGAGGCTCAGTTAACTCCACTACCTTCGTTGGCTCCCCCTTCTTCAATTGCATATTCCTCTACACAGGAGATGTCTACACCTGTAGCTCAAGAACAATGGCCCTCTGGCCGCGCTAACAGTGGATTTTTTACCAGCAAACCTAAAGTCTGCGCACAGGACGAAGATCCTAGTTCTAGAGGTAATGCAGCTCTATCTGGCAAGAAGAAATATTTGGCTTTCTCGACACAGGAGACGTCAACTCCAGTGGCACAGCATCAATGGCCCTCTGGCCGTGCTAACAGTGGATTTTTTACCAGCAAACCCAAAGTCTGCGCACAGGACGAAGATCCTAGTTCTAGAGGTAATGCAGCTCCATCCGCAAAGAAGAAACAGTTGACTTTCTCACCCAGCTTTAGTTCGCAGTCACGAAAGCAATCTTTCTCCCATGACGCTCAACCTCAGTCTACGCAGAGAATAAATAGTTGTTCAAATTCAGATGCTGCTTGTGCAGATACTTCTGAAGCTGCTGCAGAATTAGTTCTAAAGAGTGACCTTGATGCTGATGCTCAGTTTAAGACCCCCATTTCCTTTCCAAGGAAACGGAAATTGTCGGATAGAGACCCAGAGTTGTCAGTTTCGGGGAAAAGAATTAATTTGGGCGAGTTAGGACCACGTACTCCAACTTGTCCGACCATGGCTTCCTTACGTAGGAATTCAACCATTGTGGATGGTTCAGGTTTCCAAACACCAGCTTCAACTTTAGATATCAACCAATCTGGGAGCTCCAAACTTGGCCAGATGACACCTGGTTCTCAGCTAAGGCTAGCAAGCGATCCCCAGCCTACAAACTCAGAACGGTTATCACTAGACTCTCTTGTGGTTCAGTATTTGAAGCACCAACATAGGCAGTGCCTGGCTCCAATCACAACTCTTCCCCCTCTGTCTCTCCTACATCCACATGTCTGTCCTGAACCTAAACGGTTAACTGAAGCGCCACTAAACATCACTGACCGTCTTGGCACTCGGGAGCTCCAAAGTTATTATGGTGGAGTCCATGGGAATCGTAGGGACCGTCAATTTGTTTTCAGCAGATTCAAATCTTGGAGGTCTTTCCGGGATGAGAATTCACTCTTTACATGCATTTCACTTCTTGGAGGTACTAGTCATTTAGCAGTTGGTAGTCATGCTGGAGAGATCAAGATATTCGATACTAGCAGCGGTAGCTTGCTTGAGAGTTTCTCAGGTCACCAGGCTCCAGTTACGCTTGTTCAGCCATATGTCTCTGGTGATACTCAGTTGCTACTTTCTTCGAGCTCCAGTGATGTGCAGTTGTGGGATGCGTCTTCTATAACTAATGGGCCTAGACACTCTTTTGATGGATGCAAGGCTGCAAAATTCAGCAACTCTGGGCTAGTTTTTGCAGCGCTCTCTTGTGAAGCATTATCAAAAGATGTTCTTATATATGACGTACAGACCTGCACTTCGAAAATAAAAATCACTGACACAGTCACTTCTTCTCGGAGTAATCCCTATTCTCTTGTACACTTCAGCCCTTGTGATAATTTGATATTGTGGAATGGTGTTCTCTGGGACACCCGTAAACAAGGCCATGCCGGTCGGTTTGATCAATTTACTGATTATGGCGGTGGTGGTTATCATCCTTCTGGCAACGAGGTAATGGACAATTTATATTAGTATTTACTCTGAATTCTGTTTATCTATACTGACACTGTCCGAATCATTTTCCCGATTATGCGATAAGACCAAAGCTTTGAAACTCTTTGGTTAATGAGAGACTCTCGAACAAAATCCTATTCCTATCGACACCGTAGACAATTTGCCAAGACAGCCTCTAAGAAACCTAGCCCTCATCAACGGCTCTCTAACCAATTCACAATTGCTCCAACCGGCTTGGTTAAATCCTAGGCTAGATATAGTATTGTTAGATTTTAAGCTGCTTAACTTCTTCAAGTTAACCCACTGTGTCTTGGCTTATCAATATCTTGTTGGTTATTACAGGTCATCATAAACTCGGAGGTCTGGGATCTGAGAAAGTTCAGGCTTCTTCGAAGTGTACCATCGCTAGACCAGACCGCTATTACGTTCAACTCCAGGGGAGATGTAATATACGCAATGCTGAGGAGAAACATTGAGGACGTTATGTCTGCTGTTCACACACGCCGTGTGAAACATCCCTTGTTTGCTGCTTTCCGCACTCTTGATGCGATCAACTACTCGGACATTGCCACTATACCAGTGGACCGATGTCTTCTTGACTTTGCAACGGAACCAACAGACTCTTTCCTTGGGCTGATCACGATGGAAGACCAAGAAGACATGTTTTCCTCGGCCAGGATGTATGAGATTGGTAGGCGAAGACCAACCGATGACGACTCTGATCCGGACGACGATGATGAGACAGAGGATGAAGACGAAGATGATGAAGATGAAGATGACTTGGACCGCATCCTGGGACTAGGTGGAGACGATAGTGACAGTGGGGATGATGACATTAGCAGTGATGACAACGAAGATAGTGGAAGCGATTTGGATGATGAAGGAGGAGAGATATTCATCGACGCTGGTAATGGCTTGATGGGGATGGGAATGTTTTCGGAAGGCGAGGATGAAGACGAAGACGAGGATGACGATGGTGATGATTCCATGAGCAGCGGCGAAGAGGATTATCTAGACAACATTCATTCTTAGGTTTTGTCTTCATCTTGTTTTCTTTTGAGCTCTATATTGATCACTAAGATGGTTTTTTACTATCTAAAGTTTTGATGATAAGTAGATGTATGTTTCTTTTAAAGTTGCATGTTTTTGGACGATCAGTAAATTATAATAGTAACCGATTCGGAATAATGATATTGATACGTATCTTTTGTCATACACCAATAGAGAGCCCATTGATACACAAATCTAGAGGAAGATGAACATAGAAAGGCATGAGATGCATCATCAAATGCTCCTCTACCACAGGAACAATCAATTCAAGGAAAACTAAACCAAACACTTCAGACCGTCACAGTATCTCACGTACATCTTTTTCTTTTTTTTTTCTTTCTTAATACAAAAATCTAGAAAATCAGTAGTCTAAAATGGTTGGGTTACTTCTCCTATCTTGGGAAAAGAGATACAATCGGATATTATATAGATACACACACAAACTTACATATATCTAAAAGCCATTCCTTCTCTCTCACTCTTTCTCTGTTTTCTCCTTTTAGCCTTTTCCTTGCTTCTTTCCCTTTTTTATGTTCTCTTCTCTGTTTATTCCTCTTCTTCTTCTCCTCCTCTCTCTTTCTTCACAATAGATTAGTCGATTGTCATTGGTTGCGTCATGCAACATCTGAAACGGGCTTTTCTCACAGTTGTCATTATCTCGGTTTCAGCCGCCTCGAGAAGATTGACAATCTCTGCAAAACATGGACGGACTTCAGGGTCTGCATCCCAGCAACGTGTCATGATCTCGCCAAGCACAGGAAGACAATCCGCTGGAACTGTTGGACGGACTCCTCGGTTCACCACTGCAAATGCAGCTTGAACCGCTGTCATGTTTTGGAACGGTAACAGACCCGTTATCAACTCCCACAGCACAATTCCAAAACTATACACATCCACTTTTTGAGTGTAGGGTCTGTGCTGGATCATCTCTCTGCATCAATCAACAAACAGGAATAGTCTCTATATATAACTTGCAGAGATTTAAGGTTATAAAGGACAATGGAATATGATTTTTATATCAAATAATTATTCAACTTACGGGGCCATCCATCTGTAAGTCCCGGTCTCTGGTGTCATCCCTTCAGTTTGAACTTCAATTCTCGCAACGCCAAAATCAGCAATCTTGATGGACCGATCAGCTGATATGAGGAGGTTATCTGACTTCAGATCCCGGTGTATAAAGTTGCGCTCATGGACGTATGCCATACCTCTGGCAACATCCAACGCCTGCTTAACAGCCAACTTCAAAGGCACAGCTCGGTTTTGTCTCTTAGTCAAAAACTGTCTAACTGAACCTCCTTTTGCATACTCAGTCACGATGCACCAAACCATCGGTTTAATACAAGCGCCGATAAACCTAACAATATTGGGGTGCTTCAAATAAGAAAGCATAGAAACCTCCTGCTGAAACTGCTGTTCCAGGGCTTGTGCCTTTTCAGGGTTGTTCTCTGGTCTATCGAGTAGCTTAATCGCTACATCGTCTCCATTGTAAGTCCCTCTGTATAACTTACCAAAAGCCCCTTGAGCAAAAGCAGGACCCATGTGAAGTTTCCTCAGATCAATTGTCCACTCTTCATAGTTTGCTAGTCCCTCGGTTGGATAGCTACTATCCATCAATGCTTGTGCTAAGGCATCGTCGTTAAGTGCATGTGTAACTTTTCCTGGGCGAAATACGCTTTGCCCAACAGAGAGAGAGTAGACGCCATGGCGCATAGGCTTCAAACCGGGATGGCCGATAAGTGCATCGCTAGAACCAACACTACTGTTATCCACAGACATTGACACAGATCCTCCGGCATTACTTGTCTGCATACTGTCCATGGACATGTTTGTACCTTCTTCACCGAGCTTTTGATAAAAGTCTTGAGTGAAGGCATAGTAATTGTTGTTGTCGTTGTTGTGATTGCCAACAGCAAGTACATCAAACTTTGGTCCCTCAAGCATCCTTTCGAAATCTCGTGTGTTACGTGTTATGTATGATGTCTGACCGAACAGAAAGTCACATGTAGATCTCTTCCAATCACTTCAACACGCACCTAAACCAAAAGAGATACCATAGTAAAGGAGACAAAAAGAAATACAATTCAGATTCCTTTTTTGATAGCTAAGAATATAAGGCTAGTCCGTGCATTCAGTCAGGTACAATCACTATCATCAAAAATGATATTTTTGTTTCATTGCAGTAAACAAGAAACTTGTTACCTTTGAGAGCAAAACAAGAAGCTAGATGAAATGAAAAACTAAGGATGCTCAACACAATCTTTGCCTTAGAACAGAAACATACATGTTACTACTAAAGAATGACGAATTTCATGAATTAAGCTGAAATCAGAACCTTTTTATACTCAGCTTCGAATTTCGAAAAGACTCAAGCAAGCAAGTAGTCTAACTAAGTAAAAAGGCAGTATCCAAATTTCATTTCAGAGGAAAAAAACCACAAAATAAAAGAGTTTGATTTAACCACATAACCCACACAAAAGAAAAACACAGATCCGATGATTACATGATGAGATAAGGTAGAAGAAGAAGTTATGGTTTTACCTAGAGCTTCATATGCCTCAAAATCAGTGGATTTGAGAAGGAAGACATGAAAGAAACAACGGAAAATCCTTGACTTCTTCTGGTACGGGATAAGTGTTAAAAAGGATGGAAAAGTAAAGCAGAAAATCTCCGATTGAGAGTAATCAAAAACCCAACACAAAAGTAATGAAATCGCAATCAAGAAGCAACCTTCCGATCAAATTTTTGCAGAGCAAGAAGAAGAGAGAAAAAACCTAAAGAGGAGCGAGGAGAGGAGAGGAGAGTCAGTCGTCGCTTCCCATTTACTTTTCCACTCTCCGATTTTCCTCTTCCTTTTTTTTTTTTTTGGGTATTTTTATTTAATTTTGGTCCGTCCTTTGCTGGCAAATTCGTTTTCTTATTAATTGGGATAGCTTCCGTTCCCTACGCGCTTCGATTTCACACGCGCTTTAGTATTTGGACGCGTGTCCCAAGGACGGTGTCAGTGGATGATTGGTCGGCGGCGCTTGGTAGCTTTAAAGCTACGAGCAAACAGTCTTTACTTGTTCACGCTTTTTACTTTCTTTCGTCCTAATTATAATTTCTTTCGCCCTTAAGGGGTAGTTACTGGTTTTGGTATTTTAATAGATTTGGAAATAATATTCTTAACTATGATATTTTTAAGAGTTTTTAAAATATTGTTTAGTAGTAATTTTAAAACTAGTTTATTGTTGACTCCGCTGATCCGTCTCTAGAATATTTATGGTACGAGACGACTCAAGCCAAAATCTGACCAAGTAATTTTTTTTCCTTTTTGTTTTAATTTCATGAAACTATTAAAATATCAGCGTTAAACATGCTCTTAAATTCCAACGAAATTGTTCGTTGTATAATCGTTCGTGTAATTGTTCTAATATTTTATAATAATTTATAAATCTAGACGGAATCCCAACGAAATTACGAGCAAATATAAATTATTTAATACTTTAATAAATAAAAATAGATAACAGAAAATAACCATACAAAAATATTGATTTCTTGAACATTTTTTAAATACTGTTACGGGAGAAATCTAAAAAATATATATATATATGAAAAGACACACATTGCAACATATTTTTTAAGAAAATAAAAAATTAGTTATAAATGGAAAACACCAAAAAATTATGAGAACATGACGCAACTCTATAATACATTAATAACCATTGAAATCAAGATTTTTTTTTAAAATGCAATTATATAATTCAACCATAAATAGTATAAAACTGTTTTTTTTAAAAGACGTAATCATAAGATTCACTGACAACCATAAAACAGTTTTTCTCAAAAGATTTAATCATAAGATTCACTAATAACCACAAAATAATTTTTTTCCTCGAACAAACAAATCCTATGATGAACTATAACTATTAATTTTGAAAAGACACAACCTTTTGATTTATTAAATGATGTAATAATTCTACTAACTAAAAACACTTGTTTGTTTTTGCGGGGCGCTCTCTCTCTAATTTTTTTTTGCTCTGCTTTCTCTATAAACTTGCTGGCCGTTGAGCAGCTCCGGCGGCTAAGTTAGCGCCGGAGTTGCAACCCGATCTCCTTTCCTTGCTCTAGTAGTTTATAGTTCCTCCATTCTCGGTTCTCATGGTTTTTGGATCTAAAATTTTTAGATATAGGTTTATAGATCTAGATTTTAGATCTAGTTCCATGGCTTTTTTTTCTTTGGAAGGGGGTTTCCTCTTTTCTTTTTAATGGCTGGTGTGGCTCGAAGTGATTGATTTAGAAGGATTTTGTCTCGGTTTCAATCCTTAGATTCCTCTCACAGATTGTTTCTATCGGTGGTGGTTTCAAGCGGTTGTCGTAGGCGTAGCCTTCGCTTTATCCCCTAGGTGGTGGGTTTGGGAGAACGGGTTTGGTTTCGTCTCGGTTGAGATTGCAGTCTTGTTTCAGAGAGTTGAGATTTGTGAGGTCGTATGCGCCAGATAGCAAATCTTTGGGGTTTGTTTGACGGTGCGACATAATTGCTCTCGCCTTGATGCTCGCTTATCTTCCTTCAACTCTAGTTCTGGCTCGGCTATTTTTTGGTTCGATGTTGACTGGACTTAGCTTTGTGGTGGTGCTTTTGCTCTGATCAACAAATGAATATTCTGGTTGCCTTGTCGTCTTTGATTTCCTCTTGCCTTGACACCTTTGATTGATTTCTTTCCTTTTTGTACTCTTTGTGCTTCATCTGCATAGGAATTACGAGTGTTTGTTCATCGATTCTTTTCGCGCAGCAGTACCTTTTGTAAAGCCCAATCCCTGTTTTGTCTTCTTGATGGTGAAAAGTCTTATTGGATGGAATCACTCTTCTTGGTAATGTGATTAAGTGGATCAAACAAGTCTCACTTGGTTGGGTTTTTCTTCGGAAAAATTATGGGTCCGGCGGTCTAGGCGGGATGTTTCTAAATATTTTTGATTTATATGTAGAACCATTTGCCTATTATTTTAGTCTATGTTTTTAATGTATGTGTCTTTGTAGTTTGTCTAAGTCTCATATTGGTTCTAGGGATTTCTCATTTGTCCTTGGCTTTGACGTAGGAGGAATGATTCCTTTGCCGGTTTGTAATATCGGTTCCAAATTTCAATCGAATCTGACAAAAAAAGCACTTGTTTGAGGCTCCTAAAGCAATCCATGTCCTCGAATCAAGTATATGTTTGAGACATTAGGTCTCGGCGGCCAAGAAAGATTCGTCCTTGAATCTTGTATATGCGCTGCATCAATCTCCATCACTTTATAAAATACATATGAATCGCATGTATTTTACAAGTAATACACAACCAAGCTCACAATAAAAACGATCAAGCAAACACGATCAACACGAACGAGAACTGGAAAATAATCGCAGGAACTCAGGGCCGACTTAGGGAGGGGGACAAGTGAGATTCAAAATAAGTTGTATGAGAATTCAACGTCTAAAACGTTATGCTTGATCACAATAGAGACATTATTATGGTCGTGAGGAAGTCTCTGAGCCATCTGGAGCAACTCCTCAAACCTTCCAGCATCAAGGTTATCTTCCAAGCATACGACCAATGTCTCTAGTGTCTTTGTGTGTCCTAGCACTAACTCAATGAACAAAGCGATGAGTTTTGGCTCTAAAGTGGTTGGAAAGACTTCAAATTTCACGCCACGCAGATCAGTGTAGTTATCTCGTTGGTTCTCTTGTATATATGTAGAACGGAGAGAGTTGTTTCAATATCTTAGATTTAAACAAACAAAAAGAAAAGAAGATCAAGGGCGATCTTTGCATTATTTCTATTTGTTGAGTATTTTATATGGCATGTAAGAAAATGAAAGAAGTTTATAGTAAAAACGAACCTCTACATAATAACATTTTTTTTAAGTTTAGTGTCAGCTTCTTCAACTCAGGTGAGTTTTGGAGCAGTTTTGCAATACCAGGAACACCAAGAAACTTGACATTACTAAGAACAAAATAACTGATAATATCCGTTTCAAGAATCAAAGTTGTGATCTTGAGCATCGGAAAATGAACACCATGGAGCTCGGCAACAGATAATACCTAAACAATTATAGTGATTACCAAAACACAAATCCATTATATGTTAATTAAGACTAATCATTAACATTGATTGTACGACCAATTTGTTATAAGATTAACAGACACTCCGGTTCCATGACATACCTGAAGAAACATTTAGCCTAAGGTAAGCTTCTCTATGTTGTGCAGTTTTGGTAACATCTTAGGATCCATAAAATGAAGAAAATCAGCCATATTGTCTCCAGCGAAATACAACAGGTTGAGTTTAGCTTCAGTTAAAGATGAGACATCTTCCAAACTACATGGTGTTCTAGTGAGTTTCAATCTCAAATAATGGATGTGTGGTGCTACAATCTCCTCTGGACCTGATTTTGTTTGACGGTGATCTATCTCCAATCTTCTAAGATGCATCGAATTACCAAGATCAAGACGTCGAAGCAGCCTACAGAAATTCAATGTCAAGCTTTTGAGAAGTGAACAACCAGAAAGAATCTTAGCAGCGGATTCGTCGGGGATGCAACAACCATCTAAGCACAAGGTCTTAAGGAATGGCTAAAACACTGTGGATGTGGGAATCAACACAGTATATTGCAATGTCAAACTGAGTCGCTTTACTGAGGGATTGACGTAGAAGATATCCGGAATCTTATACCTTCTGAAATGATAAAGATATAAATCCAAAGACAGGTTCTCTGGTTTGTAAGCAAGGGCCAAATCGATCCATGTATCAACAATGAAGAACTCATGGCTCGACGTATCTTCTTCATAAAGTCGACGAGCCATGTAGCATCGAAGCGAAAATCAAGATGGAAACTCAAGAGTTTCTCAGCTGTGTGGTGAAACAGGGTTTTGTTTACAGAGTCAATGGAGTCTTCATCGCATTCTAGGAACAGAGAAGGTACCTCGCGCCAGATATGCTTCCATCATTTGGACAAGACACAAGTTCTGATTGCCAAATAGGTCGGAACAAAGGAGAGGATATGTTGCAGGAGCTCGTCTGGTAGAGAGCTGATGAAATCATTATTGTCCACAGATTCTCCTTCTTGGTTATCATTTGCCATGGCAATCGAAGCTATTAAGAGTATTTCTTCTTTGTGTTTCAAAACTAAAAGTATTCACTCCTTGGTGGGTTCCAAACTTTTTACTTTGTTACATCTATTTATATGTTTTAAAAGATAAGACTTGAATGATTTTCTATAAAAATGAGAAAATATTGTAAAACACAGAGATAACTTTCTAAAAAAAAAAAAAATCTTAAAATACAATTATTAATGAGAAAAAAAACTCAAAATTCAGTAGTTAGATTTGATGAATTTTTTTCATAATTGTGTTTTTGACAAGAGATATATTTTTTTGACAAAATTCAGTGGTTAGATTTGATGAATTTTTTTTATGTCAAAGAGATATATTTCTATAAAAAAATATTGTCAAACGAAAGAAATTTTTTTGTTTTGTATATATATTAAATCAAACCAATTGAAATTTGACGTGTCAAATACTACAAATTGGGAAGAAAATATTCTATTAAGCAAAACAAAGTCATCTAAAATATAAAAGATTTATGTCAATTTTAATTGGTTAGGCTTTATGAATTAGTTGACTATTCTTTTTCTTTTTCTTTTGTTGGTCACGAATTAGTTGACTATTCTATGCAGGAGGAATTTTAAAATTACTATTTGTATGATATAAATTTCTAAAATGTGATTTTTTGCTGTTCTTTTTCAAAGGTATCTTTTTTATTAGTGTCCATAACATATCAAGTTTACAGTACTCCTCCTTTCGTAATATCTTTTGAGAATATTATTAAGAATCAAACTAATGTATTCGAAATAGGTTTCTCGCTTTGTGGTTATTTTTAACCTAAACAATGATAGAAAAACATAAAACTTGCTAAATTATCAAAATAATATATACTAACTGATTAGTCCGTATCATGTGCAGGTATGAGAATTTTTAGACGAATATGTAAATTTCAATATCAAATAAAACGAATATGTCAATTTATTAAAAAAATATACATTTGCAAGATTAAAACACAAACGATAAATAGCAATATGTAATTTTTGCATTTAGTCAAAAGGTGTTTTAAGATATTAGAAAAATTAAATATGGCAAGAAATAGAGGGAAAAAAATACGAAACCAAACAAATGGTTTTTTTTTTTTTTAGGTGTTTCTCATGTATGAAAATTATACTAATGAAAATTCGTAACTATTGATTTATATATGCTCTCTTAATAAATAATAATGATCTAGTAGATCAGATCTACATTTGTTTATTGCGGTTCAATACCAAAATCACTATAATTTTTTTATTACGGTTCATTTGTTTATTTTCGACTTCTAATTTGTTTCTTCTTTCGGTTTTATTTTCATTTCGTCTTCTCTTTCTTTTTTATTGAATTTTTCTCCAAGTATTTATTTTCATCATATTTATTTTATTTATCTATATTTTCTTCTCTTTTTTAAGATTATTTTTTGGTTTTTTCTTATTCTCTTCTATTTCTTCCAAATTTTTATTAATTTTCCGCTTATTTTGTTTCTTCTTTACCGTCTCCGCCTTCTCTCAATTTTTCTTCTCCTTTTAATTTTTTTCCTTTTTTCGATTATTCGCTGTCTATCTTTTTTCAGTTTTAATTGTTTTACGTTTTTCTTTTTTGTGGGTTTTTTCTCTAATTTTTTTTATAATTCTTTTACATCATTTTTATCTTATTTGACATTTTATGATTTTTTTTTCCGTATATTCTTTCTTTTTTTTCTTTTTTTAATCTTCTGGTTTTTCTTCTTTCTTGCTTTTGTTTTCTTCTTCATTGTTTTCGTCGTCTTTTCTTTTTTCTGACTAATTTATTTTATTACACGAGTAGTATGAGAAATATTGATCTAATATTTATAATAGCTTAAAAACAAGTTAAAGGCTTAGAGATCTATCATTGTAATCAAAATGTGTTTTGTGATTACTTTTGTGTTTTAGATGTGTTAGAAGGCATAGCAATGATGCGTTCACGCACATATATAGCTTTTGTCCTATGTTCTAATGATCTCACAAATGATTGTAAACCCTCTAAAAATCTCTTTCGAGTTTATGAGTTTAGGTGAAAATTAAGTGCTAAATATAATATATAAGCATTTTGGGTTCATCGTTTGTTTGTTTGTTCTTTGTTTTCATAGGTTCATTGTTATACCACCCAAATTATAAAATGTCATTGCTAAATTACCCAAACTAATTAATTTTAAATATTTTCACATATGCAATAAAATCATAAATAGCGTTCAATAACACAAAAAATGCATTTTATAATTGCAAGAAAAGGATACGAGACTATTCCAAATTGACCCGATTTTAAATCCCAAATCCAATTGAAAACCCAAACCTGAAATTCATAATCTTCTTAGTAAGGTAAACGGTCCATCTGGGTGAGAGACACAAAAGTAAAGCTCTTTGACTGAATCTTCTTATGATTCGTTAGAAATTCTTGAGGATGGAGCATCATCATCATCTGTCCTTTTATGTCATATTTGAATTGAATTGAATTAATGTGATTTTGTTTGATTATTGGAATTATTTGTTTCTGCATGTGATTTTATCGAACTGATTATAACTGTTTTGTCGAGATTTTATTAGTGGCTTTTCGTCTTTTTTATACCTCAACTTTGCAATTAAATTTGTTTCATACACGAACTCAAACACTGTGCTGATACATACATGAACAAAAATTATTAGCTTTTTTATACACGAACTAATCAAAATAGACCAAATCATACATAGATACTAAAAGTGTTATTTTTTTGTTTACTTTGCATAAAAACCCAAAACGACATCATCTTATTATTTATACTAGATTTTGATTCGCATCAAACGCGAAATTAAATAGTTGAATAAATTGATTAATCGATTTTAAGATATATAATATTTTATATTTAAATGTGTATGACAAAACATATGATTTTTAATATCTGTAAACCTACAAAAATGATATGTAATGTGCATATATGTAATAAAATTGAATACTTTTGATCTTTGATCAAAAACATATGTTATTGCTATCAGTTTTAATATTTTTATTTGTAAATTGATCAAAACATATGCAAATGTTATTTATTTCAAAATCTTTTAAATATAAAATTGTTCTTCGTTATTCGTGTAAATTATAGAACATGCAAAAAATCAAATATATTTTAGATTTATATGAATTTGTCAGATATAATAAACGAAAAACAATATATGTTTCCAATAAAATATATAAATATTTGTAAGTGTGATTACATATTTGTATAGTATACTTATTTAAATACATATATACGCAATAGATAATTGTATAGTATACTAATCTAAATACATATATACGCAATAGATAATTGCGATAAATATTATAATAAAAAACTTATTAATATATCAGAAAATAGCTGTTACGGTAAGTCTAAAATATTAGATTTAATTAAGTTTTAAATTTTAAAACATATATTAAGGAGTTTATGTTTAAAATTAATTAAAATATGTAGAGAATTTTAAGTCTCTGCTCAATTAATATACATTAGATTTCATTTTTAGAAAAAAAATCCATGTTATTATCTGAATACCGTAAATGACAAAAATAAAATTGTTAGTATTTATGTATGATTTTGTCTATTTTAATTAGTTCATGTATAATAAAAGCTAAATATTTCTGTTCAAGTATGTATCGGCACAGTGATTGAATTCGTGTAAATTGCAAAATTTAGATATGAAAAAGGCGAAAATCCGTGCAATCGTAAAAAGATAATAATTTAATTAAGTAATCCTCTTAACCATAAAAACAAATTGTATTAGTGGCTTAGTCCAAAATATAATACCCATAAAATCCTTTTACATAAAATAATAGTATTTTATTTTTAATGGTAAAGGGATTTTATGGGTATTATATTTTGGAATATAGTATCTTATAAAAGGATTGATTTTCTATAGCCAATCAAAATAACAATAATTTAGTAAAATCCATTTTATCAGATCAAATGCAATTAATTAGTTTTTTTTTTGTATATATTCGATTTGTGAGAGTTTGTTTATGTGTGATTGTGGTATTACGAGAAGTCATTTTTTTCTTTTCTTTTTTTTAAATTCACAAGAAAACTTTGCCCTTTAATATATAATTAGTTGTTTTATCTAAATGCATATTCGAAGTCGTTTTCTTTTCTTTTTTTCTAAAATTACGAGAAAACTTTGCCTTATAATATATAATTAGTTGTTTTTATTCTATTTGAATATGGCTAAGATTTCTAAGCAATCTTTTAACACAAAATTATCACAATTAAAATTACTATTATATAATTTCAAAATTAGGCCTTTTAAGCTACTTATTTTGAATGTTTTCAAAGTTATAAAAACAAATCTTTCTTCACCTTGAGGATATTTGAAATTATGACATGTTAGAAAATAATTTATACAATTTTAAAACATACCCAATTAAACTCTTAATTTTAGAATGGACGCTTAATTTTATCATGAGTAGCCTTTTTTTATTTTATCTTAGTGTTGTCCACTAACTTGAAAATATCCCCACCCAAACAAAAGTTTATATTAGATAATTTCTTAGAAAAAATCTTAATTTTTTATGCATATTTTGGTGAAACATTCAAATCACTGTTTTCTTAAATTTAGATTTTTCTATCACAAATCTTTGAAAAATATTCTATAAATGATGAATTTTACACGGATTCATGTTCCTATGTATAGCCAT
Source organism: Arabis hirsuta (assembly GCA_964056655.1). Taxonomy (NCBI): domain Eukaryota; kingdom Viridiplantae; phylum Streptophyta; class Magnoliopsida; order Brassicales; family Brassicaceae; genus Arabis; species Arabis hirsuta. The sequence goes on from OZ053303.1 coordinate 29,181,571, forward strand.
TTGACCATTGCTATGCTTATATTTGATTATACTTTGTATTTATTTAGTATTCATATGCTTTAATGATGAAATTATCCAGTTTCGAAAATCTAAATAAACCCAAAAATACATTGCAAATTCCTATGAAAATATTACATAAAATATATCATTTTTTCCAGCTTCTTCATATATATATATATGTCTTCATATGTCAATTCCATAAACTGTGTTTACATGAAAATTAAATCAATAAGCTTTTATACTAATTGCACTTCTTTTTTAATAGTAAGGAGATTGAGAAGTTTTCATGTCATCATTTTTCCAAGATATGTCATAGATTCAAGCCAATAAAATTAAAATAAATAAGATATTTTGCTAATTGCACTTTCCTTAATAGTAAGAGGATTTATAGTGGTAAATATGAATAATATAAGTACAACAAATATTTGTATCAACTGAACATTTTACCAAACAAATAAACCCAATTTGACAAAGAAGCTCAACTTACGAAAATATATACTAAACGAAACAAAAAATGGAAAACATTTAGACGAAAACTACTAACTTATATAAGACTACTCGATTTTTTTTCTATACATTTTAATACAACATGGTCAACTATTTATAGTTCCACTAATGACTACTAAATATAAATTACAATACTTGAAACTAATTGATTTCTACCTACAAGGTAAAAACAAAAATTATCATATTATTTCAAACTAATTGATTTCTACCTACAAACTAAAAAATACAATATATAAAATTAAATATATTATATACAACACAATATAAAAACCAAACCAAATATAGTTTACAACGTACACAAAAATATTTTGCACTCTGTGTGGGTGAGAATCTCGTAAACACAATGTTTTGAAACCCGGACCGGACCGCCCAGTCGAACCGGTTGAACCGTGACCCGATAGTATTACCGGTCTGGATTTCATCTAAAATTCGGCATGTAGTTAAACCGGATAATCTAAAAAAACCCGCTAAAAACGGTTGACCCGAGAAAAACAGAACCGACGGATTTTCGGTTTCACAAATTTCATTCGAGAATTTCACAATTTACACCATTTACATGAATTTAATTCATATGTTTGTTGTCTCTTTCCTCTTAAATATAATATAATTGTTATGAATAAGAGAAAGAGAGAATGAATTGTGTTGTCTTATTCCATCAATGATAGAGAGTATATATAGGATTACAAATACTTAGGGAATAAGTAGAACTTGGAGAACAAGTAAGTCTAGAACATTCTAGAACATGGGCTTATAATGGACATCCACCTAATGGGTTTATAACACTCCCCCTTGGATGTCATTATAGTAAAAATAATCCTAATGCGCATAAGATGTTGCCCCATTAAAAACCTTACCAGGAAAACCCAATCGGGACAAAACCATGGCTAAGGGAAAAAGAGTGCAACGCGCTATTTCTCCCCCTGATGAGTGCATAACTTGATATCTTTGTGACGACGCACCCAAATGTTGAACTTGCATCTTGAAAGTACTAACTGGAAGTGTCTTGGAAAATAAGTCTGCCAAAGCTTCACTTGAACGAATCTGTAGAACATGTACATCGCCTTTATTCTGCAACTCATGGGTCTTTCAGATGATTTATCTTAATCATCCTCTTTGTTTCTCTCAACATCATTCAAGTATATGATATTCATTTGGGAGATTGATAGACTTTCACATATCATTGTAATGATAACATTTCTCTTTAAGTGTCTATCATATGCGTGTCCTTTGATGTCTCGTTAAAAACCTTTTCACAAAAAAACCTATAGGATAAAAACTATGATAAGGGAAAAAGAGTACATCCACGCTCATCGTTTTATATCTCCCCCTCGGAAAAATCTTTTTCGGGAGATGAATTCCGATCTTTCAAAATTACTATAAACATAGCCTTAGAACTCATATAATTGTCATATGATATCTCAGATGATTGGACTTCTGGTCCATATCATCTTTTCCTTTATCATACAAAATCTCATTGCATTTTATATATGGTACTTCAAGACCAAACATATATGAGCATTTTCTGTAAAATTCTCTAAGGATTTATTGAGATAACATCTTTTGCGCTAGATGTTTAACTTGAGATATCTAAAGATAAATTTATCTTTCTAAGGTATATTCTCAAATCCTTTCTTCATATATTAATCTCTCAAGGAGTTCGAGTGGTGTTCAGATCATCACATACATTACTATTATAGCAAATCATTTATGAAATCTCCTTACATAGAATTCTTTTGGGACTTTCATAAATGTCATTATCCACTGATCATTTGTCATATATTATCATCGTACTACTTGTGATAACTCTGCTGGAGTTTCGATGATCTTCAATTAAGAATCATTTTATCAAAATATTTTGATAAATACATAGGTACAATTTACATGATTATACCCAATGTTACATATTTTCTACTCATTCGATTGAGTAGAGTTCCCAGGAACATAATTCTGATACCCTTAATCCTTCGGGGATTATATTTTTCACATCCTTCAAGGATTGCAATCATATGTAATTATCCAGTGTTTAATAACATATTGCCAGACTTATAAATATTGCATCCACCACAAGAGACCATATCCCTTCATAAAATATTCCTTGTCTTTGTGACAATTTCACTATTGTTTCACACAAAGACTCATTTATATTCCACTGGTTTTACACTTCTCCTGCATAGACTACTAGTCTAATTCTCTGCAAGAGATTATACGTCTATTTTCTTCCATTCCATTTGGTCAATCATTAATTTGTGTACACTTTTCAATAGACTTTCATGATCCTCTTCTTATTCATAAAATCAACTGCTCATAGCATGCAAAATATTACGACGTCGATTTGCCTTTTCGGTTCCATTCTATTTCAAACATGACATAGCTAGCTAGCTCTCTTCATTGTCAAGTACTTTAATATTTTTATTCGTCATGTTTGTGTCTCTTCTAGAGCTCATTCGGTCTCTTCTAGAGATCATTCAAAATCTTTCTTTCCTCGATCTGGTCATTCTAATTATCTGCTCCTTTTCTTTTACGAGGATTCTTATATTCGGAACCAAATAGGTCTATCACGCTTCATGCGATCTTTAGACTCACTAGCAGTCTGATATTGTCCTTTTGGGACATTAATTCTAATTGGAGCATATATAGCTGGTATAGGTGATTTCATCACTCTATTTGGGTCAGTAAACGTATCTGGCAATTAATACGCTAAACTTGGAATTATCTTTTGGACTTCTAATTCTCATAATTTAGTCCGAGGATAATTGATAATTCATAGATACTTATATCTTTTTCCAGCTATTTTATTTTTTTTCCCCAAATGTTGGAAAAACTGACTCATTAAAATGAGTCTTCAAATCGAGCCTTAAATAAATCACTCTTGGATGGCTCTAGATACTTAGTATCATTCATGTCCAACATATATTTTTATCCTCCTTTGAGGTCCCATCTTAGAGCGCTGTGGTGGAACACTTTTCATACTTAAAGATTCTCATATGGGAACTATTTGGTTTCTATCAATGGGGGTGGGGATCTATCAATTATTCATTGGCTTGATGGGAGTCATTGGTACTAAACCATTTTTGTGTATGAACATGAATTTCGGATGTTCAACACTTATTCCAGTGGACATAGAATAATCATCAAAGACTTGAGATGTGAATTTACCAACATTATCAAATAACCTTGCAAACTTCAGGTTGTAGTTTGATGACAAGGATAAATGTGAATATCTAGTCGATGCATCCATCGACTTTATGCGTCAATCGAGTCAATGCGTCCACTGAATCGATGCGTCTATTATAACCATAAGGAAGAAAAATTTCATATGGTGGGTGATCAGCCCATAACCATTTCCTTGTAAATATTTCAGAAAACTATTAGATATTAAATTATTTATCTGGTGAAAGCCAGATTATCATATTGCTTTCTGAGCAAGTAACATATGATAAATCATTAAGAAGAATCTTCTAGATCTTCATGGAATGTCCACATAAATTTTCATAATTTCTCGAATCATCATTAAACCAGGATGACCAATCCGGTTAAGCCAAATATTTAATCATAGTAAACTTCTGGTTTACTTTACATTCGTAGTAAACTTCTGGTTTACTTTGCTTTGCTAATCACTTACTCCCTTCAGGAGATATCATAATCAAAATTACTTTTAGAAAATCCAAAGCTAATGTGGGAGTTGTCAGAGAACAGACTGCTTTATGATAGTCTGCGTTAGAGATATTATGTCAACATAACTGAGTTAAATTTACTTACAGACTTCAAGTCATGTAGTCTCAATATCACATTTTGGTGATCACACTTTTTCTTTGAGAATTGTTCGAAGAACTTAGTGAACATAACTTTCTGGATATGTCATTTATTGTATATGTGAGATTCTCTAATTCTCCCCCTCGAGATGGTGAAACTTCAAGTTCATCAATCTCGAATTGCCACTCTAGAATCAACAACATTCTTTAATACTTAACTTTTGAGATTTGGGAGAGTATAACGCATCAATGATTTTAAATTGCGTTCTCATAGGAAAATTTTATACTGCTCTTCAGGAGCTTTCACTCAGCCTTACACTTCTTAATATTGTATTCACATTAGATTCTTTCATCTAGAGAAATCTCTCTTATCTCTTACCATTTTTATCCCATAGGAAATATTATGTGTTCTTCTGGAGCATTCATATATATATGTTCTTCTTAAGCATTCAATATGTTTCTTGTACTATCTTGTAGAGATAGTACTATCTTTATTTTCTCACTTCTGGTGAAAATATGAGTTCTTGATAGAAACTCTTTGATCTCAATATTGACCATAATCTTTATAGCCACATTCTTTGGCTTAGTGCTATTAGTGTGATCTTATGTATAAGACATCACATTCATTTCAAGGAATGGACCATAATCAACTTGTTAATATTTTCTTTTCACACTTCTAGTGAGAATTTAATTTCTACCAAGAAACATCTTGATCTTGGCCACTCAAGACAACTTTTATAGCCACTTTTTTGGCTTAGTGTTATTAGTGTGATCTTCTCTTTTCTCATATAAGATGTCACATTCACATCAGAGAATGGACAAGAGCCAACGGGATGTGATTCATGAATTTTATAAAAATAACTTTGTACCAACCATCGAATAATAGAAATATATGATTTCTTTTAACAACCTCTCCAAATTTTATGTTTGGAAACCAACATGCTTATTGTTTACACTATCATGCTAAATACGAGATACCACCTATCTCTATCTCATCAAGTTATTATGATCATCAAACCGAACAATTAGAAATACATATTACATTATACATGTGTCGATTTATAATAATGCATGATTCTATTTATAAATGATCAATTTATAATTAATTCAATGAAACATTCATGCCACCAAAAGTTAAAACATCACAAATTGCTAATGCTTAGTCGATCAATTCACTATTCACATAATTCATTCTATGATTTTCTTAATTAAAATACGAACAATTTACAAACCAATTCAAACCAAAGTGAGGATAAACCGTGAAGTAATCAATATGTCTTGATCTAATGCAAGCATGATTCGTGAGACATACTCGGTCTAATGCAAGCATTAAGCAAACATGTGCAGGTTAAAAACAAATCATAATTAACAAGCAGATATTTCATTGGTGAAATTAAATCGAATAATAAGTTTGTTAAATAGCCAAAAGTCAAATCCAATAAAACAGATTAAATCAAAGAAGCACAATATTGTGACTAAGCAATAAACATGGATTATACATGTGATTCACATAATTTCTTTCTAATTGTTAAAATCGTTTTTCTTATTTTAAGAAATTTTTTTATTAGATGGTTTAGTGACTTACTTGAAAAGTATTCGCAGATGTTATCGGCCAAAATATTCACAAATACTTGTCAGTGATAATATTATTCATCGCTGCTAACTGATTCCCTCTCGACACATGAAACTCTACACATGAACGACACGAACATCTGACGATCAATGATTTAGCAACAAAATATTATTATTTTTTTTAGTCCATGTAATTATAAGTCCAAAGAAGCATAAGTAAAAGCACTTAAACCAACGATTTGCTAAACCAATTCAAACCAACCAATACCAAACCAAACAATTAAGAGCATGTTCTGGATGTGATGATCAAAGTAATAAACATGTACTAATATGTTAACACTGTCGCATGAGGATTATCCTAAAATATTGAACAAATCAATAAAGCATGAAGGGGTAAATAGCACAGTAGCTTATGATTGATTGTATAAAATATTTTATGTTTCTTAACCAAATAGAATAACAATTATCAATTACTACTTGGTATATTAGATAATCGATATAACATCAAATAATAAAGCTATAAAGCATGATCGTATAACTATAAATCAATAAAGTAATTAACCATAAGTCATATCAGATTAAAGAGATTGAACCGTAGTAAATTCACGTGGTTAGATATATGAACAAACGTGACTTTTTTTTTTAAGCATAAGTGGTTCATAATTTAATAAACTTTATAAGTTTACACAACAAGAAAACCAAGTTGTTTCCGACGGACAGATTGGTCGGAATTCCGTCGGAAACACCTGTTTCCGACGGATTTTCGACCGATAAGGGCCGTTGCAATTGCCGTCGGAAAATTCCGACCGTTTTCCGACGGATTTGGTATTTTAAAAAAAAAATTAAATTATTTATTATTTAATCTATTAATAATTTAAATTACGAAATAATTTAAATAAAAATATAAAAATACATTGAAAATGTAATTTAAAGTATTCAGAAGTATTTTAAACGTAAATTACAAAACAAAACTAAAACCGATGTGAAAATCTAAAAATGAAAATCTGGGAATTTGCTCCTCATGAAAGCCTTCATTGCTTCAAGGCTCTCTTTTGTTGCGGCGTTCTCAAGCTTCAATTCTTCAACTTCTTCGTCTTTCTTCTCAAGTGCTTCTTTGAGACCGGCTACTTCGTCATAGAGTACGGGATTGGTCGCGGAAGAAGAACTAGCCCCGAACCTAGAAGCTACATTGCCTAATCCAGGACGACGACCCTTGCGCAATGGGGTTTCCTACGGAAAATGAGATGCGTCAATATGGAAAATTAAGAAAAAAAAACAAAGTCGACATATAATTAAAACGTAACAATACCTGGAGGACCATTTCGTTGACTTCGTCTCGAGACAACTCACACTGATTCGAAGAAGAAGAACCATCCAAACCTTGAGAGAGAGTCATTTGCGTAAGCCGCTCTTCCTTTCTCTTCTCCACCTTCTCGACGATTTCAGCAATGTTCGGATAATCGATCTTCCCGGTTTTTTTGTTCGTGTGTGTTCGTCTCATCAAATCAACTAAATCTAGAGGCACACCGCCAGATTCTTGAATCTACAAACGTTTTCATAAATATTGTAAATATGAAAGATAACAAAAACTATTTATAGAAATTGAAAAAACACTTACCATCTCGTCCTCCCGCGCTAAGAAACTCGTAGCCCCAGAGTTGTGAGTACCTCGAGGATTCTTCTTACGGTTTTCCGAGTTAATCTTTGTAAGCTTTTTCGTTGCCGGATCAGCCCAATACGCCTGCAATCCCAGCCAAACATCCTCGTTCAAGTTACGCGGTTTGACATCCCTGGTCTCCCATTTTTCCTTCCACTCGTTCATGTGTCCCGAGTAACTATCCTGGGCCATCTTGTAGAACGCATCCCTAAATTGTCCCGTCAAGCTAGGATGCCAATCATAATCTTGCTACATTATTAAAAACAAAAATTATTAGTAACTATAAAATGATTTTTAAATTTTTTAAATTTTTTGTTAATTAAAGACATACCGTAAAAGTTCGGAACCACAACTCTTTCTCACTTTGAGGCATTGCGTTCCACGTCTTATAAGGATGTTTGAGGAGTGCACGTATCATCTTCAAAAAAGATTTTGAGATCTTATTTTTCTTACCGAACCTAAAAACATGAAAACAATGTGTTAGTAAAAAAATCCAATTTAGTATTAATTTTAACATTCCCTACAAAATTTAAATTTTCTTACCAAGTCGAGTTGCCTCGACACATTGGGTCGAGCTTAGGAATGTTCTCTCGGCCCGGTTGAGTCAATAACTCTTCGATCGTAAGTTGTTGTTGGTTGGAGCTTTGACTGTCCGGAATATGAGAAGGGCTCGGGGGGTTTAGGGCTGGGGGGTTTGTGTTGTCGCTCGTCGCACGATGCGGGAGGTTAATAATTCTACGGAAATCTCTCATCGACCTGCAAATTGACCCAAAAAAACTTCACTCCAAACATTTTGCACACAATTCACATTTAACAATTAACAATTTACACACAATTCACAATTAACACATTCAATTCACAATTCACAATTTCATAAATTTTCAATTTACACACAATTTCATAAATTTTCAATTTACCCACAATTCACAATTTCATAATTTGCACACAATTCACAATTAACAATTAAACAATTTACACACAATTCACAATTTTATACACAATTTACACACAATTCACAATTAACAATTTACACACAATTAACAATTCACAATTACATAAATTCACATTTCACACACAATTTACACACAATTCATAATTTTATAAATTTTCAAAAAATTCACAATTTCATAAATTTCCCAAAAATTCCCAATTACATAAATTTTCCTAAAATTCACAATTCATAATTTCATAATTTCTAAAATTTTCTAAAAATTCACAATTTCCTCACAATCAATCAAAATCTACCAAAATCTAACAAAAATCATTCCAAATTAGAACACATACATGTTTTCCGACGAGATGAGGTGAGGAGAGAAGAACCGGCGTGGGTGGAGGAGGAAGAAGAGACGGCGGTCGGTGGAGGAGGAAGAAGAGCCGACGGCGGAATGTGAAGAGAGAAGGACCGGCGTGGGTGGAGGAGGAAGAAGAGGCGGCGGTCGGTGGAGAGAGAAGGACCGGCGGTGGCTTGCGTAACCGGCGGAACACGAGTGGAGGAGAAGAGGCGACACACACGAGTGGAAAACTGGATCTGCGGAGAGAAGGAGGAAGAAACAGATCTGAGATATTTATTTAGTTTTTCCGACGGATATATCGGTCGGAAACAATAAAATACACAATTTTATTTTAAAATTTTTTTATTATAACAAATTTATTATAACAATTTTATTATAATAATTTTTTATTATAACAATTTTATTATAACAATTTTATTATAACAATTTTATAACAATTTTAACAATTTTATAACAATTATAACAATTTTCGGTAGGAATTATAACAATTTTTAAGCAAATTTTATTCCACACATTGATTATTAAAATCCACAAAATTAAATATGTTATTTAAAATATTTGAAATTCATCTTAGAAATTTTAAATTAAAATATATTACAAATACAATTTTTTTTTTTTAAACACAAATATAGTTATAGTCCGTCTGAATCGGATAAATAATCTGAAGGTGCTGAGTCTGACTCTTCGTCAAACTCCCCAATCTCTTCCTCTGAATCCTCAAATATAGCATCCTCTGCGTCCGTTGTGAAATCGACGACAAGGTCAACCTCAAGCGAATGATCAATCGAGCCAATATATCCGGCGGTGCTCTGTTGCAAAGGTTCGGTATCTGCTACCTCATCTACCCTTCCTCTTGGGTTAATTGATGTCACTGTAATCCATGGATCTTGTTTGTTTCGTACTCGAGGGTATTGAATATATGAAACTTGGTTTGCTTGTGAGGCAAGGATGAATGGATCGTATTTTTGAAGTCTCTTCCTCGAATGTACAGATGTAACACCAAACTCGTCTTGTCGAACACCGGTAAAAGGATCATACCAATCACAGTAGAAGACAACGCACCTCAAATCGAGTAAGCCGGGATAATGAACCTCCAATATTTCACGCAAGACACCATAGTATACAAGATCACCGGAATGTGAAGAAATTCCAGAATTAGAAGTGGACCTTGTGTTCATTTCCCTATGGATCTTAAAAGCGTATCCGCGGGTGCAGTACATCGGATATGACATAGCAACCGATGTTAGGCAGGACGACAGCTCCTCTAACCACGTTGGAAATTGATGGCCATTAGATTTCCAATGCGAGATCTACACGAGACAACAGTTTTCCATTAGTACACGGGGATTTAAATATTTTACATAAATTAGTCGTCATCAATTTTTTCACTTACGTAGAATGGTAACCACCGGTCAAATTCAAAACTTTTTAGCACATTCAATTCATCTTCTGTGTAAAGTGGATTTTCTTGGCGTAATTGGTCCATGTAAATGCTGAAAAAAACATATCATCATTATTTTTTTTGTTATCATAAAAAGAAACTTGTGAATTATTTATTCTGTAATTAAGAATACCTCTCGTATGGCATGACTTCTTCGCAATTTGTGAGAATGTACTTATGCAAGTGTTTTTGCTCCTCAGATTAAAGCCTCCTAGATTTTGCTTTCCCACTTAGTCGGCCGACTTGTGCAAACATATGTGGGACATAAGCTGGATAAATGGGTTTTTCTCCTCTATCATCGTAACGCCCTGGTTTTCGACTCTTTGATTGGACTTTTGAAGGGAAGTAGTTTACCGCAAAGTTAGATGTTTCCTGATTGATGCTTTGAGCAACAATTGAACCCTCTACTTTGCTTAAATTTTTGACTTTTTTCTTCAGATGGAACATATAACGCTCGAACGGATACATCCACCGATATTGAACAGGGCCACCAAGAGCAACTTCCCGAGGAAGATGAACCGGAAGATGTTCCATAACATCAAAGAAAGACGGCGGAAATATCTTCTCTAGACTGCAGAGGATCATTGGTATCTTCTCCTCCAAATTGCGTATCCCGTCCACTGTAACGGATCTCGTGCATAAATCTCGGAAAAAAGCACCTACCGCTGCATAGATCAAATATAATTTTTTGATATACAGTAGATAAATTAAAATATATGTGATAATGTAAATTGATTTAAATTCCCAAAATTTACCTGCAATTGCTCGATGGACGTTTTTTGGTAGGAAGTCTTCAAAGGCAAATGGAAGGAGGCGTTGCATGATAACATGACAGTCATGACTCTTCAGTCCAATAAACTTTCCTTCCCCCATATCAACACAATTACGAAGATTAGACGCATATCCATCTGGGAATTTAACATGATGCGTAATCCACTCAAAGAACTCTTTCTTTCCTAAACCATCCAACCTGAAGACCGGGATAAGACCTTTTCCATTCTCCATGACATGTAGTTCCTTCCGAGAACATATACCGGGCAAATCCAATCTAGACTTCAAATTATCTTTTGTTTTCCCTTGCACATTGAGCACTGTATTGATGATGTTATCGAAAAAGTTCTTCTCAATGTGCATGACATCAAGATTATGCCGCAAGAGATGATCTTTCCAATATGGTAAATCCCAAAAAATACTCTTCTTATGCCAATTATGTTGTTACCCATAACCGTCAACATGATCATGCCCATTACCACCACAGTAAGCCGTGGTCATAACGCCAAAATCACGAAACTGAGTCATAATATAATCACCATTTAACTCGGGGGGGGGACGGTTGTGAAGCACTTTTTTTTTCTTTGTAAACAACGTGGTGCTCCGCCGGTACGGATGATCAGCTGGTAAAAAACATCTATGACAATCAAACCAACACGCCTTTTTCCATGCTTTAATTGGAATGCTCCAGTGTTATCTTGACAGTACGGGCATGAAAACTTTCCGTGAGTTGTCCATCCAGATAACATTCCATATGCTGGGAAATCGCTTATGGTCCATATAAGCACAGCTTTCATCGTGAAGTCCTGATGGCATGAAATATCATATGTTCGAACACCATGGTCCCATAACTCTTGCAATTCATGAATCAGTGGTTGCAAGAAGACATCAAGCGAACGCTTCGGATGGTCTGGACCGGGAACAAGGATAGTGAGGAATAGAAACTCTTGCTTCATGCACAAAGTTGGAGGCAAATTGTAAGGTGTGACAATGACTAGCCACAATGAATATTTCCTC